>CM076850.1:117408446-118608446 GCA_039519185.1 Astragalus membranaceus
GAAAGAAAAGAAAGGAAGCAGCGAGAGAAGAGAAACAGAGAGGAGAAAAGAGAGAAAAGAGAAAGAAGAGGAAAGGGGCATGGAGGAAGAAGAGGAAAAAGGGAGGACTTCGGTTCACCGAAACGACTTCCTTCCAACACGAAAAATGTTCAACGTTACTTCCTCTTCGTTTTGGTACCAAGATCTTCATCATCAACTCACTCTCTCTCACTTTGCCATTTTCGAATTTAAGAGCAAAATGGAGGTTTTTGTTGTTCAAGCGCAAAGGAAAGCTTTGGATGGTGTTTGGGAGCGAGCTCAAGGTGGATTACGCGAATATTGAAGTCCGATTTGGGGTTTATGAAGAATTAAAGGTTAGGGTTCAAAAATTGGGTTTATATGTGAATATGGGTGATTGGAGGTTGGAGTTAATGAATAGTAATTCCATGGAAGTTTTGTGATTGATTGTAGGTACAAGCTTTGGAAGCGGTTTTGTGTGTCGCCTGAACGTGCAATGATTTCGGGAATTCGGTTTTACGGTCGAAAGATTTCTCGAGGTCGAGTGGGAAGCTTTGGGAGCGGATACGGATGTCGCCGAAGCGTGGAATTGATTCGGGGAGCGTTCGTGCGGTTATGCCAGAAAAGCGTTTTCACGGAAAGTTTCGGTGTTTCGTGATTTTCATCACGATAGGTGAGTTCTACTCACGTTTAGGATTTTTGTTTTTCGAATTAATTAATTAACTGTTTTATCGCTTTCGCTGGACTGGAATATTTCTGGATATTGTCTGTTTCGGATTAGGAATCGATCGGAGCGAGTCTCGAGTTGTGTCGCGTTGACATGGAATTTTCGGTGACTTGATTTCGAAAGATTTTGACTTGAAAACCGTTAATTTGGAAATATGTCGCGTTTTGATAAAATCCGTTTTGAATGAGTTTTTGATTGACTTGAATGATTGTGTGACTTTGATTGGAACTGTTTTTATGGTTGTCAAATCTGTTTTTAATCGGAACAAGAATCGGAATTGAGCGGAATAGCGAATTTCGCAAGAAAACGCAAAACCTGCACTTTTCTGCAGAGGGTCGCGTCGCGACCCGTTCTCATCGCGTCGCGACCTGGCCCAGTTTTGTCACGCAAAATGTTTCTGTCGTTTTTCGCGTCGCGACGGTAGCAGTCCGCGTCGCGACGCTTTGCAGATTTTCAACAGTTTTTCACTGTTTTTCGTTTCGCGATAACTTTTGATCCGGGAACCCGATTGAGGTGTTCTAAGATGCGTTGGAAAGCTTATTCAGAGGCCTAACTGAATATTCTAGTTTTAAGGCAAAATAAACTGTTTTCGAAGTTGAAAATTGTGTCGAAAAGAGGTAAATTAGAGTGCGAGTGTGAACTTGGTTTTATAAAAGCGTGGGTTAAGTGTTCAACTGGTTATTTGAGGTGATGGACCCTGAGTTCATATGATTACAGACCTGTGTGTGTATATGTATCGAGTTGGGTGACGACCCATGTGTAACATACTAGGCAGGGCAGTCATGATCCCTTACCCTAGGCTCCATGCCAATAGAAGAATGTACTATTGGTAGGGGGGTTCACCGGGAGTAGCGGTTACGCAGTCGGTGTTATGTTAATTATAGTACGGTTCACCGGGAGTAGCGGTTACGCAGTCGGTGTCGTACTGAGTTATAGCAGATTCCCCGGGAGTAGCGGTTACGCAGTCGGTGGAATGCTATGTGTAAAATAATGCGGTTCATCGGGAGTAGCGGTTACGCAGTCGATGCCGTGTTGAGATAAAAAAAAATGTTTTAAACTAATACCGAGAGAGCTAGTAGGGGTTACGGTAGAACTCACTGAGATTGTATCTCACTGTTTAAATGTTGTTGTTTTACAGAGACACAGGGACAGCGGAAATCCAAGAGGCACGAGTAGGTTGAGCTCGGACTGGTTGCTGATAGCCTAGCTTTATGTTTAAGCTTATTTCCCTTTAGTTGTCTGTAAACTAAAACATTATGTATTTAATGTATATCTTTCTTCCGCTTTCTTGTATGATACTGAATACTATAGATGCTGATGGTATATGGTCTGAGAACCATATTGTCTTGTTGTAAATAAGACTGTTTGGGTTATATTCAGCGAAAAATTTATAGTGATATTCAGTTTCTAAGCAGGAAATATATCTCTGATGTGTTACTAATGTGCACCTGGGTATTTTTGGTCAATAGAAATACCGGGGTGTTACAGTTGGTATCAAAGCAGTTCGACCTAGTCGGACTTAGTTTAGGGTTGAGTCGATTCCTTGTTAGTCCTTTCTGTAATTACACTTGTGATGCTAAGAGACATTGAGCCTGATCAACTTAATACTTAGTGCATCATAAGCGGAATTCTGACTGGATGATCAAGATGTAATCCCCGACCACAATTGGAATCTTCAACCGGTGCATCCTCAGGAAAGGTGACATGACGGTGGAAGAGTACACCGATAAGTTCGAGAAGTTGTCTCAGTTTTACCAAGTGGTAAAGTAAGCTCTGGATGACGAATAGAAAATGCAGAAGTATAAGAAGGGCATAAGTGCTTTTATGACTTAGGGTCTCAGTTCTTATACTATTACCAATTTTGTTGCCTTAGTACAATCAGCCTATGTCGCCGAGGATGATCTCATAGGGAATATGGGAAAGGAAAGAAGGTAGTCGAAATATCAACTCCGACTGCAAAGTCCTAAGATAATTTCATCAAAGGAAAAGCAGATGCAATTCCTTGATTCGTCAAAGGTCAGAAGATGTTCTAACTGTGGAAAGCCTCCCAGCGGTGATTGCAAGCGAAGATCTAATCGGTGCTATTATAGAAATGTGGAGGGTCGCTATGGTAAAGAGTGCCCCGTAAGGAAAGTTCCAAGGAGTCACAAGCAACTCCAAGGCAAGGACGAGTCAACACTTTGAATGCTTAGACAATTACAACTGCATACGAGTTACTGAGGGGTAGGGAATCGGTTTTCAATAACTCCTTCAGTATATTATACGATTCGGGTGCAACCCATTGTTTTATAGCACAAGCATGTGTAGGTCGGTTGGGATTAGCAATGTCTCCGCTATCCGAGCCGATAACTATTTTAACTGCTGCTAGGGGTCGTGTCCAGACATAATCTTTGAATAGAATTGTCTACTTGTCATAGGAGGCAGAAATTTCGTTGTAGAATTTATTGTTTGCGTATGAGAAGTGTGGACACCATTTTGGGTATGAATTAGATGACTGCAAATCATGTTGCAATCGACTGGGTTAATCAACTATCAGTTCCTCTTCAGAATCAGTTGAATTGTCTAAGACAAATTCGGAAGCGGTTACCTAGTTCACCTTAGACGGTCAACCTTCATTCCAAGGTGCGGAAGCACATGTTAGTAGGTTATCTGCATCCACGGGAACTAGTATTAGATTTATCATCTGTACAAGTTGTGAATGACTTTCTGGGTGTTTCCACGATGAAGTTTCTTCTGAACCTCCTGGGCGAGAGGTAGAGTTTTCGGTGGAATTGGTTCCTGGCACGGGATCAATGTCTATTGTTTCTTATTGAATGTTCCTTTAGAATTAAAGGAAATGGAGTCTCGACTTGAAGAGTCGATGTTAAAGAAATTCATTCGACCAAGTGCTTCTCTATGGAAGGCTCCGGTGTTGCTTGTCAAGAAAAAGATGGAAGTTGGAGATTGTGTATTGATTATCGACAACTTAACAAAGTGACGATCAAGAATAAATATCCCTTACCAAGGATAGACGCTTTACTTGAGCAATTTGAGGTGCTGCAGCGTTTCTAAAATTGATCTGAAGTCAGGATATCATCAAATGAAAGTTAGAGCCTTAGATATTCCGAAGACAGCTTTCCGTACTAGGTATGGACATTACGAGTTCGTAGTGATGCCCTTCGGTTTGACTAATGCTCTAGCGGTAATCATGGATTACCTGAACCGAGTTTTTTCCTCAATTACCTAGATCAATTCGTAGTCGTTTTTATTGATGGTATCTCGATGTGCTCGAAGACCATTGAGGAGCATGTCCGATATCTCTGCATTGTTCGGAAAGTACTACGAGAAAATAAGTTGTACTTGAAACCTTCGAAGTGTGATTTCTGGATGCCTGAGGTAAAGTTTCTGGGATAGGCGATTTCCCAAGTCGGGAGTTTCTGTAGGTCCCAGTGAGAAGGAAGCGGTGTTGAATGGGAGTGACCGACGTCAGCCGCAGAGATCGAAAGTTTCTGGGTCTAGCCGGTTACTATAAGAGATTTGTTCAAGGGTTCTCACAGTTAGCTTTCCACTTACTCGGTTAACTCGTAAGGGTCATTCGTTTACGTGGGATGCCGATTGTGAGGGATGTTTTCTAGAGTCGAAGATTTTGACTTCTGCTCCAACCCTGATTCTTCCAGATCCGTTTTTGGGATTCCAAAATTACAGCGACGCTTCAGGGAAGGGTCAAGGATGTGTTCTAATGCAAAATCAACCAGTGATAGCTTATGCGTCCAGACAATTAAGGTCTCATGAGAAGATTTATCCGACTCATGAATTGGAGTTAATAGCTATGGTGTATGCACTGAAGATTTGGAGACGTTACCTGTATGGGTCTCGTTTCGAAGTCTCTAGTGGTCACAAGAGTTTAAGGTATCTGTTTGATCAGAAAGAACTGAATAGCAGGCAGAGGAGTGTGTAGAATTTCTGAAGGATTATGACTTCGGGTTGAAGTATCATCCAGGAAATTCCAATGTTGTAGCTGATGCGAGTAATAGGAAATCGCTACACACGGCAGTATTATGATGCAATAGATGGAATTATTAGAGTCTGATAGAGACTTAAATCTGAATTCAAGATCAAGGAGAATCCGGTTAGTGTTGAGCCATATGAGGATCTCCAGTTCCCTAAGGGATTCCATACGCTTAGCACAGGAAGTTGATGTGAAGCTACAATCACAAAAGGTATTTCCAGATTTTACCATTGATAGTGATGGAGTCAATTGCTTCAACGGTAGAATCTGTGCGCCCGATGATGAGAACAATAAAAGGCAAGTGTTAGAGGAAGCACACCGAAGTTTACATTCTGTTCTAGGGTGTACAGAATATAAAGCAGAGGTATTGGTTTGTTAACCTCTCCTTTGTGAAAGTTAACAATGAGATAGTATTATGAGATTCTGTTTGACAAGTCGAACGTGAACACGAATATGTAGGTGAGGTAACTGCTGACTGTTTTCACGTTGCGAATAACCATCAAAGGATAAATTGATGGATCTGCTCGTAAGAGACTGAAATTTCCGAAGTGAAGCTTGGCGTGCGGTATAATAGTTTTGAAAAATCGTTGTTGTGAAAACCCGCATGCTAAGGTTAATTTTGGGAACGAATCAAGAGGCTAATAGGACCTGATTGAAGAAAATCATAGGAGGCGCACTTAGGTTGAGGGGAAGCTCTCAACGCTATTGACTAATTCGGAAAGGAGCTCTGAGTTCTGTTTGATAGTTGTTTGGAGAACAACTGAGGTGATTTTCATTATGTTCAATTGATTTGATGTCCCCGTGGTTTATTTCTACGTTTAAGATAATCGTTTCTGGTAAATCCTTATTTCATCTTTCTTCGATGAGTTTTACCTCGAAGACTTGGAAGCGAGTCAAGAAGTTTCACCAATGACTTTCCGTCACATTGTCGGTGTGTACGAGAACTGTTATGGATTTTAGAAGGTTTGTTGAGAACGTGTTTATTCCCTTCGAAGAAATTGTGTTTGTTTTTACCTTTGCCGAGGAGTACCAGTTTGTGGATCTCGTTTTCAACCTGTATGTCTATCAAGTGTCTTGTATTAAACCCTTTGATTTAGATTAATCAAAGTTGGGGAGCAAGCGGGGATAACTAGAATGAAGCTTCAGAAGTGTTTTCAAATGCGGTGCCGAGCTTATGTAGGCGAAAGAGGAGTTTCTCGTGTCGATTCGTAATAAGGGAGTTCGGACTGTAATCTTAGAAGCGTTCTGGGGTAGTAGTGGATCATACCTGGAGATTGATGTGCCAACTTGGAAAACTTTTCTACCCTCATTTCGTTAATTCAAGAATGTTTTCTAGCAAATTTAGACCTTTCTGGGAATGTCAACCCTCGGTAAGTCGGATGAAAGACTTAGCGAAATTTTGAGGACAAAATTCTTTCAAGTTGGGGAGAATGTAACATCCTCAAAATAATTAATGGAATTATTTGGGTGTTAACCCAATTAAACCAATTTAGTACTTAACTGGTAAATTTATCGAGTGCTAAAATTATTTATTGGTGGTCATCGGATCGTTAACCGGATAATACGGACCAAGGAAGTTTTGGAATCGAAATAGGAGATTTCGATCAATATGGTAATCTGACCGCGTTACAACAAATATATTAAATAAATATATATGTGTATACGTGTGTGCATGTGAGAGGAGAAGAAAAGAATTAATTGAAAGAGAAAGAAAGAAAAGAAAGGAAGCAGCGAGAGAAGAGAAACAGAGAGGAGAAAAGAGAGAAAAGAGAAAGAAGAGGAAAGGGGCATGGGGGAAGAAGAGGAAAAAGGGAGGACTTCGGTTCACCGAAACGACTTCCTTCCAACACGAAAAATGTTCAACGTTACTTCCTCTTCGTTTTGGTACCAAGATCTTCATCATCAACTCACTCTCTCTCACTTTGCCATTTTCGAATTTAAGAGCAAAATGGAGGTTTTTGTTGTTCAAGCGCAAAGGAAAGCTTTGGATGGTGTTTGGGAGCGAGCTCAAGGTGGATTACGCGAATATTGAAGTCCGATTTGGGGTTTATGAAGAATTAAAGGTTAGGGTTCAAAAATTGGGTTTATATGTGAATATGGGTGATTGGAGGTTGGAGTTAATGAATAGTAATTCCATGGAAGTTTTGTGATTGATTGTAGGTACAAGCTTTGGAAGCGGTTTTGTGTGTCGCCGGAACGTGCAATGATTTCGGGAATTCGGTTTTACGGTCGAAAGATTTCTCGAGGTCGAGTGGGAAGCTTTGGGAGTGGATACGGATGTCGCCGAAGCGTGGAATTGATTCGGGGAGCGTTCGTGCGGTTATGCCAGAAAAGCGTTTTCACGGAAAGTTTCGGTGTTTCGTGATTTTCATCACGATAGGTGAGTTCTACTCACGTTTAGGATTTTTGTTTTTCGAATTAATTAATTAACTGTTTTATCGCTTTCGCTGGACTGGAATATTTCTGAATATTGTCTGTTTCGGATTAGGAATCGATCGGAGCGAGTCTCGAGTTGTGTCGCGTTGAAATGGAATTTTCGGTGACTTGATTTCGAAAGATTTTGACTTGAAAACCGTTAATTTGGAAATATGTCGCGTTTTGATAAAATCCGTTTTGAATGAGTTTTTGATTGACTTGAATGATTGTGTGACTTTGATTGGAACTGTTTTTATGGTTGTCAAATCTGTTTTTAATCGGAACAAGAATCGGAATTGAGCGGAATAGCGAATTTCGCAAGAAAACGGAAAACCTGCACTTTTCTGCAGAGGGTCGCGTCGCGACCCGTTCTCATCGCGTCGCGACCTGGCCCAGTTTTGTCACGCAAAATGTTTCTGTCGTTTTTCGCGTCGCGACGGTAGCAGTCCGCGTCGCGACGCTTTGCAGATTTTCAACAGTTTTTCACTGTTTTTCGTTTCGCGATAACTTTTGATCCGGGAACCCGATTGAGGTGTTCTAAGATGCGTTGGAAAGCTTATTCAGAGGCCTAACTGAATATTCTAGTTTTAAGGCAAAATAAACTGTTTTCGAAGTTGAAAATTGTGTCGAAAAGAGGTAAATTAGAGTGCGAGTGTGAACTTGGTTTTATAAAAGCGTGGGTTAAGTGTTCAACTGGTTATTTGAGGTGATGGACCCTGAGTTCATATGATTACAGACCTGTGTGTGTATATGTATCGAGTTGGGTGACGACCCATGTGTAACATACTAGGCAGGGCAGTCATGATCCCTTACCCTAGGCTCCATGCCAATAGGAGAATGTACTATTGGTAGGGGGGTTCACCGGGAGTAGCGGTTACGCAGTCGGTGTTATGTTAATTATAGTACGGTTCACCGGGAGTAGCGGTTACGCAGTCGGTGTCGTACTGAGTTATAGCAGATTCCCCGGGAGTAGCGGTTACGCAGTCGGTGGAATGCTATGTGTAAAATAATGCGGTTCATCGGGAGTAGCGGTTACGCAGTCGATGCCGTGTTGAGATAAAAAAAAATGTTTTAAACTAATACCGAGAGAGCTAGTAGGGGTTACGGTAGAACTCACTGAGATTGTATCTCACTGTTTAAATGTTGTTGTTTTACAGAGACACAGGGACAGCGGAAATCCAAGAGGCACGAGTAGGTTGAGCTCGGACTGGTTGCTGATAGCCTAGCTTTATGTTTAAGCTTATTTCCCTTTAGTTGTCTGTAAACTAAAACATTATGTATTTAATGTATATCTTTCTTCCGCTTTCTTGTATGATACTGAATACTATAGATGCTGATGGTATATGGTCTGAGAACCATATTGTCTTGTTGTAAATAAGACTGTTTGGGTTATATTCAGCGAAAAATTTATAGTGATATTCAGTTTCTAAGCAGGAAATATATCTCTGATGTGTTACTAATGTGCACCTGGGTATTTTTGGTCAATAGAAATACCGGGGTGTTACAGTTGGTATCAAAGCAGTTCGACCTAGTCGGACTTAGTTTAGGGTTGAGTCGATTCCTTGTTAGTCCTTTCTGTAATTACACTTGTGATGCTAAGAGACATTGAGCCTGATCAACTTAATACTTAGTGCATCATAAGCGGAATTCTGACTGGATGATCAAGATGTAATCCCCGACCACAATTGGAATCTTCAACCGGTGCATCCTCAGGAAAGGTGACATGACGGTGGAAGAGTACACCGATAAGTTCGAGAAGTTGTCTCAGTTTTACCAAGTGGTAAAGTAAGCTCTGGATGACGAATAGAAAATGCAGAAGTATAAGAAGGGCATAAGTGCTTTTATGACTTAGGGTCTCAGTTCTTATACTATTACCAATTTTGTTGCCTTAGTACAATCAGCCTATGTCGCCGAGGATGATCTCATAGGGAATATGGGAAAGGAAAGAAGGTAGTCGAAATATCAACTCCGACTGCAAAGTCCTAAGATAATTTCATCAAAGGAAAAGCAGATGCAATTCCTTGATTCGTCAAAGGTCAGAAGATGTTCTAACTGTGGAAAGCCTCCCAGCGGTGATTGCAAGCGAAGATCTAATCGGTGCTATTATAGAAATGTGGAGGGTCGCTATGGTAAAGAGTGCCCCGTAAGGAAAGTTCCAAGGAGTCACAAGCAACTCCAAGGCAAGGACGAGTCAACACTTTGAATGCTTAGACAATTACAACTGCATACGAGTTACTGAGGGGTAGGGAATCGGTTTTCAATAACTCCTTCAGTATATTATACGATTCGGGTGCAACCCATTGTTTTATAGCACAAGCATGTGTAGGTCGGTTGGGATTAGCAATGTCTCCGCTATCCGAGCCGATAACTATTTTAACTGCTGCTAGGGGTCGTGTCCAGACATAATCTTTGAATAGAATTGTCTACTTGTCATAGGAGGCAGAAATTTCGTTGTAGAATTTATTGTTTGCGTATGAGAAGTGTGGACACCATTTTGGGTATGAATTAGATGACTGCAAATCATGTTGCAATCGACTGGGTTAATCAACTATCAGTTCCTCTTCAGAATCAGTTGAATTGTCTAAGACAAATTCGGAAGCGGTTACCTAGTTCACCTTAGACGGTCAACCTTCATTCCAAGGTGCGGAAGCACATGTTAGTAGGTTATCTGCATCCACGGGAACTAGTATTAGATTTATCATCTGTACAAGTTGTGAATGACTTTCTGGGTGTTTCCACGATGAAGTTTCTTCTGAACCTCCTGGGCGAGAGGTAGAGTTTTCGGTGGAATTGGTTCCTGGCACGGGATCAATGTCTATTGTTTCTTATTGAATGTTCCTTTAGAATTAAAGGAAATGGAGTCTCGACTTGAAGAGTCGATGTTAAAGAAATTCATTCGACCAAGTGCTTCTCTATGGAAGGCTCCGGTGTTGCTTGTCAAGAAAAAGATGGAAGTTGGAGATTGTGTATTGATTATCGACAACTTAACAAAGTGACGATCAAGAATAAATATCCCTTACCAAGGATAGACGCTTTACTTGAGCAATTTGAGGTGCTGCAGCGTTTCTAAAATTGATCTGAAGTCAGGATATCATCAAATGAAAGTTAGAGCCTTAGATATTCCGAAGACAGCTTTCCGTACTAGGTATGGACATTACGAGTTCGTAGTGATGCCCTTCGGTTTGACTAATGCTCTAGCGGTAATCATGGATTACCTGAACCGAGTTTTTTCCTCAATTACCTAGATCAATTCGTAGTCGTTTTTATTGATGGTATCTCGATGTGCTCGAAGACCATTGAGGAGCATGTCCGATATCTCTGCATTGTTCGGAAAGTACTACGAGAAAATAAGTTGTACTTGAAACCTTCGAAGTGTGATTTCTGGATGCCTGAGGTAAAGTTTCTGGGATAGGCGATTTCCCAAGTCGGGAGTTTCTGTAGGTCCCAGTGAGAAGGAAGCGGTGTTGAATGGGAGTGACCGACGTCAGCCGCAGAGATCGAAAGTTTCTGGGTCTAGCCGGTTACTATAAGAGATTTGTTCAAGGGTTCTCACAGTTAGCTTTCCACTTACTCGGTTAACTCGTAAGGGTCATTCGTTTACGTGGGATGCCGATTGTGAGGGATGTTTTCTAGAGTCGAAGATTTTGACTTCTGCTCCAACCCTGATTCTTCCAGATCCGTTTTTGGGATTCCAAAATTACAGCGACGCTTCAGGGAAGGGTCAAGGATGTGTTCTAATGCAAAATCAACCAGTGATAGCTTATGCGTCCAGACAATTAAGGTCTCATGAGAAGATTTATCCGACTCATGAATTGGAGTTAATAGCTATGGTGTATGCACTGAAGATTTGGAGACGTTACCTGTATGGGTCTCGTTTCGAAGTCTCTAGTGGTCACAAGAGTTTAAGGTATCTGTTTGATCAGAAAGAACTGAATAGCAGGCAGAGGAGTGTGTAGAATTTCTGAAGGATTATGACTTCGGGTTGAAGTATCATCCAGGAAATTCCAATGTTGTAGCTGATGCGAGTAATAGGAAATCGCTACACACGGCAGTATTATGATGCAATAGATGGAATTATTAGAGTCTGATAGAGACTTAAATCTGAATTCAAGATCAAGGAGAATCCGGTTAGTGTTGAGCCATATGAGGATCTCCAGTTCCCTAAGGGATTCCATACGCTTAGCACAGGAAGTTGATGTGAAGCTACAATCACAAAAGGTATTTCCAGATTTTACCATTGATAGTGATGGAGTCAATTGCTTCAACGGTAGAATCTGTGCGCCCGATGATGAGAACAATAAAAGGCAAGTGTTAGAGGAAGCACACCGAAGTTTACATTCTGTTCTAGGGTGTACAGAATATAAAGCAGAGGTATTGGTTTGTTAACCTCTCCTTTGTGAAAGTTAACAATGAGATAGTATTATGAGATTCTGTTTGACAAGTCGAACGTGAACACGAATATGTAGGTGAGGTAACTGCTAACTGTTTTCACGTTGCGAATAACCATCAAAGGATAAATTGATGGATCTGCTCGTAAGAGACTGAAATTTCCGAAGTGAAGCTTGGCGTGCGGTATAATAGTTTTGAAAAATCGTTGTTGTGAAAACCCGCATGCTAAGGTTAATTTTGGGAACGAATCAAGAGGCTAATAGGACCTGATTGAAGAAAATCATAGGAGGCGCACTTAGGTTGAGGGGAAGCTCTCAACGCTATTGACTAATTCGGAAAGGAGCTCTGAGTTCTGTTTGATAGTTGTTTGGAGAACAACTGAGGTGATTTTCATTATGTTCAATTGATTTGATGTCCCCGTGGTTTATTTCTACGTTTAAGATAATCGTTTCTGGTAAATCCTTATTTCATCTTTCTTCGATGAGTTTTACCTCGAAGACTTGGAAGCGAGTCAAGAAGTTTCACCAATGACTTTCCGTCACATTGTCGGTGTGTACGAGAACTGTTATGGATTTTAGAAGGTTTGTTGAGAACGTGTTTATTCCCTTCGAAGAAATTGTGTTTGTTTTTACCTTTGCCGAGGAGTACCAGTTTGTGGATCTCGTTTTCAACCTGTATGTCTATCAAGTGTCTTGTATTAAACCCTTTGATTTAGATTAATCAAAGTTGGGGAGCAAGCGGGGATAACTAGAATGAAGCTTCAGAAGTGTTTTCAAATGCGGTGCCGAGCTTATGTAGGCGAAAGAGGAGTTTCTCGTGTCGATTCGTAATAAGGGAGTTCGGACTGTAATCTTAGAAGCGTTCTGGGGTAGTAGTGGATCATACCTGGAGATTGATGTGCCAACTTGGAAAACTTTTCTACCCTCATTTCGTTAATTCAAGAATGTTTTCTAGCAAATTTAGACCTTTCTGGGAATGTCAACCCTCGGTAAGTCGGATGAAAGACTTAGCGAAATTTTGAGGACAAAATTCTTTCAAGTTGGGGAGAATGTAACATCCTCAAAATAATTAATGGAATTATTTGGGTGTTAACCCAATTAAACCAATTTAGTACTTAACTGGTAAATTTATCGAGTGCTAAAATTATTTATTGGTGGTCATCGGATCGTTAACCGGATAATACGGACCAAGGAAGTTTTGGAATCGAAATAGGAGATTTCGATCAATATGGTAATCTGACCGCGTTACAACAAATATATTAAATAAATATATATGTGTATACGTGTGTGCATGTGAGAGGAGAAGAAAAGAATTAATTGAAAGAGAAAGAAAGAAAAGAAAGGAAGCAGCGAGAGAAGAGAAACAGAGAGGAGAAAAGAGAGAAAAGAGAAAGAAGAGGAAAGGGGCATGGGGGAAGAAGAGGAAAAAGGGAGGACTTCGGTTCACCGAAACGACTTCCTTCCAACACGAAAAATGTTCAACGTTACTTCCTCTTCGTTTTGGTACCAAGATCTTCATCATCAACTCACTCTCTCTCACTTTGCCATTTTCGAATTTAAGAGCAAAATGGAGGTTTTTGTTGTTCAAGCGCAAAGGAAAGCTTTGGATGGTGTTTGGGAGCGAGCTCAAGGTGGATTACGCGAATATTGAAGTCCGATTTGGGGTTTATGAAGAATTAAAGGTTAGGGTTCAAAAATTGGGTTTATATGTGAATATGGGTGATTGGAGGTTGGAGTTAATGAATAGTAATTCCATGGAAGTTTTGTGATTGATTGTAGGTACAAGCTTTGGAAGCGGTTTTGTGTGTCGCCGGAACGTGCAATGATTTCGGGAATTCGGTTTTACGGTCGAAAGATTTCTCGAGGTCGAGTGGGAAGCTTTGGGAGTGGATACGGATGTCGCCGAAGCGTGGAATTGATTCGGGGAGCGTTCGTGCGGTTATGCCAGAAAAGCGTTTTCACGGAAAGTTTCGGTGTTTCGTGATTTTCATCACGATAGGTGAGTTCTACTCACGTTTAGGATTTTTGTTTTTCGAATTAATTAATTAACTGTTTTATCGCTTTCGCTGGACTGGAATATTTCTGAATATTGTCTGTTTCGGATTAGGAATCGATCGGAGCGAGTCTCGAGTTGTGTCGCGTTGAAATGGAATTTTCGGTGACTTGATTTCGAAAGATTTTGACTTGAAAACCGTTAATTTGGAAATATGTCGCGTTTTGATAAAATCCGTTTTGAATGAGTTTTTGATTGACTTGAATGATTGTGTGACTTTGATTGGAACTGTTTTTATGGTTGTCAAATCTGTTTTTAATCGGAACAAGAATCGGAATTGAGCGGAATAGCGAATTTCGCAAGAAAACGGAAAACCTGCACTTTTCTGCAGAGGGTCGCGTCGCGACCCGTTCTCATCGCGTCGCGACCTGGCCCAGTTTTGTCACGCAAAATGTTTCTGTCGTTTTTCGCGTCGCGACGGTAGCAGTCCGCGTCGCGACGCTTTGCAGATTTTCAACAGTTTTTCACTGTTTTTCGTTTCGCGATAACTTTTGATCCGGGAACCCGATTGAGGTGTTCTAAGATGCGTTGGAAAGCTTATTCAGAGGCCTAACTGAATATTCTAGTTTTAAGGCAAAATAAACTGTTTTCGAAGTTGAAAATTGTGTCGAAAAGAGGTAAATTAGAGTGCGAGTGTGAACTTGGTTTTATAAAAGCGTGGGTTAAGTGTTCAACTGGTTATTTGAGGTGATGGACCCTGAGTTCATATGATTACAGACCTGTGTGTGTATATGTATCGAGTTGGGTGACGACCCATGTGTAACATACTAGGCAGGGCAGTCATGATCCCTTACCCTAGGCTCCATGCCAATAGGAGAATGTACTATTGGTAGGGGGGTTCACCGGGAGTAGCGGTTACGCAGTCGGTGTTATGTTAATTATAGTACGGTTCACCGGGAGTAGCGGTTACGCAGTCGGTGTCGTACTGAGTTATAGCAGATTCCCCGGGAGTAGCGGTTACGCAGTCGGTGGAATGCTATGTGTAAAATAATGCGGTTCATCGGGAGTAGCGGTTACGCAGTCGATGCCGTGTTGAGATAAAAAAAAATGTTTTAAACTAATACCGAGAGAGCTAGTAGGGGTTACGGTAGAACTCACTGAGATTGTATCTCACTGTTTAAATGTTGTTGTTTTACAGAGACACAGGGACAGCGGAAATCCAAGAGGCACGAGTAGGTTGAGCTCGGACTGGTTGCTGATAGCCTAGCTTTATGTTTAAGCTTATTTCCCTTTAGTTGTCTGTAAACTAAAACATTATGTATTTAATGTGTAACAGCCCAAAATAATTAGTTAATTTATTTAATTAATTATCTAGGGTTTGTGTTTGAGAAAAATAAAATAAAATGATAGGAATAATTATTTAGGGATTTTATGTGATAGAATATGAGAAATAATTAGTTGTTAGTATATGTGGATAGGTGGTGGCGAATTAGAGGTGTTAGTGGAGGCCCATGATTAAGTCATAAACTAAGAAAGCCCATGATTGGTTAAGTGAGCCTATAAATAAGGAGTTTTTAAGTTAGGGTTTCATTAGTTGAGAAAATTAGATTTTGTGAGAGAGTGAGAGCTAAGGGGTGGCGGCCAAGGCAAGGAAAAAGAGAGGAATTTCGTGGCTTCCATAGAGAAAAAGAAAGAGAGGAGTTCGTGACCAAGAAAGAAAAGAGGAGAGAGAAGAAAAGCTAGGTTTTTCAAGGTTTCTAAGCCTAAGGATTCGAGTTCTTCAATAAGGTAAGGGGGCTCTCGTTCATAGTTAATAATTTATAAACCACGAAATCATGGGAATTAGGTGTTAGGAGTAGTTGTTTAAATTGCTGTTGATGTTTATAATATCTATATGTGGCTGAAGTGTGATGGTTGTTTGTGTTGTTGAATTCACTGTTTTGAGATGTTCTGACATAGGTTTAGTATTTCAGTGACTGAGAACGTTTTACTAATTGAAAAATTATGTGGTTTGTCATTTCGAAAACTTGATTGAATGCTTGTTAATTTGACGCTGGTTTGGTTGCGTTTAGAGCTGTGAAGATCGAGTTATGAATTCCACAAGTTATGGTAATATTCTGGAAACGATTTGGGTAGAGGTTCAGTATTTCGGAAACTGGGAACGTTGTGTTCACTGAAAAATTATGTGGTTTACTGTTCTGGAAAATAGACTTAATGCTTGTTAATTTAAAACTGGTTTGGTTGCGTTTAGAGTTGTGTAGCTCGAGATATGAATTCCACAAGTTAGGGTAATATTCTGGAAGCATTCTGGACATAGGTTCGGTACTTTTAAAACTGGGAACTTTCTGTTCGTCAAAAAATTATGGGGCTTTTTTTGTTGGAAAACAGACTTAATTTTGGTCACTTTGGCACTGGTTTGGTTAAATTTGGAGTAGTGTAGCTCGAGTTATGAGCGTCCCAAGTCAGGTCAAATTTCTGGACTTAAACTAGGTATAGGTTCAGTGTTTCAGGTCTTGTGTCTTCAATTGAACTCTGATTTGAACGATTCTTTTTCCATTAGAAACTATACTCAAATTTCTTTTGTTAAGGCTAAGGTTTTGTTCCATTTGGTCAAGTGTAATTCAGTTTAGAGTGATTTGAAGTGGAAGGACAGAATCTGTCCAGTCTGGGAACCATTCGGGTTGTTTCTAAAAACTGTACTAATTGGCTCATTGTTTCAAAAAAAGAAAACTATAGTCAGGAACTAGACTTTCTCAGGTTTCTGTAGAGGGGTCGTTTGTTGGAATCCGATGTCGTTTACTATTTTAACTAATTCGCCGAATTCTGGCTGCCGTGTTCGCGTAGCCCAGGGTGTCGCTGTTGTTCCCAAATTTGTTTTCTAAATATCTTTTGACTCGGGTGTTCAAATTTGATGGTTCAAAATGCGTTTCGAAGCTTATTCAGGTGCCTACCTGGATATTCTACTTTCAGGCAAAAATGCAATATTTTCTGATGAGCGAACTGATTTCCAAAAGTGAACTGTTTTGGGTAACCTTTTCGGGTCGTTGGCGGTTGTGGCTGAGTGGGCGCCCGTGTGGCTGTCCCGGATAGCTAAGTGATGTTTGAGTGTCTTTACGAAAATGCCCTTAGTGGCCAACGTGCGAGTGTTTTTGGTGATGTTTGGTCTGAATATTTGTTAAATGTTGGTGAGCTGAATATTTGTTAAATGTTGGTGAGCTGAATATTTGTTAGATGTTGGTGAGCAGAATACTTGTTAAATATTGGTGAGCTGAATTAATTATTGGTGAGCTGAATTACTTATTGGTGAGCTAAATAATTACTGGTGAGCTGAATTGATGTTGGTGAGTGTGATAACCGTGGTTATGGTGTTTTTGTGTGTGTATGTTGCATGGTCCTAGAGTCTCATGATCATGTGCATATTTTGGTGAGCAGAAGGCTTCGGCCTTATTATAATTATATTTGGTGTGCAGAGGCTTCGGCCTAATTTCGAAAATTGGTGAGCAGAGGCTTCGGCCTAGTTATTTTGGTGAGCAGAGGCTTCGGCCTATCTTGGTGAGTGCCCTCAAGGCAAGTTTTTGGTGTTGATGGATCCACATGCATATGCCCAGTGGAGGTTTGGGTTGCATCTCATACATTGCATACGCGTCCTGTGTTTGATTGCGTCTTCTTGAACTAATGGTGTAACTATATTCTGGGTGTAACTGTATTTGGTGTGACGGTACTTGGTGTAACAGTATTCGGCGTAACTGCATTTGGTGTAACTGTATTGATGGTGTAGCTAAATTGATGGTATCCCTGGTGTGCCTATTATACTGTGTTTCTTGTTTTATTTATTATTATCTATGTAGTGAGACTCACCCTACTGCGTCGTGTTGCCTCGTATGTCGGCAACCTGCAGGTGACGGTGACTGAAGATGGCTAGAGATTCTTCTTCTAGTATGGTCGAGTCGGCTCTGATACGTAGCACTCGGGAGGGTTGTCCTTGTGTCTTTCCTTATGTGTTATGTATATGCCTTTCTAAGTTGTAAACCTTTTGAAGTATGATTGCCAAGTTAAACCTTTTTATTTCCGCTGCATTTTTTGAAAAGAAGTTAGTTATAATTAAAGTACTCTGTTTGCGAAGTGGTTTTTTAATTTCGAAAAATGTGACACTCTTTTGGCGCGAAAAACTCTGATATTTTTTTAATAACCGTTGGGTAGAAAAAGGGGTGTTACATTAGTGGTATCAGAGCAGTGGTTGGTCCGTCCGACCGAGTCATCGAGTCGTTGTGTCGGTTAGCGACCAACTGTTGTCTTTTATTCTGACTGTGGTTTGTGTTGCAGAGATGATCCTGATCGTGAAGGTAATGGTAAGAGAACTAGTGGGGGAGATGCTCCTACTAGTATTGTATTGCTTGTTATGTTTTTTTTTCTTGTGTGAACTCTGTGCTTTGCTTGTGTGTTGTATTTGTTGTTGTTTAGCTTATGAATTTCGAGGACGAAATTCTTTTAAGTGGGGGAGAGTTGTAACAGCCCAAAATAATTAGTTAATTTATTTAATTAATTATCTAGGGTTTGTGTTTGAGAAAAATAAAATAAAATGATAGGAATAATTATTTAGGGATTTTATGTGATAGAATATGAGAAATAATTAGTTGTTAGTATATGTGGATAGGTGGTGGCGAATTAGAGGTGTTAGTGGAGGCCCATGATTAAGTCATAAACTAAGAAAGCCCATGATTGGTTAAGTGAGCCTATAAATAAGGAGTTTTTAAGTTAGGGTTTCATTAGTTGAGAAAATTAGATTTTGTGAGAGAGTGAGAGCTAAGGGGTGGCGGCCAAGGCAAGGAAAAAGAGAGGAATTTCGTGGCTTCCATAGAGAAAAAGAAAGAGAGGAGTTCGTGACCAAGAAAGAAAAGAGGAGAGAGAAGAAAAGCTAGGTTTTTCAAGGTTTCTAAGCCTAAGGATTCGAGTTCTTCAATAAGGTAAGGGGGCTCTCGTTCATAGTTAATAATTTATAAACCACGAAATCATGGGAATTAGGTGTTAGGAGTAGTTGTTTAAATTGCTGTTGATGTTTATAATATCTATATGTGGCTGAAGTGTGATGGTTGTTTGTGTTGTTGAATTCACTGTTTTGAGATGTTCTGACATAGGTTTAGTATTTCAGTGACTGAGAACGTTTTACTAATTGAAAAATTATGTGGTTTGTCATTTCGAAAACTTGATTGAATGCTTGTTAATTTGACGCTGGTTTGGTTGCGTTTAGAGCTGTGAAGATCGAGTTATGAATTCCACAAGTTATGGTAATATTCTGGAAACGATTTGGGTAGAGGTTCAGTATTTCGGAAACTGGGAACGTTGTGTTCACTGAAAAATTATGTGGTTTACTGTTCTGGAAAATAGACTTAATGCTTGTTAATTTAAAACTGGTTTGGTTGCGTTTAGAGTTGTGTAGCTCGAGATATGAATTCCACAAGTTAGGGTAATATTCTGGAAGCATTCTGGACATAGGTTCGGTACTTTTAAAACTGGGAACTTTCTGTTCGTCAAAAAATTATGGGGCTTTTTTTGTTAGAAAACAGACTTAATTTTGGTCACTTTGGCACTGGTTTGGTTAAATTTGGAGTAGTGTAGCTCGAGTTATGAGCGTCCCAAGTCAGGTCAAATTTCTGGACTTAAACTAGGTATAGGTTCAGTGTTTCAGGTCTTGTGTTTTCAATTGAACTCTGATTTGAACGATTCTTTTTCCATTAGAAACTATACTCAAATTTCTTTTGTTAAGGCTAAGGTTTTGTTCCATTTGGTCAAGTGTAATTCAGTTTAGAGTGATTTGAAGTGGAAGGACAGAATCTGTCCAGTCTGGGAACCATTCGGGTTGTTTCTAAAAACTGTACTAATTGGCTCATTGTTTCAAAAAAAGAAAACTATAGTCAGGAACTAGACTTTCTCAGGTTTCTGTAGAGGGGTCGTTTGTTGGAATCCGATGTCGTTTACTATTTTAACTAATTCGCCGAATTCTGGCTGCCGTGTTCGCGTAGCCCAGGGTGTCGCTGTTGTTCCCAAATTTGTTTTCTAAATATCTTTTGACTCGGGTGTTCAAATTTGATGGTTCAAAATGCGTTTCGAAGCTTATTCAGGTGCCTACCTGGATATTCTACTTTCAGGCAAAAATGCAATATTTTCTGATGAGCGAACTGATTTCCAAAAGTGAACTGTTTTGGGTAACCTTTTCGGGTCGTTGGCGGTTGTGGCTGAGTGGGCGCCCGTGTGGCTGTCCCGGATAGCTAAGTGATGTTTGAGTGTCTTTACGAAAATGCCCTTAGTGGCCAACGTGCGAGTGTTTTTGGTGATGTTTGGTCTGAATATTTGTTAAATGTTGGTGAGCTGAATATTTGTTAAATGTTGGTGAGCTGAATATTTGTTAGATGTTGGTGAGCAGAATACTTGTTAAATATTGGTGAGCTGAATTAATTATTGGTGAGCTGAATTACTTATTGGTGAGCTAAATAATTACTGGTGAGCTGAATTGATGTTGGTGAGTGTGATAACCGTGGTTATGGTGTTTTTGTGTGTGTATGTTGCATGGTCCTAGAGTCTCATGATCATGTGCATATTTTGGTGAGCAGAAGGCTTCGGCCTTATTATAATTATATTTGGTGTGCAGAGGCTTCGGCCTAATTTCGAAAATTGGTGAGCAGAGGCTTCGGCCTAGTTATTTTGGTGAGCAGAGGCTTCGGCCTATCTTGGTGAGTGCCCTCAAGGCAAGTTTTTGGTGTTGATGGATCCACATGCATATGCCCAGTGGAGGTTTGGGTTGCATCTCATACATTGCATACGCGTCCTGTGTTTGATTGCGTCTTCTTGAACTAATGGTGTAACTATATTCTGGGTGTAACTGTATTTGGTGTGACGGTACTTGGTGTAACAGTATTCGGCGTAACTGCATTTGGTGTAACTGTATTGATGGTGTAGCTAAATTGATGGTATCCCTGGTGTGCCTATTATACTGTGTTTCTTGTTTTATTTATTATTATCTATGTAGTGAGACTCACCCTACTGCGTCGTGTTGCCTCGTATGTCGGCAACCTGCAGGTGACGGTGACTGAAGATGGCTAGAGATTCTTCTTCTAGTATGGTCGAGTCGGCTCTGATACGTAGCACTCGGGAGGGTTGTCCTTGTGTCTTTCCTTATGTGTTATGTATATGCCTTTCTAAGTTGTAAACCTTTTGAAGTATGATTGCCAAGTTAAACCTTTTTATTTCCGCTGCATTTTTTGAAAAGAAGTTAGTTATAATTAAAGTACTCTGTTTGCGAAGTGGTTTTTTAATTTCGAAAAATGTGACACTCTTTTGGCGCGAAAAACTCTGATATTTTTTTAATAACCGTTGGGTAGAAAAAGGGGTGTTACATTAGTGGTATCAGAGCAGTGGTTGGTCCGTCCGACCGAGTCATCGAGTCGTTGTGTCGGTTAGCGACCAACTGTTGTCTTTTATTCTGACTGTGGTTTGTGTTGCAGAGATGATCCTGATCGTGAAGGTAATGGTAAGAGAACTAGTGGGGGAGATGCTCCTACTAGTATTGTATTGCTTGTTATGTTTTTTTTTCTTGTGTGAACTCTGTGCTTTGCTTGTGTGTTGTATTTGTTGTTGTTTAGCTTATGAATTTCGAGGACGAAATTCTTTTAAGTGGGGGAGAGTTGTAACAGCCCAAAATAATTAGTTAATTTATTTAATTAATTATCTAGGGTTTGTGTTTGAGAAAAATAAAATAAAATGATAGGAATAATTATTTAGGGATTTTATGTGATAGAATATGAGAAATAATTAGTTGTTAGTATATGTGGATAGGTGGTGGCGAATTAGAGGTGTTAGTGGAGGCCCATGATTAAGTCATAAACTAAGAAAGCCCATGATTGGTTAAGTGAGCCTATAAATAAGGAGTTTTTAAGTTAGGGTTTCATTAGTTGAGAAAATTAGATTTTGTGAGAGAGTGAGAGCTAAGGGGTGGCGGCCAAGGCAAGGAAAAAGAGAGGAATTTCGTGGCTTCCATAGAGAAAAAGAAAGAGAGGAGTTCGTGACCAAGAAAGAAAAGAGGAGAGAGAAGAAAAGCTAGGTTTTTCAAGGTTTCTAAGCCTAAGGATTCGAGTTCTTCAATAAGGTAAGGGGGCTCTCGTTCATAGTTAATAATTTATAAACCACGAAATCATGGGAATTAGGTGTTAGGAGTAGTTGTTTAAATTGCTGTTGATGTTTATAATATCTATATGTGGCTGAAGTGTGATGGTTGTTTGTGTTGTTGAATTCACTGTTTTGAGATGTTCTGACATAGGTTTAGTATTTCAGTGACTGAGAACGTTTTACTAATTGAAAAATTATGTGGTTTGTCATTTCGAAAACTTGATTGAATGCTTGTTAATTTGACGCTGGTTTGGTTGCGTTTAGAGCTGTGAAGATCGAGTTATGAATTCCACAAGTTATGGTAATATTCTGGAAACGATTTGGGTAGAGGTTCAGTATTTCGGAAACTGGGAACGTTGTGTTCACTGAAAAATTATGTGGTTTACTGTTCTGGAAAATAGACTTAATGCTTGTTAATTTAAAACTGTTTTGGTTGCGTTTAGAGTTGTGTAGCTCGAGATATGAATTCCACAAGTTAGGGTAATATTCTGGAAGCATTCTGGACATAGGTTCGGTACTTTTAAAACTGGGAACTTTCTGTTCGTTAAAAAATTATGGGGCTTTTTTTGTTAGAAAACAGACTTAATTTTGGTCACTTTGGCACTGGTTTGGTTAAATTTGGAGTAGTGTAACTCGAGTTATGAGCGTCCCAAGTCAGGTCAAATTTCTGGACTTAAACTAGGTATAGGTTCAGTGTTTCAGGTCTTGTGTCTTCAATTGAACTCTGATTTGAACGATTCTTTTTCCATTAGAAACTATACTCAAATTTCTTTTGTTAAGGCTAAGGTTTTGTTCCATTTGGTCAAGTGTAATTCAGTTTAGAGTGATTTGAAGTGGAAGGACAGAATCTGTCCAGTCTGGGAACCATTCGGGTTGTTTCTAAAAACTGTACTAATTGGCTCATTGTTTCAAAAAAAGAAAACTATAGTCAGGAACTAGACTTTCTCAGGTTTCTGTAGAGGGGTCGTTTGTTGGAATCCGATGTCGTTTACTATTTTAACTAATTCGCCGAATTCTGGCTGCCGTGTTCGCGTAGCCCAGGGTGTCGCTGTTGTTCCCAAATTTGTTTTTTAAATATCTTTTGACTCGGGTGTTCAAATTTGATGGTTCAAAATGCGTTTCGAAGCTTATTCAGGTGCCTACCTGGATATTCTACTTTCAGGCAAAAATGCAATATTTTCTGATGAGCGAACTGATTTCCAAAAGTGAACTGTTTTGGGTAACCTTTTCGGGTCGTTGGCGGTTGTGGCTGAGTGGGCGCCCGTGTGGCTGTCCCGGATAGCTAAGTGATGTTTGAGTGTCTTTACGAAAATGCCCTTAGTGGCCAACGTGCGAGTGTTTTTGGTGATGTTTGGTCTGAATATTTGTTAAATGTTGGTGAGCTGAATATTTGTTAAATGTTGGTGAGCTGAATATTTGTTAGATGTTGGTGAGCAGAATACTTGTTAAATATTGGTGAGCTGAATTAATTATTGGTGAGCTGAATTACTTATTGGTGAGCTAAATAATTACTGGTGAGCTGAATTGATGTTGGTGAGTGTGATAACCGTGGTTATGGTGTTTTTGTGTGTGTATGTTGCATGGTCCTAGAGTCTCATGATCATGTGCATATTTTGGTGAGCAGAAGGCTTCGGCCTTATTATAATTATATTTGGTGTGCAGAGGCTTCGGCCTAATTTCGAAAATTGGTGAGCAGAGGCTTCGGCCTAGTTATTTTGGTGAGCAGAGGCTTCGGCCTATCTTGGTGAGTGCCCTCAAGGCAAGTTTTTGGTGTTGATGGATCCACATGCATATGCCCAGTGGAGTTTTGGGTTGCATCTCATACATTGCATACGCGTCCTGTGTTTGATTGCGTCTTCTTGAACTAATGGTGTAACTATATTCTGGGTGTAACTGTATTTGGTGTGACGGTACTTGGTGTAACAGTATTCGGCGTAACTGCATTTGGTGTAACTGTATTGATGGTGTAGCTAAATTGATGGTATCCCTGGTGTGCCTATTATACTGTGTTTCTTGTTTTATTTATTATTATCTATGTAGTGAGACTCACCCTACTGCGTCGTGTTGCCTCGTATGTCGGCAACCTGCAGGTGACGGTGACTGAAGATGGCTAGAGATTCTTCTTCTAGTATGGTCGAGTCGGCTCTGATACGTAGCACTCGGGAGGGTTGTCCTTGTGTCTTTCCTTATGTGTTATGTATATGCCTTTCTAAATTGTAAACCTTTTGAAGTATGATTGCCAAGTTAAACCTTTTTATTTCCGCTGCATGTTTTTGAAAAGAAGTTAGTTATAATTAAAGTACTCTGTTTGCGAAGTGGTTTTTTAATTTCGAAAAATGTGACACTCTTTTGGCGCGAAAAACTCTGATATTTTTTTAATAACCGTTGGGTAGAAAAAGGGGTGTTACATAATGTATATCTTTCTTCCGCTTTCTTGTATGATACTGAATACTATAGATGCTGATGGTATATGGTCTGAGAACCATATTGTCTTGTTGTAAATAAGACTGTTTGGGTTATATTCAGCGAAAAATTTATAGTGATATTCAGTGTCTAAGCAGGAAATATATCTCTGATGTGTTACTAATGTGCACCTGGGTATTTTTGGTCAATAGAAATACCGGTTAACTCGGTTCTTCCACTCACTCGGTTAACTCGCAAGGGTCAAATTTATTATTGTCTTGTTGTAAATATCGAAGATTCATTCAAGGATTTTCCCAGCTGGTTCTTCCACTCACTCGGTTAACTCGCAAGGGTCAGCCGTTTGTCTGGGACTCAGACTGTGATAATTGTTTCGCGGAATTGAAGAGTCGTTTGACTTCTGCACCTATCCTGATTCTTCCAGATCCGTCGGTAGGATTCCAAATCTACTGCGACGCCTCTGGTAAGGGTTTAGGATGTGTCCTAATGCAGAATCGACAAGTAGTAGCTTATGCCTCCAGGCAGTTGAAGCCGCATGAAGAGAATTACCCCACTCATGATTTAGAGTTGGCGGCGATTGTGTTTGCCCTAAAGATTTGGAGACATTACCTGTTTGGGTCTCGTTTCGAAGTCTTTAGTGACCACAAGAGCCTCAAGTATTTATTTGACCAAAAGGAGCTGAACAACAGGCAGAGGAGATGGGTAGAATTCCTGAAAGATTATGATTTTGAATTGAAGTACCATCCTGGTAAGGCTAATGTTGTTGCCGATGCTTTAAGCAGAAAGTCTATCCATACTGCAAAGCTGATGATGCACGAGATGTCATTGTTGGAATCATTCAGAGACCTCAATTTGAGTGTTAAGTCAAGAAGGAACAGGTTGGTGTTGAGTCACATTCAGATTTCAAGTTCATTGAGGAATCTGATTCGCTCAGCCCAAGAAGGTGATGTAGAGCTGCAATCGCAGAAGAGATTGCCGAGTTACACCGAAGACGGTGATGGAGTAATTTGTTTTGATGGCAGAATCTGTGTGCCGAATGATGAGGATGTGAAGAGGCAAGTTTTAGAGGAGGCTCATAAGAGTCAGTTCTCAATACATCCTGGGTCCACCAAGATGTATCGAGATTTAAAGCAATTGTACTGGTGGCCGGGTATGAAAGTGGATATTGCAGAGTTTGTGTCTCGATGCTTGACTTGTCAAAAGGTTAAGATAGAGCACCTGAAGCCAGGTGGCCAGTTACAACCGTTGAATGTACCTGAATGGAAATGGGAAAGCATATCTATGGATTTTGTCATGGGACTGCCACGGTCCCAAACCGGAAATGATTCGATTTGGGTAGTGGTGGATCGCCTGACCAAGTCCGCTCATTTTATTCCAGTACGTTCGACTCACAAGGTTGCTAGGTTAGCAGATGAATATCTCAAGTATATTGTGAAGTTGCATGGAATCCCTACGAGTATCATCTGTGATCGAGATCCCAAGTTTACATCTCGATTTTGGAGAGCATTGAATATGGCGTTGGGAACAAAGGTGTGTGTTAGCACCGCATACCATCCTCAGACAGACGGACAGACTGAGAGGACAATTCAGACATTAGAAGATATGTTGAGAGCTTGTGTACTTGATAGTGGAGGCAGATGGGAGGATCATCTTCCATTGGTAGAATTCTCATACAACAACAGTTATCATTCTAGTATCGGAATGGCTCCATATGAAGCATTGTACGGGAGAAAGTGTAGAACACCGTTGTGTTGGTGGGATGTAGGTGAGCAGAGATTGTTGGGACCGGATTTAGTCCGGGAGACTACGGAGAAGATCCGTCAAATAAGAGAAAGGATGAAAGCCGCGCAGAGTCGGCAAAAGAGTTATGCGGATAAGAGAAGAAGGCCGTTAGAATTCGAAGAAGGAGATCATGTCTTTTTGAAACTTTCTCCAACCATCGGGACCGGTATTGCTTTGCGAGCGAAGAAGCTCAGTCCTCGGTATGTCGGACCCTTCCAGATTATCGAACGAGTTGGGCCGATAGCGTATCGCATTGCCTTACCTCCCGAATTGTCCAGACTACATGATGTGTTTCATGTATCGCAGCTAAGGAAATATATTCATGATCCGAATCAACCATTAAGTTATGAAGCGATTGACATCAGACCGGATTTATCGTATCAGCCTACTCCAATCAGGATCATCGAACGTGGCGAGAAAGCGCTCCGGACGAGATCAATTCCTATTGTCAAGGTGATTTGGGACGGTGCGTCACCTGACGAAGCGACATGGGAAATAGAGGAGAGCATGCGGGTGAAATATCCTCAATTGTTCGAATAAGGTACGTTTTGTCAATTTTGAGGACAAAATTTTAAAAAGTTGGGGTGATTGTAACATCCCCTAATTAGCTATTTAGATTTAATTAAATTAACTAGGGGTTAAGTTGATTAATGAGCATAATTATTCTAGTTATGAAATTGTATCATGGATCAAATAGATAAGTAACATTTTGATTAAACATAATTAGTAAATTATGCTAAGTGTGGAGACTTGAGTGTAGGTGTTAAATTAGTGGTGAGTTAGATGAAATGCTAATGAGGGAGGGTAGAAGAGTCTTTTCTCATTCTTAAGTGACTACCCTTCAGCTGATCCAAAACACTACAACATGTTTCATTCCCTCATCTTCTGAAATTCAGCAAGAAGTAAGGAGGAGAAAGAGAGAACTCGAGAGAGAAGGAGGAGGAGAGGAGGGAAGACAGCCCATTGATTCCTACATGCATGTTGAATCTAACACCACCATTGTTTATCATTCTTCTTCCTCTATACTTTGATGCCCAGAAATCACCCATCCACCCTCTCCATCACAAGTTACCATTTGTGCACCTTTGAAGCTCCAAGCTCAAAAATGGAGTGTTGATCCTCCAAATAGTGCATGTCCTTGTTGTAGTCCCATATTCAGTACCAAAGCTCACATCCAAGCAACAAACCTGTTTGAAGCTCATTTGAGTTGCTGAGTTCGAATCTTAGGTCCTTGGGAAGTTCGGGTTCAGTTTTTGGAGCGAGTCGGAGACGGTTCGTGAGGCTATCCGAACGCGTCAACTGCTAGATTCGTCGTTTGAGTGATTTTCATCACTTCGGGTGAGTTCTATAACTCGCTTAGGGAATATGTATGTGTTTTCGAGTCTTTACTTTCGAAAATTATTGTCACACGTTTCTGGTATCGAAAGGAATTTTATTGAAAACCGTTTTCCCAAAGATCGTGATTTAACTATGAATTGCTTGATTGATTGTTGGGTGGGCTGGATTGGATTGCTATAATATAGTGTTTTAATGCGTGTTTGAGTTTGGGTCTCGATCGGAAGGGAAGTGGGAATCGGAATGGAATGGACTTACTCATGAAAAAACCTATTTTCTGGAAACTGATGGAGACACACGGATCGTGTGCCTCTGGGCACGGGTCGTGCGCCTCCCTCTGATACGACAGGAACTGGATTTTTAAAACACGCACGGATCGTGCGCTTAGTCGCACGGGTCGTGCGTATGTCTCTGGAACTTTATAAAATTTTAGTGGATAACGCACGGATCGTGCGCCAAGTCGCACGGGTCGTGCGTATCTTTCTGGAAATCTTCTGCAAACTGTTCAAAAAACGCACGGGTCGTGCGCCTATACGCACGGGTCGTGTGAGACCTTCTGACCTTCAATTTCAAAGTACCTTTTTATCCATTCCAAATGATCCCAATCCTCTTCTAATCCATTTCCCAAGGTTCCACAACAATGTAAAGGTAACAATGGTATGAGATTGAACATGTTCGATAGAAAGTTTGTGTGTTATGAATAAAATGGAAAACCGCACTTAGAGAACGCGAGAGTACATATGTCAAGAATGATAATAACACACGGTATTTGACTGATATTATACACTGTAATTGACCGACATGGTACATGGTACTTGACTGGAATGACTAACAGCCCATTGCGGGTACACAGACTGAAAAGGTATAATAAATACAAGAGGAAAAAGGGTGACGACCCTAAGAGGTTAGCATACTAGGGGAGGGGAAGTCATGAGCCCCAAAACCTAGACTCAAGAATGTTTCCCCTGCTAGAAATAGCGGGATGGGTTCACCAAAGTCAAGAGATGCCTATATAATAGGTAGACTGAGGTGTTATGCTAAAAACATGGAACAGAGATTGCATGCTTCATGTGTCGCTTAGGAGGGCCATGAGCATGAAGGTTACAGGAACTAAATGTATTTCCACGTGGTTGCTTTTTAGGACCACGAGTTCAAAACAAGGCATAATGAACCGCTAGAGTAGTAAGGGGTCTCGATAGGACTCACTGAGATAATGTTTATCTCACCCTTCATATTTGTGGTTTTTACAGAGAAACAGGGAAAAGCAAAGGCGGTAAAGCATGGTTAGCTGGTGTGACTCTTGGAGTCATTGAAGACCTAGTTTAATGTTTTAGACCTTTGTTCCGTTTATTGTTTCTATGTTCCGATTGTATAACTTTCGTTGTTAAGTTGTAAAATCGTTTCCGCTACTTTATGTTTTGAGTATTGAACACCAGGATTATGTACAAGTCTTAAGTTTTGGAACTTAAGCATTTTCAGAAAGTTTATGAGGTTCAGAGAACCAGTTATTATGTATTATCGAAAGTTTTAGTTGTGTTCAATATTTCAATAACAGGAAGTTACTCTGATGTATGCCATTTAGTGCATTTCGGTGATTCTATATGTTAGAATTTATCGGGGTGTTACAGTTCGTGAGTTAGTGTTGTGATCGAGTCCGAGGAGAGTTCGTGGTTCTCGGGAACGGTTGAATCATTGAAGTCTCGGCAAATAGGTGAGTTCTATACTCACTAGGATGTTATGGCCATGTGTGTTGTGTCTCGAATTTTGGTCTCGTAAGTTATGAAAACCGGTATTGAACCGTTTTATGAAAACTTGGATGAATCGTTAAATTATGTGTTTGATTATGTTAAATCGTTGATTGTTGTTATGTTGTTGATTGGTTGATGATGATTGATTGGTTTCCATGACTGTTTTGATGTATTATTAATTTCGAATGTGAATCGGAATGGTTACGGGAACGATCGGAATGGACAAGAAAACACGAAAACTGACTTTTCTGAAATACTGGGAGTCACGCACGGATCGTGCGCCTCTGGGCACGGATCGTGCGTGAGGTTCTGGTACTCACGGTGGATTTCTAAAAATTGAGCACGGATCGTGCGCCAAGGCGCACGGGTCGTGTGTCTCTTGCTGGTACCCAATTTCAAACTATGTCCTAAGTCATTCCGATTGGTCCTAAGTCCCTTCTAATCCACTCCTCAAGGTTTCCCAAGGATGGAAACATATTAGTATCATGAAATCAAGTGCTATCGAAGTAGTTTTATGTTATGTTCATGTTCTTGCTTATTTGATGGCCAAGGTGGTATTTATGAGACTGATTATGACTAAGTTAGAGTATCATAATGTTGAGTATGGGCGATACATTATGATGCGGACTAGGTAAAGGATAGTTATAAATTAAGTTAACCATGTTAGTAATTCCGTGTGGGATCACCTAATGATAAGATCATGCTAAGTATAAAATTAGATTAAGATTAAGATCATGTTAAGTACAAGCTCACTGTTATGTTCACAGATCATTGTTCACTGCTCATTGTTCAAGGTATATTAAAATATATACATCAAGTTAGGGTGACGACCCTATTTCAGATTAGTGTGCTAGGGGAGAGGAAGTCATGATCCTTATGAACCTAGGCTCCATCAGGGACCCACTAGTGATTAGTGGGGACGGGTTCACCGGAAGCTTATTATGCCAAGTGACCGGTGACACGCTAAGAATCATTGTTAGGCTCAGTGATTGAGCATAGTTCATTGTTATGCTCAATGATTGAGCATAGTTCATTGTCAGGCTCAGTGATTGGGCATAGTTCATGGTTTAGGCTCAGTGATTGAGATTAGTACCGCCACATAGTCAACTTTGAGGACTATGAGTTGGAGTTTAGAATATGAATCAAGCATAATTGAACCGAGAGGATTAGTAAGGGGTCGCGATAGAACTCACTGAGACAAGTTGTCTCACCCAATCCACTGTTGTTGTTTTCAGTTAAGCAGGGGAAGATGAAGACCGTGAGGCACGGCTATGAAGATGCTTGAGGAGCAGCCGCTATCTTTATTTCTTTATGTCTTGTATTTCAGTTTCCCTTGTATCTCTGTATTTTGTTATTCAGTTTCTTAAGATGTACGATGGTACGACTTATGTTTTTAAGTTGTAAATCGCTTCCGCAGACTTTCGGTTTTGGTACTGAACACTAGTTGAGTGGTGTAAGGACCGACTTTATGTATTTTATGTTAAGTTATGTAAGCGAACTTGATGGGGTTTTAGCATCGAGTATTAGTATGTGTTCAGTATTTAAAAAGGAAGTCACTCTGATGTATGCCAGTAGTGCGCTTCGATACTTTCTACAAGATAGAAATTAACGGGGTGTTACACGTCGCAAGTAATAAAATACGGTAAGTAACCGGTCGATTCCACAGGGATTGCGCGTTGAAAACAATAGCAAAGTTGTAAATTCTTAGATTGTAAAGGTTTGGTAATTTGAGTAATCAGTAACAGTACACAAACGGGATTTAAGAATACGAGAAAAACGACTATGGATCGAATCCTCTCACCTCGCCTATCACATGAACCTTAGCCAATTCAAGTTAATTATTCAATTTCTAGATTCAATTCACTAATTAAGGTCAAGGGCAATTCCTTGCCTCAAGACCCCTATTACCTTAAGAGTGACCCTAATTCCTTAGGTGAGACATGCCAAAGGGTAATGCATTAAGATCGAGAATTTGACACGAATTCACCTAAGACGTCACATATCCCTATGCTGATTACTAGCAGATGATCTAACCACCCAATTTCCAGCTACTAATTCATATTCCTATGCAATCACTAGCCTGGATCATCACAATTATCATATGTAATTGAAAAGCATTAAGAGCATAGGTAATTAGACAAAGTAAATCGAATAACAACTGAATTGATTAGAAAAATGGTTCACATGATAGGGTTGGGAGATTCATCTCTCCCTAATCTAAGGAAATGAGTTACAATCCATCCTAAGAGTAGAAACCAACATAAAATAGAAAACAAACATAAAGGAAGACATTAGAACCTTCAATCCCTTGTTCCCAAGTGGTGAGAAGGCCCCAACATCGCACCCTCCAGCTGCTCCAAAATGTGGCTCAGATCCCAAGACGAAGTCCCCAGGAAAAACGCTAAAACTGCTTTAAAAACCCTAATTTTCGCTCACCATCACGACGCGACCCGTGACCATCGCGTCGCGAAATAGGACAGAAACATCTGGCTTCGCAAAACTCCTCCTGGTCGCATCGCGAACCCTCCTGGTCGCGACGCGATATTGGACAGAAATTAAATCCCTCTATTTTGCTGCATTTCCGGGCAAGTGTCTGGTTCGCCGAATGATGCCACAATCTATTAGAGGTCTTCAAGTCCAATTTAGCTCCAAAAGTGAAGGAATTACTTACAAATGAACTTCCTACTACAATTATCTAAAACTAGACTAAATCCCCAGATAATGACTGATACAATGAAAAACTTGCACAATTGGTCCAAAAAATGCATAACTTACATCATATGATTGAGAGTCAACAGTTCCGCTGCATGTTTTGAGAAAACTACGAGGTTTTGTTTTACGTTGAAAAATGCGACACTCTTTTGGCGCGAAAAACTCTGATAATTTATGAATAAACGATGGGTGAAAAAAGGGTGTTACAGAACTCAACATCAACTTTGATCCCAACTTCTCATGCAAACTTCTCCAGAACTCTGAAGTAAACCTCGGATCTCTATCTGAAACAATACTACTAGGAACTCTGTGAAGCTTCACAACTTCCCAGATATAGATCTCTGCCAACCTAGGCACTGGATACGTGATATTAATAGGAACAAAATGGGACGACTTTGTTAACCTATCAACAATCACCCAAATGGCATCATACCCTTTCGCAGTATGAGGCAAACCCGTCACAAAATCCATAGCAATGCTGTCCCACTTCCACTCTGGGATATCCAATGGTTGCATCAACCCCGCAAGCTTCTGGTGCTCAACCTTAGAATTCTGACAAGTCAAGCATGCATACACAAACTGTGCCCCATCCCGCTTCATCCCCGGCCACCAAAACAGTTTCTTCAAATCTTGGTACATCTTTGTAGCCCCCGGATGAATACTCAACTTGCTTCTGTGACTCTCCTCAAGAATCACTCTCTTCATCTCAGCATCATCAGGAATACAGATTCTATCCCTGAATCTCAACACACCTTGTGAATCTAACTTGAAATCCCCATTCTCAGCTTGATCATTCACAACTATCAAGTCCACTAGTTTCACATCTGACTTCTGGGCTTCCCGGATACTAGCCAAAAAGTCATTGCCAATCTTCAACATTCCCAGTCTAACACTCTGCGGTCTTACTTCGCAACCTAAGCTCATATCTCGGAATTGCTCAATCAACTCCAACTCTTTAACCATCATTGCTGACATATGCAAGGTCTTTCGACTTAAAGCGTCAGCCACGACATTAGCTTTGCCTGGGTGATAGTTCAAGCCGAAATCATAGTCCTTCAACAATTCTAACCAACGTCTCTGTCTCATATTCAACTCCTTCTGATCAAACAAGTACTTCAAGCTCTTATGGTCACTAAACACCTCAAATCTAGTACCATAAAGATAGTGCCTCAAAATCTTCAGCACAAACACAATCGCAGCTAGCTCCAAATCATGCGTAGGGTAGTTCTTCTCATGGGTCCTCAAGTGTCTAGACGCATAAGCTACTACCTTACCATCTTGCATAAGTACACCTCCCAAACCCATTTTGGAAGCATCACAATACACCACAAACGGTTGATCCGAAACGGGCAAAATCAAAATAGGAGATGTTGTCAATCTCTTCTTCAACTCATTGAAACTCTCTTCACATCGAGCATCCCACACATAAGCCTTTCAATTACAAGTCAATTGAGTCAACGGAAGGGCCAACTTAGAGAATCCTTCAATAAACCTCCTATAATAACCAGCTAACCCCAAGAAGCTTCTAATCTCAGTAACTGACTTCGGACTCTCCCATTGCAACACACCATCTACCTTGGCTAGATCCAAAGCAATACCATTACTAGAGATAACATGACCAAGGAAACTTACTTCATTCAGCCAGAACTCACACTTAGACAACTTTGCATACAGCTTCTTTTCTTTCAACACTTCTAGCACTAACCTCAAATGTTCTGCGTGCTCCTCTTCCGTCTTAGAATACACTAGAATGTCATCAATAAACACCACCACAAACCAATCCAAGTAACTATGGAAAATACGGTTCATGTATTCCATAAATACTCCCGGCGCGTTGGTAACACCAAACGGCATCACGGAATACTCATAGTGCCCATATCTAGTTCTGAAAGCTGTCTTCTGAATGTCTTCATCCTTCACCTTGATCTGGTGATAACCCGACCTCAAATCAATCTTGCTAAACACCTTAGCACCTACCAATTGGTCCATCAAATCATCAATCCTCGGGAGCGGATACTTGTTTTTAATTGTCACCTTGTTCAACTGCCTATAATCAACACAGAGCCTCATACTTCCATCCTTCTTCTTCACCAACAACACAGGAGCTCCCCACGGTGACACACTTGGCCTTACAAATTTCTTCTCAAGCAGATCTTCTAGTTGCTTCTTCAATTCTGACAATTCTGATGCTGACATCCTGTACGGTGCCATAGACACAGGCCTAGTACCAAGTACAAGATCAATAGAAAATTCAACTTCCCTTTCTGGCGGAACACTTGGAATCTCATCAGGGAACACTTCGGGAAACTCACACACCACCTGCAACCCTTCGATGATAGCCTGATTCTCAGCAGACAACGACGCCATCAGAGCAAACAGACTAACTGTAACACCCCTTTTCTAATAACCTTACTATTTAATAAAATCAGAGTTTCTTTTTTTTTTTTGAAAACAATCTAAGCGAGTGCTACACTTACTTCATTAAATCAACAACTTCAATTTTCATAGTTCGGTTAAAACCACAAGATACATAGCACCATGAAACACCGTTTAGTTCGCATCGACCAAATACAGTCACTACAGCAGCGGAATAATAACGAGTTCGAAAAACAAAACCAAATACAGCACCAGTAATAGTCTAACAGCATAAAAACAATAACACATAAGCATAAGACGCCCCCCCGGTGCTACGTATCAGAGCATGACACTTCCTACCAGACGAAGGCATAAGGGTAACCTTCACTCGTCAGTACCTGCACGTTGCCGACATAAGAAGCAACATAAAAGCAGTAGGGTGAGTCTCTTTTCATAATTAGTAACATATGGAGATAAGCACTGCAGAGGAAAAGGTAACCAAGCACACCGATTCACAACAATGGCAACAACCACATCAAAATTACATTTCCAAACAACACTACATAATATGTGGTTATGCATGAAATGCAACCCAAACTCCACGGGCACATGCATGTCGGATCCGTCACCAAATACAAATAGGCCGTAGCCTCTGCTCACCAAAGTAAAATTAGGCCGAAGCCTCTGCTCACCAATAATGCACATGTCTCATGAGATGCTATGGAAATGCACCACAAAACACCACACAATTCATCAATTCGCCACTAAATCAACTCACCATTTTATTCGTATTCTCATCATTGTATTAATCTGCTCACCAATTAAAATTAGGCCGAAGCCTCTGCTCACCAATCACACCATAATACACTCACCAACTCAATCCACCACTCACACCAACACCAATTTCAATTAGGCCAATTTAGGATTTGACACGACATAGGGAAAATGAATAAAAATTGAAATTAGACACCTAGAACAACTTCAGTCCAGAACCACCAGTAAATTAACTCATTTTTGCATAAAACCAGAATATTTGGATAGAAACCGAAATTAGCTTCGAAACGCATTTTGAACAGCTAAATTTGGATAACCGAGTCAAAAGTTACATTAAAACAAAATCGGAAAAATACTTAGACGTTCTGGAAACTGGCGCCCAGGCGCTGGGCGCCCAGGAGCAACACAGGACTTGGCGCATGGGCGCTGGCGCCCAGGAACAGCAACACGCGCATAGGCACTGGTGCCCAGGAACAGCAACACGCACATAGGCGCTGGCGCCCAGGAACAGCAACACTGGCCTGGCGCACTGGCGCAGGAACTGGCGCAGGGGAACACAGCGCCCAGGCACTAGGCGCCTAAGGCCAACACGCAAGAAAACTCATTTTACTTCGAAATTAATTTTGTACGAGCCAAATACTCAGAATATGAGAACCCAACAAAAATTTTGGCAAAAAGGTGACATGCATCTTTGGCGCCAATGGGCTAGGCGCCTAAGGCCAAGACAAACCACAACTCCTATGACTCCAAAAATGATTTTACACGAGCCATTTAGCTTGGACATGAAAACCCAGTATCAATTTTCGCAAAATGAACGACAGAAAATTGGGGCCCTTGGCGCCCATGACACAAGGCACACGGCCAAATTTTGACCCAACACCTGAAACTGACTCTTTTTGTTCCCAGGAACTCCCATACCAAATTTGAAAACAAACCGAGCATCCAATCTCCGGGACCCTCGGTTCCCATGGTGCCTAGACACGAGCAACACAATTCTGCAACACAGACACAACATATGGAAAACTGGCGCAGGGCACAGTGGCTGGGCGCCTGGTGCCCATGACTAAGGCACAGAAACAGCAACAAGGCATATGGCGCCCAAGGCGCCTAGGAACTCCAAAAACCAGAATTTTTCTAATTCAAACACCAAATTAAATTCACCAAATATCCAATCATATATATATATATAATTTAATTATCATCATGAACCTCAATTCTCACCAAACAAACACCAACAAGTCATATACTCAAACATGTGACATGCAATTCACCTTAGCAACAATCAAAGCACCAATTATGCGATTTTAACATAGGGAAGTTCTAATCACATATTACAATACTACGATTAACTCAACAACACAACAATTCATTCATAGAAATCATTCTAAAACCTAACCCTAGGCAATACTCAATCTCATAAGCTATTAAAGATAAAAAGAGGACCCCCTAACCTCTTAGAAGTCGAAATTGCTAGGCAAGGTTCCAAGGAATTTGCAAGACACCAACAGCTTTCCCTCCTCCTTGAGTGCTCCACGAAAACTCCTCTCCCTTCCCTCTTGCAAGTCGCGACTTCTCTTCTCACTTCTCCTCTTCGCAAGTTTCTTTTCTCTTTTCTCCTCTCCTCTCTTCGAATCCTTTTCTTTCTTTTGCACAAATGAGACACTTGTCTCCAACCCTTACTAATTCGCCTAGGCCTAAGTCAATGGGCTTGGGCTTGGGCCAATCCTAACATCCGGAATTACCATCACCACTCCCTTCAAATTAAATAATTATTTCCAACCCAACTAAGGCTCACATATAATAACACCCATAATTATTTTATTAAGTAATAAATAATAATTATGTTATTATTTCTACCACTCAATTTCATTTAATTAATTAAATAAATTAATCTATTATTTTTGGGGCGTTACACTAACTCCCTCCTTCATTACTTTATGCAACTGACCCGCAGGCAGCAAAATAGATTCTTCCTCTTCGGGAGAATGGAAACTCACAGACTTACTAAAGCAATTAATATGGACATGGTTATCCACTAACCAGTCCATACCAAGAATAACATCCAACCCACCCAACGGCAAACAAATCAAATCAACAACGAAATCTCTGCCGAAGACCGACAGAGGGCACTTAGCACACACAAGAGAGGTAGTTACCGAACCCTTAGCTGGAGTATCGATAACCATCTCCCTCATCAAAGAAGACAAGGCTAGACCCAATTTCTTAACACATATAGCAGCAATGAATGAATGCGTGGCACCGGTATCAACAATAGCAATCAAAGGGATACCATTAATAAAACATGTACCTCTTATCTCATTAGCCTCCTCTGATCCCGCGAGAGCAAACACCCTCCCACTACTCTTCTCTTTCTTCGGCTTAGAACACTTGGTGCTAATATGACCCACCTCACCACAGTTGAAACAAACCACGTCCTTGCGTTCACAGTCAGACGCCAAATGACCTTCTTTCCCACAACGGAAACACACTCTCACTCCCGACTTGCATTCGTAGCTTCTATGACCAGACTTACCACACTTAAAACATACAAGGTTAGCGGGAGCATCTCCCCCACTAGACTTCTTACCCACAGCAGACTTCTTACCATCAGCATATCTCTGTTTACCCCTACCAGCAGGAACCTCATATGGCTTACTACGGTTCTGAAATTTACCCCTCTGATCCCCCATAACCATAGAGTGAGCACTACTGTCTTATTCGAAAATCCTACAACTGTCAATCAAATCAGCGAATACCCGGATCTTCTGGTACCCAACAGCTTTCTTAATGTCAGCCCTCAACCCGTTCTCAAACTTGATACATTTGGAGAACTCAGAGCCAGCATCAGCGTAATGAGGATAAAATTTGGCCAATTCAGTGAAGTTGGCAGCATATTCTGTTACAGACATGTTTCCTTGCTTCAGCTCAAGGAACTCAATTTCCTTCCTGCCCCTGACATCTTCTGGAAAGTATTTTCTCAAAAATTCCCTATGGAATACAGCCCAGGTAATCTCTTCAATAGCAGTCACCAATCTCTGCCTAACCTCCAACCACCAGTCATCAGCTTCTTCCACCAGCATATGAGTGCCATACCGGACCTTCTGATCTGGAGTACATTCCATTACACGGAAGATCCTCTCAATTTCTTTCAACCACGCTAGAGCACCATCAGGGTCATACTTGCCCTTAAAAGTAGGCGGCTTCTCCCTCTGAAAAGTGGCCAGACTGCGAGTTCCAGCATTTTCACCATCATTCTGCTGGTTCCCAACAGCCCGCGCCATAGCTTGCAAGGCAGCAGCAAGAGCAGCGTCGTTTCTCCCAGCCATTTCAACTTAGCACTGCAGCACAAACAGTAATTAGAACTAATCTAACAACTCTTAATTGTCATAGGACACTATGACTGGACAACTTGGCCGGACAGACCGAACTGCCCTGATACCACTAATGTAACATCCCATTTCTACCCGGCAATTTAAAATTAAAATATCAGAGTATAAAAATTATTTTTCAATTCATCCAAACGGGATGCTACATTTACTTCATTTTCAACATACACAATTTATGATAAAATTCATCATTTCAAAGAAAACATAATACGTAGCTACTCAATAAATTGGGCGAACCCTCAAGTAACTCAAAAAGTTTACCAAGTATGATTTCATCTACACGCAGCGGATTAAAATGAAATAGTTCTAAATCATAGTGTATCAACATCAATACAACATCCAACATTGTCACGTAAAATAAAACTAAAATAACATTTATTCGCCCCCCCAGGTGCTACGTATCAGAGCATGACCGACTCGAGGGATGAAGGGTTAAAAGCCTTCACTCACGATTACCTGTAGTAATAATCAACATAAGGGGTGAGTCTAAACTGTATAATAAAGCTTATAATAAGCAGTATGCCAGAGTACAGAACTATACCAGTCACAAGAATACATATATATATATATATATATATATATATATATATATATATATATATATATATATATATATATATATATAAAGCGCTCACTACACAACCACGTCAATATTTATATTTGCCACACAAATATTTTGCACACCGACCAGAATAATAATTTTCAATGAGTAGAATGAATGTATGAAGTGCAAGTATGCATGTGGTACCATCATCGTCACTAATTTTGCCAATTGGGCACATCGTCACTTTTTTAGCCTTATTCATCGTCACTAGCTCGAGACCGCAGCCTTACATCGTCAATATATGCACATGTATGCATGTGACTTCATGGACAACCAACAAATTATAATCATCACAACAACAACATCGTCCATATCATCATCATTATTTGGCCATTAGACCCATCGTCACTAACAACATCATCATCATTTGGTCATTAGACCCATCGTCATTAACATCAACATGGCAACACAAGGTTGGCGTCCAGAAACTATCAGAAAATAATCATTTTTCAACTTAAAGTAGAATATACATATAGAGGACTAAATAAGCTTCGCAACGCACTTTGAAGCACTTAAAACGGACACCCGAGTAAAGAGATATGTCAAAAACAAAATAGGAACAAAACTGAGACACGTGCTGAAAATGGCGCCTAGGCACTGGGCGCCTAGCAGGGAACAGCAGCACACAAAACTGGCGCAGGAAAACTGGCGCAGCTTAGACAGAAACAGCAACACAGCAACACAAAAACTCGCGCAACTTAGACACAAACAGCAACACAGAAAACTGGCGCAACTTAGACAGAAACAGCAACACAGCAACACAAAAACTGGCGCAACTTAGACACAAACAGCAACACAGCAACACAAAAACTGGCGCAACTTACACACAAACAGCAACACAGAAAACTGGCGCAACTTAGACAGAAACAGCAACCCAGCAACACAAAACTGGCGCAACTTAGACACAAATGCAACACAGAAAACTGGCGCAGGCAGCAACATTGGCTCCCATAGGGGATCCTAGTAACATTTCAGAATACGCAACCTATGAACCAAAATTCAGCACCAATGACATCCAAGCCACATAACTACCCAGAAACAAAACTTAGGAACGCAACACGGGCAGCCAAAATTAGGCGCCCTTGGCGCCCAGGCACAGGGAACCAGCGCCCATGCCGCCCAGGACAGCAACACTGAACGCAACAAGACAGGCAACAGGCGCCCATGGCGCCCAGACAGCAGCAACAATGCGAGACAATGGCAACAACAATGGCACCTAAGGCGCCTAGGGTCCTTCTAATTCAATTTTCTCCAAATTTTTATATGTTCAATCATCAACAATAACTTCAAGCATCACAAGTTCATTCTCACATATTCAAACACAAATTTTAACGAGTACCTACGTGCATTTTCAATCATCACATACGCCTAACAAGTCATGTACTTCTCAACAAGCACTTAGTGTGCATCAATTCATCATCCAAACAATCATACATTATAACATTGTCAAAAATCATACAAGATAGCTATATAAGCCCTAACCCACATACATCCCATTATGAACCCTATTATAAAGTACGACCCACCCTTACCTTGGTTGTGCCGAAGACGATGTTCTTTCTACGGAATCACCAACGAAACCACAGCAACCAAAAACTCTTCTCCTTCCTCTTCTCTCCCTTGCGTCGTACGCCCTTCTTCTCTCTTCTCACTCTCTTCGCAACTTTCTTTTCTCCCTTCTCTCTTCTCTCTTTTGCGATTTCTTTCTTTCTTTCTTTCTCAAGTGATGCGATTCGCATCACTCCCTTTGCCTAGGAGCCTAAGTCAATGGGCTTGGGCTTGGGCCAATCCTACCACCCCGGGATTACCAACACCACCCCCCTTCAATTTAAATAAAAAGAATATATTAATAATTTAATATAACAATAATAATGCAACACTTAAATAATTTAATTAAATAACTAATTAAATTATTTTGGGTGTTACAGTCGGCTAGATGCAAAGTCATCATGGTATTCTCTATCTGACCAATCCCCAACTTTTTGAAAATGGAGAGTGGCATTAGGCTAATACTTGCTCCCAGATTACATAATGCTTTCCCAAAAATTTTATCCCCAATAGTGCTGGAAATAGAGAAACTTCCGGGATCTTTGAGTTTTTGTGGGAGCTTCCTCGGCAATATTGCACGACACTCCTCAGTAAGCATGACTGTAACGCCCCAAAATAATTTAATTATTTATTTAATTAAGTTATTTAAGGCTTACAATATTTATTTAATTTAATTAAATAATTCGAGTTTAATTATTTTATTTTATTTTTATTAGGGGGTGTTGTCACTATTTAAGTGGTGCGAGCAAGGGCCCGTGATCCACAATTAGGCCCGTGGCCCATTTCTTTGGCATAGGAGTCGAATTCTTTTGGGGTCTAGGGAGTTAGTGGCAATTCACCCAAGTGAGAAAAGAAAGAAAAAGAAACGTAGAGAGAGTGAGAAGAGAAAGTTGCGAAGAGAAGGAGAGAAGAAGAGGAGAAGGCGAAGCACATAGAGAAGAGGAGGAGGCTCATTGGTGGTTCGCAATTCTTCCTTGGAGCTTGGCTAGCAAATTCGAATTTCACAAGGTTAGGGGGTCCTCTTTTTGTTCTTAATAGATATGCGAATTAGTGATGCTTAGGGTTAGGGTTCTAGAATAATTTCCATGAACGAATTGTTGTTTTGATGATTAAATTATAGTGTTGTGATACTTGATTAGGAATTGCTCATGTTGAAATCGTATAATTGGTGAATTGAATTGTTGCTAAGTGATTCGCATGATACATGTTTGAGAATATGATTTGTTGATGTTTGCTTGGTGAATTTGAGAATTCATGGTGACACTTTAGTGATATATATGTAATTGGGCATTTTGGTGAATTTAATTTGGTGAATGAAAGTGGAAAAATTCTGTTTGGGAGCCCCTAGGCGCCTTGGGCGCCATATGCCTATTGCTGAAAAATTCTGTGTTGCGCCTAGTCATGGGCACCAGGCGCCCAGCAGTGTGCTGCGCCTGTTTCCAACAATTCTGTTGCCCTGTGTTGCCATTCTGTGTCACTGTGTGCTGTGTCTGTTGCCTGTGTTGCCATTCTGTGTTGCTGTCTCTGTTGCCTGTGTTGCCATCCAGTGTTCCTGTGCTGCCAGTTTTGGCACATGTTGCTTGTGTCATGGGCGCCAAGGGCCCCAAAGTTCTGGTGATAGTTTTGTGAAAATTGTTTTCAGGTTTTTATACTTGGGTAAAATGGCTCATGAAAACTGATTTTGGTCAAGAAAGGAGTTGAGTTGCGTATTTTCACTAGGTGCCTAGTGCATGGGCGCCAAAAATAATGTTCAGCTTTTGATAAAAATTTTATTGAGTTTTCATGTCCTGAGCATTTGGCTCGTGTAAAATGAATTTCGAAGAAAAATGAGTTGTGTAGCATGTTGGCCTTAGGCGCCTAGTGCTTGGGCGCCATGTTGCTGCTGTTCCCTGGGCGCGCCTGTGCGCGTTGTTGCTTCTGGGCGCCAGCGCCTATGTGCGCGTGTTGCCTCCTGGGCGCCTAGCGCCTGTGCGCTGTTGCGCGTGTTGTTCCTGGGCGCCAGCGCCCATGCGCCTGTGCGTGTTGTTTCTCCTGGGCGCCAAGCGCCCATGCGCCAAGCGCTGTGTTGCCCCTGGGCGCCCAGCGCCCATGCGCCAGTTCCAGGATGTCTAACATTTTTCCTAAAATTGTTTTTAACGTAACTTTTGACTCGGTTATCCAAATTCAACGGTTCAAAATGCGTTTTGAAGCTAATTTCAGTGCCTATCCAATAGTCTCAATTTTATGCAAAAATAATTTATTTTTACTGGTGTTTCTGGCTGATGGTGTTCAAGTGTCCAAATGGCTATTTTTACCCACTTTCTCTATGTCTTGTCAATGTCCTAAGTTGGTCTATTTGAATGGGTGTTGGTGTGAGTGGTGAGCTGACTTGGTGAGTGATGATGAGGTGAGATTGGTGAGCAGAGGCTTCGGCCTAATTTTAATTTGGTGAGTTAATTAATGCACTATGGTGAGACTAGAATTTAAAATGTGAAATTGACTGATTTGTGGTGTGTTGTGATGCATTCTCCATAACACCGCATGAAGCATGTGCATTATTGGTGAGCAGAGGCTACGGCCTAATTTGTATTTGGTGAGCAGAGGCTACGGCCTATTTGTATTTGGTGACGGATCCGACATGCATGTACCCGTGGAGTGTGGGTTGCATTACATGCATAAATCATATATCGTGTGGTGCTGTTTGGAAATACAATATTGATGCGATTGTTCCATTATTGTGAATTGGTGTGCCTGACTTCCTTTTTCCTATGCATTGCTTAATTTCCATATGTTATTAATTATGAAAAGAGACTCACCCTACTGCCTTTATGTTGCTTCTTATGTCGGCAACGTGCAGGTAATGATGAGTGAAGGTTTCCTGTATGCCTTCGTCTGGTAGGAAGTGTCACGCTCTGATACGTAGCACCAGGGGGGGGTGTCTTAGGGTTATGCTTTATTTTCTTAAAACTGCTAGACTTTGTTGGTGATGTATTGGTTTTAATTTTTGAACTCTTTATTATTCCGCTGCTGGTGGTGACTGGTTTTAGTGATGCGAACTGAATCTTCCTTACGGTGTTATGTATCTTGATATTATGGAGTAAATGTAGCACTCGCTTGAATTGTTTTCAAAAAAAAAAAAAAGACTCTGATTTTTATTTAAAAAGTAAAGTTATTAGAAAGAGGGTGTTACAATGACTGTCTCATCATCTACTATCCTCCTCTTCTTTGAAAGGATTTCTTTCATGAATTTGACATATTTGGGCATTTGTTCAAGAGCTTCTGCAAAAGGAATATTAATTTGTTACTTTTTGAAAACACCTAGTGTAAGACCCCGGTATTTCTTTAACAAAGGAATACCTAAATATACAATTTGGTTTACATTGGAGTATAAAAATTCCTGTTCGGATATACATCCTTACAAGAAACAGCGGAAAACTATGAAATAACATAATACAATTTCGAGTTATAAGACCGAATACAGAGACGACGATAGGAAAACATAACAACTAGGGATAAGTCTATCTTCTGTCTTCTCCTCGAGCGTGACAACTGAACATCCCGTTTACTTCTTCGTTCTCTGTTCTCTGTAAAAAAAAAAAACAACAATGATTGGGTGAGACAACTTGTCTCAGTGAGTTCTACCGTGCCCCCTCACTATCACTCGGTTCCATTATAAAACCGCTATACATAGTTAAAATTATAACTATTATATCAATATATACCTAGCCCCTTCACCGGCCGTGCAAAGCCCACAATCCCGGTGAATGAAGTGCTATTATATATTTTTAAGCCTTGTCAATTAATTTATAATTACAAGCTTTTCCAAGCGAAACATCGACTGTGCAAAGCCCACAATCCCGATGAATCGAAAGTCTATCTTATATATATACTTAGCCCATTACCGACCGTGCAAACAACCACAATCTCGGCATCCAATGTTCTTTTCATATATTATTAAGCCTCGTAATTTAATTTATAATTACTAGCTTACCAAACGAAACCCGACCATGAAAACACCCACAATCTCAGCGAATCGTATACCTATTGTAGCATAAATCGGCCGTGCAAACAACCACAATACCAATAACCCACGTTAGACCACGCCATAACGTTTTAGGGCATAGGGTGAGGGCTCATGACTTCCCTTCCTAGTATGCTCTGTCATTGGGTTGTCACCCAACTCGATATAATCTATATATCGTACCCGCATTGGGCCGTCACTTAAATTCTAGATAATCTATATCTATTGTTGACCTATAATCCATTTTGATGAATTCTAAGTTAGACATCCGGCGTTATAGTCCAATACCAAGTTGGACGAATTATTCGTTTTGTTATTCAAAAAAAGCATATGCTCACACGCGGTCTACAATTCAGTTTTGGAAACAACTTTGACTTTCAAAAATAGTGTATTTTCCAAATCATATCATATATATATAGTTAGGTCTTTGAATAAGCTTTCAAACACATCTGAGAACACCTCAAACGGGTTCCCGGATCAAAAGTTATTGCGAAAACAAAATCAGTGTGTTTTGCTGAAAAACTGCAAAGCGTCGCGACGCGAACTGGTTCCATCGCGACGCGAAAAGTTACAGAAAGTATTGCGTTGCAAAAATAAGGGAGGTCGCGACGCGATGGGAGCCAGAATTGGTTGAAAACAGCATTTCGAAAACCCGTTTTGTACCGTTTCGCTTTCTATTCGACCCCGAGACATTTCCTAACCATCGAGACTTAAAAATAGATATTATAACCAACATTTCAGTCCATATTCCAGCGAAACATCAAAATCAACACATCGATAAAGACATATATATTCACCAAAAAACCGTAAAAACGTTATTTTCCCGAAAACGGTTTTTGAATATGAGTTAGCTTCAGAAACTAAGTTTCAAATCATTCAAGGTCATAAAAATGAAACCCTAATCATGAGTAAAACGCACCGATATGACGAGTCCCCAAGAAGTCGCGTCCTCGCTCGAACAATCGAACCGTTAACCACTCGAACATTCCTCGTAATCACGAACACGCTCCGAATGCCTCTGTGACTGAACTCGGTGGGCCCCACTTGCACAAACAGCAACTCGATCAATCGTTCTTACTACTGAGCTCCCCTCCGGTATATTGAACTGATGACCCTCGAGACTTTGAGGAGCCGAACCCAAATTCGACGAACAAACATTTTCCAGTTTTTTTTCCGATTTCCAGTATCAGGGTACAATTTTGCAACAGGTGTAACTTGGTCAATCCGTGACCAAAACTACTCAAATCAGTGCCCAAAAGGAAGATAATTTTGTCTACTTTCTGATGAAGAAGGATTCACGCGCATGCAACCTGTGGTTTGGGAGATATCACCGAAACAAGGTGACTGATCCAATACAGTATCTGATTCTCAATCAAAACTTTAGGACACGATATCACCCTCATTTCCCAATGAATCCGACGGTTCTTGTTCTCATTTTGAAGAATTTTGTGTCTAGTTTCCATAGAAACAAAAATGGTGAACAGAAGAGTTGAATACATGGAGATACGACGAAAACAATGAAGGTAGGTCATACGGGTTTTCCAGCAGAAATTTTGAAGAACTTGTATCTACAGCCCCAACCTTTAAAACTCGAATGTAGCAACACTACGACACTCTAACCTCTACTCCAAATGATCTGAGCAACCATGAGGCTAGTGGAATACACTTCAGCAACGATTTATGAGCTTCCTTCAACCACATGCAAGCCTCACAAGATGACAAGACTCCATTGTTCTTATTTGAAGCTCTAGGTTCACCAATGGTAATCTGAGTTATAAGAGGAATGAGGAGCTGAAGTTATGCTCATTGAGAAGAGCTCGAAAAAAGAAAGGGAATGGGAAGGAAAGAACTTACATGCATCAAGACCCTAAGGATCTCCCTCTTCTTCCTTGCGTTTCTTTTCTCTTCTCTCCCTATTCTCTCTTCTGAAATTTCCTTCTATTTTGGTTCAGCTGAAAAGGTAAAGAGGTGGAGTTGACTTGATTCAAATGGGCTGAGGGTATTAATTGGTTGTAATAGACCAAAATGCCCTCGGTTCATTAAGTCATGGTTTGGAGGCTAAAACTCTATTAACCCCCATGTTTTTCCATTCGGCACAGATTTCTCGACTACCTTTCGTTCGAGTTGCGACTAATTATTTCATTCAATTGATAAATCTTCGATGTGAGGCGGAAATGACGATTTTACCCTTTTTTCTCAATTTCCCAAATGATGCACACAATCCGAACAAATTGCGTGTACATCATATGCTTGAGCAATTAAACATTGTTTTCACGAATCATCATATCCATTATCCGATTTATCATCTAGTCGAATGATAAATCATTAGTTAATTTCGTAAACTGAAATTAACAAAACTAGGGATGTTACATCTAGGAACTTACCAAATTGCTTTTCATCTTGCTCCTTCTTTAATCTTTGAGGGTAAGGTAGCTTGATGACTTGCTTTGGCAAATTTGGTTTCTCTTTTGCATTAGAATTATCGTCAACACCTGCATGAGCTTTGTCACCAGATTCAACCACTTCTTCTGAACTAGTCTTTGCTACAACTTCAATTGTTTTACCACTCCGCGTGGTTATAACATTCACTGTTTCACCACTCCTTGGATTAGGAATAGTGTCACTTGGAAGAGAGCCTGAAGGCCTTTGTGCAGCTTGTTTTGCCAATTGGCCCACTTGAGTCTCTAGATTTCTAATGGACGCCTCTTGATTTTTAGACTTGGCTTCTAGCCTTTTGAAACCTACTCTTGTTTCCTCCATGAATGAAGAATTTTGTGCAGCTAGTCCCTCAACTGCTATCTCCCAATCTGCTTTCTTTTGAGGAGCATTTTGGCTCTGCCCTTGATCATTCCAAGCGAAATTAGGATGATTCCTCCACCCCGGATTGTAGGTGTTGGAATATTGATTATTTTTGACAAAAAATATCTTCTCTTGGACTGCTAGGGGAAGTTCATAGTCCTGGTTAGAATGTGGACCTTCACAGTAGTCACACTTCAAACTTGTCACAACATTTACCTGAGTAGAATGGTGTTGCACATAATTCCACTTTAGAGCATACATTCCCCTTTTCAGTTCTTCCAACTGTTGAGTGATTATCTTCTGTTGAGCCAACCCGACAGTCTGAGCATCTAAGTCAAAGAGACCACTTTTAGATGTACCTCCTCTATCATGAGCCGCCAAGTAATCATTTGAAACCATGGCTTCAATTATTTGTCTTGCTTCTACCGCGGTTTTGAAACTCAAAGAACCACCTGCTGGGGCATCAAGCATCATCCTAGCATTCGGTCTCAACCCAGTACAAAAGATTTGCATCTATTGATGATCATCAAAACAATGACTCGGGCAAGCCTTCAATGTGATCTTGAATCTTTTGTAAGTCTCATAGAGTGACTCACCCTCTTTTTGCTCAAAACTATTGATTTCCCCCCTCTTTTTGATGAACATGGAAGGGGGAAAAATTGTTCAAGAAACTTGTCTTCAAGATCATTCCAGGTGGTGATGCTACCTTCAGGTTGTGAATCAAACCACTCTTTGGCTTCATCCTTTAGAGAGAATGGAAAAAGCCTCAGTTTCTTAGCTTCATCAGTATTACCATTCACTTTCACTGTTTCACATAGTTGTGCAAAATTGGTGAGATGCTTATTTGCAACTTTACATGGTCTTCCACAAAATTGTATCTCCCTTAATTCACAGAACAACCCAGGATTGATCTCAAACCTATTAGCAGTCACCGGTTGATGAGAAATCGGTAACCTCTGCCTGTTTCTGTCATGATTCCCATAGTCTCCAGGAGTGCGTCTCACTGGTGGGTCTGCCATCTCTTCAATCACAGGAAACTCAAACCAGCGTCAAAGAAAAATGTGTAAAACAAGGTATAAAGCAAAAGAAAAAGAAAACTAACAACAAACTAAAATATATACGGGTTCGAATTAGCAGTTGCATTCAAATGTACTGGTAAATGTAATTTCGATCTCCGGCAATGGCGCCAAAAACTTGATGCGATATTGGCAAGTGTACCAAATCATTGCTAGTAATAATAAAACGGTAAGACCGAGTGTCGAACTCAAGGATCGAATGCAAATACCAATAAACGTTAAAACAACTAAACGCACACAAATTAATGAACCGGAGTTTGAGTGATATGGTAAAGTAACAAGAACTTTAAAGTAAATATAGTGAAATGTTTTTGTATTTTTGATAAATAGTAGAAGAACGCAAAGTTAACGAGATGATAAAATAATTTAGGGATGAACTTTGATTGACTTCACACTATTGCAAACTAATTAAACAAGGAAAATAACCCCCTCTTTTACTTTGTTATCAAACCCACAACATTAATTAATTCCTAACTCCTTAGGTGAATAACACTTTGAGAAAAACTAAAAACCCTAATTCCTTAGGTGAATATAGTTGACAACAAGCATTAGAATCAAGGATTTGCATGATACAACAACTCCAAGGCTATTCCTAGACTAAGAATTGAAGGCATTCAATCTAAAGCATTCATATATAAAACTTCCATTCCATAGATGAACCATAAATCATTCCATGGGTAATCAAATCATGAAAAGCATTAAGAACATAGATTAAACACACAAAGCAAGAGGGAATATGACATTTAAAACAATCAAAACCAAAGACAATAGTGATTCATCAATGTTCATTCATCCCTAACCCAAAAGGCTTTAGCTAGACCTAGATAAAGAAGAAATAAAGCATAAAACCAAACTCAATGGAGAGAATGACCACATTGAAGCTCCAAAATCTTGTTCCCAAGCCTTGAATCTTCAATGGTGATGAAAGGTGTTGAGTCCTTGGTCGCCTCCCTTGCTCTCTCTCTAATTTAGGTTAAGAAAGTGGCAAAAAGATCCCCAAGTTGGATGAAAATCGCAATTTAAATCCAAATCATGAAGCAAAATCGCCCAAGCGCATGCCAGAAGCGCTTGGGCGCATGGCATGACAGAATCACAGATGCAGAAAGCGCCCCAAGTGAATGCAGAAGCGCTTGTGTAACACCCCGGTATTTCTAACATGTAGAGAGACCGAAGATGCACAGATGCAGAAGTTCAGAGGACACAGTTCCTGTTTAAGTATTGGACATACAAACTTTTTCCGAAATAAAAACATAATCGGAATAACATTGCTTCATAGAAGTTCATCGATTCCATACCGAACGGAATACAATATCCAAGTCCAAATACCAACGGAAACATAAAACGGTTCATATAACTCATAATCAATACAAGTTTATACAACCAATAGGACAACAAAAGAACAAAGGATCAAATGACTAAGTCTTCAGCACCTCCAAGAGTAAACCAACTACTCGTGCACAATAGCCTTCCTTTTTCCCTACTTCTCTGAAAAAACAACAAATATGGATTGGGTGAGATAACATTATCTCAGTGAGTCCTACCGTGCCCCCTCTCTGACAGTAGGTTCAATTTATTAGACCGTTTCAATATGTCCATAATAGCTATCACAAGCTACAAATCGAAATGCCAAGCAAATCGTGTTCACAGTTAGATTTTAATAGCTTAGCTTAAACCGACTGCACAACTGCTAATCCCGGTAGCTAGAGCTTAACATTGGCCGACTGCACAACTGCTAATCCCGGCAATGTTAACTTATAAGCAATAACTTAGCACAAGCCGACTGCACAACTGCTATAATGACCACGCCAAAACACATTCAGGGCCTAGGTAAGGGGTCATGACTACCCTCCCTAGTATGCTACTTGTCAGGTCGTCACCCAACGCGATATATGTATGACAATACATAACGATTTCTCGAGAGTTCGATAATAAATATCTTTCCGATCACCAAAGGATCATTCACATAGTAATTGGATAAACAATATCCATATAGATCTATAATCCGTTTTGAGGAATTCATAAAATTAGACCTCCGGCATTATAATCATATTCAATTGACATATATAAACGTATATATTCAGTTAGTCCATCAGACGGTGTACCCACACGTGTACTAGGGTTTCGGTTTTTCGATCAAATGGGCTTTCAAAGCTCTTTTTCAAAATCATGAGTTGAACAAGTTCAAAATGAGGTTTTCAGTATGGCAATTCCTTTTTAAATGATTGAGAAAGAGATTAGAAAAGGTTCGGGATCAAACGGAGCTCCGGAACGAGAAATCCGGAATCGGTGACAGAAGCTCACGCACGGTCCGTGCCCAGGGGCGCACGACCCGTGCGTGATTTATTAAAATCACCCAGCCAAACCGAAAGGAGCGCACGGTCCGTGCCCAGGGGCGCACGACCCGTGCGTCCCGTTTTATTTTTAACAGAACCAACCCGTAGCAAGCGTGCGGTCCGTGCCCAGGGGCGCACAGTCCGTGCGATCTGTGTCTGTTACCGAATTCCGCTTATTTCTCAATTCCGCTTTCCGTTTCCGCCCGAATTCGATTCCTAATATCAATCACTCCTGAAACTCAGAAAATATCCAGGCATTCCGGAATATATATTCATTTCAAAATTTCCATCAAAAACCATTTCGATTCGTTTATGGATTTCAAAACCGTAAAACACCTATTTTTCCAAAACTCAGAATTTAGCTTCCAAGGCATATTTTCAACAACATATCAGATTATGTCAAGGGTTCAAATCATCAAAATTTGGTTCCCTGATCCGTGAGTAGAACTCACCGTGATGTCGATTTCGCTAGGAGCTCCCACCGAGACACAGAAAGACCGAAACGAAAAGCGCGCGAACGAGAACCGAAGGCACCAACAAAAGTCACCACCGCAAAATCACTAGGACATCAACTTGTTTCCACTAAGCCACTGAAATAGCAACTTAGATAGCAATCCTAAGCTTGAACTTTCCCCCAAATTCGAAATGTGATGACATCCCTCCTTTTTGACAACAAAATGATGATCATGCAAGCCACCACAAACTCAGAACTTCATTGTCTTCCACCTTGAAGGTTCTAATTTCGAAAATGGTGTATAGAGAAGGAGTGAGAATCAGCCCTTGTCCTTGGTACCATTGGATTCAGAATCAAAAATGGAGTAGAGAGAGGTTTAGAAGACTTACATGCAACAAGGATTTGAGATGAGGGTCTTCTCCCTTTTCTTCTCCTCCCTCACGCCTCCCCCTTCTTCTCTCTCTACCTTTCAGTTTGCTTTTCTTTTCTTTCAACTGAAGAGTGTACAAAATGAGAGGGTGAGGGTTCAGTTGGGTGAATATGGCTGAGGGTTTAAATGATGGTGAAAAGACCATTTTGCCCTTGGTCCATAAAATGATAGTTTAGGTGTTGAAGATTTCCCTCGGTACAAAACTTTCTCGATTATTCCGGTTCCGACCCGAAGTTCCTCAATTCTTTCGGTTCGTAATTAATTTTAACCTTCATAATTATAATAATTAAATGATTAGGGGCGTGAAAAGACAGATTTGCCCTTCGGCTCCAATTCCTCATTTTACTATGTATAGGCCACCCTTTAATGGAGAATAGGTTTTCTTGATAATTTTCCCGACACATAAATCCCCGAGACACGACCAATTATTCCCACAAATAATTAATCGGTCTTAGGTATCATAGTACGAGTTTTTAGAAAATTAGAGATGTTACAGCTTGGGCGCATGGCAGACAGAATCACAGATGCAGAAAGCGCCAAAGCGCATGCAGAAGCATTTAGGCACATGGCAGATAGAATCAACAAATGCAAAACCGCCCCAAGCGCATGCAGAAGCGCTTGGGCGCTTTGTAGCAGTTCTTTGAAGTAGTAGGCGCTCCAAATTCCAGGCAGACGCATCCTTGGGCACACGGAAGAACTTTTAGCAACTCAACTCATTCTTTCAAGCTTTAACATGATCCAAAACATCAATTTGCACTTCAAAGACATGGTTATGACAAATGTGGGAATTTGTAGTCCAGGATCAATATAATTTCTCAAACTCAATATAAAAACACTTAGTTTTGGACCAACAAAACTATATGCAATGCAGACTTATCACTCTGGCATGCATTTTTCCAAGTTCCGCAAACTTCTTGTGCCAATTTCACATAAAAAAGAACGTTAGGGCCAAAGCTAGGATGTACATCCATCCCGTTGTTGCGAATGACGAAGAGTGTCTAATGGACAAAGTTGAAGCGTTGCATGATTGGTGTTGATTCTTCTGAATGTGGATGCGTGATCAGAACCACACATGGTCTACCGTGTGCATGTGAGCTTGCTAGGTAAAAGTTTTAACTGACTCTTTTAGTTTTCTATATCTCATTCAAGATTATCATTGAAAAAAAAATCATAAATATTTTGTAGGCACATGGTGAACCTCACTCCGTTTCCATTGGAAACAATTCATCCTCACTGGAAGAGTCTTAATTTCAAGGTTTTCCATCATGAAGATAGTTCTGAAATCCCAAATGATGTGTTGAATCTGAAGATTGAATAAGAAGTTATAAAAATTTGATGCCGCTGATCACGCTAGTAGAGTTATGATAAAGCAAAAAACACGTGAGTTGGCATTTCCGAACACTGCTTCCATGTCTCCACCTTCGGAACTGATAAGTCTATTTTTAGAGTCTTTTTAATAGTTATTTTCATTAAGTTTTATTGGTATTTTCATCATATTTTTGAGCTATTTTACTACAAATATTTATTTTTATTTTCAGGTTTTATTTTGAAGCAAAAGAGAAAATAAGAGCTAAAATGAAGAAACAAAGGAAATATTTGAGGAAGAACAATTTTTAGGCACTAAGGAACTCTGCAGGGCGCCATGGGCGCCAAATACCAAGAACAGCAAAACTGGCGCATCACAGGGCGCCAAGAAGCAAAACTGGCGCAGCACAGGGCGCCAAGGGCGGCAAGAAGCAAAACTGGCGCAGCACAGCAAAAACTGGCACATAGGCGCACGACCCATGCTTACCAGCAACGCAGAACAGCTAATGCCAGCACAAGGCGCACGACCCAGGCTCCATAGGCGCACGACCCTGGTGCAAAACTGGCGCAGAGCAGCCAAAATTGACTGGCCAGGGCGCACGACCCAGGCACATGGGCGCAAGACCCTGGCGCCAGACAAGTCAATTTTGGCTGCACCCACTTGCTGATGGCTTTCCTTGCCACTTGATTTGCCACTTTTTTTTATGACAATTTTGCCCCTCCTCTCAAGTGCCTTAGACCTCATATTTTCCTATAAATAGAGGCTTGATCCTCACTTGTAACTAAGCTTAAATTTTGTGAGAAAATTCCATGACAAGGTTTCCTCTAAGATTCATGACTTCACTTTAATTTCTCGCTTTTTACTTTCTCGCCCTTTTATTTTCCAAGTCATTTACTTTCCTTGCTATTTACTTTCTTGCCCTTTTATTTTCCAAGTCATTTACTTTCCTTGCTATTTACTTTCTTTCCCCTTTACTTTCTCGCTCTTTTACTTTCTCGCTCTTTTATTTTCTCGCTCTTTTATTTTCTCGCTATTTACTTTCTCGCCCTTTTAATTTCCATGTCATTTATTTTCCTTGCTATTTACTTTCTCGCCCTTTTATTTTCCAAGTCATTTACTTTCCTTGCTATTTACTTTCTTGCACTTTTATTTTCTTGTCATTTTACAATTCCGCTATTTATGTTTTTGCAATTTACCGCTTTCTTTTATTTCTCGCTATTTAAATTCATGTCTTTTCTTCTTCTTCTTCTTCTCTCATATTTAATATGAGTGAGTAGATACAAAGTCTTGGGTTATTGGGAGTAATCCAATGATAGGTCCCTAATAATTCCCAAGACTATTCTCCACTCCAAATTGTTTTATATTTCAATCTAATTTTATTGTCCTTCAAATCTTATTCTAAACATCAAACGAAGAACCGAAAGGTGAAGTATTGATGTTGGATCTATGAAATTAGACAAGGGAATCAACACATGAGAATAGTTTTGAAACTCTTGAGACATTATAAAGGTGTTATGCTTAATGGGTTTTGGTGACAATCAACCATGAGAATAGGCTTGATTGTTAGTTCAAAACACGCTCTTGTACTCCGAAAGGAGACATTGGTTATATTCGCTGCCTTGTCTTTGAAATATATTACTCTTATAATTTGTTGAATAGTCTAAAGAAATTATTTTGGTTCCTTATTGTTGTGATAAAACTATAAACCTGAGATTGTTTGTTTTTATTTCTAAATTTTACAACTCCCAAAAACCATTCCTTCTAGCTAATCAACTTTGGAAAATTAAATTGGTTATCACTTAGGCTCTCCCTGTGGATCGATAACTCTTTTATTACGCGATAAGACCGTGCACTTGCGAGGCTATCAAGTTTTTGGCGCCGTTGCCAGGGAGGCAGTGATATTAATTAAGTTTTTCGAAACCGGTTAGACTGGAGTTTTATTTTCTTTATTTTTACTTTTTCTTCTCTTGTCCCTCGAATGCGAAGAACCTGAAGTTTCGGAGAAACTGTTCAACAAATTCCCAAAATTGAAAGGTTCTTACATAGAAGGAGGAGAGAAATTCCCGATAACCAAATGGCGGCTAATGAAAATCGTGCTCTCAAAGAGTACGCAACACCTTCAGCAGAGCCATCGGCTGTCATTGTACATCCAAATGTGGAAGCAAATAATTTTGAACTCAAATCATCTCTACTTTCAATGGTTCAACAAAACCAATTTTCTGGTTCTCCCACGGAGGACCCAAATCTTCATATTTCAATTTTTCTGGAATACTGTGGGACTCTCAAATTAAACGGGGTACCTCAAGATGCCAGAAGACTAAAACTCTTCCCTTTTTCATTAAGGGATAGAGCAAGAGCATGGCTACATTCTTTGCCTTCGGAATCCATTACTAGCTGGGGCCAATTAAAACAAGCCTTTCTTACTAGGTTCTTTCCCCCAAGTAAAACAGCTCAAATGAGAAGTCAAATTACTCGATTTTCTCAAAACGACGGGGAATCTCTTTATGATGCTTGGGAACGTTTCAAAGAAATGTTAAGGCTATGCCCCCATCATGGACTAGAGAAATGGATCGTTGTTCACACATTTTATAATGGATTACAATATGCAACTAGAATGACTGTTGATGCAGCTGCAGATGGAGCTTTGATGAACAAAATTTTTACTGAAGCTTATGCACTCATTGAAGATATGGCTCAAAACCATTGTCAATGGGCAAGTGAGCGAGCCATAGCAGATAAACCAGCATCATCAAAAGAGCCAGGTAAATATGAAATATCTGCTGTTGATCATCTTGCCTCAAAAGTGGACGCACTTTTTCAAAAATTTGAAAAATTAAATTTAAGTGCCGTTTCACAAACTTTTTCTCCTACTACTCCACCATGTGAATTATGTGGGGTTGTTGGCCATATTGGAGCTGAATGCCAGCTTGAGGCATCTAGTACTGGAAATGAGCGTGTTAACTATGCTCAAAGAGAATATCCATTTTCAAATACTTATAATTCTGGGTGGAGAAATCATCCAAATTTTTCCTATAAAACTCCTCCACCCAATCCAGCACCTTGACCACCTCCTGTCTTTCAAAATCAAAGGGTTTTTAACAACCCACAAAACAACCCGCAAAAGTCGAACTTGGAATTTTCGATGGAAAAATTTGTGTCATCTCAAACAAAACAAAATGAAGAATTCCAAAATCAAACTGGTTATTTGAATGACACACTTATCAAATTAGAATCAAAAGTCGACTCTATTGCCGCTCATAGTGAGATGCTTGAAAATCAAATAACTCAAGTGGCAACACAGGTGGCTTCATCCTCTAAATCTTCGGGGGTATTTCCTGGACAACCTGAACAAAATCTAAATGGCCAAATATATGTTGTCACTCTTAGAAGCGAAAAACAATTAGAGGAACCGAGAGCAAACCAAGAAAAAATTGTGAGTGAAAAACATAATTTACCATGTGAGCAAGAAGAGAAAGAAAAAGAGAAGGAACCAGAAAAAGAAAGAGAAGAACCATACATCCCCCCACCACCATACAAACCATCTCCTTTATCTTATTTTTCACCTTCCCTTGTGAAAATAACATTTGATCTGGGGGGAATTGAAAATAAGATCTTATTGCTTTTACAACTTCAATTTTACAAGCCATGGGATCCAGGAATATGTTTTCATTCTTCATGTGTCACTTGGTCTTTATGCTTCAAGCAATGGGACCCAGGAATAACTTTCCAAAGGGCAAAGGTCAAGCTAATGACCATAAACGAGCGCTGCGTGGGAGGCAACCCACTGGTTTACCTATGTTTTGTTTTCCTGGAAAAAGCAGAAAAGCTACAAAATGCCAATCAATGTGAGCTTTCTTACCCCTCTCATATATTCTATTCTGATTTACATTGAGGACAATGTTTGGTCCAAGCATGGGGGTATTTTATTGCTTTTCTTGGGTATGTCTTTATTGCTTTGCTGAGTTTTTATCTTTTTATACTTTGAGATGTATCTGCTCCCTCCATAATGAAACTTTGTGAACCCTAAGCATGTTTTAGATAAGCCTTTTCTGGACAAAAATAAATTTTAATTTTTTCATTAGCAATCATCTAGGTGGACTGATTGGGAACGACAAATTGTATCATGGTTCGATTTCTACTTCTAGGGCTTTTTCACACACACACACACCATTGAGACTATTTTCAGTTATTAATACAATTAGAAGGACTGAAGAGAAACTAGTAACCTGGTTCTCTTGGTGACATTCACTGGATGCGCGGTTACTGGAGAAAAATGTCTGAGTTGGGGTATTCAAAAAAAATAAAATTGCAAAACCAATTCAAAATGCAAAAATTGGTGCATTTTAAATGTCAAAATGAATGGTTAGCATATAAAATCAAAAAGAAAAGAAAAATGCTTGAATACCCAACGTATAAAGACCCTCCTTTGAGACCCGGTCTTAGTAAATGGAGGACCCAAGCTTAAGAATGCTGGGGAACCGGTTCTATAATGACATTGATATCCTCTCTAGAGTATTGATACTTTAAAATTGTCTCCCAATTCCACAAGAAGACCAGATAGTATTTCTCAAACCAAAGTGTTAGAATTGCCCCACAGTTCACTTAAGGTTTCGATGTGAAAATAATTTTCCTTCAGAATTGGCCTAAAGATTTACACTGTTTTTGCTTTAGGACAAGCAAAGTTCAAGCGTGGGGGAGTTTGATAAGTCTATTTTTAGAGTCTTTTTAATAGTTATTTTCATTAAGTTTTATTGGTATTTTCATTATATTTTTGAGCTATTTTACTACAAATATTTATTATTATTTTCAGGTTTTATTTTGAAGCAAAAGAGAAAATAAGAGCTAAAATGAAGAAACAAAGGAAATATTTGAGGAAGGACAATTTTTAGGCACTAAGGCACTCTGCAGGGCGCCATGGGCGCCAAAAACCAAGAACAGCAAAACTGGCGCAGCACAGGGGGCCAAGGGCGCCAAGAAGCAAAACTGGCGCAACACAGCAAAACAGGCGCAGCACAAGGGCGCCAAGGGCGCCAAGAAGCAAAACTGGCGCAGCACAGCAAAAACTGGCGCAGAGCTTGCGCACGACCCTGGTGCAAAACTGGTGCACGACCCTGGCACATAGGCGCACGACCCTGGTGCAAAACTGGCGCAGAGCATGCGCACGACCCGTGCTATACCACGCACGACCCGTGCGTGTTTTCAACTGAAAATGGCCCATTTTGGCAGAACAAGGCGCACGACCCATGCTTACCAGCAACGCAGAACAGCTGTTGCCAGCACAAGGCGCACGACCCAGGCTCCATAGGCGCACGACCCTGGTGCAAAACTGGCACAGAGCAGCCAAAATTGACTGGCCAGGGTGCACGACCCTGGCACATGGGCGCACGACCCTGGCGCCAGACAAGTCAATTTTGGCTGCACCCACTTGCTGATGGCTTTCCTTGCCACTTGATTTGCCACTTTTTTTTATGACCATTTTGCCCCTCCTCTCAAGTGCCTTAGACCTCATATTTTCCTATAAATAGAGGCTTGATCCTCACTTGTAACTAAGCTTAAATTTTGTGAGAAAATTCCATGACAAGGTTTCCTCTAAGATTCATGACTTCACTTTAATTTCTCGCTTTTTACTTTCTCGCTTTTTACTTTCCAAGTCATTTACTTTCCTTGCTATTTACTTTCTTGCCCTTTTATTTTCCAAGTCATTTACTTTCCTTGCTATTTACTTTCTTGCCCATTTACTTTCTCTCTCTTTTACTTTCTCGCTCTTTTATTTTCTCGCTCTTTTATTTTCTCGCTATTTACTTTCTCGCCCTTTTATTTTCCAAGTCATTTATTTTCCTTGCTATTTACTTTCTTGCCCTTTTATTTTCCAAGTCATTTACTTTCCTTGCTATTTACTTTCTTGCACTTTTATTTTCTTGTCATTTTACAATTCCGCTATTTATGTTTTTGCAATTTACCGCTTTCTTTTATTTCTCGCTATTTAAATTCATGTCTTTTCTTCTTCTTCTTCTTCTCTCATATTTAATATGAGTGAGTAGATACAAAGTCTTGGGTTATTGGGAGTAATCCAATGATAGGTCCCTAATAATTCCCAAGACTATTCTCCACTCCAAATTGTTTTATATTTCAATCAAATTTTATTGTCCTTCAAATCTTATTCTAAACATCAAACGAAGAATCGAAAGGTGAAGTATTGATGTTGGATCTATGAAATTAGACAAGGGAATCAACACATGAGAATAGTTTTGAAACTCTTGAGACATTATAAAGGTGTTATGCTTAATGGGTTTTGGTGACAATCAACCATGAGAATAGGCTTGATTGTTAGTTCAAAACACGCTCTTGTACTCCGAAAGGAGACATTAGTTATATTCGCTGCCTTGTCTTTGAAATATATTAATCTTATAATTTGTTGACTAGTCTAAAGAAATTATTTTGGTTCCTTATTGTTGTGACAAAACTATAAACCTGAGATTGTTTGTTATTATTTCTAAATTTTACAACTCCCAAAAACCATTCCTTCTAGCTAATCAACTTTGGAAAATTAAATTGGTAATCACTTAGGCTCTCCCTGTGGATCGGTAACTATTTTATTACGCGATAAGACCGTGCACTTGCGAGGCTATCAGGAACCAATCACTATAAAGGGAGCACCTAAAAAGGGAAAGGGAAAGAAGAAGAAGAAAGATGAGTTCTCAACAAAGCGAGACCCGTCATGGTGGGAATGTGTAGATGAGATTTTTGACTCACAGCAGGATAGCACATCCGCTGCATCTCAGTCTTACAAACAGCCTACTCCACCAGTTTCAAAATCCTCTACTCCTTCCACCCCAAATCCATTTCAATTACCTAAACAAAAACATACTAAAAGTGGAACTCCTACCCCGCTATTACCAAAGAAGGAAAACCAACTTACAGAGTTCACTCCTACTCCATCACCAACCAATAAACCAACCCAATCTACAAGTTCCAATCCCACACAATCAACATGTCCCACTCTGGAACTAACTCAAATTCAAGGACTTACCCTAAACCCTACCCCTGAAATCATTCGTTCAGATGCATACAATACATACATAAGTTTTATGCTCGATGTCATGCATCATTTTGTTGAGGATATAGTGAATGTGGAAGGTGACGGTAACTGCGTATTTCGAAGCATCGCTGCACTACTTGGAAGAGGTGAGGATGGTTGGAATACAATGAGGAGTGATTTAATGGGAGAGGTTCAACGAGACTTCGAATTGTACTGTAAGTTGTTTTTTGGGATGGGCATAAAGTCACCTATGTTATGAAGTCGTTGATGCGTCAACATAGGGAACCACCGAGAATTGGATGACTATCCCAGAATGTTCTTATTTGATTGCAAATAAATACAAGGTCGTGCTTGTTTGCTGGTCTCATAAAGCATCCTACACAGTTTTCCCATTTCAAGTTTCACCCATCAAGAATGCACTGGTGTTCAACATATGCTTCACAAGGGACCACTTTGTACAAATAGTTTTGAAGAAAGGTTTCTCAATGCCCCCATCGAATTATTAGTGGAATCGACACAGGGCAAACATAGCAAAGGATTGGATCAAGCCATTCACGGGACGCTTGCAATAGTGGCATTCTTTAACCTTAGACCTTGATCCCCCTTGTATTGACTTAGCAAAAGGTTGATTGGTTATGTATTAAGACAAGACCATTTATCCTTTTATTTGATCTTAAGTTCACTTAAATTAGTTAATTTATTGTTAGTACCTAAACTTAAATGGTGGAATTACACTATTTTTGGCTACAGAAGTTTCTGTCCAGAAACTTTAAATTCTGTCAAGTTACAGATAGGTTCAGACCTTATGGCCCAAACCGGTTCGTTAATCAAATATCGTACCCAATGGTAATACCAGACATCCCATTAATGTTCGGCGTGTAAGTATCAAACGGGTTCGGAAGTTATGCACCGAACCACGTTTTCTTGTTGACTCGGTCTGAAAGTACCGAACTGGTTCGGACTCTAGCCTCTGAACCTGACATTGAACCAGCGTACATGTTTATCCCACGTGAGGGAAATTTGGGAATATTTAAAATTGTTGGCTTGCCCACCAAGTAGAGGGGGGTTGTACGAAGTATGGGCCTTCATATTATACATTACACCGACAACAAACAGCCCATCGGGCAATTTATCCAAACCACCCACGTTACCCCATTATTTCTACCCTTCCTAGCTTTGCCATCCCCGACCACTATAGATTATATTTGATACAGCAGATTTTACATTATCCATTTCTCCCTTGAATAAAGTTTTGTTTCTAACAGACCATATAATCCAAACAGTGGCCATCGATATCAAATGCTTTATACCCCTTCTTTGTTTCCCTTTGAAAAGCACACCAAATTGCTTGAAATTTAACACCAAATCGTTGCTGATTTCCATGTCAGTTCCCAACACTACTAGAAATCCCGGTATTACCCGCGGAAATTTTTCGCAGCTATTTCCTGAGAATTTTTCTGGCAACTTATATATATGTAGCAACATTGCTGCGAACATTTTGTTCGCAGTTAAATTCGCAGGAAAGTTTTGGGTTTTCTCACGAATTTTCCTAAGAACAATATTCCGCATGAAGTTTCTTATATTACTAGTACTATACCCGTGCATCCGCACGGGCCGATCATGTTACATGATACGATTACCTCAAATAGAAACGTTAATTTGAAATCTCATTAATCTAAAATCAATTGTAAAATATAGAGGATGACTTGCATACGGACATGTGCTGTCGTGTTCTTTTTTTGAATGAATTTAGATAGTATTTAAATAGTCTGAACATTACCCCGTGAAAATAAAGAAAAATTTAAAGTAGATAAAAAATAAGTTTCAAATAAAAAATTGATAAATATTTAAACTAAAAATGTAAAAGTATCATTTAAAAACAATATGTGCATTTAATTTATCCCGACTGTTTTTATATATCAGTGCAGTGTTTATTATATATCAGTGTTGTTAGCCCAAGTTTTTTTTATATATCAGTGCAACTATCCCGTGTTTTTATATATATCATTGCAGTTATCCCTGTATTTTTTTATATATCAGTGTAGTTGTTCAGTGTTTTTTTAGGTATTCGTGACAAATATTTGTCGTGTGTGTTTTAAATATTAATTAGTTTAAATAGTCATTAAGCCTTCTTGTTTTTTATATAGTAGTTTTCAAAAATTATAATTATCAATGTCAAATACTAATCCCGTGTTTTTTTATATATCACTGCAGTTATCCTCGTGTTTTTTATATATCCGTGCAGTTATCTGGTAGTTTCAATTGATTATTTTAGTTGATAGTAGATTATAGTAGATAGTAAATTTTTTAGATAGTAGATTATCAATAAAAAATAATTGTTTTAAATATTAATTAGTAATTTAAATAGTCATTAAGTCTGCATATTTTTCAGATAGTAGGTTTGTAGTAGTAGGCTTCAAAAAATTTAATTAACAATGACAAATATTAATCTCGTGTTTTTTTTTATATATTAGTGCAGTTATCTCGTAGTTTCAATTGATTATTTTAGTTGATTAGTAGATTATAGTAGATAGTAAAAGAGATATAGTAGATTATCAATAAGAAATATCATTTTAAATATTAATCAGTAGTTTAAATAGTCATTAAATATTATTGTTTTTTAGATAGTATGTTTATAGTAGTCTTCAAAAAATTTAATTATCGATGACAAATATTAATCCTGCGTTTTTTTATATATTGGTGTTTCAATGGATTCAATGGATTATTTGAGTTGATTAGTAGATTATTGCAGTTATCCCGTGTTTTTTTAGATAGTAGGTTTATAGTTCTTTTCCAAAATTATAATTATCAATGGTAAATATTAATTATAAATTGTCAAAAAAAATTATAAATATCATTGAAATATTAATCCCGTGTTTTTTTAATTATAAGTTGTCAAAAAAAATTATAAATATCAATGGTAAATATTAATCTCGTGTTTTTTTTATATATCACTACATTTATCCAGTGTTTTTTTATTTATCAGTGCAGTTATCTCGTAGTTTCAATTGAATATTTTAGTTGATTAGTAGATTCTAGTAGATATTAAAAGTTAGATATTAGATTATCAATAAGAAATATTTGTTTTAAATATTAATTACTAATTTAAATAGTCATTAAGTCTTATTGTTTTTTAGATGGTAGGTTTATAGTAGTAGTCTTCAAATTTTTAAATTAAAGTAGTGTTTGTATAAATTTAGAAATTTAGTTAAAAGAATTAAAGTGAAGTGATAAGAGAAAGAGAATAATTATTATGGGAAAAGTAAAGTAAAAAGAAAAAAAAGAAGAAAGAGAGTGTAAAAGAAAAGTGAAAATGAGGAAAGAGAGTGTAAAAAGAAAGAGAAAAAAGGAAGAAAGAGAGTGTAAGAGAAAAGTGAAAAGTAAGAAATAGAGTGTAATGACATTTTTACCCTAAAAAATTTGAGGTGTCTTTTAGATAGAATGGGGGTATTGGTAAAATCATATGTGGTTTAGTTGTATAAAATAGTGTAGATTATTTAATAAATTAAAAAATCTGAAAGTTTTTAATTTGGTAATATTTTTTTAAATATTACTTTTTTGAAATATTTAAAACTTATATTTTTTTTAAAAATAATTATCTAAAAGTTTTTTTTGGTAATATTTTAAAGAAAAATTATTTCAAAGTTTTTTGACACATTTAAATATGTTTTTTTAAAAATAACTTTATTTTCACATTAGATAAAAAACTTGTAAAATAAAATTAAAAATTGAAATAGAAACGTGAATTCTGAAACGCGAACCCTCATTAGTTACCAAACCCTTCTTTCTCTCTCAAACAGTGACGAAGCTTCTTTTTTCTCACGCATGGAACCTAGCTAAATCCCTAAAACAGAGAAATCAACATTAATCTTAACCTTCAAACCCTAATCGTTGTAACATCCCTAATTTTTAAAGACTCGTACTATGATACCTATGACCGAGTAATTAATTGTGGGAATAATTGGTCGCGTCTCGGGGATTAATAGTCGAGGAAATTGTCAAATAAATCCTATTCTATAATTAATTATGGCTTAGTCATGGTTAATTTAAGTACTTAAGCTGAAGGGCGAAATTGGAATTTCACACCCTCAGTATATATACCCTTTTAATCTGAACCTTTAGCCACACTTAGCCATTTCATCAAATTTCAGAAAAAGAAAAGCTGAAGAGTAGAGTGGGAGGAGTCGCGAGCTTGGAGGAGAAGAGGAAGACTCCAGCTGAAATCTCCATGGCATGTAAGAACTCTCACTCCCATCCTACTCCAAATTCGATTCTCTTTCCATTGAACCCATTTTCAGTTTCTGATTCTCCCTCTAACTCTCAATCCCATTTTCGTTCCTCGAAGCTCCAAGTGTGAATGCATGTGAGTTTTGGAATGAGTTTGTCTTGCATGTTGCTGTTTTGACGCTCAAGGGGAAGTGTTGGTGTTGATTTTCAGATTGGAGGGGAGAGTCAGTAACTAACTTGAAGATTTGCTGCTGCTTCAAACGGTTCAGTAGAGCTAGTTGCTGTTTCGTTATTGTTGGTGCCCCGTTGGTGATTGTTCGTGCATTTTAGTGTTCGGCCGTTTCACGCTTCGATCATAGCTCCTAGCGAAATCGACATCACGGTGAGTTCTACTCACAGATTAGGGAAATAAATCAAATGATTTGAACCTTTGGCATAATCTGAGATTTTGTTGAAAATGTGTCATTGAAGCTAAATTCTGAGTTTTTGGAAAAATGGGCATTTTACGGTTTTGAAATCCATAAACGAATTGAAATGATTTTGATGACAATTCTAAAACGAATATGTATTCTAGAATTCCTGGACATTTTGAGTTTCAGGAGTGATTGACATTAGGAATCGAATTGGGCAGAAACGGAGAGCGAAAATGAGAAATATGTGAAATTTGGTAACAGACACAGGTCGCACGGACCGTGCGCCCCTGGGCACGGATCGCGCGCCTGCATCGGGTTGGATTAATTGGAAATAAAACGGGACGCACGGATCGTGCGCCCCTGGGCACGGACCGTGCGCCCTCTTCGGTTTGGTTGTGTGATTTTGGTAAATCACGCACGGGTCGTGCGCCCCTGGGCACGGACCGTGCGTGAGCTTCTGTTACCGATCCTCGATTTCTCATTTCGACGCTCCTTTTGATCCCGAACCTTTTCTATTCTCTTTCTCAATCATTTAAAAAGGAATTGCCTTACGGAAAACCTTATTTTGAACTTGTTCAACTCCTGATTTTAGAAAATAGCTTTGAAACCCTATTTGATCGAAAAACCGAAACCGTAGTACGCGTGTGGGTACACCGACTGATGGATTGACTAAACATATATAACTATATATGTGATTGTGTATGATTATAACGCCGGATGTCTAACTATTGAGTTCATCTAAACGGGTTATAGATCAATATAGATATAAATTATCTAATGAGCTTATGTGATTGATCCTTTGGTGATCAAAATCAAAAAGAAGATATAAATTATCTAACTCTCGAGAATTGATATGTATTGTCATATGTATCGCGTTGGGTGATGATCCGACAAGTAGCATACTAGGGAGGGTAGTCATGACCCCTTACCTCGGCCTCGAATGTGTTTTAGCGTGGTCAACTCACGGGTTACCGGGATTAGCACTAGATTGCAGTCGGTTTATGCTAAGTTGAACACACGATTACCGGGATTAGCACTGGATTGCAGTCGGTTCGTGTTAAATAAATTCACGAAGTGCTTGGCATTTCGATTACAGCTTATGATTGCTAATCATCTATATTTGGTGACAGTTTAATAAATTGAATCGAGTGTTGGTGAGGGGGCACGGTAGGACTCACTGAGGTAATGTTATCTCACCCAATCCATATTTGTTGTTTTTCAGAGAAGCAGGGAAAAAGGAGCACGAGTAGTAGGCATACTCTCGGAGGTGCTGAAGACTTAGTCATATTTGTTGCGCCCGAAAAAGTCCCCGAGGGAGAACCTTCCTCGTTCACAACTTTTTAAAACAATGAAGTCGCCACCAATATTTATTTAGGAAAATATTAGGAAAACCTTTTTTGGAAAGCAATTGGTCTTGCGAAACTAGAGAATAAGGTTCGGGGGTCGGTTATGCGCAGGGAAGGTGTTAGCACCCCACACGTCCTCTCTACTGAGAGGGGACCTTTAATTAAATGTGTGGTTTTAGTGTGTTGACTTGAAAATACTTAATTTTGCCTCTCTACTTCTTATTAAAAAAATTCTTAATAAAAATCTTTATTTATTATGAAAAAGAAAAGGGGGAAGAATGGGTTTTTAGAAAAAAAACGCTTGACGGGACATGGCCCGCTCCTACGTATCTCCCGGTGCGATGGAGAACTCAAAGCTACGTAGTTCTTGTTTGTCCTGAAAAAAGGTTTTTGGTTTTTATCTTCTTAATGAGTTTTCGAAATAGGACGAGCATTTAGTGAATGATTAAACTAACCAAGGTTATGGGTAATCACTGCTAAGTACTCTTGAAAATCAGAGTCACTACCACCGGTCAGACGAACAAAGGTTCTGATTGACTATTAGTAGCAACCCGTTTTTTATTTGTCTTTTTGAAAGTGGTTTTCGAAAGAGATTGATTGGCACGAATGATCGGACTAACAAAGGTTATGAGTGATCATCGCTTGTTGTTCTTTGGGGAAAAAGACATCGCCACCAATGGCTAGACGAACAAAGGTTTTGATTAACCACTAGCGACGATGGGTTGAAAATGATTTTAGAAAGGAAAGGGTTTTTGTTCTGAAAATGATCTTGGTTTGCGAAAGTGATTCTTTTTTTTGTTACGAAAATAACTCTTTTCTTTTTGTTATGCAAATGCAAATGCTAAACTTTTTAAGGTTGCGCTTGACGAGAATGTGACTCGCTCCTACGTATCCCAAATGGGAATCAAAGCGACGTAGTTCTAAGGAGCCTTGAAAATGAAAGTCTTTTTGCTTTGGTTTTGAAAAGTGGAGGGCGTTCATAATGATCAAACTAACAAAGGTTATGGGTGACCATTACTAGAACCCACTTAAGTGCATGTAGAAATCTCTTTTGAAAAATGAAAGCCTTCATGATGACCAAACTAACAAAGGTTATGGGTGGCCATCACTAGCACTTGCTATGACTTCGATGCTTAGGGAAATATCTTTTGAAATCGAAAGCATTCATGATAATCAAACTAACAAAGGTTATGGGTGATTATCACTAGTAGCTTATGCATATGAAAACATCTTTTTTGAAACTTAGGCTCTTAGGACAATAAAACTAACAAAGGTTATGGGTGATTGTCACTAATTACCATTTTCATGCTAAGCTATTTAGAAAAGAAAACAACGAATGCAAAAAGATTTGGAGATTCAAGCATGGCACAATCATTGAAATCGATTCCTTAGGCAAACAACAACATGGTCATAACTTGCAATTAATCTCATTTGAATTCTTGAGCAAACACTAGCCTAGACTACACATAGTAAACCACAACACATAAATAGGCAAAGAAGGAACTTGAATTGGGCATTAAGCAAAAATGCAAGAGTAGGCAAGATTGGACCTAAATGCACATCTAATGGAAGATGCTAGGCGAGAACCATACTCAAATATTTCTACAAAACGCAAGGGAATCTAAATGCACATCTAGTGGAAGATGCAATGTATGGGATGGGCCTATCTAAGTATTGATAATTCCACATGAGAGTAGGCAAGGAAGTGGTAGGTACAAATGAGTTCAAAAGAGTAGCCTCAAGTATGATCATTGGTAAACCCTCAATAAGCAAGTCATCTTAGCAATCAAAGCGCCAAAGCATGTTGAATCACTTTGGCCAATTCTCAACACTTAAATTAGTGTGCACAAGTGCACAAGTGTGAATCCTCTTGCCAATCATCAATATAATTCTTAAGGCAAGCAATTAGGATCAAATCGAAACCCTAGTTTTTATTGAAGTATGCGCATAAAGCTTATTAATGCAATAGGGTAAAAACTCATGGATGCAAGATGGTAAAATGTTTTGAAAAATGTTTTATGAGATGAGATGAAAATGTTTTAATGAATGAGGTAAAAAATGTTTTGATGCATGAAGGTAAAAATGTTTTTATGTTTTATGAAATGGTAAAAACTCTTGGTAAAAACTTAATGAAGAGGTAAAAGTAAAATGGTAAAATCTTTTTATGTTTTTGGTAAATAGTTAATGAAGTGGTAAAGTAAAATGGTAAAAAGTGAACAAACACAATTGCACAACTTGCATTTACTCAAACACAATCAAATGACAACTTTCAAGCAATCATTCAATTACAACTCATGAAATAAGAAAGAACACATAAGAATCCTAATTTCCCCTTCTTGGCCAAAGCTAATTGGCATGGAAAATGAGTTTTATTTGACCAAAAATTATGCAAACAAGAGTGAATATGCAAGGAAATATGAGAAAACACAAGAACAACTCTTTCAAAGCCAAGGAGCCACCTCAAACACCCAATCCTCCCTAAGTGCTTGTCAATAATGTTTGAGATGGCTCCTCAAAGCAACAACAACAAGATATGAAGGAGTTGAGATGAGGAGAAGAGAGTTTATGCAAGAAATTTAAAGATAATGCAAAGTTTTAGGGTTTTTACCTCCAATCCAAGTTGGAAAATGCAATGAGATGAAGAAAATAGAACACAAATCAACAAAAACCTCCAAGGAACTTCAACTCCAACCCACGAAGACTTGATGAAAACCCTCCTTGATGATGATGTTTGAACTTGAACGGAAAATGGAGAAGATATGTGAAAGAGGGATGAGAGTGAGGTGAGATGGTGGTGTTTGGGTGAAGAGAAAATCAAAAATGGATGAAGGAGGAGGGTGGTAGTTGTAACGCCCCAAAATAATTTAATTATTTATTTAATTAAATTATTTAAGGCTTACAATATTTATTTAATTTAATTAAATAATTCAAGGTTTAATGTATTTATTTAATTTTAAATTATTAGGAGGTGTTGTCTCGAATTAGATGGTGCACGGAGCCCATGACCCGCAAGTGAGCCCATGACCCATTGGATAGTCATAGGATTCGACTCACTATGGGTCTTGTGACTTAGTGGCATTTTTGTCTCAATTGTGAAAAGAAAGAAAGAAACGTAAAAGAGAGGAGAAGTGAGAAGAGAAAAGTTGCGAATAGAAGGAGAGAAGAAGAGGAAGAGGCGAAGCTCATAGAGAAGAGGAGGAGGCTCATTGGTGGTTCGCATTCTTCACTTGGAGCTTGGCTATCAAATTCGACTTCCATAAGGTTAGGGGGTCCTCTTTTTGTTCTTAATACTATGCGAATTGGGTATTGCTTAGGGTTAGGGTCCTAGGTTAGTCCCATGATTGAATTGTGTTGTTGATGAGGAATTATAAAAATTGTGATGCTTGTTGTTGAATTATTGTGTTGAGAATTTCATGATTGATGATGAATTGTTGTTAAATGCGAATTGTAGACCATATGTTTGAGTATATGATTAATTGGTGCTCATTGGGTGAAATTGGGAATTATGGTGACACTTTGATTATATATATATATAGGAGTGTTTTGGTGATTTTAATTGATAATTGGAAGTGGAAAAAAATTCTGTTTGGGAGCCCCTAGGCGCCTTGGGCGCCAATTGCATGTTGCTGAAAAAATTCTGTGTTGCGCCTAGTCATGGGCGCCAGGCGCCCAGCAGTGTGCTGCGCCAGTTTTCCAAAAATTCTGTGTCACTGTGTTGCCATTCTGTGTTGCTGTCCCTGTTGCCTGTGTTGCCTCCTGTGTTCCTGTGCTGCCAGTTTTGGCACTTGTTGCTTGAGTCATGGGCGCCAAGGGCCCCAAAGTTCTGGTGATAGTTTTGCGAAAATTGTTTTCAGGTTTTTATACTTATGTAAAATGGCTCATGAAAACTGATTTTGGGCAACAAAGGAGTTGAGTTGTGTATTTTCACTAGGTGCCTAGTGCATGGGCGCCAAAAATGATGTTCAATTTTTGATGAAAATATTATTGGGTTTTCATGTTCTGAGCATTTGGCTCGTGTAAAATTAATTTCGAAGAAAAATAAAATTTGTAGCGTGATGGTCTTAGGCGCCTAGTGCTTGGGCGCCATGTTGCTGTTGTTCCCTGGGCGCGCCTATGCGCTTGTTGCCTCTCTGGGCGCCCAGCGCCTATGTGCGCGTGTTGTTCCTGGGCGCCTAGCGCCCAGCGCCTGTGCGCTGTGCGCGTGTTGTTCCCCTGGGCGCCTAGCGCCTGTGCGCTGTTGCGCGTGTTGTTCCTGGGCGCCAGCGCCCATGCGCCTGTGCGTGTTGCTTCTCCTGGGCGCCAAGCGCCCATGCGCCAAGCGCTGTGTTGCCCCTGGGCGCCCAGCGCCCATGCGCCTGTTCCCAGAATGTTTAACATTTTTCCTAAACTGTTTTTAATGTAACTTTTGACTCGGTTATCCAAATTCAACGGTTCAAAATGCGTTTTGAAGCTAATTTCAGTGCCTATCCAATAGTCTCAATTTTATGCAAAAATAATTTATTTTCACTGGTGTTTCTGGCTGATGGTGTTCAAGTGTCCAAATGGCTATTTTTACCCACTTTCCCTATGTTGTGTCAATGTCCTAAGCTGGTCTATTTGAATTGGTGTTGGTGTGAGTGGTGAGCTGAATTGGTGAGTGTGATAGGGTGAGATTGGTGAGCAGAGGCTACGGCCTAAGTTTGATTTGGTGAGCTGATTAATATACAATGGTGAGATCATGAATTTTAAATCATAAATTGATTGGACTTGGTGTGTTGTGATGCATTCCCATAGCATCTCATGGACATATGCATTATTGGTGAGCAGAGGCTACGGCCTAATTTGAATTGGTGAGCAGAGGCTTCGGCCTAGTTTGATTTGGTGAGCAGAGGCTACGGCCTATTTGTATTGGTGACGGATCCGACATGCATGTACCCGTGGAGTTTGGGTTGCATTACATACATAATCATATATTATATAGTGCTGTTTGGAATTTAGTATGCTGATGCGATTGTTTCCCATTGTTATGAATTGGTGTGCCTGGTTTCCTTTTCCTATGCAGTGCTTAATTCTCATATGTTATTAATTATGAAAAGAGACTCACCCTACTGCTTTTATGTTGCTTCTTATGTCGGCAACGTGCAGGTAATAGCGAGTGAAGGATTTCTTATGCCTTCGTCTGGTAGGAAGTGTCACGCTCTGATACGTAGCACCAGGGGGGGTGTCCTTATGTTTATGTTTTATTTTCCTAAAACTGTTAGTTTTCATTGGTGATGTATTGGTTTTAATTTTGAACTGATTCTTATTCCGCTGCTGTTGGTGATCTGATTTAGTTGATGCGAACTAAACTTTTCGTATGGTGTTATGTATCTTGATTTTCATGGAGTAAGTGTAGCACTCACTTTAATTGTTTTCCAAAAAAAAAAAAAAAAAAAGAAAGAGACTCTGATTTTATTAAAAGTAAAGTTATTAGAAAAGGGGTGTTACATTAGTGGTATCAGAGCAGTTCGGTCTGTCCGGCCAAGTCGTCCTGTCATAGTGTCTTATGACAAATAGAATTGTTAGATTAGTTCTAAATTTCTGTTTGTGCTGCAGTGATAGTTTGAAATGGCTGGGAGGAACGACGCTGCTCTTGCTGCTGCTTTGCAGGCTATGGCTCAGGCTGTTGGGAACCAGCAGAATGGTGCTGAAAATGCTGGGACTCGCAGTTTGGCCACGTTCCAGAGAGAGAATCCACCTGTCTTTAAGGGCAAGTATAATCCAGATGGTGCTCTGGCATGGCTGAAAGAGATTGAAAGGATATTTCGGGTCATGGATTGTAATGATGCGCAGAAGGTCAGGTATGGTACCCATACGCTGGCAGAGGAAGCTGATGATTGGTGGATGGAGGTGAGGCAGAGGTTAGAGACTGCCAATGAAGAGATAACTTGGGCTGTTTTCCGTAGAGAGTTCTTGCGGAAATATTTTCCTGAAGATGTGAGAGGTAAGAAAGAAATAGAGTTCCTTGAGCTGAAGCAGGGAAGCATGTCAGTGACAGAGTATGCTGCCAAGTTCACTGAATTGGCTAAGTTTTATCCCCATTATGCTGATGCTGATTCTGAATTCTCAAAGTGTATCAAGTTTGAGAATGGGCTGAGGGCTGATATTAAGAAGGCTGTAGGGTACCAGAAGATTCGGGTATTCGCTGATTTGATCGACAGTTGCAGGATATATGAGGATGATAGTAATGCTCACTCTAGGGTCATGAAGGATCTGAGGGGTAAATTTCAGAACCGGGGTAAACCGTATGAGGCTCCAGCTGGTAAGGGTAAGCAGAGGTATGCTGATAATAAGAAAACAAGTGGGGGAGATGCCCCTGCGAAGGTTGTGTGCTACAGGTGTGGCAAGCCGGGTCACAAGAGTTTTGACTGCTCAGATAATAAATGTTTCAAATGCGGTAAAGAGGGTCATGTGGCTGCGAAATGTGAGAAAAGGGATGTGGTGTGCTACAATTGCGGAGAATCAGGTCATATTAGTACTAAGTGTACTAAACCGAAGAAAGAGAAGTCCCATGGAAAAGTGTTTGCTCTCGCAGGATCAGAGGACACTAATGAGATTCGAGGTACATGTTTTATTAATGGTATTCCCTTGATTGCTATTATTGATACTGGTGCTACGCATTCTTTTATTGCTGCTTTGTGTGCTAAGAAATTGGACCTTGTTTTATCTTCTATGATGAGGGAGATGGTTATTGACACTCCAGCTAAGGGTTCAGTAACTACCTCTCTTGTGTGTGCTAAGTGCCCTCTGTCAATCTTCGGCAGAAATTTTCTTGTTGATCTTATTTGTTTGCCGTTGGGAGGGTTGGATGTCATTCTTGGTATGGACTGGTTAGTATTTAACCATGTGCATATTAATTGCTTCCGGAGATCTGTGAGTTTCTTTCCTCCCGAAGAGGAAGAATCAGTGTTGTTGCCTGCTGGTCATTTGCATAAGGTAATGAAGGAGGGAGTTCATCTGTTTGCCTTGATGGCGTCATTGTCTGCTGAGAATCAGGCAATCATTGAAAGGGTTCAAGTAGTTTGTGAGTTCCCTGAAGTGTTCCCAGATGAAATTCCAAGTGTCCCGCCAGAGAGGGAGGTTGAATTTGCCATTGATCTTATACCTGGTACTAGGCATGTGTCTATGGCACCGTACCGAATGTCAGCCTCAGAGTTGTCTGAATTGAAAAAGCAATTAGAAGATCTGCTTGAAAAGAAATTTGTAAGGCCAAGTGTGTCACCGTGGGGTGCTCCGGTGTTGTTAGTGAAAAAGAAGGACGGGAGTATGAGACTTTGTGTCGATTATAGGCAATTGAACAAAGTGACAATAAAGAACAGGTATCCGCTTCCCAGAATTGATGATCTGATGGACCAGTTGGTAGGTGCTAAGGTGTTTAGTAAAATCGATTTGAGGTCGGGTTATCACCAGATCAAGGTAAAGGATGAAGACATTCAGAAGACCGCTTTCAGAACGAGATATGGGCACTATGAGTATTCTGTGATGCCGTTTGGTGTTACCAACGCGCCGGGTGTGTTTATGGAGTACATGAACCGTACTTTCCACAGTTACTTGGATCGGTTTGTAGTTGTGTTTATTGACGACATTCTGGTGTATTCTAAAACAGAAGAGGAGCACGCAGAACATTTGAGGTTAGTGTTGGAAGTGTTGAAAGAAAAGAAATTGTATGCAAAATTGTCTAAGTGTGAGTTCTGGCTGAATGAGGTAGGGTTCCTTGGTCATATTATCTCTGGTAATGGTATAGCTGTGGACCCAGCCAAGGTTGATGATGTGTCTCAATGGGAGAGCCCGAAGTCAGTTACAGAAATCAGAAGCTTCTTGGGATTAGCTGGTTATTACAGGAGATTTATTGAAGGTTTCTCGAAGTTGGCACTTCCGTTGACTCAATTGACGTGTAAGGGAAAAGCTTTTGTGTGGGATGCACGCTGTGAGGAGAGCTTCAATGAGTTGAAGAAGAGGTTGACCACATCGCCCGTTTTGACTTTGCCTGTTCCTGATCGACCGTTTGTAGTATATTGCGATGCTTCCAAGATGGGTTTGGGAGGTGTATTGATGCAAGAGGGTAAGGTAGTAGCTTATGCGTCCAGACAGTTGAGGACCCATGAGAAGAACTACCCTACTCATGATTTGGAACTAGCTGCAATTGTGTTTGTGCTGAAAATTTGGAGGCACTATCTGTATGGTACCCGATTTGAAGTGTTTAGTGACCACAAGAGTCTGAAATACTTGTTTGATCAGAAAGAGCTAAATATGAGACAGAGACGTTGGTTAGAATTGCTAAAAGATTATGATTTTGGCTTGAACTATCACCCCGGCAAAGCTAATGTCGTGGCTGATGCTTTAAGTCGGAAGAGTTTGCATATGTCGGCTTTGATGGTGAAAGAGTTAGAGTTGATTGAGCAGTTTCGGGACATGAGTCTGGTTTGTGAAGTGACACCGCAGAGTGTCAGATTGGGGATGTTGAAGATTGGCAATGAATTTTTGGTCAGTGTCAGAGAAGCCCAAAAGTCAGATGTAAAGTTGGTAGACCTGTTAGTTGTGAATGATCAAGGTGTGGATAGAGATTTCAAGTTAGATTCCCAAGGTGTATTGAGATTCAGAGATAGGATCTGCATTCCTGACGATGCTGAGATGAAGAGAATGATTCTTGAGGAGAGCCATAGGAGCAAGTTGAGTATTCATCCCGGGGCTACGAAAATGTACCAAGATTTGAAGAAAATGTTCTGGTGGCCTGGTATGAAGAAGGATGTGGCTCAGTTTGTGTATTCTTGTCTGACTTGTCAGAAGTCTAAGATTGAGCATCAGAAGCCTGCGGGGCTGATGCAACCATTGGAGATTCCGGAATGGAAATGGGATAGCATTTCCATGGATTTTGTAACTGGTTTGCCAAATACAGTGAGAGGGTTTGATGCTATATGGGTGGTTGTGGACAGGTTGTCTAAGTCTGCTCATTTCTTACCAATTAATATGACTTATCCAGTTCCAAAGTTGGCAGAAATCTACATCAAGACTATTGTGAAGTTGCATGGCGTTCCGCTTAGTATTGTATCTGATAGAGATCCAAGATTCACCTCTGAATTTTGGAAGAGTTTGCAGGAAGCTTTGGGTTCTAAGTTGAGGTTGAGCTCCGCTTATCATCCGCAGACAGATGGTCAGACGGAGAGGACTATTCAGTCGTTAGAGGACTTGTTGAGGGCATGTGTTCTTGAGCAGGGAGGTTCATGGGATTCTCATCTTTCGTTGATAGAATTCACCTATAACAACAGTTTTCACTCTAGTATTGGTATGGCACCGTTTGAGGCATTGTATGGTCGGAGATGTAGGACTCCGTTGTGTTGGTATGAATCTGGGGAGAGTGCAGTGTTGGGGCCTGAAATTGTGCGAGAAACAACTGAGAAGGTAAAATTAATCCGTGAGAAGATGAGAGCGTCGCAGAGTCGACAAAAGAGCTATCATGATAAGAGAAGGAAGGATTTAGAATTTCAGGCCGGTGATCATGTGTTCCTGAGAGTCACTCCGGTGACTGGTGTTGGGCGTGCCTTGAAATCTAAGAAGCTAACTCCCCGTTTCATTGGCCCGTATCAGATTACGGAGAGGGTGGGAAATGTTGCCTATAGGGTGGCTCTACCACCTAATCTTTCGAACTTGCATGACGTGTTTCACGTGTCACAACTTCGAAAGTATGTTCCGGACCCGTCCCATGTGATTCAGATGGATGAAGTAGAGGTGCGGGATAATCTCACCGTGGAGACTATGCCCGTGCGGATTGAAGATAGAGAAGTGAAGACTCTGAGAGGGAAAGAAATTCTTTTGGTGAAAGTGGTTTGGTTAGGAGCTGCTGGTGAGAGTATGACTTGGGAGCTGGAGAGCAAGATGCGGGAGGCATATCCGGAGTTGTTTGATTCAGGTAATTTCGAGGACGAAATATTCTAAGTGGGGGAGAGTTGTAACGCCCCAAAATAATTTAATTATTTATTTAATTAAATTATTTAAGGCTTACAATATTTATTTAATTTAATTAAATAATTCAAGGTTTAATGTATTTATTTAATTTTAAATTATTAGGAGGTGTTGTCTCGAATTAGATGGTGCACGGAGCCCATGACCCGCAAGTGAGCCCATGACCCATTGGATAGTCATAGGATTCGACTCACTATGGGTCTTGTGACTTAGTGGCATTTTTGTCTCAATTGTGAAAAGAAAGAAAGAAACGTAAAAGAGAGGAGAAGTGAGAAGAGAAAAGTTGCGAATAGAAGGAGAGAAGAAGAGGAAGAGGCGAAGCTCATAGAGAAGAAGAGGAGGCTCATTGGTGGTTCGCATTCTTCACTTGGAGCTTGGCTATCAAATTCGACTTCCATAAGGTTAGGGGGTCCTCTTTTTGTTCTTAATACTATGCGAATTGGGTATTGCTTAGGGTTATGGTCCTAGGTTAGTCCCATGATTGAATTGTGTTGTTGATGAGGAATTATAAAAATTGTGATGCTTGTTGTTGAATTATTGTGTTGAGAATTTCATGATTGATGATGAATTGTTGTTAAATGCGAATTGTAGACCATATGTTTGAGTATATGATTAATTGGTGCTCATTGGGTGAAATTGGGAATTATGGTGACACTTTGATTATATATATATATATATATAGGAGTGTTTTGGTGATTTTAATTGATAATTGGAAGTGGAAAAAAATTCTGTTTGGGAGCCCCTAGGCGCCTTGGGCGCCAATTGCATGTTGCTGAAAAAATTCTGTGTTGCGCCTAGTCATGGGCGCCAGGCGCCCAGCAGTGTGCTGCGCCAGTTTTCCAAAAATTCTGTGTCACTGTGTTGCCATTCTGTGTTGCTGTCCCTGTTGCCTGTGTTGCCTCCTGTGTTCCTGTGCTGCCAGTTTTGGCACTTGTTGCTTGAGTCATGGGCGCCAAGGACCCCAAAGTTCTGGTGATAGTTTTGCGAAAATTGTTTTCAGGTTTTTATACTTATGTAAAATGGCTCATGAAAACTGATTTTGGGCAACAAAGGAGTTGAGTTGTGTATTTTCACTAGGTGCCTAGTGCATGGGCGCCAAAAATGATGTTCAATTTTTGATGAAAATATTATTGGGTTTTCATGTTCTGAGCATTTGGCTCGTGTAAAATTAATTTCGAAGAAAAATAAAATTTGTAGCGTGATGGTCTTAGGCGCCTAGTGCTTGGGCGCCATGTTGCTGTTGTTCCCTGGGCGCGCCTATGCGCTTGTTGCCTCTCTGGGCGCCCAGCGCCTATGTGCGCGTGTTGTTCCTGGGCGCCTAGCGCCCAGCGCCTGTGCGCTGTGCGCGTGTTGTTCCCCTGGGCGCCTAGCGCCTGTGCGCTGTTGCGCGTGTTGTTCCTGGGCGCCAGCGCCCATGCGCCTGTGCGTGTTGCTTCTCCTGGGCGCCAAGCGCCCATGCGCCAAGCGCTGTGTTGCCCCTGGGCGCCCAGCGCCCATGCGCCTGTTCCCAGAATGTTTAACATTTTTCCTAAACTGTTTTTAATGTAACTTTTGACTCGGTTATCCAAATTCAACGGTTCAAAATGCGTTTTGAAGCTAATTTCAGTGCCTATCCAATAGTCTCAATTTTATGCAAAAATAATTTATTTTCACTGGTGTTTCTGGCTGATGGTGTTCAAGTGTCCAAATGGCTATTTTTACCCACTTTCCCTATGTTGTGTCAATGTCCTAAGCTGGTCTATTTGAATTGGTGTTGGTGTGAGTGGTGAGCTGAATTGGTGAGTGTGATAGGGTGAGATTGGTGAGCAGAGGCTACGGCCTAAGTTTGATTTGGTGAGCTGATTAATATACAATGGTGAGATCATGAATTTTAAATGATAAATTGATTGGACTTGGTGTGTTGTGATGCATTCCCATAGCATCTCATGGACATATGCATTATTGGTGAGCAGAGGCTACGGCCTAATTTGAATTGGTGAGCAGAGGCTTCGGCCTAGTTTGATTTGGTGAGCAGAGGCTACGGCCTATTTGTATTGGTGACGGATCCGACATGCATGTACCCGTGGAGTTTGGGTTGCATTACATACATAATCATATATTATATAGTGCTGTTTGGAATTTAGTATGCTGATGCGATTGTTTCCCATTGTTATGAATTGGTGTGCCTGGTTTCCTTTTCCTATGCAGTGCTTAATTCTCATATGTTATTAATTATGAAAAGAGACTCACCCTACTGCTTTTATGTTGCTTCTTATGTCGGCAACGTGCAGGTAATAGCGAGTGAAGGATTTCTTATGCCTTCGTCTGGTAGGAAGTGTCACGCTCTGATACGTAGCACCAGGGGGGGGTGTCCTTATGTTTATGTTTTATTTTCCTAAAACTGTTAGTTTTCATTGGTGATGTATTGGTTTTAATTTTGAACTGATTCTTATTCCGCTGCTGTTGGTGATCTGATTTAGTTGATGCAAACTAAACTTTTCGTATGGTGTTATGTATCTTGATTTTCATGGAATAAGTGTAGCACTCACTTTAATTGTTTTCCAAAAAAAAAAAAAAAAAAAAGAAAGAGACTCTGATTTTATTAAAAGTAAAGTTATTAGAAAAGGGGTGTTACAGTAGTGGCTTTGACCTTGAGAGGAAAAGGGAGAGGTTTTTGGTGTGCTAGGGTGAAATGAGGCCTCCCTTGTTATTTTGGAGTGTAGGCTTATATATGGGTCTAGGTGAAAATAGGGTTAAGGGTAGAATGGGGATGGAATGTTCTATTTCAAGTAAGTTTGCATTTTCTAATGAAGAGGTGAGTGTGAGAGGATGGTGTCATTTACAAAAAAGGGTATGAGAGTGTGGGAATTCGAAATTGACAAAAATGGGGGGAAAATTGCTTCTCTTTTTTGGTCTATTGTCTTATTAAGGACACTTTGTACTTTTTATTTGAATTTTGAATTTTTGGGCATGCAAATGATAGTGCACCTATTGAAAATGTGTCACATATTTTTGGGCATCATAAAAATATCCCTCTAATTATTCATGACAATAAAAGTTGTCATTTAATAATCGGGGAATATTTAATGGTCCTTTTTCAGCCTTCTTGTGCAATAAAAATGGGAAAAATGCCTTTTAATTATTTTGAACTAGGATTTTCTTCCAAAAAATTATACAAAAATTACCCTTAGTAGAGTAACATGTATGCCAAGTCCTTGACCTGGTTTTGGTCCAAAAATAATTAATTTGCTTTCATTTAAATGCCCAAAAAATGCAAAAATATGCACTATTTTATTTTCTAAAATTCCTGAAAATTAAGAAAAATGTTTTTGGGTGCCAAAAATTAATAATGGCCTTTTTGAAAATAAAAACACGTGCCAAATGACAAGGGCACAGGGCAGCTCACGCAGTTAGGACTGACGCGCGCGCATAATTCAAATAAAAATAAAAAAACATGTGAAATAGGGGATGAATACACATAAATGCACAAATCCACTATTTTCCACACATTATGAATTACCTTATTGTTCTATTTTTTCTGAAAAAAATGTTTTTGACCTGGGCGGACAAAATTGGGGTATGACAATATTTACCCTTTGCTCTTTTGTTGTTCTACTTGGTTGTATAAACTTGTATTGGTTATGAGTTTTACGAACCGCTTTATGTTTCTGTTTGGTATTTGGACCTGGATATTGTATTCCGCTCGGTATGGAACCGATGAACTTCTATTTTATGAAGTAATGTTATTTCCGACTATGTGTTTATTTCGGAAAAAGTTTGTATGTCCAATACTTAAACAGGAACTGTGTCCTATGAACTTCCGCATCTGTGCATCTTTGGCGTCTCTACACGTTAGAAATACCGGGGTGTTACAATCGTGTTTCATCTTCTCAGTTCTCTGTTCGCTTTCGTCGCTGTGAACCTTCAACTATGTGAATGCCAGTTTGCTCTCCGTTCTCAGTTCGCTCTCGTGTTTTATCTGCTCGCGCGTCGTCTTCTTAGTTCGCACTTATCTTCTCTGATCGTGTTTTTTCTTCTGTGAAGGTATAGATCATGTTTCATCTTCTCCTCACGCGGTGCTTCTGTGATCGTGTTTCATCTTCTTTTGTGAAGGTAACCCAATTGGAACTCTAACGTTTTTTCTTCAACATTTAGAGTGATTTTCGTGCTGCGTATACTGATTGTATGCTTGAGTTGTGATGATCTTTTGTGTTTTGGCGTTGAGTGTGAGATTTTGAGTGATTTTAGGTGAGATGAATATAAGGTGTTTGTTGTTTTGCGCAGAGACTAGGACCAGATTCTATTAGTCATGTTTCCTTATGATTTTTTACTTTAGCTATGCTTCACTTTTTTTTTTGACAAGAACAAACTTACTTCTTTTCATTAAGAAAAATAGATTCAATACAGGATGGAATCAAATCAAAAACATGGGAGCGAGCATATGATCTTGCAGCCCTTGCAAGGGTATGAGCAGCAAGATTAGCTTGTCTCCGGATAAAGCTAACCTGAAAGCTTAAACAGCTAGATAAAATATTCTTACAATTGGTTACTAAGGCACCAAACTCATTATTAGGAATCGAGGAAGCCTTTAGACCATTCACAACTGGTAAACAATTCAGCTCTCAACAGAATGCATGTTAGCATAGAATGCACTTAAAATAAATCAGAATGCACATTAGATGGCTCTGTCTGTGTATAAGTTAGCATAGAATGCACTATTATTTTCGATATAATTAATATTAAATCTAAATTAAACATTTGCAATAAATACAAAATAAGTATCTAAATTCTTACTTGATTTTTAATGATATTTTTATACTTAGTGGCTCCACTTCAAGGAGTATAACTATGAATTAGCAATAGTTCTTATATCATATACGTGTACATAGAATGTTTATATGAATTCTGTCTTAATTCATGTAGTGACGGTATATTGCTTCTTCATAGAATCATATTCAACTATTGATTTTTCTGTTTTATTTGAGAGTATCTTTAAAATTTCACACACTTTCTCGGGGTGAAGTCAAAACAACTTATAATAGTGGGGTATGTGTTAGTGGAATTGGACACGATCGAACCTCGAGTGATTATTATGGTGTTCTCAGGTAAAGAGTAACCACAATATGCAGTTGATTGAGACTAATATGTTATTAATTGTTGAGAAAAGTGAAAGCATGATCATAAGGTGTTACTGATAAACTAGTTATAATCAAATCATGTTACTTGCATATAAGCAAGATGAAGTGACTTTTTTAATGATATTTGGTTGCAGGTGAGATACATGATATTTGAATTGATGAGTGATTGTTGAAAGAAATAGTTTAAATAAGTGATTAGAGAGAAAGGATAGTTTTTTCCTTTCCCCACCTATTAAACCTTCAGCTAACCACTTTAATGCCACTCACTCACACACTCCTAGTTGCTGAAACAGGATGGAGAAAAGAAAGAAATGGAGCTTGAGAGAGGGAGAGGGCGTAGGAAGAGAGGAGAAAGGGAGGGAGCCAAAATTCTGAATGCATGTCCTTCCTTTTCACACCATTATAATCAGCTCTTCACTCTCTAGCTAATGACACCAGAATCACCATCTACTTCTCCACCAATCTCATTTTACCATTTTCAAATCTTCAAGCTCAAACCACCAAAATTGGAAGCTCCAAGCCTTTCATGTTGAGTTTGGAGCAACATTGATGTATTTTATGAACCACATTCGCATCTGAAGAGTTTAGAAGTGTTAGGAGTGGTTGGAATTCATTTTGTAATGGGTTTTAGTTGATGAGTTCGTGGTCCTTGGTGGTGGAGTTGAAGGAATCAACTCACAGCAAGTTCTGCAGAAATCAGTTTTGAACAGTCCATGGTATTGCCTTCGTAACTCACTGTCCAGAACTCCGTTTAAGCTCATTGTTGTTTCGTCAGAAACTAGACACGAAATAATTCATTTTTCGCACAAGAACCATTTAATTTCGTTGAGTATTGAAGGAGAAATTAAACAGACAAGTTAGCATTGTGAATCAGTGGCAGTTTGGACCTAGCTGTATTGTTCGAACCATATCTTACTAAATACCTAGGGTATCAGTTTGAAACCTACACCAATAGAAACTAGACAAAATTTCCTTCATAATAGACCTTTGGATTGGTGAATTTGGTTAAGTATTGAGTTAGATATACATGGTGCAAAACTGCTCACTGTTGCTGAAAAACAGAATTTTGAAAAGATTTCATTAGCACCTAGATCCCAACTCTCAGGTGTGTTATGGTAGGAGCTGGGGTGTAACACCCCCTTTCTAATTTATAATTAAATGAACAAATATCAGAGTCACCTCAGAAGGGCGCTACATTTTTCTCACCAAAAACAAATAACAAATGATTTAAAGTCCTCAAAAACACTTAATCTCAGAATAACATTAAACAGCGGAATCTCAAACTCGTGCAAACATCCCCATGAATAATTAAGACATCAGTCTCCAGCAGTAAACAACATAATAAAACATAAACGACCCCTAAAACCCCTCCCCGGTGCTACGCATCAGAGCTGACACAGACCCAACGCGAAGGAGACTACACCTAGCAATCCTCCACGAGTGCTAACGATCACCTGCAGCGTTGCCACACAAGAGCAACATTCCAAGCAGAAGGGGTGAGTTTAACAAAAATAATAAGCACATGACAGCAGTACATAAGCAGCAGGAACAACACAGCAAACACGTATATACCATATCACACAACAGCACAAGATTCATATCTCTATCAGACATAAACGCCAACCACAATAGTTATGTACACATGGACCATGAAGGAATGTATGAAATGCAACCCCTCTGGGCATATGCATGCGGTACCGATCTCGTAAAGGCCACGACGGGCGCAACTCGTAATAAACCTCGTGTTGTAGCATCACAGCTACCTCGTAGAAATGCATATGACAATGCGACTCATGACTCATGCACCAATTACACCAACTCAAGCATTCAATTAATAAATACCATATCACCATATCTCGTTATAAATCATTTCATAAAAATACCACGTGTTGTAGCATCACAGCTACCTCGTCACATAACCACAACAAAGCACGTAACTAATACTATACCACATTAACAACTATCTCGTGTTGTAGCATCACAGCTACCTCGTAATTTCTCACCAATAAATATTTCAGCTCATCAATAAATATTCAGCTCATCAAAAATTATTCAGCTCATCAAATAATATTCACCACCACAGACACATCTCAATTTAGTTGCTCAAAGGCATCACATCAACCACACCAATCTCAATTAATTACGCGACCACTTTGCCGATAAAGGACTAAGTCAACGTCCATAGGGACCAAACAGCACATAAAATCGAGGAAGCAACCTCTTAAAATACAGTGACAGCACTAAGGAAAAAAAAATAGGAAAACAGCCCCTTTAAATTTACGAAAACGGCACCTGTAAATTCCAGAAAACAGCACCTATGAACTTAAGAAAACAGCATCTTCAAATTGAAGAAAACCACACCTTTAAACTCAAGAAACAGCATCTTTTAATTTAAGGAAACAGCACCTTAAATTGTGAAAACAGCAGCATTTTATTTATAAAAACAACAACAAAACAGCACATTTTACAACATAAAAACAGCATCTCATTTTCTGTACAACGGCACAAATTTTATTTTTATAAAACAGCAGCTCATATACTGAATAAAAACAGCAAGACAGCAACATTTATTTTTATAAACAGCAGCTCACATAACAATTAAAAACAGCAAGACAGCAACATTTATTTTTATAAACAGCAGCTCACATAACAATTAAAAACAGCAAGACAGCAACAATAAACGGTTTATTTTGCCTTAAAAGTAGAATATTTAGTTAGGCCTCTGAATAAGCTTTCCAACGCATTTTGAAGCACTTAAAACGGACACTCGAGTCAAAAGATATGTCAAAAACAAATTTGGGACAAACCCGAGACTTCGCGCGTGGAGCGCGACTTAGGCGCAAGTGAGGCGCAAATTGGCACAAATGCCCAGTGACATTCGCGCGTGGCGCGCAACTTAGGCGCAAGTGAGGCACAAATTGGCAGAATTGGCAACAGGCGCCCAGACAGCAGCAACAAAGCACGGATTGACAACAACAATGGTGCCTAAGGCGCCTAGGGTCCTTCAAACTCAATTTTCTTCCAAATTTCATACGCTCAATCATTCAATAATTATTTCAAACACCTCAAATTCACTCTCATATCTTCAATTACACATTTTATCAATTATTTGGCAAACAGTACAAATCTTACACACATCTCATAACTCTTGCACATTTCAACAAACACATATAGGGCATCAACTCAACATACATTTCAATCACACAATAATCCACATCTCAATCACTCAATTTCATATCCACTTTAATCATGCAAATACACAACACCTAACTACCCTTAAACCACCATCATAACCCATTATAACCGTTAAACCCACCCTTACCTCGAAAACGTGAGCTCCGGATTAACGGGAAGGTGATCACGATCAGAACCACAGCAACACACGAACTGGCCCTTGAAGACTTGCGAACCTCTTCTTCTTTCCCTCTTCTCCTTCGCGAGTCTGATAGCCCCGCAAGTGCACGGGTCGTATCGCGTAATAAAAGAGTATCGGTCCACAGGGAGAGCCTAAGTGAATACCAATTTAATTTTTCAAAGTTTGATTAACTGAAAAGAAAGTGTTTTTAGAAAGAAGGAATGTTTTAGTAAAGTCTACTCACTCATGATCATTGTAGACAAAAAGAGGAGAAAAGAAAATAAAAGAAGAAAACATAAAGTTAAATAGCGAGAAATAAAAGAAAGCGGTAAAGTGCAAAATCATAAATAGCGGAATTTGTAAATGACAAGAAAGTAAATTGCTTGAAAAGTAAATTGCCAGTAATTTACTTGACTTGCCAGTAATTTACTTGACTTGCCAGTAGTTTACATGACTTGGAAATTTAAAAGGGCAAAAAAGTAAATAACAAGGAAAATAAAGGAGCGAAAAAGTAAAGAGCGAAAAGTAAAGAGCGAGAAATTAAATAGCAATGAAAGTAAATGACTTAAAAGGGCAAGAAAGTAAATAGCAGGGAAAATAAAAGAGCGAAAAAGTAAAGAGCGAAAAGTAAAGAGCGAGAAAGTAAAGAGCGAGAATTTAAATAGCAATGAAAGTAAATGACTTGGAAAATAACTAGCAAGAATTTAAAGGGCAAGAAAGTAAATAAACAAGAATCATAAAAAGCATGAAGAGTAAATTGAAGTCATGAATAATTAGAGAGCCTTTGTCATTGATTTTCTAACAAAATTCAAGCTTAGTTACAAGTGAGGATCAAGCCTCTATTTATAGGAAAATATGAGGGGCAAAAAGGTCCAAAAGAGGAAAAAGTGGCAAATCAAGTTGGCCAAGGTAGTCATCAAAAAGCCATCCTCAAGTGGACAAAGCACATGAGCAAGTGGTCAAAGCACATGGTCATCAACAAGTGGGCAAAAATATCCATCAACAAGTGGGCAAGGCAAATTCGACTGATGCAGCAGAATTCTGGGAGATGCAGTCGAATTCTGACCTGCTGAGACAGATGCTGTCGAATTCTGGCCTGCTGAGACAGATGCTGTCGAATTCTGGCCTGTTGAGACAGATGCTGTCGAATTCTGGAAGACAGATGCAGTCGAATTCTGACAGATGGTGTCGAATTCTGGCCTGCTGAGACAGATGCTGTCGAATTCTAGCCTGCTGAGACAGATGCTGTCGAATTCTGAGAGATCTAGTCGAATTCTGGGAGATCCAGTCGAATTCTGGGAGATGCAGTCGAATTCTGGGAGATCCAGTCGAATTCTGACCTGCTGAGACTTAAGCAGCCCAAATTGCTTCAAAATAAAACCTGAAGATAAAAAGTAAACATTTGCAGTAAAATAGAACAAAAATATAATTAAAATACTAAAAAGACTTAATAAAATAACTATTAAAAAGACTCTAAAAATAGACTTATCAAACTCCCCTATGCTTGAACCTTTGCTTGTCCTCAAGCAAAAACAGTGTAAATCTTTAGGCCCATTCTGAAGGAAAATTATTTTCATATCGAAACCTTAAGTGAACTGTGGGGCAATTCTAACACTTTGGTTTGAGAGCTACTATTTTTGGGCTCTTTGTGGAATTGGGAGACAAATTTAAAGTATCAATACATTAGAGAGGATATCCATGTCATCATAGAACCGGTTCCCCAGCATTCTTAAGTTTGGGTCCTCCATTCACTAAGACCGGGTCTCAAAGGAGGGTCTTTATACGTTGGGTATTCAAGCATTTTTTTCTTTTCTTTTTGATTTTATATGCTAACCATTCATTTTGACATTTAAAATGCACCAATTTTTGCATTTTTGAATTGGTTTTGCAATTTTTTTTTTTTTTTATTTAATACCCCAACTCAGACGTTTTTCTCCAGTAACCGCGCATCCAGTGAATGTCACCAAGAGAACCAGGTTACTAGTTTCTTTTCAGTCCTTCTAATTGTATTAACAACTGAAAACAGTCTCAGTAGTGTGTGTGTGAAAAAGCCTTATAAGTAGAAATCGAACCATGATACAATTTTTGTTGTTCCCAACCAGTCCACCTAGATGATTGCTAATGAAAAATTGAAAAATTATTTTTGTCCAGAACTGGCTTATCTAAAACATGCTTAGGGTTCACAAAGTTTCGTGATGGAGGGAGCAGATACAACTCAAAGTACAAAAAAGATAAAAACTTGGCAAAGCAGTAAAGACATTCCTAATAAAAGCAATAAAATACCCCCCATGCTTGGACTAGGCATTGTCCTCAATGATTTTTCAAATAAAACAAAAGGGGTTAGGAGAGCTCACCTGGCTGTCTGGTTCAGGATACTCGGCCCTGGGGTATTTTATTTTTCAACAAATCGAAAAACACATTAAGCCGTGGGTTGCCTCCCACGCAGCGCTCTTTTAACGTCACTAGCTTGACGGTTAAAAAGAATTTTTTTCAATTGGGATCATGTAGAACTAAACTAGTTCCTTTCTCAATTAGGTCACCAATTAAATAATTTTTCAACCTTTGACCATTGACTTTAAACGATCCAGTTTTCTCGCTCCAGATCTCTACAGATCCGAAGGGGTAAACCTTACGGATTTCAAAAGGACCGGTCCATCTTGATTTTAGTTTTCCTGGGAAAATTTTTAGTCTGGAGTTAAATAGTAACACCAGATCACCCTCTTTGAATTCTCTACGAATAATACGCTTATCATGCCAATTTTTTGTTCTTTCTTTGTAAAGTTTGGCATTCTCATAAGCATCCATTCGCAGTTCTTCTAATTCGTTTAGTTGGAGTTTTCTTTTTTCTCCGGTTAATTCCATGTTCAGGTTAAGGCGTTTAATTGCCCAGTAAGCTTTGTGCTCTAGCTCTACCGGAAGGTGGCAAGACTTCCCATAAATTAATTTGAAAGGAGTCATTCCTATGGGAGTCTTGTACGCAGTCCGATAAGCCCAGAGAGCATCATCAAGTTTTACCGACCAGTCTTTCCTTGAAGTCGAAACAGTTTTTTCTAAAATTCTTTTAATTTCTCTGTTCGATACCTCAACCTGACCGCTTGTTTGAGGGTGATAAGGCGTTGCAATTTTGTGCCTTACTCCAAACTTTTGCAGTAACATTTCAAAATGTTTTGAGATGAAATGGGATCCTCCGTCGCTTATGACAACACGAGGGACCCCGAATCTTGGAAAAATTATTTTTTTGAAAAGTTTTATGACTACCTTTGCATCGTTTGTAGGAGAAGCAATGGCTTCGATCCATTTTGACACATAGTCAACGGCTACCAGAATATATTGGTTTCCAAAAGAAGAAGGAAATGGTCCCATGAAATCGATATCCCAGACGTCGAAAATTTCAACCTCTAAGATATTATTTAAGGGCATTTCATTTCTTTTTGAAATATTTCCGGTGCGTTGACACTGGTCGCATTTCGAAATGAATTGATGCGCGTCTTTAAAAAGGGACGGCCAATAAAAACCAGATTGAAGAATTTTCGTAGCAGTTTTTGAAGAACTGGCATGGCCGCCATAGGAAGAATAATGACAATGGAATAGAATGTTACTTACCTCTTCTTCCGGAATGCATCTTCTGAACACCCCATCAGCTCCCCTTTTAAAAAGCAGTGGCTCGTCCCAGTAATACTGTTTGAGATCATGGAAGAATTTCTTCTTCCGCTGATAATTTAAATCTGGGGGGAGTACTCCTGCTGCAAGGTATTTTACAAAATCTGCATACCATGGTGCTTCAGATTTGATCAATGAGAAGAGTTGATCATCCAGAAATGTATCATTAAGCGGCAACTCTTCTTCTTTTGTTCCTTGTAGACGGGACAAATGATCAGCCACAACATTTTCAACGCCTTTTTTATCCCTTATTTCAAGATCAAATTCTTGTAGGAGTAAAACCCATCGGATCAATCTCGGCTTGGCATCTTTTTTGTTTAACAAATATTTTATGGCCGAGTGATCAGTAAAAATGATGATTTTTGAACCTACCAGATATGATCGAAACTTATCAACGGCAAAAACTACCGCTAATAATTCTTTTTCAGTTGTGGCGTAATTCATTTGTGCCTCGTCTAAGGTCCTGCTTGCATAGTATATGGCATGCAATTTTTTTTCTTTTCTTTGTCCCAGGACTGCCCCAACTGCATAGTCGCTTGCATCGCACATTATTTCGAACGGAAGATTCCAGTCTGGCGGCTGTATGATCGGGGCAGTAGCTAAAGCCTTTTTCAACCTGTTAAAAGCTTCAAGACAAAGATCGTTAAAAATAAATGCTGCATCCTTAAGGAGCAGACTTGTCATAGGTTTTGAAATTTTTGAGAAGTCTTTTATGAACCGACGGTAGAAACCCGCATGGCCTAAAAAGCTTCTCACCTCTTTTACTGTGGTGGGAGGTAGCATTTTTTCAATCACTTCAATTTTTGCACGGTCTACCTCAATACCTCTGTGAGAAATTAAGTGCCCTAGGACAATTCCTTCATTAACCATGAAATGACACTTTTCCCAGTTTAGAACCAGGTTTACCTTCTCACATCTCTCTAAGACTTTTTCCAGATTGGCTAAACAGTTTTCAAAATTTGACCCATGGACGGAAAAATCATCCATAAACACTTCCATTATGTTTTCAACAAAGTCTGAGAATATGGACATCATACACCTTTGAAAGGTAGCGGGAGCATTACATAGACCAAAGGGCATCCTTCTATAGGCATAAGTGCCAAAAGGACATGTGAAAGTTGTTTTTTCTTGGTCGCTAGGGTGGATGGGAATTTGGAAAAATCCCGAATAACCATCCAAATAGCAGAAATGTGAGTGCCGCGCTAACCTTTCTAGCATTTGATCAATGAACGGGAGAGGGAAGTGATCTTTCTGGGTAGCTTTGTTAAGCTTTCTGTAATCAATACACATTCTCCATCCTGTGATTGTCCTTGTGGAAATGCATTCATCCCTTTCATTTTTAATAACTGTTAAGCCTCCCTTCTTAGGTACTACTTGAACAGGACTAACCCACTTACTATCGGAAATAGGATATATTATCCCAGCATCAAGGAGTTTTAAAACTTCCTTTTTTACAACCTCTTTCATGTTTGGGTTTAATCTTCTTTGATGCTCGATAGAAGGTTTATAGTCCTCTTCCAGTAGTATTCTATGTATGCATATTGACGGATTTATTCCCTTAATGTCCTCAATAGTATACCCTATGGCTTTGGGATACTTCTTGAGAACATTAAGTAATTTTTCAGTCTCATTTTGTTTCAAATTTGCATTTACAATTACTGGAAAAGTAGAATCAGGGCCAAGAAACTCATACCTGAGAGATGATGGTAAGGGCTTCAGTTCTATTTTTGGTGTTTCTTTCGGGAGAGGTCGAGGTTTCTCCTCACCCAAAGTTTCAGTACCCAATTCTTGTGATGGTGGATTTTCATCCAAAAGTTTTATGTAGAATTGGGTTTCCCTTGCCGCATCTGTATTTGTGTTGCCTAAAAGGCAATCTTCCAGACTATCTTGTGAAGATGATGCTATAGAGCAGTCTCGCACGCAATAGTCCACAATGTCAATCTTGCAGCATGAGTCTTTTACAGACGGGCTCTTCATGAAGTTTGAAACTTCAAACTCAACTTTTTCATCCCCCACATTAAAAACCAACTTACCGTTTTTAACGTCAATTATTGCCCCTGCAGTAGCTAAAAAAGGCCTCCCTAGAAGAATAGGAATTTGGGAGTCTTCTTCAATTTCCATTACAACAAAGTCCACCGGTATAAAAGTTTGCCCTACCTTGATAGGGATATCCTCTAAGATTCCAGTGGGGTATTTAACGGAACGATCTGCCAACTGTATTGTCATTTTTGTGGGTTTAAGTTCGCCTATCCCTAGTCTATTGCAAAGAGAAAGAGGCATCAAACTTACACTGGCTCCTAGATCGCACATCGCTCTGTTTATAGTTTCGCTTCCAATCACACAAGGTATGGAAAAACTACCTGGATCTTTGAGTTTTTGTGGCAGCTTGTTCTGGATAATTGCACTACATTCCTCTGTTAATGCAATTGTCTCATAGTCGTCTATTTTTCTTTTCTTGGACAAAATTTCTTTCAAAAATTTAGAATAAGACGGCATTTGAGACAATGCATCAGTGAAAGGAACGTTGATGTAAAGCTTTTTAAGCAAGTCGACAAACCTTTTGAATTGCTCGTCAATTTTGCTTTTTGCAAATCTTTGGGGGAAAGGAATGGGTGGTTTGTATGGTGGAGGGGGGATGTGTGGTTCTTCTCTTTCTTTTTCTGGTTCTTTCCCTTTTTCTTTCTCTTCTAGCTCACCTGGTAAATTGTGTTTTTCACTCACAGTTTTTTCTTGGTTTGCTCTTGGTTCCTCTAATTGTTTTCCGCTTCTAAGGGTGACGGCATTTATTTGGCCTTTTGGATTTTGTTCTGGTTGCCCAGGAAATACCCCTGAAGTCTTAGAGGATGAAGCTACCTGTGTTGCCACTTGTGTTATTTGATTTTCAAGCATTTTATTATGAGTGGTGATAGAGTCGACTTTTGATACTAATTTGATAAGTGTGTCATTCAAATAACCAGTTTGATTTTTGAATTCTTCATTTTGTTTTGTTTGAGATGACACAAATTTTTCCATCAAAAATTCCAAGTTCGACTTTTGTGGGTTGTTTTGTGGGTTGTTAAAAACCCTTTGATTTTGAAAGACAGGAGGTGGTCTAGGTGCTGGATTGGGTGGAGGATTTTTATAAGAAAAATTTGGATGATTCCTCCATCCAGGATTATAAGTATTTGAAAACGGATCTTCCTTTTGAGCATAATTAATATGCTCGTTTCCAGCACTAGATGCCTCAAGCTGGCATTCAGCTCCAATATGGCCAACAACCCCACATAATTCACATGGTGGAGTAATAGGAGAAGAAGTTTGTGAGACTGCACTTACATTTAATTTTTCAAATTTTTGAAAAAGTGCGTCCACTTTTGGGGTAAGATGATCAACAACAGATATTTCATACTTACCTGGCTCTTTTGATGCGGCTGGTTTATTCGTTATGGCTCGCTCACTTGTCCACTGACAATGGTTTTGAGCCATATCTTCAACGAGAGCATAAGCTTCGGTAAAATTTTTGTTCATTAAAGCTCCACCTGCAGCTGCATCAATAGTCATTCTTGTTGCATATTGTAATCCATTATAAAAAGTGTGAACAACAAGCCATTTCTCTAGTCCATGATGGGGGCATAGCCTTAACATTTCTTTGAAACGTTCCCAAGCATCATAAAGAGATTCCCCGTCGTTTTGAGAAAATCGGGTAATTTGATTTCTCATTTGAGCTGTCTTACTCGGGGGAAAGAATTTAGCAAGAAAAGCTTGTTTTAGCTGGTCCCAGCTGGTAATGGATTCCGAAGGCAAAGAATGTAGCCATGCTCTAGCTCTATCCCTTAATGAAAAAGGGAAGAGTTTTAGTCTTATGGCATCCGGAGGTACCCCGTTTAATTTGAGAGTTCCACAGTATTCAAGAAAAATTGAAATATGAAGATTTGGGTCCTCCGTGGGAGAACCAGAAAATTGGTTTTGTTGTACCATCGAAAGCAGAGATGTTTTGAGTTCAAAATTATTTGCTTCCACATTTGGATGTACAATGGCAGCCGATGGCTCTGCTGAAGGTGTTGCGTACTCTTTGAGAGCACGATTTTCATTAGCCGCCATTTGGTTATCGGGAATTTCTCTCCTCCTTCTATGTAAGAACCTTTCGATTTCGGGAATTTGTTGAACAGTTTCTCCGAAACTTCTGGTTCTTCGCATTCGAGGGACAAGAGAAGAAAAAGTAAAAAAAAATAAAGGAAATAAAATTTCAATCTAACCGGTTTCGAAAAATTTAATCAATATCACTGCCTCCCCGGCAACGGCGCCAAAAACTTGATAGCCCCGCAAGTGCACGGGTCGTATCGCGTAATAAAAGAGTATCGGTCCACAGGGAGAGCCTAAGTGAATACCAATTTAATTTTTCAAAGTTTGATTAACTGAAAAGAAAGTGTTTTTAGAAAGAAGGAATGTTTTAGTAAAGTCTACTCACTCATGATCATTGTAGACAAAAAGAGGAGAAAAGAAAATAAAAGAAGAAAACATAAAGTTAAATAGCGAGAAATAAAAGAAAGCGGTAAAGTGCAAAATCATAAATAGCGGAATTTGTAAATGACAAGAAAGTAAATTGCTTGAAAAGTAAATTGCCAGTAATTTACTTGACTTGCCAGTAATTTACTTGACTTGCCAGTAGTTTACTTGACTTGGAAATTTAAAAGGGCAAAAAAGTAAATAACAAGGAAAATAAAGGAGCGAAAAAGTAAAGAGCGAAAAGTAAAGAGCGAGAAATTAAATAGCAATGAAAGTAAATGACTTGAAAAATAAAAGGGCAAGAAAGTAAATAGCAGGGAAAATAAAAGAGCGAAAAAGTAAAGAGCGAAAAGTAAAGAGCGAGAAAGTAAAGAGCGAGAATTTAAATAGCAATGAAAGTAAATGACTTGGAAAATAAATAGCAAGAATTTAAAGGGCAAGAAAGTAAATAAACAAGAATCATAAAAAGCATGAAGAGTAAATTGAAGTCATGAATAATTAGAGAGCCTTTGTCATTGATTTTCTAACAAAATTCAAGCTTAGTTACAAGTGAGGATCAAGCCTCTATTTATGGGAAAATATGAGGGGCAAAAAGGTCCAAAAGAGGAAAAAGTGGCAAATCAAGTTGGCCAAGGTAGTCATCAAAAAGCCATCCTCAAGTGGACAAAGCACATGAGCAAGTGGTCAAAGCACATGGTCATCAACAAGTGGGCAAAAATATCCATCAACAAGTGGGCAAGGCAAATTCGACTGATGCAGCAGAATTCTGGGAGATGCAGTCGAATTCTGACCTGCTGAGACAGATGCTGTCGAATTCTGGCCTGCTGAGACAGATGCTGTCGAATTCTGGCCTGCTGAGACAGATGCTGTCGAATTCTGGAAGACAGATGCAGTCGAATTCTGACAGATGCTGTCGAATTCTGGCCTGCTGAGACAGATGCTGTCGAATTCTAGCCTGCTGAGACAGATGCTGTCGAATTCTGAGAGATCTAGTCGAATTCTGGGAGATCCAGTCGAATTCTGGGAGATGCAGTTGAATTCTGGGAGATCCAGTCGAATTCTGACCTGCTGAGACTTAAGCAGCCCAAATTGCTTCAAAATAAAACCTGAAGATAAAAAGTAAACATTTGCAGTAAAATAGAACAAAAATATAATTAAAATACTAAAAAGACTTAATAAAATAACTATTAAAAAGACTCTAAAAATAGACTTATCAGAGTCCCTTCCCTCTTCTCCTTTCCTCTTCTTCGCGTTTCTGCTCCCTCCTTCAGCCGTGTGCTTCCTTTCCTTTTTCCCTTCTCACTCTCGCGTTCTCTCCTTCTCTCTCTCTCTCTCTCTCTAGGTTTTTCTCTTCTCTTTCTCGGTCACGCTTCTCTCTTTCCCTGTCACGATTTCTTCTTCTTTCTTTTTGTGTCTTACGTTTTTTTTTCTTCTCTCACTCTCGGCTGCTCCTTTCTTTTAATTCTTCTCTCTAATTCATTTAACCCTAGGCCCAACTAATAGCTTTTGGGCCATTGACCTTATTCACACCCCTCCTCGATTAATTCTACCACTCCCTAATTTAATTAGCACCATATTATTATTTCTAATATTTCTCCACAACTAATTCCCCTGAATTAATTAAATAATTAACCAATTATTTTTGGGGCGTTACAACTCTCCCCCACTTAGAATATTTTCGTCCTCGAAAATTTTAACTAATAGGAACATGGTTATGTTCTAACCAGTTCGTACCCAATTGCACCAATCGCTTAACGACAACAAACAAGGATTCACAACAAAGTCTCTGTCGAAGATCGACAAGGGACACAACGAACACACATCAGAACACAATACATCACACAATACCAGTAGGGGCATCTCCCCCACTAGTTCACTTACCATCAGCAGCTTCTGTTTACCTGTACCTGCAGGAACAACACTACAACACAACCAATGGTTAGGACTAGAAGACAACAGTTGGTCGTACACCGACACAACGACTCAACGACTTGGCCGGAAGGACCAACCATTGCTCTGATACCACTAATGTAACACCCCCTTTCTAATTTATAATTAAATGAACAAATATCAGAGTCACCTCAGAAGGGCGCTACATTTTTCTCACCAAAAACAAATAACAAATGATTTAAAATCCTCAAAAACACTAAATCTCAGAATAACATTAAACAGCGGAATCTCAAACTCGTGCAAACATCCCCATGAATAATTAAGACATTAGTCTCCAGCAGTAAACAACATAATAAAACATAAACGACCCCTAAAACCCCTCCCCGGTGCTACGCATCAGAGCTGACACAGACCCAACGCGAAGGAGACGACACCTAGCAATCCTCCACGAGTGCTAACGATCACCTGCAGCGTTGCCACACAAGAGCAACATTCCAAGCAGAAGGGGTGAGTTTAACAGAAATAATAAGCACATGACAGCAGTACATAAGCAGCAGGCACAACACAGCAAACACGTATATACCATATCACACAACAGCACAAGATTCATATCTCTATCAGACATAAACGCCAACCACAATAGTTATGTACACATGGACCATGAAGGAATGTATGAAATGCAACCCCTCCGGGCATATGCATGCGGTACCGATCTCGTAAAGGCCACGACGGGCGCAACTCGTAATAAACCTCGTGTTGTAGCATCACAGCTACCTCGTAGGAATGCATATGACAATGCGACTCATGACTCATGCACCAATTACACCAACTCAAGCATTCAATTAATAAATACCATATCACCATATCTCGTTATAAATCATTTCATAAAAATACCACGTGTTGTAGCATCACAGCTACCTCGTCACATAACCACAACAAAGCACGTAACTAATACTATACCACATTAACAACTATCTCGTGTTGTAGCATCACAGCTACCTCGTAATTTCTCACCAATAAATATTTCAGCTCATCAATAAACATTCAGCTCATCAAAAATTATTCAGCTCATCAAATAATATTCCCCACCACAGACACATCTCAATTTAGTTGCTCTAAGGCATCACATCAACCACACCAATCTCAATTAATTACGCGACCACTTTGCCGATAAAGGACTAAGTCAACGTCCATAGGGACGAAACAGCACATAAAATCGAGGAAGCAACCTCTTAAAATACAGTGACAGCACTAAGGAAAAAAAATAGGAAAACAGCCCCTTTAAATTTACGAAAACGGCACCTGTAAATTCCAGAAAACAGCACCTATGAACTTAAGAAAACAGCATCTTCAAATTGAAGAAAACCACACCTTTAAACTCAAGAAACACCATCTTTTAAATTAAGGAAACAACACTTTAAATTGTGAAAACAGCAGCATTTTATTTATAAAAACAACAACAAAACAGCACATTTTACAACATAAAAAAAGCATCTCATTTTCTGTACAACGGCACAAATTTTATTTTTATAAAACAGCAGCTCATATACTGAATAAAAACAGCAAGACAACAACATTTATTTTTATAAACACCAGCTCACATAACAATTAAAAACAGCAAGACAGCAACATTTATTTTTATAAACAGCAGCTCACATAACAATTAAAAACAGCAAGACAGCAACAATAAACGGTTTATTTTGCCTTAAAAGTAGAATATTCAGTTAGGCCTCTGAATAAGCTTTCCAACGCATTTTGAAGCACTTAAAACGGACACCCGAGTCAAAAGATATGTCAAAAACAAATTTGGGACAAAACCGAGACTTCGCGCGTGGAGCGCGACTTAGGCGCAAGTGAGGCGCAAATTGGCAGAAATGCCCAGTGACATTCGCGCGTGGCGCGCAACTTAGGCGCAAGTGAGGCGCAAATTGGCAGAATTGGCAACAGGTGCCCAGACAGCAGCAACAAAGCACGGATTGACAACAACAATGGCGCCTAAGGCGCCTAGGGTCCTTCAAACTCAATTTTCTTCCAAATTTCATACGCTCAATCATTCAATAATTATTTCAAACACCTCAAATTCACTCTCATATCTTCAATTACACATTTTATCAATTATTTGGCATACAATACAAATCTTACATACATCTCATAACTCTTGCACATTTCAACAAACACATATAGGGCATCAACTCAACATACATTTCAATCACACAATAATCCACATCTCAATCAATCAATTTCATATCCACTTTAATCATGCAAATACACAACACCTAACTACCCATAAACCACCATCATAACCCATTATAACCGTTAAACCCACCCTTACCTCGAAAACGTGAGCTCCGGATTAACGGGAAGGTGATCACGATCAGAACCACAGCAACACACGAACTGGCCCTTGAAGACTTGCGAACCTCTTCTTCTTTCCCTCTTCTCCTTCGCGAGTCCCTTCCCTCTTCTCCTTTCCTCTTCTTCGCGTTTCTGCTCCCTCCTTCAGCCGTGTGCTTCCTTTCCTTTTTCCCTTCTCACTCTCGCGTTCTCTCCTTCTCTCTCTCTCTCTCTAGGTTTTTCTCTTCTCTTTCTCGGTCACGCTTCTCTCTTTCCCTGTCACGATTTCTTCTTCTTTCGTTTTGTGTCTTACGTTTCTTTTCTTCTCTCACTCTCGGCTGCTCCTTTCTTTTAATTCTTCTCTCTTATTCATTTAACCCTAGGCCCAACTAATAGCTTTTGGGCCATTGACCTTATTCACACCCCTCCTCGATTAATTCTACCACTCCCTAATTTAACTAGCACCATATTATTATTTCTAATATTTCTCCACAACTAATTCCCCTTAATTAACTAAATAATCAACCAATTATTTTTGGGGCGTTACATGGGGCGTCATTCCGTGGATGTAATAGGAACCTACGTTATAGTTCGGGAGCTCTGGAGTGAAGAACAAGGGGTAAGGATAGCGACTGGAGCCGTTCGGGTGGATTGAGTACGAATTAGAAAGTGTTTCGTGTAGTTCGTGTTGATTGAAGCCTACACTTGTTGCCGTTCCTTGTGGTTATGTGATTTTCATCACATTCCGGTGAGTTCTATACTCGCTTAGGGATTTGTTTTTCTAATATATTATTGCATGTATTCTGAATCGATTCGTTGTGTTTTCGTTTCGTTAAAAACCGTGATTTTAGTATTACATGTTTGAATGTGATGCTATTGATGTTTAAATGTGATGATATGATAATGGTGTGGATTCTGAGTTCTACTCATGATTAGGATTATTTTCGTTTATGAAATGAATGCTTGTGACGGATTTCGTGAATGTTTCGCTGTCTCGAAAGATTTTGAGTCGAAAACCGTATTTTTATAAAAACTAGTATTTTGAACTATGGAACGAATCGATTGTTGATGCATTGTGATTTAATGGTGTTGTTTGGACTTGAATATTGTCCGGTATTATCTGTTTTGAGGTTGGATTTTGATCGGGTTACGGATTGGACGCGATAGGAAAAGCGAAACCGAACGTAATAAGCTGATAAGTCATGTTTTAGTATGTTTTTAGTACCTATTCTAAGTAGTTTATTTGATGTTTTGATTTTAGTTTAGAGCTATTTTTACTACAAATTGTTGGTTTCTATTCTCAGGTTATTATTGAAGAAATTGAGGAATTTTGGTGCTTAAAGAGTAAAGGATCAAAAGGCAACAGGATAGGGAGAAGAATCAGCAATAGGGGGTGCAAATATCAGGTATAGACGCACGGTTCGTGCGTGATTAAGCACGGTCCGTGCGTGTGGTTCGCAGAAAATGAAGAAACTGAAGAAAAAGAGACGCACGATCTGTGCGCCTAGGAGGCACGATCCGTGCGTAACGTTCGCAAAAGCAGAATATCAGAAGTTCTACTGCGCACGACCCGTGCGCATATCAAGCACGGTCCGTGCGCCCTGTGCTGTTTCAAATTCCAAGCTGTTCTCATGGGGCACGATCCGTGCGCCTGGGAGGCACGATCCGTGCGTCCCTTCTGATGGCCAAAAATGTTACAACTCTTCCCATTCTGTCTTTATGGATTGTAATTGATGTTTAGTGCCTTGTCTCTGATCTTGGCCTATAAAAAGGACCCCAATGTAGCTTCACAATGATCCCGGATCTTTGTAATTCTCACTCTAAGTTTATGTTAAAGTTCTTGCAAGTTTTCTATTAAGGTTATTGTTATTCTGTCCTTTTTACAATTCAGTCTTTTACACGCTTTATTTATTTCTCGCTATTTACATTATGTCCTTCTCTTCTACTCCCTTTTCTACAATGAGCTATTGTGAGTAGACTTCTTTAGTCTTGGGATTTTGGGAAACAATCCAATGATGGGTGATAACCATGTTTTTTGATGGTTATTAATTGCCTTTTTAGCTTGAATTTAAGTGATTTAATAAACCCGATGTGTCAATTATGATGTAATTATGTGTTTAGGGTAGAAATAATGGTGCATGAATGAATTGGTTTAATTTGGGCATTTTGATGCCCTTAGTGCATTTAATTATGTTTAGTGTCAGTGCTGCAGCAGCAGGTGCGTGCGCAATAGTGGAAATGCGGAAGATGAGAGAGAAAGCTCAAGGGGAGTGCGGAAAACACGGAAATCAAGGCAAGGACAGGTGTCAGAGCTGTGTGGTACGAAAAGATATTTCCTATTATGGAATTCCCATGATTGCCCTTAAACCTAGGACGCATTTCCCTAAAAGGCCCTCATTCTAGGGTTGCGTGCAAGGAGACACTATATAAGGACGTTTCCCTTTCTTCATTAGCATGCTATGCCGTCAAGGGGAAGTTTAGAGATAGCTCCTCATAGCGTGCTTAGCTCACCATTGTTACCCACAAGCTTTATTGCTGAGACCATTGCGACAGCACTACTTGGAATTACATTTCTCTTGGTGGATTTCTACTAGAAGAGCTGGAGCAGATCTCCATCACTACTATTGGAGTTCCTTCACTGTTCTACCTCGATAGTATCATTTCTTCCCTTGAAATTTGTAATATGACTTCTACTCTATTGTTTAAGTTGTTTTCCATGTTTTGTAGGCTCAATATGAGCTAACTTCTCATAGTTGAGATGCTGGATCTAATGTAACTAGATTTTCTATGTTATTTATGAAGTATGTTTAATGTTGTGCATTTTACCTTGTGTGTGATAATATTACCATTTTAGAGTAGGATTGGCCGTCTATTCTAAATAGCATTTATAAATTCAGAGATGGTTTGTAAATTAATCTCACAAGGTAATATGGGTAGTGGACATTAATGAGAGATCTTGATGTTCCTTGCTTAACCCTAGAGATAGGAAGGCATAGCCCATAAGGTGAATACTGCCGGTGCTCAAGCAGCCTAGGAGGTACTTCTTTAGGGTTTAGAGATAAACTCTTGCAAGGAAAACCTAGTGTGAAGTATTCGAGAGAATAACGTCTTATTGCTGCAGCACCTAATGCTGCAGCATTGAACATACTCTTAATAGCATATTAATGAAGTTACTGAAGTGAATGCATCTCATCTTGTTCTCATCACTGATTCTTAAATACCATTCCCATTATTCCTTACTTTTCATTATTGTTTATGTTACCCAAAACTTGTGTGTCATTTACTTTCTTCACTAATTTGTTAGCAAAATTAAACTCTTGCATTTAACTAAATTCCTCGTGGGAACGATCTCATTTACCCTTTATTACTTGTTAAGACAGTGTATACTTGCACTAAGTTTTCACACAACAAGTTTTTGGCGCCGTTGCCGGGGAACTTAGTTAAATTGATTGTTTAATTAGTTAGCAACTTAGTGCCTTTTGTTACTAATTCTGTTCGTGTTGTTTCTGTTGCTACAGCGTTAGTTGCTGCTACATTTGTTGCTGCAGCATATGCACAGGCTTAGACGCAATACTCCAGAATTCCAGTTGCACCCAGAGATAGAAAGACATTTTAGAAGCCTGAGAAGAGTTCACAGCACTCCAGGACTTATTGAATTAGGGCGAGCTGCTGCTATGGCTAGTCCTACACCTACTGTTGATGGTGATCTCAGTCCACCACCTTCACCACCTCACACAATTCAAGGTGATGGTGATGGAGGGTACAGAAGACAGATTATTGATATGAATGTCATAGGAATGGAAAATGACAGGGACAGACCCATGAGGGATTATGCAGTTTTTGACCCTCAAACTATGCAAACAGGCATAGTGAGGCCAGAAATTGCTACAACCCATTTTGAGTTCAAACCTATGATGTTCCAAATGCTTCAAACAATTGGGCAGTTTGGTGGTGGTCCCCTTGAAGACCCACATCTGCATTTGAAACAATTTGTTGAGGTTTACAGTAATTTCATTCTCCCTGGTGTTACAGATGATGCTTTCAAACTGAAATTGTTTCCTTATTCCTTGAAGGATAGAGCAAAGGCCTGACTTAACTCACTAGAGCCTAACTCTATCACTATTTGGAATGAGATGGCAGAAAAATTTATGACAAAATATTTTCCTCCAATAAAGAATGCCCGGATGAGAAATGAAATTACCTATTTTAAGCAAACTGACTTTGAAACTTTGTTTGAAGCATGAGAAAGATACAAAGAACTGTTAAGAAAGTGCCCACACCATGGTATTCCTGTCATCATCCAAATGGAGACCTTTTACAATGGATTGGAGCCCCAAACAAGGCTCATGCTTGATGCTTCATCTGAAGGAGTTCTACTCAAAGGATCTTACAATGATGCTTATAATCTTATTGAGGATATTGCTGCAAATAGCTATCAATGGCCTACTGCTAGGTTAAGTGCTCAAAAGAAGGTGGCTGGTGTGCATGAAGTAAGTGAGATCACTGCCTTGTCTGCTAAAGTGGCTTCACTATCTAATATGATCAAAAACATGGGTTCACCTAGTGCTACAGCAACACCTGCTGCAGCAACTGAAGCAACTGTAGCAGCAACTGAACCAGCTCCATGCGGTTCCTCTCCAAGTTGTGTTTATTGTGGAGGAGGTCATCTTTATGAGGAGTGTCCTGCGAATCCTATCTCAGTCAACTATGTTGGGTACAACAAGGGTAATAATCCATATTCAAATACCTACAATCCTGGGTGGAGAGATCATCCAAATTTCAGGTGGAGCAACAATGCTACAGCAACACCTGCTGCAACAGCTACTCCAGCACCTGCTGTGCCACCCGGATTCCTTGCTCAATCAAGACAAGCTGCTCCTGCAACTGATAACTCTATGGAGGCCATGCTTAAGGCTTTCATGAATGAAACAAAGACTCAATATCAGACACAAGGAGCTTCAATCAAAAATCTTGAGAACCAAATAGGCCAAATAGCTTCTGCTCTAACCCAAAGACCTAGTGGATCGAGCATTGCCTTCCACTACTGAAGCTACATCGTCTAAGGGTAGGGAGTCATGAAAGGCTATATCTCTAAGGAGTGGGAAGGATTTGAATGGGCCATCACTTGATACAGGTGGTGGTGACAAAAGAAAAGACAAAGATTTTGAAAAAAAAGAAAAAGTTGAAAAAAATGAAAAAAAGAGTAAGCCAGATGCGACAGCAACTGATGCTGCAGCACCTGATGCAACACCAGTGCCACCACCTGTGCTTGATCAAGATGTGCCACCTCCACCATTTCCTCAGAGATTAAAGAAGGCACAGCAAGACAAGCAATTTGGCAAGTTTCTAGAGGTGTTGAAACAACTGCACATTAATGTCCCTCTGGTTGAGGCTCTTCAACAAATGCCCAACTATGCAAAGTTTATGAAGGATGTCTTAACCAAAAGGAGGAGGCTAGGTGAATTTGAAACAGTGGCCATGACAGAAGAATGTAGTATGATTATGCAAAGCAAGCTTCCAAGCAAGCTGAAGGATCCAGGCAGTTTCACTATCCCATGTTCTATTGGTGAAACCTATACTGGTAGAGCTCTCTGTGACATAGGTGCAAGCATCAACTTGATGCCTAAGTCAGTCTTTACTCAGTTGGGTATCGGAGTTTCCAGGCCTACAACTGTCACACTCCAACTAGCAGACAGATCAATTGCCTATCCTGAAGGAATCATTGAGGATGTGCTGATAAAGGTAGATAAATTTGTTTTTCCAGCTGACTTTGTGATTTTAGATTTTGATGCAGATAAGGAGGTGCCTATCATACTTGGAAGACCCTTCTTGGCTACTGGCAAGACTCTAATTGATGTGCAGAAGGGGGAGTTAACTATGAGGGTCAATGATCAAGAGATCAAGTGTAATGTCATGAATGCCCTGAAGTTACTTGAAAAGGGAACTGAGGAGTGTTCCTTTGTGGTATCTCTAGACTCTGTAGTTCAGAAGCAGTTCAACAAGCAAAGTGACCATCTGGTGAAAGCCTTTGCAAGTGTGGATAAGAATGAATTATTAGAAGAAGGGCTGCTAAATGAAGAGGTTACTGTCAAGAAGATTTGGACTAAGCAATATGAGTCTCTTGAACTTGAAGATTCTAATCTCAAGAGGCATGCCTTCTATAGAAAAACCCCCTACTCTTGAACTGAAGGAATTGCCACAACATCTCAAATATGCCTATTTAGGGGAAAATGATACATTGCCTGTGATCATTGCTTCAGATCTCTCTAAGAGTCAAGAGCATGATCTCATTACTACCCAAAAGAGGCATAAGAAAGCAATTGGGTGGCAAATGTCTGATATAAAGGGAATTAGTCCTACCATCTGCATGCACAGAATCATTCTTGAAGAAGGTGCTAAAAATAGCATTGAAGGACAGAGGAGGCTAAACCCCATTATGAAAGAAGTTGTGAAGAAAGAGATTATCAAGTGGCTGGATGCTGGCATTTTGTATCCCATCTCTGACAGTTCATGGGTGAGTCCTGTGCAATGTGTTCCTTAGAAAGGAGGGGTCACAGTGGTAGCCAATGAGAAGAATGAGCTTATTCCTACAAGAACTGTAACTGGTTAGAGGATTTGTATGGATTATAGGAAGCTCAACAAAGCCACAAGAAAGGATCATTTTCCCTTGCCCTTCATTGATCAAATGTTGGATAGACTTGCTGGGAAGGAGTTTTATTGCTTTTTGGATGGTTACTCTGGTTATAATCAAATAGCCATAGTACCTTAAGATCAGCAAAAGACTACTTTCACCTGCCCCTATGGTACTTTTGCTTTCAGGAGAATGCCATTTGGGCTGTGCAATGCGCCAGCAACTTTTCAAAGGTGTATGATGTCAATTTTCTCTGAGTTTGTTGAGAAATCAATGGAAGTGTTCATGGATGACTTCTCTGTTTTTGGGGAAACATTCCAACTATGCCTTGATAACTTAGAGAAAATTCTGGACAGATGTGAGGAAACCAATCTGGTGCTTAATAGGGAGAAATGCCATTTCATGGTCCAAGAAGGTATTGTGTTGGGTCACAAGATTTCTAAGAAAGGTATTGAGGTTGATAAAGCTAAGGTGGAAGTGATTGAGAAGATGCATCCTCCAACCAATGTGAAAGGTGTCAGAAGTTTCCTTGGGAATGCTGGGTTTTATAGAAGATTCATCAAGGACTTTTCCAAAATTTCTAAGCCTCTGTGTCAATTGCTGCAGCATGACACTCCATTTGTCTTTGATGAGGCCTGTGCTGCAGCATTCCAGAAATTGCAGAGTGCCCTGGTGACTGCACCTGTTATTGTTACTCCAGACTGGAGCAAGCCGTTTGAGCTCATGTGCGATGCTAGTGATTATGCCATAGGTGCTGTCCTTGGCCAAAGGTATGGAAAAGTCTTTCATTCTATTTACTATGCTAGCAAAACACTTGTAGATGCTCAATTAAATTACACTACTACTGAAAAAGAATTGTTAGCTGTGGTTTTCGCATTTGATAAATTTAGATCATACTTAGTTGGCACAAAAGTGATTGTTTACACTGATCACTCGGCCATTAAGTATTTGATTGCTAAGAAAGATGCAAAACCTAGGCTAATAAGATGGGTTCTCCTCCTTCAAGAATTTGATCTTGAAATTAAAGATAAAAAGGGGGTGGAGAACCAGGTTGCTGATCATTTGTCTAGATTGGAAAATGAAAGTGCAAGTACATTTGGTGAAATCAAAGAGCACTTTCCTGATGAGCACTTATTGGCATAAGTGATGCAGCACCTGATGCTGCAGCACCATGGTATGCTGATATCGTCAATTTCTTGGTTAGTAATGTGGTACCATGTGACATGAATTATCAACAAAGGAAGAGGTTCTTTCATATTGTCAAGCAATATTTCTGGGATGAACCCTTCCTCTACAAGAGCTGCCCTGATCAGTTGTTTAGAAGATGTGTGGCTGATGAAGAACAACAGTAAGTGCTGCAGCAATGCCATTTTGCAGCATATGGAGGACACTTTGGAGGTATGAGAACAGCAGCAAAGGTGCTGCAATCTGGTTACTATTGGCCTACCATTTTCAAGGATGCCCATGAGTTTGTAAAAAAATGTGATAATTGCCAAAGGAGTGGGAACATCTCCAATAAGCAAGAAATGCCTCTAACCAACATCTTAGAGATTGAACTCTTTGATGTTTGGGGCATGGACTTTATGGGACCTTTTCCCCCTTCATTTGGCAATCTTTACATCCTTGTGGCTGTGGACTATGTATCAAAATGGGTTGAAGCAGTGGCTTTGCCTAACAATGATGCTAAGTCTATTAGCAAGTTCTTGCAAAAGAATATTTTCACAAGGTTTGGTACTCCGAGAGCCATAATTAGTGATGAAGGGACTCACTTCTGCAACAAATTGATTGAAACTCTTCTAGCCAAATATGGGGTCAAGCACAGAATTTCTACAGCATATCATCCCCAGACAAGTGGCCGAGCCGAGTTATCCAATAGAGAAATCAAGAGAATACTTGAAAAGATGGTAGGACCTACAACAAAGGAGTGGTCTAATCATTAAGATGATGCTTTGTGGGCATACAGAACTGCTTTCAAGACTCCTTTGGGAATGTCTCCATACAGATTGGTTTATGGCAAAGCTTTCCACCTGCCTTTAGAGCTCCAATACAAGTCTCACTGGGCCATAAAAAAGCTAAATTTTGATCACGCTAAGGCAGGGGAAGCTAGGCTATTGCAATTGAATGAATTAGAAGAAATGAGGCATTTTGCCTATGAGAGCTCTGAATTATACAAGGCTAAGACCAAGGCTTCGCATGACAAGAGGATTCAGAAAAGGGAGCTTAAGGAGGGTGACCAGGTGTTACTATTCAACTCAAGACTCAAGTTGTTCCCTGGAAAACTCAAGTCAAGATGGTCGGGACCTTTCAAAATTGAGAAGGTGTATCCCCATGGTGCTGTAGATTTGTATTGCGAAGAGAGGAAGCAACACTTCAAAGTAAATGGTCAGAGGGTAAAGAAATATTATGGTGAACTAGTGGTGAGAAGCAAAATCACCACTGAACTGCAAAACCTTTAATCTTGAAGGGAAGTCAGGCTGAGGACTCTTAAACCAAGCGCTACTGGGAGGCAGCCCAGGGTTTTAATCTAATAAACCAGTGTGTTGTTGTCTTGTGTTTGTTTTGCAGGTTAATGGTCTGGCAATTTGAAGATTGAGGGTGTGACAGCAATCAGTGCTGCAGCAATGCTTCCAGCACTGTTGCCGCAACAGTGAATAGCAGTTGTGAGAAAAATAAAATAATGGAAGTTATTGTACCAAGATCTGATGAGTCATCAGTGAGTGGTCAAATCAAGTCATAAACCGTCCCATCTCTCAATCCTAGCCATCCACATACCCCATGACCCAACGGCTCTTTTTGAAAGTAAAAACGCCAATTCCCTTTCCCAATAAAACCGTCCCATCGCAGTGCTTATAACCACCCACTCCCATTCACTTCCCTCACCGTAACCACCTCTTTTCTCTCAAAACCCCCATTGCAACCGTCCCCAACCTCTTCACAAATTCTTCCCTACTCTCGAACGAAACCGCCATGACTAGAAGAAAAGCCAGTGCTCCCAAATCCTCTAGTAAACACCAATCAAACCCTGGCCGTGGTGAATCAAGCCAAATGCGAAGAAAAAGCCTCAAGAATCAAGAAGTGAGCGAATCTGAGAAGTTCCTGAACATGAATTTCTGGGCTGAAAGAGGGCTTGATATTAAAGGAGCTTCCGATGCGTTCACATCTATTGTGAACGCATTAGGCTGGGAAAAGTTGGTGCAACATCCTAAGTTCTTCCACGCCTCGGTGGTTCGCGATTTCTATGAAGGAATTCTGCCTCCTAAGGATGGAAAGCAAAGGTTTGTGTCTAAGGTGCGCGGAGTGGCTGTGGATTTTGATTCCCTCGCAATCAATGCAAACTATGGGTTGGATTATCATAGCCCGGCCTTCGGGAATAATGTTGCTAATTGGAGGAAGAAATAAATGGAAGGAGTGAAGAAAGCCATGTCTGTACCTGGAACACCGTGGGAGCCGTGCAGCGCTAATGAATTCAAGATCAAGAGGCAATACTTGCTTCACGACGCAAAGGTCTGGTTCAACTTCATCAAGCAGTCCCTGTTGCCTACCTCTCATGCTACTAACTTAGAGAAAGAAAAAATGATGCTGTTGGATGCCATTCTGGGCAAAAAGAATGTTGATGTTGGGCGGTTGATATGTAGGGAAATCATGATTTGCAAAGGTAAAACTGCGGGCTATTTGTTTTTCCCTTGCCTGATAACTTCTTTGTGTATAAGTGCTGGTGTTGAAGTTGTAACGCCCCAAAATAATTTAATTAGTTATTTAATTAAGTTATTTAAGGCTTACAATATTTATTTAAGCTAATAAATTAATTTGGAGTTTTATATTATTTCAGGAGGTGTTTGAGTAATTAGGGAGGTGTAAATAAAGGGCCCATGATCCATTAGTTGGCCTATGACCCATCATTTAGCTATAGGGGTCGAATATGTTAGGGGTTTCCTAGGGTTAGTTTCATTTCTCACTTATCACCAAAGAAGAGGAAAAAGAAAAGAAGAGAGAGAGAGGAGAGGTGGCCGAACCCAAGGAGGAAGAGGAGAGAAGAGGCGGCTGAAGCTCAAGGAGGAAGAGGAGAGAGGGGAAAATGGTGGAACTCAAAGCAAAGAGGAGGCTTGGTGGTGGTTCTTGGTGATTCTTGAAGCTTTGCTTGGTGATTTCGATTTTTGAAGGTTAGGGGGTCCTCTTTCCATTCATAATAGTGTATGTTGATGGGTATTGTATGGGGTTAGGTTCTAGGGTGATTGTTTGGGTATTTTTATTTGGTGTTGTGTTGTCTTCATGATTGATAACCATAGGTGGTGAAACTATGTTGACTAGTGTTGAAATGAACATGTTGTGAACTATGCATGCGAGGTGTTCGATGTTTTGTTTGATGATTTAATTGATGTTTGGTTTGCTGATTTTTGGTGATGAACATGATGATTTATGTTTATATTAATGATTTGATGTTGGTGAATTAATTTGGTGTTAATTGTGCAATTATGGTGTTAAAACTTACTGTTGGAAAATTCTGGATACAGGTTCGTTCTTTTTGATGATACGTCTGTCCAAGTGGTCCAAAAATTGTGTGGTTTACCGTTTTAGAAACTAGACTTATTTAGCTTTAATTTGGCACTGGTTTGATTGAAATTGGAGTCGTGTGGCTCGAGATATAGGTGTCACAATTTAGGGAAATATCCTGGAGTAATTCTGTGTCTAGGTTCGGTATTTTGGTTATAACGTTTTCATCTGAACTCCGTTTTGAATGGTTCCTGTCTCTTTGAAAACTAGACTCAATTTCCTTCGTTTGGGCACAAACCCCATGTCTTTTGGTTGAGTTTTGATCATTCTAGGGGTGCCACAAGTTAGGTCATGGTGGCTGTCCCGTTTTATGAACCCTGATATTTGTTTGTTGAAACTGTACTAATTGGCTCATTGTTTCGAGGAAAGAAAACCATAGTCAGAAACTAGACATTCTCAGGTTTTTGTATATGGGTCGTTTGTTGGAATCCGATGTCGTTTACTATTTTAACTAATTCGCCGAATTCTGGCTGTCGTGTTCTCGTAGCCCAGGGTGTCGCCGTTGTTCCCAAATTTGTTTTCTAATTATCTTTTGACTCGGGTGTCCAAATTCGACGGTTCAAAATGCGTTTCGAAGCTTATTCAGGTGCCTACCTGGATATTCTAATTTTAGGCAAAAAATACACTATTTTTCAGAGGGTTCTGGGCAGATGTTGTCCGAGGTGTCTAAGATGTAGTTTTGCTTACTTTTGCCTATTCCGTGTCGATGTCCTAAAAGGGTTTAATTGAATTGGTGTTGGTGTAAATGGTGGGTCTGTTTGGTGAGTCTATTTGGTGAGTTTATTTGGTGAGTCAATATGGTGAGATTATTAACTATTTGGTGATGGTGAGTTGATTAATAGCATTGGTGAGTCTATTAATTATTTGGTGATGGTGAGCTGATTAATAGCATTGGTGAGTCTATTGATCATTTGGTGATTACGCTTACTGCTCGTTTGGTGTGTCTTGGTGTGTTATGGTGCATTGTTCATGGCGTCTCATAAACCATAATTATATTTGGTGAGCAGAGGCTTCGGCCTAATTATATTTGGTGAGCAGAGGCTTCGGGCTAATTATCTTTGGTGAGCAGAGGCTTCGGCCTAATGGATCCACATGCATGTGCCCAGTGGAGTTTTGGGCTGCATTTCATGCATTAATCATACATTTGGTGTTGTTGCGTGATGACTGTGAAATTGATGATGTTGCTGCCCTTGTTGTGAATTGGTGTTCCCTAATTGCCTTTCCTAATATAGTGCTTATCTCATATGTTATTATTTATGTAAAGAGACTCACCCTGCTGCTTTTATGTTGCTTCTCATGTCGGCAACGTGCAGGTGATAGCGAGTGAAGGTTATCCTCACACCTTCTTCTAGTAGGATGTGTCATGCTCTGATACGTAGCACCGGGGGGCGCGTCTTATGTTTACTTGTCATTTTATTTGATGTTGTTAGACTGCTATTTTGTGATGGTGATTATATTCTATTGATGTAAACTAAACAGGAGATTTGTGGGCTTGCCCCTTTGACTGTGTGCTATGTATCGTGCTGTTATTTTGCGGAAGTGTATCAATTCAAGTTGTTGGTTTATATGGAGTTAAGTGTAGCACTCTCTTGTGGTTGTTTTAAAAAGAAAAAGAAACTCTGATTTTTGTTAAATAATAGAATATTAGAAGGGGGTGTTACAGAAGTCCTGGGAGAACAGAAAAGTTTCCCTATGGCTGCATTCCCTACAGTGTTGAGGGAGAAGAACATTGCTGCAGCATCTGGTGATCCCACCATGCTGCCGCAACTCATGCTGCAACAACGGGCTGTTTGGGAATTTCTGAAGAAACAGCACAACTGGATAGGTGTTGTATTGGCTGCAAATTTGAAGGATCTCTCTGATGTGGAAGCACCAACATTCCCAGAATGGGTGCTTGAGGAAGATATTATGGAACCAGAAGCTGTGGAAAAAGAAGGAAATGTGGAAGCTGAAGCAGAAGTGGTAGTTGAAAAGAAGAGAAAGAGGCAGGAAATAAAGAAAGGAAAGAAGAAACAGAATGAGCCGGTGGAAGAAGAGGAGATGTTAGAATCGGATGATGAATCACTGAGTGAAGAGGAGAAAGACCAGTACAAGGAGATCTTGGCGGAGCTGAATAAGGAGAGTGATGAGGAGGACCCTGATACCTCTGAAGAGGAGGAGGAGCATGGTGAAGATGAAGGTGAAGAAGAAGAGGAGGGTGAAGAAAGTGAGGAAGTTGATGGATCTGATGCCTCTTTTAAGTTTGAGGGAGACCCCAATTCCAATAACTCTCGAGGTGCTGTCTTACTTGGTGACCCCTTACCTCCACCCAACACCACACAAAACCAACCACCACCAACTCCACAGCCTAACCCAGTGCCCTCACCAACCAAATCACCCATCCTTTAACCTCAACCTCAACCCAAAGCACCTACCCCTCCACCACAAACACCTGCCAAAACACCTATAGCCCAAACCACTTCTGATGTGCCATCTGTCACTGCTACTCCTGATGTCGCAGCAAGTTCTGAATTGCTGGTTTCACCTAAGCAGAAAAGGTCAAAGCGAACTGCTAAGAAAAGGAAGACTGAGAAGGTACCTGAGGAAGCTAAGAACACTGAGGAAGCAAGTCCTACTATGAAGGAGAAGGAAGATAACTCCGTGATTGCTGCAATTATTCAAGGAATAGCAACTGCAGCAGCAAATGAGGCCATAGCAAAGGAAGCTGCTGCAAGGATGAAGGCTGAAGCTGACAAGAGAGCCAAAGAGGCTAGGGAATTCGTGCTTGCCCACAAGAAGGCAAGTGTTTCTGATACTGGTCCTGTTGTTGCAGATACAGGATCAGTGCTGCAGCATTCCATTGCTGCAGCAACAGAAACCGCGACTGTTCTGAAGCCCTCTGGGGCTAAATCCTCCAAGTCTGCATCCAAGAAGCAAGGAAAGAGTATTGCAGTTTGTGCCAGCCCCAGATCTAAGCCAGGAACTCCTGCACCCTAATCTCTTGTGTTTTAATTTTAGTATTGTTTTAATATTCTGTTAAGTTCTGTTTCTGTCTAGTAAGTTTCTGTTCAAATAAACCTGTTGAGTGCTTTGTCTGTAATAGCACTCAACAGTTGTGGTTAGTCTTGTTGTTTAGTTGTGCTTGTTTTGTTTTATTTGTTGTCCTTTAGCTCTCTCCCTTTAGTTTAATTGCAGTGAGGACACTGCACAGTTCTAAGTGTGGGGGGGAGCTATACACTTGGCTTGTACTCTGTTTGTGAAAATAAGAATTAGTGAATTTTAAAATTTTAGAAGTAGAGTTGAGCAAAAACTTAGTGATGAAATGGTGAGAAATGAGTGAATAAATACCCCTGTTTAGTGAGTGAACTAGTTTAATTCTGCTCCTACACTGGAACTTGAACTTAGGTAGGAATTTAGTGAACTAAAGTTGATCTGAAGCTAGGCTAGTGTTGGTAGACCTAGGGATTTGCTAAATCTCAACTAAAAACTTAGGGCAGCATAAGAAACTAAGTTTGGGTGTTCTCTGAGATATATTAAGGCAAAGCATGAAGGAATGCAGTGCTGCAGCAACCCCTGCTGCAGCAATGCTGAGTTATGTGCACATAGTTTTAGGACATGTAAATTTGAATATGAATGAGGATGCAAAGCATCAAAATCTGTAAATATGTAATGTGCTGCAATTGCCTATATTAAAAAAAAAGAAACAAAAATGCTATGGAAATAAAGGCATTGCAGTACAAAATCAAGTCAAAAGTCTGAACACAGTACAATGTTAATGTTAGGATTGAATAAGTGCACTGCCTTAAGAGTTCTGGACTGCTGCATCAAAGCCCTTAATCAAGCTCAACCCCCCTTGCTGAGCATGAATTGTTAGTCTGCCCTTCTTTTTGAAAGAAATTTTTTTAGTTTTCCCAAAAGAAAACCTCCCTATGTTTTAGCTAAGTGAAATCTTGAACCTTGCTCTGTTCTGAACTAAGTTAAGTGTCACACACACACTTTTGATCAGGAATAGGCTAGGGAACTCATTACTTAGAAGGTATTCAATGGAGTGATAATCTGAAAGTTGAGGCTCAGCTCGATTCTTCTTTGCAAATATTTGGATTAATTCACTGATTAGGATTGTTTGTTAGCAGTAGTGCTTGCCTGTGTCAAGTGTCATTGCTTGAGGACAAGCAACGGTTCAAGTATGGGGGTGTGATAACCATGTTTTATGATTGTTATTACTTGCCTTTTTAGCTTGAATTTAAGTGATTTAATAAACTTGATGTGTCAATTATGATGTAATTATGTGGTTAGGGTAGAAATAATGGTGCAGGAATGAATTGGTTTAATTTGGGCATTTTGATGCCCTTAGTGCATTTAATTATGTTTAGTGTCAGTGCTGCAGCAGCAGGTGCGTGCGCAATAGTGGAAATGCGGAAGATGAGAGAGAAAGCTCAAGGGGAGTGCGGAAAACACGAAAATCAAGGCAAGGACAGGTGTCAGAGCTGTGTGGCACAGAAATATATTTCCTATTATGGAATTCCCATGATTGCCCTTAAACCTAGGACGCATTTCCCTAAAAGGCCCTCATTCTAGGGTTGCGTGCAAGGAGACACTATATAAGGACGTTTCCCTTTCTTCATTAGCATGCTCTGCCGTCAAGGGGAAGTTTAGAGATAGCTCCTCATAGCGTGCTTAGCTCACCATTGTTACCCACAAGCTTCATTGCTGAGACCATTGCGACAGCACTACTTGGAATTACATTTCTCTTGGTGGATTTCTACTAGAAGAGTTGGAGCAGATCTCCATCACTACTATTGGAGTTCCTTCACTGTTCTATCTCGATAGTATCATTTCTTCCCTTGAAATTTGTAATATGACTTCTACTCTATTGTTTAAGTTGTTTTCCATGTTTTGTAAGCTCAATATGAGCTAACTTCTCATAGTTGAGATGCTGGATCAGTGTAACTAGCTTTTCTATGTTAGTTATGAAGTATGTTTAATGTTGTGCATTTTACCTTGTGTGTGATAATATTTCCATTTTAGAGTAGGATTGGCTGTCTATTCTAAATAGCATTTATAAATTCAGAGATGGTTTGTAAATTAATCTCACAAGGTAATATGGGTAGTGGACATTAATGAGAGATCTTGATGTTCCTTGCTTAACCCTAGAGATAGGAAGGCATACCCCATAAGGTGAATACTGTCGGTGCTCAAGCAGCCTAGGAGGCACTTCTTTAGGGTTTAGAGATAAACTCTTGCAAGGAAAACCTAGTGTGAAGTATTCGAGAGAATAACGTCTTATTGCTGCAGCACCTAATGCTGCAGCATTGAACATATTCTTAATAGCATATTAATGAAGTTACTGAAGTGAATGCATCTCAGCTTGTTCTCATCACTGATTCTTAAATACCATTCCCATTATTCCTTACTTTTCATTGTTGTTTATGTTACCCAAAACTTGTGTGTCATTTACTTTCTTCACTAATTTGTTAGCAAAATTAAACTCTTGCATTTAACTAAATTCCTCGTGGGAACGATCTCATTTACCCTTTATTACTTGTTAAGACAGTGTATACTTGCACTAAGTTTTCATACAACAATGGGTCCCTGAATAATTCCAAGACTAAAACCTATCTTATTAGGGTTTGGATTCTTCTCTAATTTCATCGTGCGTTTTGTATAATCCAAATGTCAAGTGATGGACCGAAAGGGGAAGGTTGACATTGGAACAAATGAAATTAGACAAGGTCGATCAAAGCATGAGAATAGCGTTGATGACCTTGGGATAATAAGGTTGTACTTAATGGGTTTCGGCAATGTTCAACCATGAGAATAGGCTTGATCGTTGTTTCGAGACACGTTCTTGTTGTCTGAAAGGAAACTTGAATTACACCAAAAGAATACCTTGTCCTTAGAAACAAACTTAAATAATAAGATAGGGGATAGTTAAGGGGTTATTTTTATACATTCATTGTGATCTAACCAAGATCCCAAGATGCTTTTTATATTCTAAATTAAAAATCAAACATTTTCCTACTTAATCATTCCTTTTCAGCTAATCATCACTAAGAATTAGATTGGTAGTCACATATAACTCCCTGTGGATCGATATTATTATTACACGATATAACCGTATACTTGCGGCCTATCAAGTTTTTGGCGCCGTTGTCGGGGAGTTAAGTGATATTAATCAACTTTTTGGTATTGGTTAGACTGAAATTTTTTCTTGTTTTCTTTTATTTTTCTGTTTTCTTCTCCTTTGAATGCGAAGACTCCGAAGTCTCGGAGAAATTGTTCAACCAATTCCTGAGATTGAACGATTCTTACATAGAAGAAGAAGAGAACTGCGCAATAACCAAGAAATGGCGGTTAATCCAAACCGTACTCTTAAAGAGTATGCTACGCCTTCTACAGCAGAACCCCAAGGTGTTATTGTGCACCCTAATGTGGAAGCTAATAATTTTGAACTTAAACCATCTCTACTTTCTATGGTCCAACAGGATCAATTTTCTGGATCTGCTTCTGATGATCCTAATCTTCATTTGTCTATTTTTCTTGAGTACTGTGGCACTCTAAAACTAAATGGAGTGACTCCGGAAGCCATAAGGCTGAAACTTTTTCCTTTCTCGTTAAGAGATAAGGCCAGGGCCTGGTTTCACTCATTACCTAATGAGTCTGTCACAGCTTGGGATCAACTAAGGCAAGCATTCCTTGCCAGATTCTTTCCCCCAAGCAAAACTGCTCAACTGAGGAATCAAATTACAACATTCACTCAGAATGATGGGGAGTCTCTTTATGATGCATGGGAGCGTTTCAAGGAAATGCTAAGGCTTTGCCCCCATCATGGACTAGAGAAATGGTTGATAATCCACACTTTTTATAATGGTCTATTGTACACCACAAAAAGGACTGTTGATGCAGCTGCAGGTGGTGCTTTGATGAACAAGAATATTGAAGAAGCTTATGGTCTGATTGAGGATATGGCACAGAATCACAACCAATGGACAAGTGAGAGAGCTATCACAGCTCCATCAGCACAAAAGAAAGAACCAGGTAAGTACGAAGTTTCTGCCCTTGATCATATAGCTTCTAAAGTAGACGCATTGTTTGCTAAATTTGATAAGCTGAGTGTAAATGCTGCTTCATCTTCTACGCCATCTTCTTCTTCATCTTGTGAAATCAGTGGTGTAGTTGGTCACATTGGTACAGAATGCCAACTAGGGGAATCTACTGCTGGTTCTGAACAAGCAAATTTTGCCCAAAAGGGGGATCCATTTTCAAACACTTATAACCCCGGATGGAGGAATCATCCAAATTTTTCATATAAAAATCCTCCATCAAACCAACCAGCAGCTAGAACACCCCCTGGTTTTCAAAACAATCAAAGGGCTCCTCAAAAATCCAATTTAGAAACTTTATTGGAAACTTTTGTGTTAACTCAAACCAAACAAAATGAAGAGTTCAAAAACCAAAACTCATTTTTGAATGATACTCTTATTAAGTTAACATCAAAAGTAGACTCAATCACCACTCACAACAAAATGCTGGAAACCGAAATTTCTCAAGTGGCTCAACAAGTCGCTTCATCCTCTAAATCCTCCGGAATATTTCCTGGACAGCCAGAGCCAAATCCCAAAACACAAATTAATGCTGTCACCTTAAGGAGTGGAAAACATTTAGAGGAACCAAAGAATAATAAAAATGAGAGTGAAAAAGAGAGTCCACAAAGTGAGGAGGTAGAGGAAAAGAAAGAAAAAGAAACATCATATGTGTCACCTCCACCATACAAGCCCACCATTCCCTTCCCACAAAGGTTTGCGAAAACAAAACTTGATGAGCAGTTTAAGAAATTTGTTGATCTTTTGGGTAAGCTCTACATAAACATTCCTTTCACAGATGCACTGTCTCAAATGCCATCTTATGCAAAAATTTTGAAAGAAATTCTGTCTAAGAAAAGAAAGATAGATGACAATGAGACAGTGGCTCTAATTGAAGAATGTAGTGCTATAATTCCAAATAAACTGCCACCAAAGCTAAAAGACCCTGGAAGTTTTTCTATACCATGTGTGATAGGAAGTGAAACCATAAACAAAGCCATGTGTGATTTAGGAGCCAGTGTGAGTTTAATGCCATTATCCTTTTTTAAGAGGCTAGGTCTAGGAGAGTCAAAACCCACCAAAATGACTATACAGTTGGCTGACCGCTCCATTAAATATCCAACCGGAATTTTAGAGGATGTTCCTATCAAAGTAGGACAAATTTTTATACCGGATGATTTTCTTGTGATGGAAATAGAGGAGGATTCCCAAGTTCCAATTTTGTTGGGAAGACCTTTTCTTGCCACTGCAGGGGCTATAATAGTTGTCAAAAATGGTAAGTTGGCATTCAATGTGGGTGAAGAGAAGATAGAGTTTGAATTTGCTAACCTTATGAAAAACCCTTCTATTAAGGACTCCTGTTGTAGAGTTGATATTGTTGACCATTGCGTGGAAGACTGCTCTTTAGCTACATCTTCACGTGATGGTTTAGAAACATGCCTAACAGGTAGTACAGATAAAGAGATGGCTGAAGAAGCCCAAGCCTATGCCGAATTGCTGGATGAAAACCCTCCTATAAAAGGCTTGGGCATTGAAGACTTGGTTGAGGAATCTGATCCTCTTCAAAAAAGAGCTCCAAAGGTAGAACTGAAGCCTCTCCCTACATCTCTGAGGTATGAATTTCTGGGCCTAAACTCTACTTTTCCTGTTATTGTCAATGCAAACTTAAATGAGGTGGAAACAAAGAAATTACTTAATATTCTCAAGAAATATCCTAAAGCTATAGGATATACTATTGAGGATATTAAGGGAATAAATCCCTCACTATGTATGCATAGGATACTACTTAAAGAGGATTATAAACCCTCCATTGAGCATAAAAGGAGATTGAATCCTAACATGAAAGAAGTTGTGAAAAAAGAAGTACTCAAACTCCTTGATGCTGGGGTTATATATCCAATTTCAGACAGTAAATGGGTTAGTCCGGTTCAAGTAGTACCTAAAAAGGGAGGCCTTACAGTTATAAAAAATGAGAAAGATGAATCCATTGCAACTAGGACTGTCACGGGATGGAGAATGTGTATCGATTATAGGAAGCTTAATAAAGCAACCCGTAAAGATCATTTTCCCCTCCCTTTTATTGATCAAATGCTAGAAAGGTTAGCAAAGCATTCACACTTCTGCTATTTGGATGGGTATTCTGGATTTTCTCAAATACCCATTCATCCTAGCGACCAAGAAAAACAACTTTTACTTGTCCTTATGGCACTTATGCTTATAGGAGAATGCCTTTTGGTTTGTGTAATGCTCCTGCTACTTTTCAACGCTGTATGATGTCCATCTTTTCGGATTTTGTTGAAAATATAATGGAAGTTTTTATGGACGATTTCTCGGTACATGGATCAAGTTTTGATAACTGTTTGGCTAACCTTGAAAAAGTTCATGAAAGGTGTGAAAAGGTAAATCTAGTTTTGAACTGGGAGAAATGCCACTTTATGGTGAGGGAAGGTATTGTACTTGGGCACTTGGTTTCTTAACGAGGTATTGAGGTTGACAAAGCAAAGATTGAAATCATTGAAAAAATGTCACCTCCTACCTCAGTCAAAGAGGTAAGAAGTTTCTTGGGTCATGCGGGTTTTTACCGCCGGTTTATAAAAGATTTTTCCAAGATTACTAAGCCACTGACAAGCTTGCTCCTTAAGGATGCAGCTTTTGTTTTTGATAATCTTTGTCATGAAGCATTTTGCAGGTTAAAGGAAGCTTTGACTACTGCCCCAATCATGCAACCACCGGATTGGAATCTTCCATTCGAGATAATGTGTGATGCAAGTGACTATGCGGTTGGGGCAGTCCTGGGTCAAAAGAAGGATAAGAAGATGCATGCTATCCATTATGCTAGTAGAACCTTGGATGATGCCCAAGTGAATTATGCCACAACAGAAAAAGAACTATTGGCGGTGGTCTTTGCCATCGATAAATTCAGGTCATACTTGGTGGGGTCCAAAATCAACATCTATACGGATTACTCGGCAATAAAATACTTGTTGAACAAAAAAGATGCTAAGCCAAGATTGATCCGATGGATTTTGCTCCTCCAAGAATTTGACTTGGAAATAAGAGATAAAAAAGGTACAGAAAATGTTGTGGCTGATCACTTGTCAAGGTTGCAAAAAAAACAATGAGAATGAGCTGCCACTTGATGATTCCTTTCCGGACGATCAGTTATTCTCATTGGTACAAACTGAAGCACCATGGTATGCAGATTTTGTGAACTATCTTGCATCTGGAGTGCTGCCTCCGGACCAGACCTACCAACAGAGGAAGAAATTCCTTTCTGATGTAAGACAGTACTATTGGGATGAACCTCTCCTTTTCAAGAGAGGAGCAGATGGTGTTTTCAGAAGATGCATCCCAGAAGAAGAGGTAAGTAACATTCTTATTCATTGTCATTCTTCTTCTTATGGTGGCCATGCCAGTTCTAAAAAAACTGCTTTCAAAATTCTTCAATCTGGTTTTTTCTGGCCATCACTCTTTAAAGATGTGCATTATTTTGTTTCTAAATGTGATCAATGTCAACGCACTGGGAGTATTTCGAGAAGAAACAAAATGCCTCTGAACAGTATTCTAGAAGTTGAAATTTTCGACATCTGGGGAATTGACTTCATGGGGCCATTTCCCTCTTCTTTTGGAAATCAGTACATTCTAGTCGCAGTTGATTATGTCTCAAAGTGGATTGAAGCCATTGCTTCTCTAACAAATGATGCACAAGTCGTAATCAAGCTTTTCAAGAAAATCATTTTTCCAAGATTTGGAGTACCAAGAGTAGTAATTAGTGATGGAGGATCTCATTTTATCTCCAAACATTTTGAAAAGCTCTTGCAAAATTTTGGGGTGAAGCACAAAATTGCAACACCTTACCACCCCCAATCTAGTGGCCAAGTTGAGATCTCCAATAGAGAGATAAAAAGTATTTTAGAAAAAATGGTCTCTCCATCTAGAAAAGATTGGTCAATTAAGCTTGATGATGCTCTCTGGGCTTATCGGACAGCATACAAGACTCCTATTGGGATGACTCCTTTTAAATTGATTTATGGGAAGTCTTGTCATCTTCCGGTTGAGCTAGAGCACAAAGCTTATTGGGCAATAAAAACTCTCAACTTGGATACAAAGTTAGCGGGTGATAAAAGAAAACTTCAGTTAAATGAGTTGGAAGAACTGAGGATGGACGCTTATGAAAATGCCTGAATTTACAAAGAGAGAACAAAGAAATGGCATGATAAGCGTATCGTCCGAAGAGAATTCAAAGAAGGCGATCTTGTATTGCTCTTCAACTCAAGGCTAAAACTATTTCCAGGAAAATTAAAGTCAAAATGGTCCGGTCCATTTCAAGTCCGTAAGGTATACCCTTTCGGAGCTGTTGATATATGGAGTGAAAAGACCGGTCCATTCAAAGTAAACGGACAAAGGTTGAAAGCATATTTGATTGGGGATAAGATTGAAAGGGGAACCACTTTGTTTCTAGAAAATCCAAATTAAGGAAAAAGGTCTGGGTCAAGCTAGTGACGTTAAAAGAGCGCTGCGTGGGAGGCAACCCACGGGTTAATGTTTCTTTTTGTTTTTCAGGAAAATCATGTGAAAAGGAGTATCTGATGTGAGTTTTGTATTAAAAAAAAAATTGAATGCTGAAGGGGCGCAGGATCCGTGCGCATACAGGCACGATCCATGCGCAGTTAAGAAGATTTTGTTGGTCTGCATGCGAAAGAGACGCACGATGCGTGCGCAGCATGGCACGGTCCGTGCGTACTGGAAATGTTTTACTGGAATTGATCACCGAAACTCACGCACGAACCGTGCGTAGGTGAAGTACGGACCGTGCGTAATTTAAAAGGCAGCATCTCTGTTTTTGCAAAGGTTGAGCACGAACCGTGCGTGAAGTAGGCACGATCCGTGCGCAAAAAAAAAGGACCGAATGCATCAGTTTTAACAAGTAAGTCTCGAATTTTCTTCACTTTAAACCTATCTTCTTCTTCCTCATCTCTTCTCCTACCCTAAACCTCCATACCCATACCTTCCCAACCTCCAAATACAACCAAACAACACCCAAACCTTCACAAAAACTACCCAAATCAACTACCCACAACTCCCTCTACAAAACCCACCCATTAAAATCACCATACAACCCCTCTCCACCAAATCCCCAATTTCGTAATCCACCATATCCATAACCCAAAACCTCCATAAACACCCCCAAAACACCACCCAATCATCAAAACACCACCCAATACACAATACCCACCACCAAAAACACTCTATTCACCTTCCAAAACCCAAAACCCCCAATTTTGAGGAAATTCGAAAATGGCTTCAAAAAAGGCACGTATTGGTGCTGCTGCGGGTCCAAGCACCGAGAAGGGATGAAAAAGGAGCGGAGCTGCTGCAAACAACCCATTCGGAATCGTTTTCAAAGATACTGCGCAAGAAGAAATGTATGAAATACTGTGCAAAAGAAAGGTTGTCGCCATAAGGTACCCCCACTTTACTCTTACTCTTGGCACCCTAGGAATAGAGGACAATGTTTTTATGCTGCTTAATAATCTGGGTTGGTCAACTTTTTTGAGGCCCCCTAGGGGCACCTATGAAGGGATTACCTTGGAATTCCTCAGTTCATTGAGTCTTGTTGATGATAAAATATCATTTAGGCTTTTTAACGAAGATTTTGAAATGACACAAGATGAACTTGGGGAAAAGCTGGGGTTTCCCAACATAGGTATAATTCATGATTCCAGAGACCCCGCATTCCGGGCGCAAGGGTACAACCCTCCTGGCTTCTGGACCCAGATCACTGGGAGGGATCATTATGAAGCTAGGACCGCCAAGGCTAACTGGATTCATAACCCGGTTTTCCGGTATCTTGCTAGAATTATGGCTTGTACAGTATTTGGGAGACAAGAGATAGGAGGGAATAAAACTGGGGAGCTCTTTTTGTTATGGGCAATGATCCATCAAATGCAGGTAAACACTTATCATTATATCACTAGGAATTTATTTAACGTTTCTGAACAAACAAATGGTGATATAGTGATAGGTGGGATGGTTATCTTTATTGCTGCAAAACTGGGACTGGGTGACAGGTTTATAAATTATGATGTCCTGGAAGGTAATACGAGCATTGACATGGATATATGCGAGAGCATGTTCCTAGTCAGACCTATAAATAAAGCAAGAACAAGGTTTCACTTACTGGTCGATAAGCAAAAGTCAATCATGCTACCAAACCCAGTAAGAACTGACACAAGAAACCCAGGAAAGTGGTTGTACCTTGATGCTGCAGGTAATACACCTCAAGAGGTGCCAGTCCAAGAGGTGGAGGAAGAGATGGCTGAGCAAAATTCCCAAAACTTCAATCTAGAGGCATCGTGTGGCAGAATAGAAAATGAACAGCAGAGGCAGGGTGCGGAGCTGCAGCTGATCAGGGAGGATCAATTGCATCATAGCCAGCAAATGGAACAAATGTCAAATATGCTTCGCTCTATGATGCAGCACTTCAATATTCATCAGGCACCTCCGCCTGATCAGCAGTAAATCTTGTGAGCTTTCTCTTACCCCTTCATGTTACTCTTTATTATTAAATCATTGAGGACAATGTTTAGTCCAAGCATGGGGGGTATGCCCTTTTTACTGTTTTCCTGTTTTTATTAAGTATAGTTTATTTTTAATAAATATCATCTCCCCTTGTTTCAAGTCTTTGTGAGTTTTGAAAGCATGTTTTGTCTAGTAAAGGCCTCTTTTGGACTAAATTTTTGAAATTCATTCATCTTGTGGACGGGCTGAAAAATGTTTGTTTGTTGCTGCTCTTTGGCTTTCACGCACACACTTGAGATTTGTTGCTGGTTATTTGTATCTTTAGGGGGTTTAGAAAAGAAACTAGAAACTTAGTTCCCGTGGTGACATTCACCGGATGCGTGGTTACTGGAGAAAAACGTCTGAGTTGGGGTATCAAGCATAAAGAAAAAGAAAAGAAAAATCAAGCAAAATGGGTCGACCACTATAGTCCAAAAAGAAAAAAAAAGAAATAATTGTCATTTAAAAAGTGGTTGGCCCAAATCAAAGAAAAGTCAAAGAAAAAGAAAAAGAAAGATTGCTTGAATGCCCAACGTATAAGGACCCTCCTTTGAGACCCGGTCTAATGAATGGAAGACCCAAGCTTAAGAATGATGGGAACTAGTTCTATGCTGACATTGACATCCGTCCTATTGTGCTAGTACCTAAAACTTATCTCCTAAATCACAAAAGCCTAGAGTAGTATGTCTCAAGTCTAAAAAAAAAAGTTGCAAAAGTTTGCCCCAGTCCGCTTGAAGTTTTGAAAGGATTCAGAGTTTTTTTTTCAAAAGTTGGCCCAATGAGTTTTATGGTTTTGCTTGAGGACAAGCAAAGATTCAAGAATGGGGGAGTTTGATAAGTCATGTTTTAGTATGTTTTTAGTACCTATTCTAAGTAGTTTATTTGATGTTTTGATTTTAGTTTAGAGCTATTTTTACTACAAATTGTTGGTTTCTATTCTCAGGTTATTATTGAAGCAATTGAGGAATTTTGGTGCTTAAAGAGTAAAGGATCAAAAGGCAAAAGGATAGGGAGAAGAATCAGCAATAGGGGGTGCAAATATCAGGTATAGACGCACGGTTCGTGCGTGATTAAGCACGGTCCGTGCGTGTGGTTCGCAGAGAATGAAGAAACTGAAGAAAAAGAGACGCACGATCCGTGCGCCTAGGAGGCACGATCCGTGCGTAACGTTCGCAAAAGAAAAAGATCAAAAGTTCTACTGCGCACGACCCGTGCGCATGTCAAGCACGGTCCGTGCGCCCTGTGCTGTTTCAAATTCCATGCTGTTTTCATGGGGCACGATCCGTGCGCCTGGGAGGCATGATCCGTGCGTCCCTTCTGATGGCCAAAAATGTTACAACTCTTCCCATTCTGTCTTTATGGATTGTAATTGATGTTTAGTGCCTTGTCTCTGATCTTGGCCTATAAAAAGGACCCCAATGTAGCTTCACAATGATCCTGGATCTTTGTAATTCTCACTCTAAGTTTATGTTAAAGTTCTTGCAAGTTTTCTATTAAGGTTATTGTTATTCTGTCCTTTTTACAATTCAGTCTTTTACACGCTTTATTTATTTCTCGCTATTTACATTATGTCCTTCTCTTCTACTCCCTTGTCTACAATGAGCTATTGTGAGTAGACTTCTTTAGTCTTGGGATTTTGGGAAACAATCCAATGATGGGTCCCTGAATAATTCCAAGACTAAAACCTATCTTATTAGGGTTTGGATTCTAATCTAATTTCATCGGCGTTTTGTATAATCCAAAAGTCAAGTGATGGACCGAAAGGGGAAGCTTGACATTGGAACAAATGAAATTAGACAAGGTCGATCAAAGCATGAGAATAGCGTTGATGACCTTGGGATAGTAAGGTTGTACTTAATGGGTTTCGGCAATGATCAACCATGAGAAGAGGCTTGATCGTTGTTTCGAGACACGTTCTTGTTGTCCGAAAGGAAACTTGAATTACCCCAAAAGAATACCTTGTCCTTAGAAACAAACTTAAATAATAAGATATGGGATAGTTAAGGGGTTATTTTTATACCTTCATTGTGATCTAACCAAGATCCCAAGACGCTTTTTATATTCTAAATTAAAAATCAAACATTTTCCTACTTAATCATTCCTTTTCAGCTAATCATCACTAAGAATTAGATTGGTAGTCACATATAACTCCCTGTGGATCGATATTATTATTACACGATATAACCGTATACGTGCGGCCTATCATAAGCGAATTGTGACTCTGCTACAGGCAGAACGGGTCGTGCTACCCCTAGCACGGATGGTGCCAACCTTTCTGGTTGACTGGAATTGCACTTCCAGGCAGCACGAGTCGTGCTAGGTCTGGCACGGGTCGTGCCAGGCCTTCTTTCCCCCGTTGCCAAAAATTCGTTTCTTCACTCCTTTCGATTCCAAACCTCTTCCAATCTTCTTCCCAACTGATAAGTCTATTTTTAGAGTCTTTTTAATAGTTATTTTTCTTAAGTTTATTTGGTATTTTAATTATATTTTTGAGCTATTTTACTACAAATGTTTACTGTAACACCCCTTTTTCTACCCGCTAAGTTGTTTGTAAAAAAAATCAGAGTTTTCAAATTTTTAGTTACATCACAAGGGATGTCACACTTACTTCGTTAAACATGACACGCCAAATTACTCGCTTTTCGAAAACAGTCTTATAATACTTTCGAAACGTCGTCGTCAATTAAAATACAACTTCACAGCGGAACATCCACCCAGTTTAATCATAAAAGGCATTGCAACTATGCAAGGCTCACAATAGTAAAATTCCACAACAACAATAGTCATAAATAACTTAAACAACGTCATCCCCCCCCCCTAGTGTTACATAATCAGAGCAGACGACCCGACTCGAAGTAGTGAAGGTACCTAGTCCTTCACTCGCAATCACCTGCACGTTACCGCATAGGGGTAACATTCAAACAGAAGGGTGAGTCCAATTCAATCCATATAATAAATCACATGATAAGCAATAAGTCAAGTCACAGCTCTAAATTAATCACATCACAATCATGAATCACATCACTACAATACTCGTCACTATGTCATGTAGGCATATGAAATACAACCCACTCGCGGGCATATGCATGAGGTACCTTTTCACAAACGTCGCTTAGCCATTATGGCCTCATCGTCACTTAGCCTTTTGGGCCTCAAAAACGTCACTGGGTTTATGCATATGGGGCATGAGACACTATGACATGCACCACTCACAAACACACAATCACGGTCAACTATGTGACCCGTCACTTACCAATTAGCCAAACAAGAGGCACAGCACCTGTCAATTCACAATTCACACACAACAACGTCACTTAGCCTTTTAGGCCTTAACATCACTTAGCCTTTTTGGGCCTCAAAACGTCACTGGGTTTTTCATCGTCACTTATTCATAAACATCATCAACTCAAACAATTCAACGTCACTTATTTTCATCGTCACTTATTCATAAACATCATCAACTCAAACAATTCAACGTCACTTATTTTCATCGTCACTTATTCATAAACATCATTAACTCAAACAATAGCCACTGAGGGCAAAAACGTCATTCACTAGCCACCAAGGGCATCATCGTCATCTACACGTAATTATCAACAACATTGGCCACTAAGGGCAAAAAGGTCATTTAACTAGCCACTAAGGCATCATCGTCATTTACACATCATAATTAACAACATTGGCCACTAAGGGCAAAAAGGGTCATTTAACTAGCCACTAAGGGCATCATCGTCAAAATCATCAATTTTGACACTAAAACGTTAAAATACTAGTTATACACGAAAGGGGATTTTTAAAGACACCAAAACGACTTTTCAACGTCACAGCAACGACCACCGGGAACAGCCACTTGGGGCGCCCCAGCAACCTTCAGAAATAATAAGTTTTTATTTTTAAAAATGGGACACAGATAGGAAACTGAAAAAGCTTTCCAACACTTTTAGAAACGTTTAAAACGATTGTCCGAGTCAAAAGATATAGCAAAAACAGTTTTCGAAAACATTTTGGGAACATCCGGCAAACTGGCGCCCTGGGCGCCCAGCGCCCAGGCACCTGGTGCCCAGCGCCCAGGCACCTGGTGCCCAGCGCCCAGGCACCTGGTGCCCAGCGCCCAGGCACCTGGTGCCCAGCGCCCAGCAAAACGCAACACATCCACACGGCGCCCAGCGCCCAACGCCTTAGCGCAACACGCCACACGCAACACACGGGCGCCCAGCGCCCAACGCCTTGGCGCAGCACGCACACACGCACACGGGCGCCCAGCGCCCAGCGCCTGGCACCCAGCGCCTTGGCGCAACACCCACACCCGCACACGGGCGCCCAGCGCCTGGTACGCAGCGCCTTGGCGCAACACGCACACACGCACACGGGCGCCCAGCGCTGGCGCCCAGCGCCTAGCGCTCCACACACTCACGCACACAGCAACACGCACTGGCGCCCTTGGCGCCCAGCACAGGGCGCCTGGCGCCCAGGACACTTCCAGCAACCAAATTCAACACAATCTCAGCACCAACATTTTTTTTCCTTCAAATTTTCACATGACCAACCACAACACCAATTTGCCACAACTCATGAACGCATATAAAATCATCAAAATCATCTATCAAACATCAAATTCGACAATATCCCAAACACAAACATGGAATCACGCATACATCAACAACTAGAACACGAAATCACGCATATATATATCAACAAGAACATGGAATCGCAAACATACTCATGATCATAATTCAATCTAGGCCATCACTACCTAAAACCTATCATAGGACCTATTATATAAGTTGATAGGACATCCCCTTACCTCGAATTTGCAGAATAGAAGCCCTAGAGACGGTCACGATCGAAACCACAGCAACACGCTCACGTCCCTTCCCTCTCCTTGGTTGTGCGACTTCCCTTCTCCTCCTCTCCTCTCCAACGGCGCCCTCCTTCTCTCTTTCTCTCTATTCTCAATTTTCGCGAATGCCCACAACACAACCCTAGCCTCACAAGACCTCACCACTTCGCATGTCACTTGGATCATGGGCTTGGGCTTTTCACTTAAGCCCAAGTCTAGCTAATTGGCGCCTTCATCTCCTAATACCACCTACACCATTTATTTAATATAATTTCGCTTAATTAAATTATATTCAATTAATTAAAATAAATTCATAAATACTTAGTTAAATAAATTAATTAAATATTTTAGGGTGTTACAACTCTCCCCCACTTAGAATATTTCGTCCTCGAAATTCACCTGTCAACGCCAACACTCTCCCTCTAAGGCCACCTAGACCACTAGTGCTATCTATCATGCTGATTATTATTGCTTTGATTACCGGCTGTAAGTGCTTGGGCGGCCGCCCCTCCTTCTTGTTCGGCCAGGTAACTTCAAGCAGTAATAATCAGGCTCACTCTCTACTCCGCTGCGCCACTCTGATAGACTAACTTGCATTCTATCTCACTCATCTATCCTGCTAATGGTTTGGTTCTATGACAACATCATTACAACAACGCATTTTATCATCACAGTCAGACTACGGGATCATCTATCGCTCATCAACAATGGCCATAGGCCCGCAACAACAAATCAGCAATCACAACAACGAAACCATGCGGGCCATTCGGCGGTACCCACGACAGAACATGAACACAACTTGGGCCATTCGGCGATACCCAAGACAAGACAACAACAATATTAATTTCAACATCATGAGTAACAACATCATCAACAACAGCAATATTAACAACTCAGTCACAACAATCGGGCACTAAGGCACCGGCAACAGCTAACAACATAATAGAAAGAACCAGACACACGGAACGGTCAACAATTAAAATAGGCACAACTCATAAAAGTAGGAGCAGCGCACAAAATCAGGGACAGTAACAGTAATTTTCCGAAAACAGCAGTAACAATTCTCAGGGAACAGCAGCAATTATTTTCAGGAACGGCAACAATAACTTTTCTGAAAACAGTAACAATAATTTTTCCGAAAACAGTAACAACAATTTTTCAGAAAACAACAGCAACAGCAACAAGCAAAATAACAACAACAATACCGTCAACAACATCACGAGAAAGTTTACCAAGTGCGTAAATATAGTAAGACAAATCACAAAATCAGAGTGCTTGATCCTTAAATCAGTTTCAGAAAATTCAAAGAAAATAACAATTGTGTAATAGGACTTTATTATTTCCCAAGAGTTACAGCATGCTAGTATGGCAATGACACCAAAAACAATTTAGTGGACCAATATTCACAAAACACTTAGCCTAGAGCGTCAACATAGAAGTAAAAACATGCTACAGCAGAAGTATTTACATAAAACTACACATCAACCGAACCAAATTAGTTTAAGCATTCATATGAACGTCTAGCAACAAAACTAACTTTAGGAAAACATATATCCATCCTCGGCAGACATCATCATTTTAATAATTTCAAAACTACTCAGGAAGAAGCAACCAAAAGGAAATTTATCATAAAGACTCAAGCGCACCATATCAAGCTTCACGTGGTATATACTGGATTAGAAATATAACTACTAACACAAATCACGAAGACTCGGTACAGGCGATTTCTACTCATAGTTAAAGGCACATATACAAAATGTACAACCACACTCATGCACAAAATACTTATTTAGAATTTTCGACACAGAAAATAAGGCATGTAACACCCCTTTTCTACCCTTATATTACACGTCATTTATCAGAGTAACCCCTTTCAAAATGTTTGTAACACCCCGTTAATTTCTATCTTGTAGAAATTACCGAAGCGCACTACTGGCATACATCAGAGTGACTTTCCTTTTAACATATTGAACACATACTAAGCTTCGATGAATCACTCATCGAACGTGCTTAAAATAACTGAACTGAATATAAATAAAGTCGGTCCTTACACCCTCAACTAGTGTTCAATACTCAAAACCGAAAGTCTGCGGAAGCGATTCACAACTTGAAATACATAAGTCGTACCATCGAGTAGTCTTAAGGTACTGAATACAAAATACAGAGATACAAGGGAAACTGAAATATAAGACATAAAGAAATAAAGATAGCGGCTGCTCCTCAAGCATCTTCATAGCCATGCCTCACGGTCTTCAACTTTCCCTGCTTAACTGAAAAACAACAACAATGGATTGGGTGAGACAACTTGTCTCAGTGAGTCCTATCGCGACCCCTTACTAATCCTCTCGGTTCAGTTATGCTTGATTCATTATCTAAAACTCATAGTCCTCAAAGTTGACTATGTGGCTGAACTATGCTCAATCACTGAGCCTAACAATGAACTATGCTCAATCACTGAGCCTAACAATGATTCTTAGCGTGTCACCGGTCACTTGGCATAATAAGCTTCCGGTGAACCCGTCCCCACTAATCACTAGTGGGTCCCTGATGGAGCCTAGGTTCATAAGGATCATGACTTCCTCTCCCCCAGCACACTAATCTGAAATAGGGTCGTCACCCTAACCATGAACTATGCTCAATCACTGAGCCTAAACAATGATGCATATACAATATACAATAACAATGAACAATGAAGACTGCTCAATCACTGAGCCTAACCTGAAAACATACTCAATCACTGAGCCTTATCATGACCTAATCTTATTCTTAACATTAGGTGATCTAGTTATTAACTTAACCTTATAATTTAGTGATCTCACATGGATTACTAATGATTCGCTAACTTAACTTAATAACCTTACTAAACGAGTCAGTCTAGCACATGTATCAATCACAAAGTCATAACATGAAACCAATGGTCTATCACATGAGCATTCACTGCACCTGAACATAATCCAAACATAACCAATCACATGGCACTAACATAACTTGGATTCAATCACAGTCAATTACCACTCAATCCAGGGCAATTCAGTTATAATATCATTGGGGAAGGTGGAAGAAAGGATTGGAATGCAATTGGAACCGTTCGGGATGATTTATAACACTTTTCAAAATAAGCAACCCGAAGACCACGCACGGTCCGTGCTCCAGAGGCGCACGATCCATGCGTGACTGAAAAATTGAATTCTTTTCATACCGAACAGAGCGCACGACCCGTGCGCCCATACGCACGATCCGTGCGATGTCCAAAACCATTTCCAGGCTACCTGCGAACACACAGCACGGTCCGTGCTCCCATAACGCACGATCCGTGCGTGTGCCTCAGTAACCCAGATTCTTGCATTTTCTTAACGATATCATCCCAAACCGATTCCGATACATTTTCCGAACGATACTTCCACTTTACCAGCCCATAAAACACAGTCAAACAAGTCAACAATCAACACACATCAATCAATAATCATGATATGCCAATTCATAAGTTTCAGTCCAACAATTCATCAATCTCATGATTCAAACGATATTTTCGCAAAACGGTTCGCACCGGATTTTCGTAAACGCGAGACTCAATCCAGAATTCACAACACATACAATTTTAATCCTAGTGAGTATAGAACTCACCTTTTCGTGACGATAAACACACAACGCCGAGACTTCTCGAAGCGAACGAACGGAGGATCACGACTTTGTTCACTAAACCGCTCCTAGACAGCTTCCCATTTCGGTTGAACTCAGAACTCAAACCTTGAAATGGCTCCTAGGCTACTCAAATACGAAATATGGCTGTTGACATAGGTCCCAACACTTCTCAAGCTCGCATGCAATGGTGCAGTCCTTCACTTTTGGCTAAGAGGGGCTTTGGGGCTTCAATGGTGGTTTCTGTTGGGAAGGGAGGCTGATTTCAAATTGGATATAAACAGAATGAGGAAGATGAGAGGATCAGTTTGGTGTGGCTGGATCACACATGCATTTGGAATTTGGGAAACTCCCCCTTCTTCCCTTCCCTTCTCCCTCACGCCCTCACTCTCCCTTTCTCCCTTCCTAGTTGCTGAAACTTAATGAAATATTAACATTTCCTTCCCTCTCATAGAGTCAGCTGAGACTTTTAAAAGAACCTGGGCTTGGGTTCATTTCCTTTGGGCTGGTGTAGCATAATGAAATCGCTAACCACACCCACCCTTATTACTACATCAGTTAAATTATCCAATAACTCATACACTCAACATAATATAGCAAACAATACTAAACAATTTATTTGCTTCATGGCAACCATCTTATAACTAATAAAATATGCTAATTAATTTTAATTAAACACGTAAGGCTCATAATAATTTAATCAAGTATATACCAATCAAATTAATTTATTTTAAATCAAGACAATAGTTCACTCAATATCAATTCACGCCAGATAATTTAATTAGTGAAAATTGGGGATATTACATTGTTTATTTTCACTGATAGAAAAGAAATGCTACAATTTCGTTAAAAACAAACTCATCAATTTCACTCTTCAAATTTTCGCAACGAAACATCCTTCTTGGAAAATCAAATCCTCAAAATTCACATCACAGCGGAATAAACAACAACTCACCAATAACTCTCAACCACGTCTCAAATATATCAATAAGATCATTAAAACAACTAATTAAGTCGTTTATCAAAATTCACCCACGCCCCTTAGGTGTTACAGTATCAGAGAGCGACACAAAATACATCCCAAGGCTAAAAGGAAGGCAGCAGATCCTTCACTCGCGATTACCTGCAGCGTTGCCACAATAGAGCAACATTCCAAGCAGAAGGGGTGAGAATTTTAACAAAACATAATCAAGCATATGGTAGAGTAATGGAGACAAACAATGTAACATCCCCAATTTCGCTAATCTAAATTATTTAAATTAGCAAGAGGTCAAGATGATTAATTACGCATTTTTTATTAATTATCATATGGCGAGTTAATTGGGATTTTAAGCAAATAGGAGCGCAGGGGTATTTTCGTCTTTTTCACATATTTATGAGTTTCGGCTAAACCATCCTCCACGGAACATCCCTATATGCAATATGTGACCATTGTATAAGTATTGTGTGATAAAAATTGACTTAAGAAGAAATTAAGGAAGTTTAAGCAAAATTGGACATAGGGGCATTATGGTCATTTTGCCCTTTAAGTGGTAACCCAGCTGAACCAGGCCAACACTCAGCCACAGTTTCATATTTCCAGAAATCCATTTTCAGAAGTAGGGAGATCTGAGAGAGAGAGAGAAACCGTGAGGAGAGAGAGAGGGAAGAAGTGAGAATAACTCCTTCAATTGTTCATGCATGTTTGAGATCCTTGTACAAATCTTTCCCATTCCTCTTCCTTTTCCCTTTGATACAAGTTTCTGAACCAGCAACCCATCCCAAGCTCAGATTCTTCAATTTCGTTTTTGGTTCATGATGCCTACTTGGAAGCTTGCATGTCTAGCTTAGGAGTGGATTCAAGGTTTAAGAACTTGCATGATGGGCCTAGAGCAATATTCAGGTGCTAGGACAACAACATAATGGATTTAAGCACATTTGAGGAAGTTTCTGAAGCTAGAAGTGATTGGGATTCATTTTGGGTAGTTGATGGAGTGGAATTTCGAAGTTGAGATTGAAGTTGCAAGTGCAACACAAATTCTGGGTAAAAACAGTTTGGGGACCCTTCAGTGATTGCATCGTATCTCCCAGTACACAACTCCGATGATCGTGATTCTTGTCTCTCTGGAAACTAGACACAGAGATCTTCATTTTGGGCACAAGAACTGTATGAACTCATGGAGAAATGAAGGAGATATCATGTCTCCAAGTTTCGGGTTAAGAATCAAGCAATGTCCTGGACCAGTCACCTTGTTTCGGGTGTATCTCCCAATTTACTGGATGCATGCGTATGAACCTTTGACCATCAGAAAGTAGATAAAATTATCTACACAATGGGCACTGGTTTGAAGGGTTTTGGCCACGATTTGACCAAGATATGCGTGTTACAAAACGGCTCACTGATTCTGGAAAACGGATGCGAAATTGGAAGTGTTGGTTCCTCAAATTTCGGATCGAATCGCCAAAGTTCGAGAGACGCCAATTCCGTAGTCAAGGAGGAAGTCCAGTAGCTAGATTTGTGATTGGTCGCTGTTCCGAAGTTCAGTTTCGAGAATCGGACGAGTTCGGTGCGAGTACGTGATTACGGGGATTGTTCGAGAGGTTACGGTTCGTGAGGACGTGATTTCTCGCGAGGTCGTCAAATCGGTGAGTTCTATACTCGCTTAGGGACATTTTGTTGTCGAGTCATGTTATTTTCTGAAACGATATTATGGAAAAATCCGCTTTGTGAAAACTTAACGAAAACGTTTTTATCGAAAAACCGTAAATCGCATAATTGCTCGAATTGATTGGATTGTCGATTTATGATATATATTGTTTGAATGTTTAATCGCTTTCGCTGGTCTGGAATAATAACTGTTATGTTGGGATATCGATCGGAACGAAATTGGAATCGGGACGGAATGGAATTTACTCATGAAAAACCTATTTTCTGGAAAACAGATAGAGACGCACGGATCGTGTGCCTATGAGCACGGGTCGTGGGCCCCCATGTGATGCTGCATGAAATGAATTTTTAAACACGCACGGATCGTGCGCCTAGTCGCTCGGGTCGTGCGTATCTTTCTGGAAATTTTCTACAAACTGTTCAACCACGCACGGGTCGTGCGCCTACACGCACGGGTCGTGTGAGACTCTCTGACCTACAATTTCAAAGTACCTTTTTATCCACTCCAAATGATTCCAATCCTCTTCTAATCCATTCCCCAAGGTCCCACAATAATGAAAAGGTAACAATGATATGAGATTGAGCATGTTCGATAGAAAGTTTGTGTGTTATGAATAAAATAGAAAACCGCTCTTAGAGAACGCGAGAGTGCAAATGTTAAAGAATGATAATAACACACGATACTTGACTGATATGGTACATGGTACTTGACTGGAATGACTAACAGCCCATTGCGGGTACACAGACTGAAAATGTATAATAAATACAAGAGGAAAAAGGGTGACGACCCTAAGAGGTTAGCATACTAGGGGAGGGGAAGTCATGAGCTCCAAAACCTAGACTCAAGAATATTTCCCCTGCTAGAAATAGCGGGATGGGTTCACCAAAAGGTCAAGAGATGCCTATAAAATAGGTAGACTGAGGTGTTATGCTAAAAACATGGAACAAAGATTGCATGCTTCATGTGTCGCTTAGGAGGGCCATGAGCATGAAGGTTACAGGAACTGAATGTATTTCCACGTGGTTGCTTTTTAGGACCACGAGTTCAAAACAAGGCATAATGAACCGCTAGAGTTGTAAGGGGTCTCGATAGGACTCACTCAGATAATGTTTATCTCACCCTTCATATTTGTGGTTTTTACAGAGAAACATGGGAAAGCAAAGGCGGTAAAGCATGGTTAGCTGGTGTGACTCTTGGAGTCATTGAAGACCTAGTTTAATGTTTTAGACCTTTGTTCTGTTTATTGTTTCTGTATTCCGATTGTATAACTTTCATTGTTTAAGTTGTAAAATCGTTTCCGCTACTTTATGTTTTGAGTATTGAACACCAGGATTATGTACGAGTCTTAAGTATAGAAACTTAAGCATTTACAGGAAGTGTATGAGGTTCAGAGAACCATTTGATATGTATTATCGAAAGTTTTAGTTGTGTTCAATATTTCAATAACAGGAAGTTACTCTGATGTATGCCATTTAGTGCATTTCGGTGATTCTATATGTTAGAATTTATCGGGGTGTTACATTATGGTATCAGAGCAGTTCGACCTAGTCGGGCTTAATTTAGTTTAGGGTTGATTCGATTCCTTGTTAGTCTTTGTTGTGATTACACTTGTGATGCTAAGAGACATTGAGCCTAATCAACTCAATACTTGGTGTATCATGAGCGGAATTACGGAAGGACGACCAAGACGTAGTCCTCGACCAAGACCGAAATTCCTTAAAACCCGTTTCATCTTAGGGAATACTGGAAAGGAGAAGGTAGTTAAGCCATCAACTCCGAATGCAAAGTTAAAAGGCAGCCGATCAAGGGAAAGAAAGTGCAGTTGTATGATTCCTCAAGATTCTCCAAGTGTTTTGCTGGTAGGAAGCCCAAGAGGTGGATGTCGTCCTAGTGCGACTCAATGGTAATATTTTAAGAAAAAGGGTCACTCAATCCAGAGTGCCCAAAAAGAGGAAAAGAAAGAGTCAGATCAGCCTACTTCAGCTCGAGAGAGGGTCTACACTGCAGAAGCTCAGAAAGTCAAGGCTACAGACACTCCACCGAGAATGTGGATATTGTCTTAGGTATGAGATGAACGATTGCAAACCATGTGAATGTTGATTGTTTCATCGGACTATCGGTTTCGGCTCCGAGTCAGTAGAGCTACAGCCGACCAATTCTGAAGTTGTTATCTCATTCACTTCAGCCAGTGACTGTTTGTTTCAAGGCGCAGAAGCTTATGTCATGACGTTGTCTGCATCCACTGAGACAGGTCTAGATTTATCTTCTGTGCAAGTTGCTAATGAATTTCTTGATGTGTTTCCTGATGAAGTTCCTTCGTTTCCTCTGGATCGTGAGGTGGAGTTTTCTATAGGGTTGGCTCCAGGCACTGGACCAATTTCTATAGCCCCGTATAGAATGTCGCCGTTAGAGTTGAAGGAATTGAAAGTCCAATTGGAAGAGCTGAATTCCAAGCGGTCCATCCGGTCGAGTGCCTCACCATGGGGTGCTCCAGTGTTGCTTGTCAAGAAGAAGGACGGAAGTATGAGATTGTGTATCGATTATCGTCAGTTGAATAAGGTGACTGTCAAGAACAAGTACCCTCTACCGAGAATTTATGATTTGCTAGATCAATTGAGGGGAGCTTCTATATTTTCAAAGATTGATTTAAGGTCCGGTTATCACCAAATCAGGGTTCGAGCTTTGGACGTCCCGAAGACCGCTTTCCGTACGAGGTATGGACACTATGAATTCGTAGTGATGCCCTTCGGTTTGACCAATGCTCCAGCCATAGTCATGGATTATATGAATCGGATTTTTAATCCCTATCTGGATCAGTTTGTGGTAGTGTTCATTGATGATATCTTGGTGTACTCTAAGACGATTGAGGAGCATGTGCAACATCTCCGAATTGTTCTGAACGCACTCCGAGAGAAGAAGTTGTATGCTAAGCCGTCCAAATGTGATTTTTGGATGCTCGAAGTTAAATTTCTGGGCCATGTGATATCTCAGGCAGGTGTTGCAGTGGATCCCAGTAAGACTGAAGCTGTGGTAGACTGGGAACAACCATCTACGGTTACTGAGGTAAGAAGTTTCTTGGGATTAGCTGGGTATTATCGAAGATTCATTCAAGGATTTTCCCAGCTGGTTCTTCCACTCACTCGGTTAACTCGCAAGGGTCAGCCGTTTGTTTGGGACTCAGACTGTGCTAATTGTTTCACAGAATTGAAGGACCGTTTGACTTCTGCACCTATCCTGATTCTTCCAGATCCGTCCGTAGGATTCCAAATCTATTGCGACGCCTCTGGTAAGGGTTTGGGATGTGTCCTAATGCAGAATCAACAAGTAGTTGCTTATGCATCCAGACAGTTGAAACCGCACGAAGAGAATTACCCAACTCATGATTTAGAGTTGGCGGCGATTGTGTTTGCCCTAAAGATTTGGAGACATTACCTGTATGGGTCTCGTTTCGAAGTCTTTAGTGACCACAAGAGCCTCAAGTATTTATTTGACCAAAAAGAGCTGAACAACAGACAGAGGAGATGGGTAGAATTTCTGAAAGATTATGATTTTGAATTGAAGTACCATCCTGGTAAGGCTAATGTTGTTGCCGATGCTTTAAGCAGAAAGTCTATCCATACTGCAAAGCTGATGATGCATGAGATGTCATTGTTGGAATCATTCAGAGACCTCAATTTGAGAGTTAAGTCAAGAAGGAACAGGTTGGTGTTGAGTCACATTCGGATTTCAAGTTCATCGAGGAATCTGATTCGCTCAGCCCAAGAAGGTGATGTAGAGCTGCAATCGCAGAAGAGATTGCCGAGTTACACCGAAGACGGTGATGGTGTAATTTGTTTTGATGGCAGAATCTGTGTGCCGAATGATGAGGATGTGAAGATGCAAGTTTTAGAGGAGGCACATAAGAATCAGTTCTCAATACATCCTGGGTCTACCAAGATGTATCGAGATCTGAAGCAATTGTACTGGTGGCCGGGTATGAAAGTGGATATAGCAGAGTTTGTGTCTCGATGCTTGACTTGTCAAAAGGTTAAGATAGAGCACCGGAAGCCAGGTGGCCAGTTACAACCGTTGAATGTACCTGAATGGAAATGGGAAATCATATCTATGGATTTTGTCATGGGATTGCCACGGTCCCAAACCAGAAATGATTCTATTTGGGTAGTGGTGGATCGCCTGACCAAGTCCGCTCATTTTATTCCAGTGCGTTCGACTCACAAGGTTGCTAGGTTAGCAGATGGGTATCTCAAGAATATTGTGAAGTTGCATGGAATCCCTACAAGTATCATCTGTGATCAATATCCCAAGTTCACATCTCGATTTTTGGAGAGCATTGAATATGGCGTTGGGAACAACGGTGTGTGTTAGCACCGCTTACCATCCTCAGACAGACGGGCAAACTGAGAGGACGATTCAGACATTGGAAGATATGTTGAGAGCTTGTGTACTTGATAGTGGAGGTAGATGGGAGGATCATCTTCCATTGGTGGAATTCTCATACAACAACAGTTATCATTCTAGCATCGGGATGGCTCCATACGAAGCATTGTATGGGAGAAAGTGTAGAACACCATTGTGTTGGTGGGATGTAGGTGAACAGAGATTGTTGGGACCGGATTTGGTTCGTGAGACTACGGAGAAGATCCGTCAGATAAGAGAAAGGATGAAAGCCGCGCAGAGTCGACAAAAGAGTTACGCGGATAAGAGAAGAAGGCCGTTAGAATTCGAAGAAGGAGACCATGTCTTTCTGAGACTTTCTCCAACCATCGGGACCGGTATTGCTTTGCGAGCGAAGAAGCTCAGCCCTCGGTATGTTGGACCCTTCCAGATTATCGAGCAAGTTGGGCCGGTAGCGTATCGCATTGCCTTACCTCCAGAATTGTCCAGATTACATGATGTGTTTCATGTATCGCAGCTAAGGAAATATATTCATGATCCGAATCAACCATTAAGTTATGAAGCGATTGACATCAGACCGGATTTATTTTATCAGCCTACTCCAATCGGAATCATCGAACGCGGCGAGAAAACGCTCCGGACGAGGTCAATTCCTATTGTCAAGGTGCTTTGGGACGGTGCGTCACCTGACGAAGCGACATGGGAAGTAGAGGAGAGCATGCGGGAGAAATATCCGTATTTGTTCGAGTAAGGTATGTTTTATTAATTTTGAGGACAAAATTTTAGAAGTTGGGGTGATTGTAACATCCCCAATTTCGCTAATCTAAATTATTTAAATTAGCAAGAGGTCAAGATGATTAATTACGCATTTTTGATTAATTATCATATGGCGAGTTAATTGGGATTTTAAGCAAATAGGAGCGTAGGGGTATTTTCGTCTTTTTCACATATTTATGAGTTTCGGCTAAACCATCCTCCACGGAACATCCCTATATGCAATATGTGACCATTGTATAAGTATTGTGTGATAAAAATTGACTTAAGAAGAAATTAAGGAAGTTTAAGCAAAATTGGACATAGGGGCATTATGGTCATTTTGCCCTTTAAGTGGTAACCCAGCTGAACCAGGCCAACACTCAGCCACAGTTTCATATTTCCAGAAATCCATTTTCAGAAGTAGGGAGAGCTGAGAGAGAGAGAGAAACCGTGAGGAGAGAGAGAGGGAAGAAGTGAGAATAACTCCTTCAATTGTTCATGCATGTTTGAGATCCTTGTACCAATCTTTCCCATTCCTCTTCCTCTTCCGATTGATACAAGTTTCTGAACCAGCAACCCATCCCAAGCTCAGATTCTTCAATTTCGTTTTTGGATCATGATGCCTACTTGGAAGCTTGCATGTCTAGCTTAGGAGTGGATTCAAGGTTTAAGAACTTGCATGATGGGCCTAGAGCAATATTCAGGTGCTAGGACAACAACATAATGGATTGAAACACATTTGAGGAAGGTTCTGAAGCTAGAAGTGATTGGGATTCATTTTGGGTAGTTGATGGAGTGGAATTTCGAAGTTGAGATTGAAGTTGCAAGTGCAACACAAATTCTGGGTAAAAACAGTTTGGGGACCCTTCAGTGATTGCATCGTATCTCCCAGTACACAACTCCGATGATCGTGATTCTTGTCTCTCTGGAAACGAGACACAGATATCTTAATTTTGGGCACAAGAACCGTATGATTTCATGGAGAAATGAAGGAGATATCATGTCTCCAAGTTTCGGGTTAAGAATCAAGCAATGTCCTGGACCAGTCACCTTGTTTCGGGTGTATCTCCCAATTTACTGGATTCATGCGTATGAACCTTTGACCATCAGAAAGTAGATAAAATTATCTACACAATGGGCACTGGTTTGAAGGGTTTTGGCCACGATTTGACCAAGATATGCGTGTTACAAAACGGCTCACTGATTCTGGAAAACGGATGCGAAATTGGAAGTGTTGGTTCCTCAAATTTCGGATCGAATCGCCAAAGTTCGAGAGACGCCAATTCCGTAGTCAAGGAGGAAGTCCAGTAGCTAGATTTGTGATTGGTCGCTGTTCCGAAGTTCAGTTTCGAGAATCGGACGAGTTCGGTGCGAGTACGTGATTACGGGGATTGTTCGAGAGGTTACGGTTCGTGAGGACGTGATTTCTCGCGAGGTCGTCAAATCGGTGAGTTCTATACTCGCTAAGGGACATTTTGTTGTCGAGTCATGTTATTTTCTGAAACGATATTATGGAAAAATCCGCTTTGTGAAAACTTAACGAAAACGTTTTTATCGAAAAACCGTAAATCGCATAATTGCTCGAATTGATTGGATTGTCGATTTATGATATATATTGTTTGACTGTTTAATCGCTTTCGCTGGTCTGGAATAATAACTGTTATGTTGGGATATCGATCGGAACGAAATTGGAATCGGGACGGAATGGAATTTACTCATGAAAAACCTATTTTCTGGAAAACAGATAGAGACGCACGGATCGTGTGCCGATGAGCACGGGTCGTGCGCCCCCATCTGATGCTGCATGAAATGAATTTTTAAACACGCACGGATCGTGCGCCTAGTCGCTCGGCTCGTGCGTATCTTTCTGGAAATTTTCTACAAACTGTTCAACCACGCACGGGTCGTGCGCCTACACGCACGGGTCGTGTGAGACTCTCTGACCTACAATTTCAAAGTACCTTTTTATCCATTCCAAATGATTCCAATCCTCTTCTAATCCATTCCCCAAGGTCCCACAATAATGAAAAGGTAACAATGATATGAGATTGAGCATGTTCGATAGAAAGTTTGTGTGTTATGAATAAAATAGAAAACCGCTCTTAGAGAACGCGAGAGTGCAAATGTTAAAGAATGATAATAACACACGATACTTGACTGATATGGTACATGGTACTTGACTGGAATGACTAACAGCCCATTGCGGGTACACAGACTGAAAATGTATAATAAATACAAGAGGAAAAAGGGTGACGACCCTAAGAGGTTAGCATACTAGGGGAGGCGAAGTCATGAGCCCCAAAACCTAGACTCAAGAATGTTTCCCCTGCTAGAAATAGCGGGATGGGTTCACCAAAAGGTCAAGAGATGCCTATAAAATTGGTAGACTGAGGTGTTATGCTAAAAACATGGAACAAAGATTGCATGCTTCATGTGTCGCTTAGGAGGGCCATGAGCATGAAGGTTACAGGAACTGAATGTATTTCCACGTGGTTGCTTTTTAGGACCACGAGTTCAAAACAAGGCATAATGAACCGCTAGAGTTGTAAGGGGTCTCGATAGGACTCACTGAGATAATGTTTATCTCACCCTTCATATTTGTGGTCTTTACAGAGAAACAGGGGAAAGCAAAGGCGGTAAAGCATGGTTAGCTGGTGTGACTCTTGGAGTCATTGAAGACCTAGTTTAATGTTTTAGACCTTTGTTCTGTTTATTGTTTATGTATTCCGATTGTATAACTTTCATTGTTTAAGTTGTAAAATCGTTTCCGCTACTTTATGTTTTGAGTATTGAACACCAGGATTATGTACGAGTCTTAAGTATAGAAACTTAAGCATTTACAGGAAGTGTATGAGGTTCAGAGAACCATTTGATATGTATTATCGAAAGTTTTAGTTGTGTTCAATATTTCAATAACAGGAAGTTACTCTGATGTATGCCATTTAGTGCATTTCGGTGATTCTATATGTTAGAATTTATCGGGGTGTTACATTATGGTATCAGAGCAGTTCGACCTAGTCGGGCTTAATTTAGTTTAGGGTTGAGTCGATTCCTTGTTAGTCTTTGTTGTGATTACACTTGTGATGCTAAGAGACATTGAGCCTAATCAACTCAATACTTGGTGTATCATGAGCGGAATTACGGAAGGACGACCAAGACGTAGTCCTCGACCAAGACCGAAATTCCTTAAAACCCGTTTCATCTTAGGGAATACTGGAAAGGAGAAGGTAGTTAAGCCATCAACTCCGAATGCAAAGTTAAAAGGCAGCCGATCAAGGGAAAAAAAGTGCAGTTGTATGATTCCTCAAGATTCTCCAAGTGTTTTGCTGGTAGGAAGCCCAAGAGGTGGATGTCGTCCTAGTGCAACTCAATGGTAATATTTTAAGAAAAAGGGTCACTCAATCCAGAGTGCCCAAAAAGAGGAAAAGAAAGAGTCAGATCAGCCTACTTCAGCTCGAGAGAGGGTCTACACTGCAGAAGCTCAGAAAGTCAAGGCTACAGACACTCCACCGAGAATGTGGATATTGTCTTAGGTATGAGATGAACGATTGCAAACCATGTGAATGTTGATTGTTTCATCGGACTATCGGTTTCGGCTCCGAGTCAGTAGAGCTACAGCCGACCAATTCTGAAGTTGTTATCTCATTCACTTCAGCCAGTGACTGTTTGTTTCAAGGCGCAGAAGCTTATGTCATGACGTTGTCTGCATCCACTGAGACAGGTCTAGATTTATCTTCTGTGCAAGTTGCTAATGAATTTCTTGATGTGTTTCCTGATGAAGTTCCTTCGTTTCCTCCGGATCGTGAGGTGGAGTTTTCTATAGGGTTGGCTCCAGGCACTGGACCAATTTCTATAGCCCCGTATAGAATGTCGCCGTTAGAGTTGAAGGAATTGAAAGTCCAATTGGAAGAGCTGAATTCCAAGCGGTCCATCCGGTCGAGTGCCTCACCATGGGGTGCTCCAGTGTTGCTTGTCAAGAAGAAGGACGGAAGTATGAGATTGTGTATCGATTATCGTCAGTTGAATAAGGTGACTGTCAAGAACAAGTACCCTCTACCGAGAATTTATGATTTGCTAGATCAATTGAGGGGAGCTTCTATATTTTCAAAGATTGATTTAAGGTCTGGTTATCACCAAATCAGGGTTCGAGCTTTGGACGTCCCGAAGACCGCTTTCCGTACGAGGTATGGACACTATGAATTCGTAGTGATGCCCTTCGGTTTGACCAATGCTCCAGCCATAGTCATGGATTATATGAATCAGATTTTTAATCCCTATCTGGATCAGTTTGTGGTAGTGTTCATTGATGATATCTTGGTGTACTCTAAGACGATTGAGGAGCATGTGCAACATCTCCGAATTGTTCTGAACGCACTCCGAGAGAAGAAGTTGTATGCTAAGCCGTCCAAATGTGATTTTTGGATGCTCGAAGTTAAATTTCTGGGCCATGTGATATCTCAGGCAGGTGTTGCAGTGGATCCCAGTAAGACTGAAGCTATGGTAGTGATCAGATTTTTAGATTTTTAGAATTTTCATCCGGACATCATCCAATGCATCAAAACACAATTTCATCACACATTGTTCATCACCCAATTCAACACAATTTCATCAAGACATCATCAAATTCATCAAGAACAATCATCAAAAATTCATCAAGTAATCCCTCAAAATGTTCATCCAAGCAAACATCGAAATTCCCCGAAAGGAACGTCAACAACTCATCAAACAAACCTCAACATTTCAATTACACTACTACACCCAAAAATCCCACAAAACCCCAATCACATACTCGATTTTATTGAATTAAAACGCTCACCCTTACCTCGAATTTTGCGTGTTCCGGAAGACAATGACGAAGAGTCACGAACAAAACCCAGCAACACAATGAACGAAGCTTCTCCTTCCTCCTTCGAAACCGTAGTCACGCCTACTTCTTGATCAAGGGGGAACTCAACACACGGAGATTAGGGCTTGAAAGTCACAACACTAGGAAAGGAAGATAAACGACAAGGAAGGATTGAGAACTCTTACCTAACGAAACCTCGAGAGATTTCCCTTCCTTCTTCTCCTTTAGCGCCGTACGATGCTCCCTCTCTTCTCACTCTCTCAAATTTCGTTTTCTTTCTCTGATGCAAGGAGTGAGGCGCAAAACCCTAACCCCTTAGCTTCAAGAGCCTCAGGAGCGCCTAAGCTATCGGGCTTGGCTTCCTGGGCCATTTTTCACCACCCTTGAGTTGCCAACATCACCCCCCAATACTCGTTTCACTTCCTGAACCACACCCATCATTTTAATTAAATTAATCACGCCTCCGACTAAAATTTAATAATTCAACTAATCAAATTAATTAAATTAATTAAATTATTTTTCGGGGTGTTACAACTCCCCCCTACTTAGGATTTTTCGTCCTCGAAAACATACCTGATTCAAATAACTCTGGATACGACTCTCGCATCCTGTCCTCCAGCTCCCAAGTCAGGCTTTCACCAGCTGCCCCAAACCAAACGACCTTCACCAGATTGATCTCCTTACCTCGCAAGGTCTTCACTTCACGATCCTCAATTCGTACAGGCATGGTCTCCACAGTGAGATTGTCCCGCACCTCCACATCATCTGGTTGAATCACGAGACGGATCCGCAACATACTTCCGAAGCTGCGACACATGAAACACGTCGTGCAAGTTCGAAAGGTTAGGTGGTAAGGCCACCCGATATGCAACATTTCCAACTCTCTCCGTAATCTGATACGGCCCGATGAATCGAGGAGTCAACTTCTTTGATTTCAGCGCACGCCCGACACCAGTCATAGGTGTGACCCTCAAGAACACGTGGTCACCCGCTTCAAACTCTAAATCTTTCCTTCTCTTATCATGGTAGCTCTTCTGTCTACTCTGCGACGCTTTCATTTTCTCTCGGATCATCTTCACTTTCTCAGTAGTTTCTCTAACCAGTTCAGGTCCAAGTATTAAACTTTCCCCAGTCTCATACCAACATACCGGAGTCCTACACCTCCGACCATATAACGCTTCAAACGGTGCCATCCCAATACTGGAATGATAACTATTGTTGTAGGTGAACTCAATTAACGGGAGATGAGTGTCCCACGCACCTCCCTGCTCTAGCACACATGATCTCAGCAGGTCTTCCAATGATTGAATTGTCCTCTCTGTCTGCCCATCAGTTTGAGGATGATAAGCTGAACTCAACCTCATTTTCGAACCCAACTCCTTCTGCAAACTACTCCAAAAGTCCGAAGTGAACCTTGGGTCTCTATCAGACACAATGCACAAAGGAACGCCATGCAGCTTCACAATCACTTGAATGTAGATCTCAGCCAATCTCGATACCGGATACTTAATACCGATAGGAATAAAATGTGCCGACTTCGTCAATCTATCCACAACTACCCAAATCGAATCATGCCCTCTCACCGTATTAGGTAACCCAGTCACAAAATCCATGGAGATACTATCCCACTTCCACTCTGGAACATTCAACGGTTGCATCATTCCCGCAGGCTTCTGATGCTCGACCTTCGATTTCTGACAGGTCAAACACGAATACACAAACTGCGCCACATCGCGCTTCAACCCAGGCCACCAGAACATCTTTTTCAGATCTTGGTACATCTTCGTCGCTCCAGGATGGATACTCAACTTACTCCTATGCCCTTCCTCAAGAATTGCCTTTCTCATTTCCTCATCTTCGGGAACACAAATTCTTCCACGATACCTCAATACATTCTGAGCATCTAACTCGAAGTCCTCATTTTCAGACTGGCCAATCTCACTCATCAGATCAACCAATTTCACATCTAACTTCTGCGCTTCCCGGATACTAGCCATAAAATCGTTGCCAATTTTCAACATACCCAATCTAACACTCTGAGGCGTAACTTCACAAACTAAGCTCATGTCCCTGAATTGCTCAATCAACTCAAGCTCTCTAGCCATCAATGCCGACATATGCAAGGTCTTCCTACTCAGAGCATCTGCAACCACATTAGCTTTACCTGGGTGATAACTCAATTCAAAATCATAATCTTTTAATAGCTCTAACCACCGGCGCTGCCTCATATTCAACTCTTTCTGATCGAACAGATACCGAAGACTCTTGTGATCACTGAACACCTCAAATCTCGATCCATACAAATAATGTCTCCAAATTTTCAACGCAAACACCACAGCAGCAAGTTCTAAGTCATGAGTGGGGTAATTCTTCTCATGAATTCTCAATTGCCTCGACGTATAAGCGACCACTTTCCCATTCTGCATAAGCACACCACCCAAACCCATCTTGGAAGCATCACAGTATACTACAAACGGCTCAACCGGACTAGGTAAGGTCAACACTGGAGACGTAGTCAACCTCCTCTTCAGCTCATTGAAACTTTCTTCACATCGGTCATCCCAAACAAAAGCCTTGCCCTTGCAAGTTAATTGAGTCAATGGCAGAGCCAACTTCGAAAACCCCTCAATGAATCTTCTATAATAGCCAGCCAATCCCAGAAAACTCCTTATTTCAGTAACTGACTTTGGAGACTCCCATTGTAACACTGCATCAACTTTGGAAGGATCCACCGCAATCCCCTCCCTAGAAATCACATGACCGAGAAAACTGACCTCTTTCAACCAAAACTCACACTTGGACAACTTGGCATATAACTTTCGACTCCTCAGAATTTCTAACACCAACCTCAGGTGTTCCGCATGCTCCTCTTCTGACTTAGAGTAAATCAGAATGTCATCAATGAAAACTACCACAAACTTGTCCTAGTACTCACGGAAGATTTGGTTCATGTATCCCATGAATACCCCCGGCGCATTAGTCACACCGAAAGACATAACGGAATACTCATAGTGCCCATATCTTGTCCTAAATGTCGTCTTCTGGACATCTTCATCCTTGACCTTGATTTGATGATAACCAGACCTTAAGTCAATCTTGCTAAATACTTTAGCACCCACTAACTGATCCATCAAGTCATCAACTCTTGGCAACGGATACTTGTTCTTGATTGTAACTTTATTTAACTGTCGATAGTCTACACACAACCTCATACTACCATCTTTCTTTTTCACTAGCAACACTGGAGCTCCCCAGGGTGACACACTCGGTCTTACAAACTTCTTTTCTAATAAATCTTCAAGTTGCTTTTTCAATTCTGCCAACTCAGATGCAGACATCCTATATGGTGCCATAGACACAGGCTTAGTGCCAGGAACCAGATCAATAGGAAACTCCACCTCTCTCTCTGGTGGTACATCCGGAATCTCATCAGGGAACACGTCAGAAAACTCACGCACTACCGGCAACACATCAATCTTCGCTTGGCTCTCGGCAGACAACGACGCCAACAGAGAAAACAGCTGAACCTCTTCTCTCATCACTCTATGCAGCTGACCCGCAGATAACAAACCAGACTCCTCTTCAAGCGATTCAAAACTCACGGACCTCTCCCGACAGTTGATATGAACATGGTTATCAACTAACCAGTCCATACCCAGAATGACATCCATTCCACTCAGCGGCAAACAGATCAAATCAATTAAGAATTCTCTACCATATATAGATACAGGACATTTGGCACAAACAGCGGAGGTAGTCACCGAACCCTTAGCTGGAGTATCGATAACCATCTCCCTCAACATATCAGATAAAACAAGGCTTAATTTCTCAACACAAGCAGCAGCAATAAAACTATGGGTAGCACCCGTATCAACAATAGCAACAAGAGGAAAATTATTGATATAGCACGTACCTCGAATCTCATTCACCACATCAGACTCAGCCAGAGCGAACACTTTTCCAAAGGACTTTTCCTTCTTGGGTTTTGAGCACTGTGTACTGATGTGACCACTCTCCTCACAATTGAAGCATACTACATCTTTCTTATCACAGTTGAAAGACATGTGTCCCTCCTTCCCACACTTGTAACATCTCTTCTTCTCCTTATTTGGGCAATCTGGACTCTTATGGCCTACTTTCCCACACGTGTAACAAGTAACACTGGCTGCAGCATCTCCCCCACTTCGCTTAGGCCCACCAACAAACTTACCTTTGCCCTTACCAGCAGGCGCCTCATATGGTTTACCGCGACCCGAAAAATTCTTTTGCTTTTCCGTCATAACTCTGGAGAAGGCATTATTGTCCTCCTCAAAAATTCTGGCGCTATTCACTAACAAGGGAAATACACGGATCTGCTGATACCCTATGGCTCTCTTAATGTCAGCACGCAACCCATTTTCAAACTTGATGCATTTGGAGAACTCTGCACCCTCTCCATCATAATGAGGATAAAACTTAGACAGCTCAGTAAATTTTGCGGCATACTCAGTTACAGTCATGTTACCTTGCTCAAGTCTCAGAAACTCAACCTCCTTCTTCCCGCGGACATCCTCCAGATAGTACTTTCTCTTGAATTCCCTCTCAAACACAGCCCAAGTAACCCCCTCATTGGCAGCTGTCAACCCCTGACTAGTCGCCCTCCACCAGTCATAAGCCTCTTTCTTCAGCATATGTGTGCCATAGCGAACCTTCTGAGCATCGGTGCAATCCATAACGCGGAAGATCCGCTCCATCTCGCTTAGCCACTCAAGGGCACCATCAGGATTATACCCGCCTTCAAAAGCAGGAGGGTTCTCACGCTGGAACGTAGCCAAACTACGCGTCCCATCGCCAATAGCATTGGGTATGTTACCCACAACCCCAGCTATAGCCTGCAAAGCAGCAGCAAGTGCAGCATCGTTCCGTCCTGCCATTCTAGCACTGCAACAGAAAACAGAATTCAGAAACGAGTAACAAACTCAAATGTTACTCAGCTAGACTACTCAACCACCGGCCGGACAGACCGAACTGCTCTGATACCACTAATGTAACACCCCTTTTCTACCCTTATATTACACGTCATTTATTAGAGTAACCCCTTTCAAAATGTTTATTTTCATTGATAGAAAAGAAATGCTACAATTTCGTTAAAAACAAACTCATCAATTTCACTCTTCAAATTTTCGCAACGAAACATCCTTCATGGAAAATCAAATCCTCAAAATTCACATCACAGCGGAATAAACAACAACTCACCAATAACTCTCAACCACGTCTCAAATATATCAATAAGATCATTAAAACAACTAATTAAGTCGTTTATCAAAATTCACCCACGCCCCTTAGGTGTTACAGTATCAGAGAGGGACACAAAATACATCCCAAGGCTAAAAGGAAGGCAGCAGATCCTTCACTCGCGATTACCTGCAGCGTTGCCACAATAGAGCAACATTCCAAGCAGAAGGGGTGAGAATTTTAACAAAACATAATCAAGCATATGGTAGAGTAATGGAGACAAACAATTTCTACAACATCATTATTAACATCACATCATCATCACCTAAACACCAATTCACAACACAGTTTGGCAACAAGCCACAATCATGACCATGCATGTAAATGCAACCCCCACCAGGGCATATGCATGATGGTACCATATTCATCACAATTAAGAGGCCGAAGCCTATTCTTCACAGGAGGCCGAAGCCTATTCTTCACATTATGCACATGCCATGAGACTCTATATACACATGTGCATTTCATCAAAACACTCACCTGGAGTACTTGTAACACCCCCTTTCTACCCTTTTATTTTACTTAAGAAAATCAGAGTTAAAAATCATTTTCGATTTCACCACGAGGGTGTCACACATACGTCAAAATAAAAACCTCAAGTCTCAAATAAAATAGTACGTCGTCAAAGGTGCAATACATAGCACTCCACAATAGGGAGACCTCAAAACATTCGAAAACTACGTAATAAAATCCAACATCAACGCAGCGGAAAGTAATTCAACTCATCAACAGTGTAAAAATTTAAATACATCAGCAAAGCATCAAATACATCCCCCCAGGTGCTACGTATCAGAGCATGACGACTCGACTCAATAAGTGAAGCTAAGGCATTCACTGGGAATCACCTGCACGTTACCAACACGGGGGTAACATTCAAACAGGAAAGGGTGAGCATCATTTCAATCCATATAATAGAAAATATGATAAGTACTAATCGTAGGCTACGCACTAGAACAATCAGCATCCAAAACACTCAACATTCACATCACTTACAATAACTCATCCCATGTCATGTAGGCTTATGAAATGCAACCCACTCGCGGGCATATGCATGAGGTACCTTTTCACAAACGTCGCTTAGCCCTTAAGGCCTCATCGTCACTTAGCCACTCAGGCCTCAAAAACGTCACTGGGTTTATGCATATGGGCATGAGACACTATGACATGCACCACTCACAAACACACAAATACACAAGTACTCAATTCATAGTCAACTATGTGACCCGTCACTTACCGGTTTCCAATTAGGAGGCGCAGCACCTGCCAATTCACAATTTACACAACAACAACATCACTTAGCCTTTTATGCCTTAACATCACTTAGCCATTCAGGCCTCAAACGTCACTGGGTTTTCATCGTCACTTACACATAATATCATCAACTCAAACAATAGCCACTGAGGGCAAAAACGTCATTTACTAGCCGCCAAGGGCATCATCGTCATTTGCACACTATTATAAATAATAATAGCCACTACGGGAAAAACAGTCATTTACACGTCATTATAAGTACTAATAGCCACTAAGGGAAAAACAGTCTTTTACACGTCATAAATAATAATAATAGCCACTAAGGGCGAAACAGTCATTTAACTAGCCCCTAAGGCATCATCGTCAAAATCATCATTTTTGACATTACTTTGTTAAAACCACCGGTCGTTCGCAAAAGAGAATTTTTAAAGGCACCCAAAACAACTTTTCATTGTCACGGCAACGATCACCGGGAACAGCCACTTGGGGCGCCCCAGCAACCTTCAGAAATTCTAAGTTTTTATTTTTAAAAATGGAACACACAGATAGACAACTGAAAATGCTTCACAACGCTTTTTGAATCGTTCAAAACGGATATCCGGGTCAAAAGTTATAGCGAAAACAGTTTTCGAAAACGTTTGGGATTTCGTGAGAAATTGGCGCCCTGGGCGCCCAGCGCCCAGGCACCTGGCGCCCAGCGCCCAACAAAACGCAACACGCACGCACACTGGCGCCCAGCGCCCAGCGCCTGGCGCCCAGCGCCTAGGCGCAACACAGGAACACGCGCACATGGGCGCTCAGCGCCCAGCGCCACACACGCACACACGCACACGGGCGCTCAGCGCCCAGCAACACGCACAGACACACGCACAGCGCCCTTGGCGCCCAGCACAGGGCGCCTGGCGCCCAGAAACAGTGCCAGCACCAGATTTTTGCCAAATTTCAGCACAAAACATTGTTTTTCTCAAAATTTTTCATATGATCAACCCAAAATTCCAACCACCAAAAGTCAAACTTTATTCACATCATCAAAAATCATTTTTTTCCTCATTATCAACATCAACACTTTGGCACCCTAGGCGCCTATGCACACACATATGAACCACTCAAGCATCCAACACACCAAATCATAATCTCATGAATACACAAGTGCCAAAATCATCAAAACACACACATAGGTCGCATCACCTCAAGGTTCGAATACTAAAGTCAATTCGCATTTGGCATACACATATATATATATATATATATATATATATATATATATATATATATATATATATATATATATATATGAAAATCATCATCATGAGCAAACCAAGAACATCAAGAAACATAAAAGAACACCAAGAACAACATGGATCTAGTATAAACCTTAGATCTAGGGCCTATCATGAGATCTATTAGATGGAAGGATAGAGCTCCCCTAACCTTTTTAAGAAGAAGAATTCGATGCCCTAGGATGCAGTCACCAATAGAACCTCAGCTACAATGGAGATCTCTTCTCTCCTTGATCTTCGAAATTCCTCTTCTCCTTCTCCTCTTGGCCGCCTCTTCCTCTCTCTTTCTCACGCTCCTCTCTTTCTTTTCTCTCTTGTCTCAAAATTTCGCAACTGGCCACCACAAACCCTAACCCCTAATCACTAGTCCACTTCGCATACTTGTGGATCATGGGCTTGGGCCTTTCACTCAAGCCCAAGTCATGCAAGTGGCGCCTCCACTCCCTCCTAATACCACCAAAATTAATAAAATTTTAATTAATTAAATTATATCAAATAAATTAATTTAAATTCCCAAATACTTAATTAATTAAATATTTTAGGGTGTTACAACTCTCCCCCACTTAGAATAATTTCGTCCTCGAAATTTACCTGATCAAATAATTCTGGGTAGGACTCTCGCATCTTGCTCTCCAGCTCCCAAATCATACTCTCGCCGGCAGCTCCTAGCCAGACCACTTTCACTAATGCAATCTCCTTGCCTCTAAGCGCTTTCACTTCACGATCCTCAATCCGTACGGGCATCGTCTCCACAGTGAGATTATCCCGCACCTCCACATCATCCATATGGATCACATGAGATGGATCCAAAACATACTTCCGAAGTTGCGACACGTGAAACACGTCGCGCAAGTTCGAAAGATTTGGCGGTAAAGCCACTCTATAAGCCACATTTCCGATTCTTTCAGAAATCTGATAAGGACCAACAAATCGAGGAGTGAGCTTCTTCGATTTCAACGCTCGACCAACACCGCTAATAGGAGAAACCCTCAAGAACACATGCTCACCCTCCTGAAACTCTAAATCCTTTCTCCGCTTGTCATGATAACTCTTCTGACGACTCTGCGAAGCCTTCGTCTTTTCACGGATCATCTTGATCTTCTCTGTAGTCTCCCGGACAATCTCCGGTCCCAACACTACACTCTCTCCCGACTCATACCAACACAATGGAGTCCTACACTTTCGACCATACAATGCTTCAAACGGTGCCATCCCGATACTGGAATGGTGGCTGTTGTTATAGGTAAACTCAATCAACGCAAGGTAGGAATCCCATGAACCCCGTTGTTCCAATACACAAGCCCTCAGCAAATCCTCTAACGACTGAATTGTCCTCTCCGACTGACCATCTGTCTGAGGATGATACGCCGAACTCATTTTCAACTTTGAACCCAATTCCTTCGGTAAACTCTTCCAAAACTCAGAAGTGAACCTCGGATCCCTATCTGACACAATACTCTTCGGAACACCGTGCAGCTTCACAATTTCTTTGACATAGACCTCTGCCAACCTCGACACCGGATAAGTGATATTAATAGGAATAAAGTGAGCAGACTTTGTTAACCTATCAACGATCACCCAATTAGCGTCATGAACCTTAACTGTATTCGGCAATCCCGTCACAAAGTCCATCGCAATGCTATCCCACTTCCACTCTGGAACCTCCAACGGTTGCATTAACCCTGCAGGCTTCTGATGCTCAACCTTAGATTTCTGACAGGTCAAACAGGCATACACAAACTGCGCCACATCTCTCCTCATACCATACCACCAAAACATCTTTTTCAGATCTTGATACATTTTCGTCGCTCCAGGATGGATACTCAACTTGCTACGGTGACCCTCCTCTAAAATTGCCTTTCTCATCTCCTCATCATCCGGAACACAGATCCTGCCCCGGAACCTCAACACACCACTGGAATCTAATTTGAAATCTTCATCTTCAGATTGACCAACCCCATTAATTAAATCTACTAACTTGACATCTGTCTTCTGAGCTTCCCTGATGCTGCCCAGGAAATCATTATCGATCTTTAACATTCCCAGCTTGACACTGCGAGGTGTCATTTTACAAACCAAGCTCAAATCCCTGAATTCCTCGATCAACTCTAATTCTTTCACCATCATTGCCGACATATGCAAAGACTTTCTGCTTAAAGCATCAGGCACGACATTAGCCTTGCCGGGATGATAGTTCAAACCAAAGTCATAATCCTTCAAGAGCTCCAACCACCGACGCTGTCTCATATTCAACTCTTTCTGATCGAACAGATACTTTAGACTCTTATGATCACTGAACACTTCGAACCTCGAACCATAAAGGTAGTGCCTCCAAATCTTAAGCACAAATACCACAGCAGCCAATTCCAAATCATGCGTAGGGTAATTTTTCTCATGAACCCGCAACTGCCTCGATGCATACGCAACGACTTTCCCATCTTGAATCAGCACACCACCAAGACCCATTTTTGAAGCGTCACAATATACAACAAACGGTTCCTCTGGATTAGGCAACGTCAAAACAGGTGACGTCGTCAATCTCTTTTTCAGTTCCATAAAACTTTCCTCACACCGAGCATCCCAAACAAAAACTTTACCCTTGCAAGTCAACTGCGTCAACGGAAGGGACAACTTGGAAAAACCCTCGATGAACCTCCTGTAGTACCCAGCCAAACCCAAAAAGCTTCTAATCTCTGTTGCGGACTTCGGAGCCTCCCACTCCAACACTGCTTCCACTTTTGCCGGATCAACCGCAATACCATTACCCGAAATCACGTGCCCAAGGAAACTCACCTCTTTCAGCCAGAACTCACACTTCGATAACTTAGCATACAACTTTTTCTCTTTCAAAACTTCTAACACTGTCTTCAGGTGCTCAGCATGCTCTTCCTCTGACTTAGAATAAACTAGAATGTCATCTATGAAGATCACCACAAATCGATCTAGGTAATTATGAAAAATACGATTCATATATTCCATAAATACACCAGGAGCATTGGTCACACCGAACGGCATCACTGAATATTCATAATGCCCATACCTCGTCCTGAACGCCGTCTTCTAAACATCCTCATCCTTTACTTTAATCTGATGATACCCGGACCTCAAATCAATTTTGCTGAAAACACGGGCACCCACTAACTGATCCATCAGATCATCGATCCTCGGAAGCGGATACTTATTCTTGATAGTTACCTTATTCAACTGACGATAGTCCACACATAACCTCATGCTCCCATCTTTCTTCTTCACTAACAATACCGGAGCTCCCCACGGTGACACACTCGGTCTCACAAACTTTTTCTCAAGCAATTCTTCAAGTTGCGTCTTCAACTCAGACAATTCCGACGCCGACATTCTGTACGGTGCCATAGACACAGGCCTCGTACCAGGTACAAGATCAATCGAAAACTCAACTTCTCTTTCCGGTGGCACACTCGGAATTTCATCAGGAAAAACTTCAGGAAACTCGCGCACCACTTTCAGTTCTTCAATAACAGCCTGACTCTCAGTAGACAACGAAGCCATCAACGCAAATAACTGAACTCCTTCTTTCTTCAACTTCTTCAACTGACCGGCAGATACCAAAACAGAATTTTCTTCACCGAAACTAACTGACTTGCTACGACAGTTGATATGAACGTGATTATTCTCTAACCAGTCCATGCCTAAGATTACATCCAGACCTCTCAACGGCAAGCAGACAAAATTCACAATAAAGTCCCTGCCGAAGATCGACACGGGACACTGAGAACACACCTGGGACGTAATCACCGACCCCTTCGCAGGAGTATCGACAACCATATCCCCACACATAGCAGATAAAACAAGACCCAATCTTTTACAACAATCAACAGATATAAAACAATGGGTAGCACCAGTATCAATAAGAGATTTCAGAGAAGTACCATTAATAAAACACGTACCTCTAATCAGATCATCATTATCATCAGGCTCCTCTCCTGCCAATGCAAATACCTTCCCAGTAGACCTTTCCTTCTTCGGCTTTGTACACTTTGTACTGATATGCCCAGACTCACCACAGTTAAAACACACCACACCCTTGACCTTACACTCGGCTGCCATATGACCCTTTTTACCACAACGGTAGCAAACCCTCTCATCAGACCTGCATGTAGTACTCTTGTGGCCAGGCTTGCCACACTTATAACAGACAATGCTAGCAGGGGCATCTCCCCCACTAGAACCCTTACCTCCAGCAGCCTTCTGATAACTTTTACCCGCAGGAACCTCATACGGCTTGCTTCGACTCTGAAACTTACCCTTTTTCTCAGAAGTAGCTTTGTAATGAGCAGTACTGTCTTCCTCAAAGATTCTGCAACTGTCAACCAGATATGCGAACACACGAATCTTCTGATAACCAATGGCCTTTTTAATATCAGGCCTCAACCCATTCTCAAATTTGATGCATTTAGAAAATTCAGCTGTATCCTCACTGTAGTGTGGATAAAATTTTGCTAGCTCCACAAATTTCGCCGCATAGGCAGTCACAGACATACCACCCTGCTTCAGCTCCAAAAACTCTATCTCTTTCTTCCCTCGGACGTCTTCAGGAAAATATTTTCTCAGAGATTCTCTGCTGAATACCTCCCAAGTAATCTCTTCCTGCACAGCCTCTAACCTCTGCCTAGTAGCCAACCACCAGTCGTCGGCCTCCTCGGCTAACATGTGGGTACCAAAACGGACCTTCTGCTCAACAGTACAGTCCATCACCCTGAAAATTCTCTCGATCTCCTTCAACCAAGCCATAGCACCATCTGGATCATATTTGCCCTTAAAGGTGGGCGGATTCTCTCTCTGGAAGGTAGTCAGAGTCCGAAAACCAGCATTATCTCCAGCATTCTGCTGACCCTGCACAGCCTGAGCCATAGCTTGCAATGCAGCAGCAAGAGCAGCGTCGTTTCTCCCAGCCATTATGAACTATCACTGCAGCACAACCAAAAATTCAGAACTAATCTATTGTCATAAGACACTATGACAGGACAACATTGGCCGGACAGACCGAACTGCTCTGATACCACTAATGTAACACCCCCTTTCTACCCTTTTATTTTACTTAAGAAAATCAGAGTTAAAAATCATTTTCGATTTCACCACGAGGGTGTCACACATACGTCAAAATAAAAACCTCAAGTCTCAAATAAAATAGTACGTCGTCAAAGGTGCAATACATAGCACTCCACAATAGGGAGACCTCAAAACATTCGAAAACTACGTAATAAAATCCAACATCAACGCAGCGGAAAGTAATTCAACTCATCAACAGTGTAAAAATTCAAATACATCAGCAAAGCATCAAATACATCCCCCCAGGTGCTACGTATCAGAGCATGACGACTCGACTCAATAAGTGAAGCTAAGGCATTCACTGGGAATCACCTGCACGTTACCAACACGGGGGTAACATTCAAACAGGAAAGGGTGAGCATCATTTCAATCCATATAATAGAAAATATGATAAGTACTAATCGTAGGCTACGCACTAGAACAATCAGCATCCAAAACACTCAACATTCACATCACTTACAATAACTCATCCCATGTCATGTAGGCTTATGAAATGCAACCCACTCGCGGGCATATGCATGAGGTACCTTTTCACAAACGTCGCTTAGTCCTTAAGGCCTCATCGTCACTTAGCCACTCAGGCCTCAAAAACGTCACTGGGTTTATGCATATGGGCATGAGACACTATGACATGCACCACTCACAAACACACAAATACACAAGTACTCAATTCATAGTCAACTATGTGACCCGTCACTTACTGGTTTCCAATTAGGAGGCGCAGCACCTGCCAATTCACAATTTACACAACAACAACATCACTTAGCCTTTTAGGCCTTAACATCACTTAGCCATTCAGGCCTCAAACGTCACTGGGTTTTCATCGTCACTTATACATAATATCATCAACTCAAACAATAGCCACTGAGGGCAAAAACGTCATTTACTAGCCGCCAAGGGCATCATCGTCATTTGCACACTATTATAAATAATAATAGCCACTAAGGTCAAAACAGTCATTTACACGTCATTATAAGTACTAATAGCCACTAAGGGCAAAACAGTCTTTTACACGTCATAAATAATAATAATAGCCACTAAGGGCGAAACAGTCATTTAACTAGCCCCTAAGGCATCATCGTCAAAATCATCATTTTTGACATTACTTTGTTAAAACCACCGGTCGTTCGCAAAAGAGAATTTTTAAAGGCACCCAAAACATCTTTTCATTGTCACGGCAACGATCACCGGGAACAGCCACTTGGGGCGCCCCAGCAACCTTCATAAATTCTAAGTTTTTATTTTTAAAAATGGAACACACAGATATACAACTGAAAATGCTTCACAACGCTTTTTGAATCGTTCAAAACGGATATCCGGGTCAAAAGTTATAGCGAAAACAGTTTTCGAAAACGTTTGGGATTTCCTGAGAAACTGGCGCCCTGGGCGCCCAGCGCCCAGGCACCTGGCGCCCAGCGCCCAACAAAACGCAACACGCACGCACACTGGCGCCCAGCGCCTAGGCGCAACACAGGAACACGCGCACATGGGCGCTCACCGCCCAGCGCCACACACGCACACACGCACACTGGCGCTGGTACCCAGCGCCCAGCAACACGCACAGACACACGCACAGCGCCCTTGGCGCCCAGCACAGGGCGCCTGGCGCCCAGAAACAGTGCCAGCACCAGATTTTTGCCAAATTTCAGCACAAAACATTATTTTTCTCAAAATTTTTCATATGATCAACCCAAAATTCCAACCACCAAAAATCAAACTTTATTCACATCATCAAAAATCATTTTTTTCCTCATTATCAACATCAACACTTTGGCACCCTAGGCGCCTATGCACACACATATGAACCACTCAAGCATCCAACACACCAAATCATAATCTCATGAATACACAAGTGCCAAAATCATCAAAACACACACATAGGTCGCATCACCTCAAGGTTCGAATACTAAAGTCAATTCGCATATGGCATACACATATATATATATATGAAAATCATCGTCATGAGCAAACCAAGAACATCAAGAAACATAAAAGAACACCAAGAACAACATGGATCTAGTATAAACCTTAGATCTAGGGCCTATCATGAGATCTATTAGATGGAAGGATAGAGCTCCCCTAACCTTTTTAAGAAGAAGAATTCGATGCCCTAGGATGCAGTCACCAACAGAACCTCAGCTACAATGGAGATCTCTTCTCTCCTTGATCTTCGAAATTCCTCTTCTCCTTCTCCTCTTGGCCGCCTCTTCCTCTCTCTTTCTCACGCTCCTCTCTTTCTTTTCTCTCTTGTCTCAAAATTTCGCAATTGGCCACCACAAACCCTAACCCCTAATCACTAGTCCACTTCGCATACTTGTGGATCATGGGCTTGGGCCTTTCACTCAAGCCCAAGTCATGCAAGTGGCGCCTCCACTCCCTCCTAATACCACCAAAATTAATAAAATTTTAATTAATTAAATTATATCAAATAAATTAATTTAAATTCCCAAATACTTAATTAAATAAATTAATTAAATATTTTAGGGTGTTACAGTACTCATCATCATCATCATCAAACACTCATAGAGTGTATTCGCCACAATTCATCCCAATCACATTACATCATTATTAAAGCCATACTCATAGAGTATATTCTTCACAATTCAACATAAATCATATTACGTCATTATCACACATATCATTTTTGAAATTTGGGTAGCCACACATTTTGGAGTTTGGAAAAACGTCCCGTTTTAATTTAGTAAACACCACATCTTATTTGAAAGGACATCACATTTTAAATTCGGTAAACACCACATTTATTAAGCTTGGGAAACACTATATTTGGATTGAGAAAACGTCACAGTTCTGCTAGTAGAAACGTCACCATTCTATGGAGGAATATCACTTTTGAATTTAAGGAAAACACCGCATTTTTAATTGGGAAAAACTTCACATTTTGTGGAGAAACATCACATATACATTGGGGAAAAACTTCACATTTAATAGTGAAAACATCATATTTTTATTGGGAAAATATCACATTTTTAATTGGAGAAAACGGTGTGAAGACAGCAAGAAAAACAGTGGAACAACAGTGAACAACAGTGGGAAACACTGGCTCGCGCTTGGGGCGCGAGCAGGGCACGAGCGGGGCGCGAAACAACAGCAACAACACGCCCAGCGCAGCACGCCTTGCGCCTGGGGCGCGACCCGAGCGCGAGTGAGGCGCAGAACAACAGCCACAACAACTCGCTTGCAGGAGTGATCAGATTTTTAGAATTTTCATCCACACATCATCCAATGCATCAAAACACAATTTCATCACACATTGTTCATCACCCAATTCAACACAATTTCATCAAGACATCATCAAATTCATCAAGAACAATCATCAAAAATTCATCAAGTAATCCCTCAAAATGTTCATCAAAGCAAACATCGAAATTCCCCGAAGGGAACGTCAACAACTCATCAAACAAACCTCAACATTTCAATTACACTACTACACCCAAAAATCCCACAAAACCCCAATCACATACTCGGTTTTATTGAATTAAAACGCTCACCCTTACCTCGAATTTTGCGTGTTCCGGAAGACAATGACGAAGAGTCACGAACAAAACCCAGCAACACGACGAACGAAGCTTCTCCTTCCTCCTTCGAAACCGTAGTCACGCCTACTTCTTGATCAAGGGGGAAATCAGCACACGGAGATTAGGGCTTGAAAGTCACAACACTAGGAAAGGAAGATAAACGACAAGGAAGGATTGAGAACTCTTACCTAACGAAACCTCGAGAGATTTCCCTTCCTTCTTCTCCTTTAGCGCCGTACGATGCTCCCTCTCTTCCCACTCTCTCAAATTTCGTTTTCTTTCTCTGATGCAAGGAGTGAGGCGCAAAACCCTAACCCCTTAGCTTCAAGAGCCTCAGGAGCGCCTAAGCTATCGGGCTTGGCTTCCTGGGCCATTTTTCACCACCCTTGAGTTACCAACATCACCCCCCAATACTCGTTCCACTTCCTGAACCACACCCATCATTTTAATTAAATTAATCACGCCTCCGACTAAAATTTAATAATTCAACTAATCAAATTAATTAAATTAATTAAATTATTTTTCGGGGTGTTACAAGGCACGTTATAGGAATTGATTTTCTCGTTAGCTTAACTAGTTTGAATAAGGTATTCCCAAGAACATATGACAGTAAAAGCTAACTCAAGGAAGTGCAAAAACAGTGCCAGTGCACATTTTAAATGTTTAAGGTCTCTCAAAATCACGTAGCACCCATTATGAAGAGTGCAACAGCTAAAACAAAATCAGGGAAATTCAGCGTAGGAAATTACAGCTCACGGTCACGAAATAGTTCGCAAAGGTTCGGAGTTGGAAACATCACATGTTGAGGGAAATTAAGCAAAAGGACAAATAGAGTAAAATACATGGGATACTAACAACAACATAAAATATAGTCCACTTTTCAAAATCATCTCACGGGGTTGTAGAAGTAGGAGAAAACAATAGTTGTAGCTTTCAAACCAAAACTTTATCATTTACAGCAGTCAAGACAGTGCACACTGTAACATCAGTAAAAACTTTATACCTGGTCAGTGTCCATTTATTTAAAAATAATTTCCAATGCCAAAGTCGGTATCCAACCGTAAAATTGTTTCATAGATGTTTCAAAAACATTTTCAGGAATCTCCTTACTTCCCAGGTTACAAAACCACACAGTGTAAATCAGGAAGCAATAACCAAAAAGATTTTGTCTAAAAATTCAAGCGCTCAATGTCAACTTCCGAAAGCATGGGAATTAGAAAATAATTCATGAGGACTCCAAACCCCCAATCACTGCGTGTCAAAAAAATAATCAGGGACACAGAGTAAAGAAAGATTGGCCGACTAACATGTATAAGTTGATTGGCAGCAATATAGCAAATTTATCCCTTCAATAGAAAACAGTTACAAGTCAAGGGAATGGAAACTTAACATATTTAAGCGGAGACGTCATTACTCAGAGTGATCGAAACATTATTGCATGTTTTCAACATAGTAACAACTTAAATAATCAGCAAAACCATTTTTACAATACAATTAGCCTTAACATCAAGACACACCACAAAAGAGTTCATACAAGACCTAGTGTCGAAACAACTTTAAACCAGTCGAAACACACGTAAATATTAAACAACAAGGTAAGTTATTGAAAACCACACAAACGAAATCAGAATTCGTTCCACAAGAAAGTTAAAGAACAGCAACCAACAACAGGGACACAAAGTTCACACACGGAAATGCAATACAACACAAAGCACCAGCAGGGGCATCTCCCCCACTAGTTCACTTACCATTAGCAACTCTTGGCTTACCTGCAACACAAATATTGGTCAGCACTTAAAAGACAACAGTTGGTCGTACACCGACACAACGACTCGACGACTTGGCCGGAGGGACCAACCATTGCTCTGATACCACTAATGTAACACCCCTTTTTCTACCCGCTAAGTTGTTTGTAAAAAAAATCAGAGTTTTCAAATTTTTAGTTACATCACAAGGGATGTCACACTTACTTCGTTAAACATTACACGCCAAATTACTCGCTTTTCGAAAACAGTCTTATAATACTTTCGAAACGTCGTCGTCAATTAAAATACAACTTCACAGCGGAACATCCACCCAGTTTAATCATAAAAGGCATTGCAACTATGCAAGGCTCACAATAGTAAAATTCCACAACAACAATAGTCATAAATAACTTAAACAACGTCATTTCCCCCCTAGTGTTACATAATCAGAGCAGACGACCCGACTCGAAGTAGTGAAGGTACCTAGTCCTTCACTCGCAATCACCTGCACGTTACCGCATAGGGGTAACATTCAAACAGAAGGGTGAGTCCAATTCAATCCATATAATAAATCACATGATAAGCAATAAGTTAAGTCACAGCTCTAAATTAATCACATCACAATCATCAATCACATCACTACAATACTCGTCACTATGTCATGTAGGCATATGAAATTCAACCCACTCGCGGGCATATGCATGAGGTACCTTTTCACAAACGTCGCTTAGCCATTATGGCCTCATCGTCACTTAGCCTTTTGGGCCTCAAAAACGTCACTTGGTTTATGCATATGGGGCATGAGACACTATGACATGCACCACTCACAAACACACAATCACGGTCAACTATGTGACCCGTCACTTACCAATTTGCCAAACAAGAGGCACAGCACCTGTCAATTCACAATTCACACACAACAACGTCACTTAGCCTTTTAGGCCTTAACATCACTTAGCCTTTTTGGGCCTCAAAACGTCACTGGGTTTTTCATCGTCACTTATTCATAAACATCATCAACTCAAACAATTCAACGTCACTTATTTTCATCGTCACTTATTCATAAACATCATCAACTCAAACAATTCAACGTCACTTATTTTCATCGTCACTTATTCATAAACATAATCAACTCAAACAATAGCCACTGAGGGCAAAAACGTCATTCACTAGCCACCAAGGGCATCATCGTCATCTACACGTAATTATCAACAACATTGGCCACTAAGGGCAAAAAGGTCATTTAACTAGCCACTAAGGCATCATCGTCATTTACACATCATAATTAACAACATTGGCCACTAAGGGCAAAATGGGTCATTTAACTAGCCACTAAGGGCATCATCGTCAAAATCATCAATTTTGACACTAAAACGTTAAACTACTAGTTATACACGAAAGGGGATTTTTAAAGACACCAAAACGACTTTTCAACGTCACAGCAACGACCACCGGGAACAGCCACTTGGGGCACCCCATCAACCTTCAGAAATAATAAGTTTTTATTTTTAAAAATGGGACACACAGATAGGAAACTGAAAAAGCTTTCCAACACTTTTTGAAACGTTTAAAACGATTGTCCGAGTCAAAAGATATAGCAAAAACAGTTTTCGAAAACATTTTGGGAACATCCGGCAAACTGGCGCCCTGGGCGCCCAGCGCCTTAGCGCAACACGCCACACGCAACACACGGGCGCCCAGCGCCTTGGCGCAGCACGCACACACGTACACGGGCGCCCAGCGCCCAGCGCCTGGCACCCAGCGCCTTGGCGCAACACCCACACCCGCACACGGGCGCCCAGCGCCCAGCGCCTGGCACCCAGCGCCTTGGCGCAACACGCACACACGCACATGGGCGCCCAGCGCCTACCGCTCCACACACTCACGCACACAGCAACACGCACTGGCGCCCTTGGCGCCCAGCACGGGGCGCCTGGCGCCCAGGACACTTCCAGCAACCAAATTCAACACAATCTCAGCACCAACATTTTTTTTCCTTCAAATTTTCATATGACCAACCACAACACCAATTTGCCACAACTCATGAACGCATATAAAATCATCAAAATCATCTATCAAACATCAAATTCGACAATATCCCAAACACAAACATGGAATCACGCATACATCAACAACTAGAACACGAAATCACGCATATATCAACAACAAGAACATGGAATCGCAAACATACTCATGATCATAATTCAATCTAGGCCATCACTACCTAAAACCTATCATAGGACCTATTATATAAGTTGATAGGACATCCCCTTACCTCGAATTTGCAGAATAGAAGCCCTAGAGACGGTCACGATCGAAACCACAGCAACACGCTCACGTCCCTTCCCTCTCCTTGGTTGTGCGACTTCCCTTCTCCTCCTCTCCTCTCCAACGCCGCCCTCCTTCTCTCTTTCTCTCTATTCTCAATTTTCGCAAATGCCCACAACACAACCCTAGCCTCACAAGACCTCACCACTTCGCATGTCACTTGGATCATGGGCTTGGGCTTTTCACTTAAGCCCATGTCTAGCTAATTGGCGCCTTCATCTCCTAATACCACCTACACCATTTATTTAATATAATTTCGCTTAATTAAATTATATTCAATTAATTAAAATAAATTCATAAATACTTAATTAAATAAATTAATTAAATATTTTAGGGTGTTACATTTACTTTTTATTTTCAGGTGTTATTTTGAAGCAAAAGAGAAAATATGAGGAAAAATGAAGAAACAAAGAAAATATTTGAGGAGGAACAATTTTTAAGACCGCTTGGCACTCAACAGGGCGCCAAGGGCGTCAAGCAGCAAAACTGGTTCAGAGCAGCACAGGGCGCCAAAAAGCAAAAACTGGCGCAGAGCCTGCGCACGACCCTGGCACATAGGCGCACGACCCTGGTGCAAAAATGGCGCAGAGCCTGCGCACGACCCTGGCACATAGGCGCACGACCCTGGTGCAAAACTGGCGCAGAGCAGCCAAAATTGACTGGCCAGAGCGCACGACCCTGGCACATAGGCGCACGACCCATGCTTGCCAGCAATGCAGAACAGCTGTTGCCAGCACAAGGCGCACGACCCAGGCTACATAGGCGCACGACCCTGGTGCAAAACTGGCGCAGAGAAGCAAAACTGGCTCATAGTGGGACTCTATTAAAATGTTGATTTCATCCTCTAAATCTTCGGGGGTATTTCCCGGACAGCCTGAACAAAATCTAAATGGCCAAATATATGCCGTCACCCTTAGAAGCGGAAAACAATTAGAGGAACCAAGAGCAAACCAAGGAAAAATTGTGAGTGAAAAACATAATTTACCATGTGAGCAAGAAGAGAAAGAAAAAGAAAAAGAACCAGAAAAAGAAAAAAAGAAAGAACCAGAAAAAGAAAGAGAAGAACCAAACATTCCCCCACCACCATACGAAGCATCTCCTTTATCTTACTTTTCACCTTCCTTTGTGAAAATAACATTTCATCTGGGGGGAATTGAAAATAAGATCTTATTGCTTATACAACTTCTATTTTACACGCCATGGGATCCAGGAATATGTTTTCATTCTTCATGTGTCACTTGGTCTTTATGCTTCAAGCAATGGGACCCAGGAATAACTTTCCAAAGGGCAAAGGTCAAGCTAATGACCATAAACGAGCGCTGCGTGGGAGGCAACCCACTGGTTTACCTATGTTTTGTTTTCCTGGAAAAAGCAGAAAAGCTACAAAATGCCAATCAATGTGAGCTTTCTTACCCCTCTCATATATTCTATTCTGATTTACATTGAGGACAATGTTTAGTCCAAGCATGGGGGGGTATTTTATTGCTTTTCTTGGGTATGTCTTTATTGCTTTGCTGAGTTTTTATCTTTTTGTACTTTGAGTTGTATCTTCTCCCTCCATCATGAAACTTTGTGAACCCTAAGCATGTTTTAGATAAGCCTTTTCTGGACAATTTTTTTTTCAAATTTTCATTAGCAATCATCTAGGTGGACTGGTTGGGAACAACAAAATTGTATCATGATTCGATTTCTACTTCTAGGGCTTTTTCACACACCCACTATTAAGACTTTTTTTCAGTTATTAATACAATTAGAAGGACTGAAAAGAAACTACTAACCTGGTTCTCTTGGTGACATTCACTGGATGCGCAGTTACTGGAGAAAAACGTCTGAGTTGGGGTATTAAAAAAAATAAAATAAAATAATAATAATAAAATAAAAATGCAAAACCAATTCAAAATGCAAAAATTGGTGCATTTTAAATGTCAAAATGAATGGTTAGCATATGAAATCAAAAAAAAAATGCTTGAATGCCCAACATATAAAGACCCTCCTTTGAGACCCGGTCTTAGTGAATGAAGGACCCAAGCTTAAGAATGCTGGGGAACCGGTTCTATGATGACATTGATATCCTCTCTAGAGTATTGATACTTTAAAACTGTCTCCCAATTCCACAAGAAGCCCGGATAGTAGTTCTCAAACCAAAGTGTTAGAATTGCCCCACAGTTCACTTAAGGTTTCGATATGAAAATAAATTCCCTTCAGAATTGGCCTATAGATTTACACTGTTTTTGCTTGAGGACAAGCAAAGGTTGAAGCATAGGGGAGTTTGATAAGTCTATTTTTAGAGTCTTTTTAATTGTTATTTTTCTTAAGTTTATTTGGTATTTTAATTATATTTTTGAGCTATTTTACTACAAATGTTTACTTTTTATTTTCAGGTGTTATTTTGAAGCAAAAGAGAAAATAAGAGGAAAAATGAAGAAACAAAGAAAATATTTGAGGAGGAACAATTTTTAAGACCGCTTGGCACTCAACAGGGCGCCAAGGGCGCCAAGCAGCAAAACTGGCGCAGAGCAGCACAGGGCGCCAAGCAGCAAAAACTGGCGCAGAGCCTGCGCACGACTCTGGCACATAGGCGCACGACCCTGGTGCAAAACTGGCGCAGAGCAGCCAAAATTGACTGGCCAGAGCGCACGACCCTGGCACATAGGCGCACGACCCATGCTTGCCAGCAACGCAGAACAGCTGTTGCCAACACAAGGCGCACGACCCAGGCTACATAGGCGCACGACCCTGGTGCAAAACTGGCGCAGAGCAGCCAAAATTGACTGGCCAGGGCGCACGACCCAGGCACATGGGCGCACGACCCTGGCGCCAGACAAGTCAATTTTGGCTACACCCACTTGCTGATGGCTATCTTTGCCAACCTGATTTGCCACTTTTTTTGGACCATTTTGCCCCTCCACTCTAGTGCCTTGGCCCTCATATTTTCCTATAAATAGGACCTTGATCCTCACTTGTAACTAAGCTTGAATTTTGTTAGAAAATCAATGACAAGGTTTCCTCTAAGATTCATGACTTCAATTTACTCTTCATGCTTTTTATGATTCTTGCTCTTTTAAATTCTCGCTCTTTTACTTTCTCGCTCTTTTAATTTCTCGCTCTTTTATTTGCTCGATATTTACTTTCTCGCCCTTTTATTTTCCAAGTCATTTACTTTCCTTGCTATTTACTTTCTTGCCCTTTTATTTTCCAAGTCATTTACTTTCCTTGCTATTTACTTTCTTGCCCTTTTATTTTTCAAGTCATTTACTTTCCTTGCTATTTACTTTCTTGCCCTTTTATTTTCCAAGTCATTTACTTTCCTTGCTATTTACTTTCTTGCACTTTTATTTTCTTGTCATTTACAATTCCGCTATTTATGATTTTGCAATTTACCGCTTTCTTTTATTTCTCGCGATTTAATTTCATGTCTTTTCTTCTTCTTCTTCTTCTCTCATATTTAATATGAGTGAGTAGATACAAAGTCTTGTGTTATTGGGAGTAATCCAATGATAGGTCCCTAATAATTCCCAAGACTATTCTCCACTCCAAATTGTTTTATATTTCAATCTAATTTTATTGCCCTTCAAATCTTATTTTAAACATCAAACGAAGAACCGAAAGGTGAAGTATTGATGTTGGATCTATGAAATTAGACAAGGGAATCAACACATGAGAATAGTTTTGAAACTCTTGAGACATTATAAAGGTGTTATGCTTAATGGGTTTTGGTGACAATCAACCAGGAGAATAGGCTTGATTGTTAGTTCAAAACACGCTCTTGTACTCCGAAAGGAGACATTAGTTATATTCGCTGCCTTGTCTTTGAAATATATTACTCTTATAAATTGTTGAATAGTCTAAAGAAATTATTTTGGTTCCTCATTGTTGTGATAAAACTATAAACCTGAGATTGTTTGTTTTTATTTCTAAATTTTACAACTCCTAAAAACCATCCCTTCTAGCTAATCAACTTTGGAAAATTAAATTGGTAATCACTTAGGCTCTCCCTGTGGATCAATAACTCTTTTATTACGCGACAAGACCGTGCACTTGCGGCCTATCACCATCCATCCCTCATGTAATTGGACCAATGATACTCTGTTTTTGAACACGATTGCAAGGTTTAAAGTGAATAGTTTTTGGAAGTCATAACTGTTTCAAAAACCGTAAAGTAGTACTCGTGAGCGAACATGTGTTATGTTTAATGTCATGGAACTAAATGTTCAAGCAACTGTTTAACGTCATGGAACTAAATGTTCAAGCAAGGTAATGATGTATAATTTATATCAAGTGCGGGTGACGACCCAGTTAATTAGTATACTAGGGGAGGGGAAATCATGAGCCCTAGAACCTAGACCTCACTAGTGTTTGAAGCTTAGGTAAGCTAATGGAGAGGTTCGAAGGTAACGGCGTGGTCATTACCGAAGATGTACTATGTCATGTCAGGATGTATATGCACGTAGGACCTAAATGGACTACGATTAAATGAACAAAAATAAATGAACCGCGAGTGTGTAGTCAGGGGGCTCGATAGGACTCACTGAGATAATGTTTATCTCACCCTTCATGTTTTGTCGTATTTACAGAGAAACAGGGAAAAGCTAAGGCGAAGAGGCTCGACCAGTCGATGTGACCTTAGAGGAGATCTTGAAGCTTTAGTTTAAGTGCTTATATTCTCCCCTTTATTATCTTTGTATTATCGATTGTATGACTTATACTTGTTACAAGTTGTAAATCGTTTCCGCTACTTTTGGTTATGGATATTGAACACTAGGTCATGAGAAGTTTTAAGGCACGTAAGTTAAATATTTACCTAATTTTATGGTACGTTATGATACTGAGGCGACGGCTTGATGATTGCTCATCGAAGTTTTTAGTTGTGTTCAATATCACGGACTATAAGTGATCTCTGATTTATGCTAAGCTGTGCATTTTAGTATTTCTACTTGTATGAAATATTAAGGTGTTACATTTTGGTATTAGTTGATGATGATGCTGCTTGAATATGAAGCATGCTGATTATTTATGATGTGACTGAGGTAATGTGCTTGAGGTATATAGATATAAAAATTATATCGAGTTTAAGAGACGGCTCAATGCGGGTATTATAGGTGATGTAGCTTGATTGAACGAATTCGAGATGGTCATAAGATATGATGCTGGGTTACATGCTTTGTGTGCATTGTGTGTGTAAGATATTGATTTGAACACGAATCAATGGTTGAAATACTGTGTTGGATTGCGATTAGTATGTCGGGTTATCTTTTAAAGGTGTTGTTGTTGACTTAAATTAAGTTAAGGATTGATTGGGAACAAGTCCGGAGTAAACGGAATGACGCAATTTGACACAAAACAGAATTTTTGGAAAATATTGAGAAGACACGTTTTCCGTTTTTCGTACAATGCCAATTCTTTACCAATCCTTCTCTAACTTAACCTAAGTTACTCTAACCCTAGTGAGACTACTTGAGGTGTGGTTGTATAGTCAAAAGATTTTCGAAACATTTGTAAATTCCATTTCACCTGTGACGTTCAATTTTGAAAACCCAAGTGTGATTGTGCTGTTTTAATAGAAGTCCTATTTTAAGTTGGGGTGAGTTATCATTTTGAGGAGAAATGTTTTCAAAATGTCCTTATTTTGAGAACTAGCAAAAATAATTTTCTATATTTGAATGAGCCTACTAAGGAGTATTTTCCAACCTAGTATTATGCCTAAGTATGCGAATAGGATTTTAACGATTTTGAGGACAAAATCTTTCAAGTTGGGGTGAGTGTAACATCCCTAGTTCAGTTAATTTTACATAACGAAATTAACTTGCGATTTATCGTCAATTAAATGATAAGTCGAGTCATGGCTAAGTTTATGTCGAGAAAGCAATGTTAATATAAGTAATTGAGCAAAATTGAATTTAGGATATTGAATTTAATTGCTAAACGAAGTAAATTGATTGTGTGATTTATTGAATTAAAATGAATTATTGTTGATTGATACATGAATTATGTGGACTGTTATTATGTATTGAATGACTGTTTTGAAGCTAGTGGAGAGGTTCAACGGTAAAGGCGTGGTCATTACCGGAGATGTACTATGTCATGTCATGTCATGTCATGTCAGGATGTATATGCACGTAGGAGAATTCACTGAGATAATGTTTATCTCACTGTTTATATGTTGTTGTTTTACAGATACTCAGGGAAAGAACAAAGCGAAGAAGTACGGTTGATGAGGCCTTAAGGAGAGCATAAAGTTTTAACTTTATGGTCATGTTGTGTTTCCCTAGTTGTTGTACTTCGATTTGATGACTTGTACTAGCTACTAGTTAATGATCGTTTTCGCTATTTTCTTTGTTGATGGATATTGAACAATAAGTGATGTCTAGTAAGAATGACTTAAGACTCGATTGTATTTTGAAGTCTTGAGATATTTATGACTCTTCGATTTACTTAATTTAAAGAGTTTTTAGTTTTGTTCAATATCTGAAACAGGAAATTCTACTCTGATGTATGCCATTTCGTGCGTCTTAGTATTTCTACTCGTTAGAAATATTAGGGTGTTACACCTGGCCTTGTTGCTATCCAGCAGGCGCAATGAGCTGTAGAAAACACATGTCCAAGGCCATCTGATTAAGGTATTGACGTGAATTTATATTTATATATATATATATATATAGGGAGCGTATCAGGTGAGAACTAGTTCTTACTGTGAAAAATGAGAACTCTTAATTCTAACCGTTAGATTAAAATCAACGATTTAGATTACCTCATTAATTATAGGATCCCATGTGATTTGTAACTAAAAACGAAACAATCATACAAAATCCTACAATTAAAGAGGTAATCTAAATCGTTGATTTTAATATAACGGTTAGAATTAAGAGTTCTCATTTTTCACGGTAAGAATTAGTTCTCACGGTAAGAATTAGTTCTCACGGTAAGAATTATTTTAAGAGTGCTTGTTGATTATTGAACTTTTTTATCTCGTGTAGTCTAGCATAGGAGTAACCACAAGATCAAAAGTTAAATCAACTCCATATCAGTAGGTGATGTTGCCACTTCCTACCAAGGTAATTCGTTTTTGTTATTTATTCTATTCGTTTTTGAATAATCCACCATTTATTTTTTGCACCGGTAATGTAATAGAAGCATCTATTGTTTGTTTGTTGGAGCTGGTTTCTACTTGGTGGCTATAAAAATTTGCACATTGATATATTATATCGAAGTAAGTGGAGTTACATTTTCATTGCACAAGGTATGCAAATGGATTTAACCTTTATGATCTTATGTCTATGATGTAGTAGATAATGTTAGTGTAAATTTTATACAATGCAGTGGATGTATCACATCAGCAGAGACAATTATGAGCTAGTATTTTTTTGTATATAGAAATTTCCTGCGAAATTTCCTGCTGGAATTTTCCTGCGGAATTTTCTGCGAACTTCCTGCGGAATTTCTTGTGCAAAAATTCCTGCCGATCAAAAAATCTGCAGGAAACAATTATCCACGAACGAAATAACTACGGACCATAATCCGCAGGAAATTCGGCAGGAAACTGGCTTCCTGCGAATTTTTTTAGCAAATTCCACAGGTAATACCGAGATTTCTACTAATGCAACCAATTGAAAATTCTTTGCTATATCTGCTTAGTAACTTCGCACGAGCCAAACAAGTGAGAAATTGTCTCGGTTTCTTTGAAACACAACACGCAACAAAGCTCCCGAGCAGAATTTGGAATCCCGCGCCTGTAAAGTTCATCATGGGTTGCTATTATCCCCAAAATTAGTCTCCAAGAAAAAATCGTAGCCTTCTAAGGTACGTCATTTCTCCATAATTTCTTGCAAGCGTCTATAGTTCTGCTCTCCACTTGGCCAGCCAAACCTGCAAAATTACACAGGTGCTGTTCATAACAATTTTTAACCGTAAATTCCCTCATTGAATCCGGCAACCAGCACATCTATCGTTTACATCCCTTAATGGAGCGACTCCCATCAACTGGTTCTACGAACTTCCTGCGGAGTTTCCTGCTGAATTTCCTGCCAATTAAAAAATCAGTGAACATAAATAGTTACCTTGAGAGTGAGAGCGAGCAGCAAAACGAAGTAGGTAAGAGTCTCAGAAGGAGACAACGGCTTGTAGTTTATTTCTTCCGCTTGCTCCCCTCGTTGCTGCAAAAAAGAACATTCCAATGACAGTTTGTGGTTAGAGGACCGATTCTTTGAAAAATGATGAGGAAAAACAAAATCATAGTCAAAATCAAGAGAGAAAGAGGCAAACGGGGAAATGAGATACAGAGAGAGGGAGAGAGGAGAAGGGAGGGATTCAACATGAAGAAGAGATGAGAGATTAAAAAATAGCTCTATTGCTTGCTTTCAACTGAGAAAATGTAGGAAGATATTTTGTGGCCCTTCTTCTCTTTGTTAGTGTCGATTGAGAGAGAAGTGAGGGTATTGAAAGCTAGAGATTTGGGAAGTATTCCGTGTGTGTTTTGTTTTGTGTCTGACACACACTCTACTCTTCCGTGTGGTCAGAGATAAAGAAGGAAAAAGGTCAAAAGTGAGTTAGTGTTACCAGAAATAGCTGACAACCTCACATGGGTGTGGCAGGGAAGAAGTTAGCGCCAAAAGGAGGGAAAGGCAAAAAAATTGGCGCCAAAGGGTGATGGAGTGCTGGCATTGAGAAGCCCTCAAGATGTAAATGTAGAGATAACAAGTCCATTAGTTTTAAGTCCCATTAATCTATTATTAATACAAACAAATATGGTGATTTTTGTTAACTTGGTGATTTTGGTCCTTCTCTTTTACTTTTGACAATTTTGGTCTCTACTTTTCTTAATTTCGCAATTTTTACCCTCAAAAATCATGGATTATTTGCAATTTTGATCTTTAAAAATCTTGATTTTTGGGAAAATTGGGGACTAAAATTGCACAATCCATGTTTTTTAACGAGCAAAAGTGCAACATAAAAAATCACAAGGATCATAATTACCAAATTAGAATAGCAAAATATGTTTAATTGACATACATCATACCTGTAAAAACTTTTTAAGGTAGGTGAGCTAAAGTCAAACATTTTTTATGATGTGCTATTTCATGATACGTTTTAAAAAAATTCTACAATGACAATGTATATAAATTAAATCACACACACACATATATATATAAACTTAAAATTGTATTAAACTAAATCGTTTGACCACCCTTGGCCAGGGTCCTAGATACGCCACTGGATACAAATATTCCACCTTTTTGTTGGGCACGTGTACTATTGGGCACGTATAAGGACAAAAAGCGCCTCCAAATTAGGGTTTCTCTTGGATCATGTGCCCTAGCACTATTTGAGGCGGCCTTCCCTCTTCATTTATCACATTTGGTCATAAGGAGAAAGTATAGAAATAGCTTTCCTCCAAATTGCTGAGAGTATTGCTGCAGCAACCACAGGAGCTGATTATACTCGAGGGAGTGCTAATTTAGGGAGCTTTTTTGTATCTTCATGAGTCAGATCTTGGAGCTTACCTTCACTTTTCTACTCTTAATATAATTCATTTCTTATATCTTTTTCTTTTAGTTATGACTTTAGCATTTATGTTGAAGTTGTATTTCTTGTGTTGTTCGCTCATTATGTGCAAAACACTCTGAGTCGGGATGCTTATACCTATGTAATGAAGTTTTAGTGTATTTAATGTAGTATGCATGTTTGATGTTTACGCATTTTATCTTTTGTGTGTTACTATTTCCATCTTGGATTAGGAATGACCAACTAATTTCGAGTAGCATTTATGAATTCTGAAAAGGTTTGTAAATTGATCTCAAAAGATAATATGGATATTGAGTATTAAAAGACATTTTAATACTCCTTGCTTAAACCCTAGACATAGGAGGGCAAAATCCATAAGGTGAATACTGTGGATGTGTAAGCAGCCTAAGGTGTACTTATTTAGGGCTTAGACATAAGCTCTTGTAAGAAATCCCTAGTGTGAGATATTTGAAAGAATATAAACTAATGGAACAACACCTAATGTTGCAGCATCAATCATGACATTATTGCATTTTAATGGATTTACCTGGTTACAGCATCCCAACTTGCTCTCAACTCTGATTTCTTATACTCCTTTACTTTTTCATTGTTATTGATGGTCCCAAAAACTTGTGTATTTACTTTGCCTTGCTTCACTAATTTGTTAATCAAATTAAAGACATATTAAGCTTTAATCATCGTGGGAACGATATCTATTTATCACTTACTACTTGTTAGACAGTGCATACTTGCACTTTAATCTCCACAACAATCTTGCAAATAATCTAAGGTTGTTTGCCAATACCAGTCGGCTTGGATATTGTCTTGAAGACATTACTGTACTGGACTGCATTTCCTCCTCCTGGCCGAATATTGTCAATTTGCAGGATGATGACCAACAGGTCGTTGTTGGCAAGGAGTTTTAGTGTTGCACTGAAGTATTCATATCGTCCCAGAAGCTCTCTTTCTCTCTCACTCTCGTTTTCTTAATTTTCTTCTTGCTCTTGTTTTAGTTAATTTTATAGCAATTACTCATTAATCTTAAATGATGAATTATTTAATTTCTTCAATTTCATATTTTTTTAATTTATTTTTATTGTCTAAAAGTATAACGAGGTTCATACATGTCCAAACCAATGACATACAAGAGTTGGACGTAGCAGCAGCTGAATTCGGATTCCACAAGAAGGTCTCGAGTTGAAATCTTGGGTGTGGAAAAACACTGTCAGGAGGCGAGAACCACATGAACCGACAAAGTTGGGTACTTGTGGCTAGCCAAGTTCCTTGGCATAGAGTAGTCATCAACAAAGTCGGTGTATATGTGCTCCTTCAACACAATAACCAAAAGAATACATGTCCAAACCAACACCATTGGCCCAGTGGTATAAACTACCCTAGGATATAGGGGGTTGACTCGGTGCTCCCGACTTCGATTCCTGCAGTGAACATACTCGGTGTTGCGCAGTGCAAAATTTTCTCCTCAACAATAATAGCATGGGTCAGAAACCAGACCGAACTGGACGGTTTCAATGGTTGGGCCGAGAACCGGAACCGAATCTAGTTAGACTTTGCCTTAGAACTGGGAAAGAACCCAGAAACCGGGCCAAAATTGGGATAACCGGTCAATACGATTTGCACGGTTCAGTCAAACAAAAGTTTAAAACTCTTTTTTTTTACAGAAACCATCGCATTTTGTTGGAAAATATGCATCTGGGTACCGACCTCAAATATTGCTTAAACTCAGAGATCTGCTCGTCGATGATTTGAGTTATAAAATTAATATTTAGTCTTTTGTTTAATATTTAGTGCTTTTGCCGGTTCAATGATAGGTCCAAATTTTTGAACATTGAATAACAAGAGATTAGTCATTCGTTTAAAGTGTTAGAAGGTTCTGTATGTAGCCGGTGATGCTCTGGAGAAAAAAAAAAGGATCATACCTGTCCCCTCTGTAATCATTTAATATAAGCGTGTTTTTCGATTACAACTAGTTAAAGAATTGCGGCATGTGTGCCTGAATGTTAAAAATTACCCAATAATCATTTGATTCACATACTATATCGATTTATTTTAAAAAAAAGGTAGTATTATATTTTGTATTTCCTTATATAGTAGGCGTATTTAATTTGTTATCTTTCCTATATATGCTCAAAAATCCATTCTTTTACATAAAAGTAAGATAGACAAAAAAGTAATCCATTAATTTGTGATAAGATAGATGACAAAAAAAGTAAGATAGACAAAAATATAGCAAATGAAAAAAAGACTAAAAAAGACTAAAAATACAGAACGTAATTGAAGTTACTTCTAGATTAAATTGTAACTGATTAAAGGAATTTTAAAAAAAATATTAAAATATTTTATAATCTTAAAATATTTGTGTTCAAAACTATTTTACAATAACTTCTCAATAAATCGTCTTTATGGTGGAGAGATTTGATGATGTTAGGGGATGGAACTCAACTACAAACCGATTGGTTCAAACAGCTCGTGAAGAAAAAACTAGGCGATGGTGCAACGATTAAGTTTTGGTTCGATTCGTGGCTGGGAAGAGAACCGTTAGCGTCTCTTTTTCCTTCGCTGCTAAACCAGTATACTGCAAGGGATATAACGGTGTTGGAAATGGGTTGATGGACGAACAACGGTTGGGTTTGGAACATGAATAGGGCCTCGGTTTCAACTGCAGCAGAAACTGTTAATATAGTAGCACTGGCAGAATTACTGCATGAAGTACAGCCAAGAAGGGGTGAGGCCAATCGGTGGGTATGGTTTCCAGACAGTTTGAGAGGCTTCACGGTTAAGAGCTGCTATAATTGGATACAAGAAAAATCAATGTATATTTCAGAGGTGCAGGGAAACTTGAAAGAAGCATGTCAAATCTTATGGAAAAATGATTTACCTTCTAAAGTGCTAGTGTTGTGTTGGAGATTGTTGTTGAGCAAATTGCCAACTAGAGACAAGTTACATAACCGTGGAATACTAACGTCTGAGCACGAGACCAACTGTGTGCTTTGCTTCAGGGAGCTAGAATCACATGAACATTTATTTAATAACTGTATGATAACACAGGAAGTTTGGTGGGGAATCTTCACGTGGTTGGGAAAGGATTTTGACAGAAAAGAAGACTTGTTAAGGTGAATTTCTGGGAGTGCGGCAGTTGGGCAAAGGGTAAGTATTCCAAGAGGGTAAGACTTTTAATATGGGAAGCAACTATATGGAATATATGGACAGCAAGGAACAACATACTATTTAGAGGAGAAATCGCCAATGCAAACTCAATCACTACAGCAACCAAATACACTTCTTGGGGATGGTTTATAGCAAGGAGGGGGAGAAATAGTGGGTTGACTTTCTCGGATTGGTTTAATTGTCCGATAGGGTGTCTTTCATCATTGTAATACAACCTAACTTGGGGTACTCTTTTTTCCTACCTGGGTCTTTTTCCCAATGGATTTTGGCTCAGGAGGTTTTAAGGAGGCCTCTCCCCCTTCCATAACCGTTGTACATGGGTTGATGCACCCCTATTGCATCCCATAATACAATATTTGCTTATCAAAAAAAAAACTTCTCAATTACGTTTTTTATAGATACTTCTCAATTAAGAAAGCACTCAATCTTTTGTAACGTTAATTAATTTAGTTTTGAAAGTATTAAAGGCAAATCACTGGGAGAATCAATTCACTCATTTCATACCTCTCCCAGTCACATATTTGTTGCAACACTTCAATCAACTCTTTTAAAGATGCTTAAGTCCATATGTGTTAGCTCTGATGTTGTCTGCTCTAATGATTTCTCATTACCTGTCGAGTTACAATTGCAAGAGGGGCTGGAGAAATGTAATATCCCCAATTTTCGCTAATTAAATTATTTGGCGTGAATTGATTTGTTAAGTTTATTGAAAATAAAATGGAAATTTGCTTGATTGATTTATCATTCAATTGTGTGTGATTGGTAATTAATTGTGTCAAGTTAGAGTAATTAGAGTGAAGGAGCCATAGGGTATGAAATGTTTAAGTGGGGGACAATATTGTCTTTTCCCTATACCCATATATATATATATATATATATATATATATATATATATATATATATATATATATATATATATATATATATATATATATATATATATATATATATATATATATCCCCTCCAGCTGAACCCAAGTGGCCAATGTAACACCCCTTTTCTATAACTGCGCTTTTTAACAAAATCAGAGTTTCTTTTTTTTTTTTTTTAAACAATTAAAGTGAGTGCTACACTTACTCCATAAAAATCAAGATACATAACACCATACGAAAAGTTTAGTTCGCATCAACTAAATCAGATCACCAACAGCAGCGGAATAATAATCAGTTAAAAATTAAAACCAATACATCACCAATGAAAACTAACAGTTTTAGGAAAATAAAACATAAACATAAGGACACCCCCCCCTGGTGCTACGTATCAGAGCGTGACACTTCCTACCAGACGAAGGCATAAGAAATCCTTCACTCGCTATTACCTGCACGTTGCCGACATAAGAAGCAACATAAAAGCAGTAGGGTGAGTCTCTTTTCATAATTAATAACATATGAGAATTAAGCACTGCATAGGAAAAGGAAACCAGGCACACCAATTCATAACAATAGGGAATGATCACATCAGCATACTAATTCCAAGCAGCACTATATAATATATGATTATGTATGTAATGCAACCCAAACTCCACGGGTACATGCATGTCGGATCCGTCACCAATACAAATAGGCCGTAGCCTCTGCTCACCAAATCAAACTAGGCCGAAGCCTCTACTCACCAATTAAAATTAGGCCGTAGCCTCTGCTCACCAATAATGCATATGTCCATGAGATGCTATGGAATGCATCACAACACACCAAGTCCAATCAATTTATCATTTAAAATTCATGATCTCACCATTGTATATTAATCAGCTCACCAAATTAAAATTAGGCCGTAGCCTCTGCTCACCAATCTCACCCTATCATTCTCACCAATTCAGCTCACCACTCACACCAACACCAATTTAAATAGACCAGCTTAGGACATTGACACGACATAGGGAAAGTGGGTAAAAATAGCCATTTGGACACTTGAACACCCTCAGCCAGAAACACCAGTAAAATAAATTATTTTTGCATAAAATTGTGACTATTGGATAGGCACTGAAATTAGCTTCAAAACGCATTTTGAACCGTTGAATTTGGATAACCGAGTCAAAAGTTATATTAAAAACAGTTTAGGAAAAATGTTAGACATTCTGGAAACAGGCGCATGGGCGCTGGGCGCCCAGGGGCAACACAGCGCTTGGCGCATGGGCGCTTGGCGCCCAGGAGAGGCAACACGCAACAGCGCACAGGCGCATAGGCGCTTGGCGCCCAGGGACAACACGCGCAACAGCGCACAGGCGCTAGGCGCCCAGGGGAACAACACGCACACAGGCGCATTGCGCCCAGCACAGCAACATGGCGCCCAGGCACTAGGCGCCTAAGAAAAACTTGAAACCGAACTCATTTTTCTTCGAAAATTATTTTACACGAGCCAAATGCTCAGGACATTAAAACCCAACAAAAATTTCATCAAAAGCTGAACATTATTTTTGGCGCCCATGCACTAGGCACCTAGTGAAAATACGCAACTCAACTCCTTTGTTGACCAAAATCAGTTTTTATGAGCCATTTTACCCAAGTATAAAAACCTGAAAACAATTTTCGCAAAACTATCACCAGAACTTTGGGGCCCTTGGCGCCCATGACTCAAGCAACGAGTGCCAAAACTGGCAGCACAGGAACACAGGGAGGCAACACAGGCAACAGAATTTGGAAACAGGCACAGCACACTGCTGGGCGCCTGGCGCCCATGACTAGGCGCAACACAGAATTTTTCAGCAATAGGCATATGGCGCCCAAGGCGCCTAGGACTCCCAAACAGAATTTTTCCACTTCCAATTATCAACTAAAATCACCAAAACACTCCTATATACGTATATAATCAAAGTGTCACCATAATTCCCAATTTCACCATATAATCACCAAACAATCATATACTCAAACAATTAGTCTACAATTCGCATATTGCCCCAATTCAAACATCAATCATAAAATTCTCAACATATTAATTCAACAACAACATCACAATATTATAATTTCTCAACAACAACACAATTCAATCATGGAAACTAACCTAGGACCCTAACCCTAAGCAATTCCCAATTCGCATAAGTATTAAGAACAAAAAGAGGACCCCCTAACCTTATGGAAGTCGAATTTGCTAGCCAAGCTCCAAGGGAAGAATGTGAATCACAATTGAGCCTCCTCCTCTTCTCTATGAGCTTCGCCTTCTCTCCTTCTTCTCCTCTTCCTTTCGCAACCCTCCTCTTCTCACTCTCTCTTTTTCGCTTCTTTTCTTATTTTTCCAATAGAGAACAAAATGCAAACTAATCCCTAGACCCCCTTGGAAGTCGAATACAAGACAAGGAAATGGGCCACGGGCCTAATTGTGGATCACGGGCCCTTGCTCGCACCACTTAAATAGTAATAGCACCTCCTAATAAAATAAAATAAAATAATTAAACTCGAATTATTTAATTAAATTAAATAAATATTGTAAGCCTTAAATAACTTAATTAAATAAATAATTAAATTATTTTGGGGCGTTACAACTCTCCCCCACTTAGAATATTTCGTCCTCGAAATTACCTGAATCAAACAACTCCGGATATGCTTCCCGCATCTTACTCTCCAGCTCCCAAGTCATACTCTCACCAGCAGCTCCTAACCACACCACCTTCACCAAAGGAATTTCTTTCCCTCTCAGAATCTTCACTTCTCTATCTTCAATCCGCACAGGCATAGTCTCCACAGTGAGATTATCCCGCACCTCTACTTCATCCATCTGAATCACATGAGACGGGTCCGGAACATACTTTCGAAGTTGTGACACGTGAAACACGTCATGCAAGTTCGAAAGATTTGGCGGCAAAGCCACCCTATAGGCAACACTCCCCACCCTCTCCGTAATCTGATACGGACCAATGAAACGGGGAGTTAACTTCTTTGATTTCAAGGCACGCCCAACACCAGTCACTGGAGTGACTCTCAGGAACACATGATCACCCGCCTGAAACTCTAAATCCTTCCTTCTCTTATCATGATAGCTCTTTTGTCGACTCTGCGACGCTTTCATCTTCTCACGGATTAATTTTACCTTCTCAGTTGTTTCTCGCACAATCTCAGGCCCCAACACTGCACTCTCCCCAGATTCATACCAACACAACGGAGTCCTACATCTCCGGCCATACAACGCCTCAAACGGTGCCATACCAATACTAGAGTGAAAACTGTTGTTATAGGTGAACTCGATCAACGAAAGATGAGAATCCCATGAACCTCCCTGCTCAAGAACACATGCCCTCAACAAGTCCTCTAACGACTGAATAGTCCTCTCCGTCTGACCATCTGTCTGCGGATGATAAGCGGAGCTCAACCTCAACTTAGAACCCAAGGCTTCTTGCAAACTTTTCCAAAATTCAGATGTGAATCTCGGATCTCTATCAGACACAATACTAAGCGGAACGCCATGCAACTTCACAATAGTCTTGATGTAGATCTCTGCCAACTTTGGAACTGGATAAGTCATATTAATTGGTAAGAAATGAGCAGACTTAGACAACCTGTCCACAACTACCCATATAGCATCAAACCCTCTCACTGTATTTGGCAACCCAGTTACAAAATCCATGGAAATGCTATCCCATTTCCATTCGGGAATCTCCAATGGTTGCATCAGCCCCGCAGGCTTCTGATGCTCAATCTTAGACTTCTGACAAGTCAGACAAGAATACACAAATTTAGCCACATCCTTCTTCATACCAGGCCACCAGAACATTTTCCTCAAATCTTGGTACATTTTCGTAGCCCCGGGATGAATACTCAACTTGCTCCTATGGCTCTCCTCAAGAATCATTCTCTTCATCTCAGCATCGTCAGGAATGCAGATCCTATCTCTGAATCTCAATACACCTTGGGAATCTAACTTGAAATCTCCATCCACACCCTGATCATTCACAACTAACAGGTCTACCAACTTTACATCTGACTTTTGGGCTTCTCTGACACTGACCAAAAATTCATTGCCAATCTTCAACATCCCCAATCTGACACTCTGCGGTGTCACTTCACAAACCAGACTCATGTCCCGAAACTGCTCAATCAACTCTAACTCTTTCACCATCAAAGCCGACATATGCAAACTCTTCCGACTTAAAGCATCAGCCACGACATTAGCTTTGCCGGGGTGATAGTTCAAGCCAAAATCATAATCTTTTAGCAATTCTAACCAACGTCTCTGTCTCATATTTAGCTCCTTCTGATCAAACAAGTATTTCAGACTCTTGTGGTCACTAAACACTTCAAATCTGGTACCATACAGATAGTGCCTCCAAATTTTCAGCACAAACACAATTGCAGCTAGTTCCAAATCATGAGTAGGGTAGTTCTTCTCATGGGTCCTCAACTGTCTGGACGCATAAGCTACTACCTTACCCTCTTGCATCAATACACCTCCCAAACCCATCTTGGAAGCATCGCAATATACTACAAACGGTCGATCAGGAACAGGCAAAGTCAACACGGGCGATGTGGTCAACCTCTTCTTCAACTCATTGAAGCTCTCCTCACAGCGTGCATCCCACACAAAAGCTTTTCCCTTACACGTCAATTGAGTCAACGGAAGTGCCAACTTCGAGAAACCTTCAATGAATCTCCTGTAATAACCAGCTAATCCCAAGAAGCTTCTGATTTCTGTAACTGACTTCGGGCTCTCCCATTGAGACACGGCATCAACCTTGGCTGGGTCCACAGCTATACCATTACCAGAGATAATATGACCAAGGAAACCTACCTCATTCAGCCAGAACTCACACTTAGACAATTTTGCATACAATTTCTTTTCTTTCAACACTTCCAATACTAACCTCAAATGTTCTGCGTGCTCCTCTTCTGTTTTAGAATACACCAGAATATCGTCAATAAACACAACTACAAACCGATCCAAGTAACTGTGGAAGGTACGGTTCATGTACTCCATAAACACACCCGGCGCGTTGGTAACACCAAACGGCATCACAGAATACTCATAGTGCCCATATCTCGTTCTGAAAGCGGTTTTCTGAATGTCTTCGTCCTTTACCTTGATCTGGTGATAACTTGACCTCAAATCGATTTTACTAAACACCTTAGCACCTACCAACTGGTCCATCAGATCATCAATTCTGGGAAGCGGATACCTGTTCTTTATTGTCACTTTGTTCAATTGCCTATAATCGACACAAAGTCTCATACTCCCGTCCTTCTTTTTCACTAACAATACCGGAGCACCCCACGGTGACACACTTGGCCTTACAAATTTCTTTTCAAGCAGATCTTCTAATTGCTTTTTCAATTCAGACAACTCTGAGGCTGACATTCGGTACGGTGCCATAGACACAGGCCTAGTACCAGGTATAAGATCAATGGCAAACTCAACCTCCCTCTCTGGCGGAACACTTGGAATTTCATCCGGGAACACTTCAGGGAACTCACACACTACTTGAACCCTTTCAATGATTGCCTGATTCTCAGCAGACAATGACGCCATCAAAGCAAACAGATGAACTCCTTCCTTCATTACCTTATGCAAATGACCAGCAGGCAACAAAACAGATTCTTCTTCCTCGGGAGGAAGGAAACTCACAGATCTACGGGAACAATTAATATGCACATGGTTATACACTAACCAGTCCATACCAAGAATGACATCCAACCCTCCCAACGGCAAACAAATAAGATCAACAAGAAAATCTCTGCCGAATATTGACAGAGGGCACTTAGCACACACAAGAGAGGTAGTTACTGAACCCTTAGCTGGAGTGTCAATAACCATCTCCCTCATCATAGAAGATAAAACAAGGTCCAATTTCTCAGCACACAAGGCAGCAATAAATGAATGCGTAGCACCAGTATCAATAATAGCAATCAAAGGAATACCATTAATAAAACATGTACCTCGAATCTCATTAGTATCCTCTGATCCTGCGAGAGCAAACACTTTTCCATGGGACTTCTCTTTCTTCGGCTTAGTACACTTAGTACTAATATGACCTGATTCCCCGCAATTGTAGCACACCACATCCCTTTTCTCACATTTTGCAGCCACGTGACCTTCCTTACCGCACTTGAAACATTTATTATCTGAGCAGTCAAAACTCTTGTGACCCGGCTTGCCACACCTGTAGCACACAACCTTCGCAGGGGCATCTCCCCCACTTGTTTTCTTATTATCAGCATACCTCTGCTTACCCTTACCAGCTGGAGCCTCATACGGTTTACCCCGGTTCTGAAATTTACCCCTCAGATCCTTCATGACCCTGGAGTGAGCATTACTATCATCCTCATATATCCTGCAACTGTCGATCAAATCAGCGAATACCCGAATCTTCTGGTACCCTACAGCCTTCTTAATATCAGCCCTCAGCCCATTCTCAAACTTGATACACTTTGAGAACTCAGAATCAGCATCAGCATAATGGGGATAAAACTTAGCCAATTCAGTGAACTTGGCAGCATACTCTGTCACTGACATGCTTCCTTGCTTCAACTCAAGGAATTCTATTTCTTTCTTACCTCTCACATCTTCAGGAAAATATTTCCGCAAGAACTCTCTGCGGAAAACAGCCCAAGTTATCTCTTCATTGGCAGTCTCTAACCTCTGCCTCACCTCCATCCACCAATCATCAGCTTCCTCTGCCAGCGTATGGGTACCATACCTGACCTTCTGCGCATCATTACAATCCATGACCCGAAATATCCTTTCAATCTCTTTCAGCCATGCTAGAGCACCATCTGGATTATACTTGCCCTTAAAGACAGGTGGATTCTCTCTCTGGAACGTGGCCAAACTGCGAGTCCCAGCATTTTCAGCACCATTCTGCTGGTTCCCAACAGCCTGAGCCATAGCCTGCAAAGCAGCAGCAAGAGCAGCGTCGTTCCTCCCAGCCATTTCAAACTATCACTGCAGCACAAACAGAAATTTAGAACTAATCTAACAATTCTATTTGTCATAAGACACTATGACAGGACGACTTGGCCGGACAGACCGAACTGCTCTGATACCACTAATGTAACACCCCTTTTCTATAACTGCGCTTTTTAACAAAATCAGAGTTTCTTTTTTTTTTTTTTTTAAACAATTAAAGTGAGTGCTACACTTACTCCATAAAAATCAAGATACATAACACCATACGAAAAGTTTAGTTCGCATCAACTAAATCAGATCACCAACAGCAGCGGAATAATAATCAGTTAAAAATTAAAACCAATACATCACCAATGAAAACTAACAGTTTTAGGAAAATAAAACATAAACATAAGGACACCCCCCCCCCCTGGTGCTACGTATCAGAGCGTGACACTTCCTACCAGACGAAGGCATAAGAAATCCTTCACTCGCTATTACCTGCACGTTGCCGACATAAGAAGCAACATAAAAGCAGTAGGGTGAGTCTCTTTTCATAATTAATAACATATGAGAATTAAGCACTGCATAGGAAAAGGAAACCAGGCACACCAATTCATAACAATAGGGAATGATCACATCAGCATACTAATTCCAAGCAGCACTATATAATATATGATTATGTATGTAATGCAACCCAAACTCCACGGGTACATGCATGTCGGATCCGTCACCAATACAAATAGGCCGTAGCCTCTGCTCACCAAATCAAACTAGGCCGAAGCCTCTGCTCACCAATTAAAATTAGGCCGTAGCCTCTGCTCACCAATAATGCATATGTCCATGAGATGCTATGGAATGCATCACAACACACCAAGTCCAATCAATTTATCATTTAAAATTCATGATCTCACCATTGTATATTAATCAGCTCACCAAATTAAAATTAGGCCGTAGCCTCTGCTCACCAATCTCACCCTATCATTCTCACCAATTCAGCTCACCACTCACACCAACACCAATTTAAATAGACCAGCTTAGGACATTGACACGACATAGGGAAAGTGGGTAAAAATAGCCATTTGGACACTTGAACACCCTCAGCCAGAAACACCAGTAAAATAAATTATTTTTGCATAAAATTGTGACTATTGGATAGGCACTGAAATTAGCTTCAAAACGCATTTTGAACCGTTGAATTTGGATAACCGAGTCAAAAGTTATATTAAAAACAGTTTAGGAAAAATGTTAGACATTCTGGAAACAGGCGCATGGGCGCTGGGCGCCCAGGGGCAACACAGCGCTTGGCGCATGGGCGCTTGGCGCCCAGGAGAGGCAACACGCAACAGCGCACAGGCGCATAGGCGCTTGGCGCCCAGGGACAACACGCGCAACAGCGCACAGGCGCTAGGCGCCCAGGGGAACAACACGCACACAGGCGCATTGCGCCCAGCACAGCAACATGGCGCCCAGGCACTAGGCGCCTAAGAAAAACTTGAAACCGAACTCATTTTTCTTCGAAAATTATTTTACACGAGCCAAATGCTCAGGACATTAAAACCCAACAAAAATTTCATCAAAAGCTGAACATTATTTTTGGCGCCCATGCACTAGGCACCTAGTGAAAATACGCAACTCAACTCCTTTGTTGACCAAAATCAGTTTTTATGAGCCATTTTACCCAAGTATAAAAACCTGAAAACAATTTTCGCAAAACTATCACCAGAACTTTGGGGCCCTTGGCGCCCATGACTCAAGCAACGAGTGCCAAAACTGGCAGCACAGGAACACAGGGAGGCAACACAGGCAGCAGAATTTGGAAATAGGCACAGCACACTGCTGGGCGCCTGGCGCCCATGACTAGGCGCAACACAGAATTTTTCAGCAATAGGCATATGGCGCCCAAGGCGCCTAGGACTCCCAAACAGAATTTTTCCACTTCCAATTATCAACTAAAATCACCAAAACACTCCTATATACGTATATAATCAAAGTGTCACCATAATTCCCAATTTCACCATATAATCACCAAACAATCATATACTCAAACAATTAGTCTACAATTCGCATATTGCCCCAATTCAAACATCAATCATAAAATTCTCAACATATTAATTCAACAACAACATCACAATATTATAATTTCTCAACAACAACACAATTCAATCATGGAAACTAACCTAGGACCCTAACCCTAAGCAATTCCCAATTCGCATAAGTATTAAGAACAAAAAGAGGACCCCCTAACCTTATGGAAGTCGAATTTGCTAGCCAAGCTCCAAGGGAAGAATGCGAATCACAATTGAGCCTCCTCCTCTTCTCTATGAGCTTCGCCTTCTCTCCTTCTTCTCCTCTTCCTTTCGCAACCCTCCTCTTCTCACTCTCTCTTTTTCGCTTCTTTTCTTATTTTTCCAATAGAGAACAAAATGCAAACTAATCCCTAGACCCCCTTGGAAGTCGAATACAAGACAAGGAAATGGGCCACGGGCCTAATTGTGGATCACGGGCCCTTGCTCGCACCACTTAAATAGTAACAGCACCTCCTAATAAAATAAAATAAAATAATTAAACTCGAATTATTTAATTAAATTAAATAAATATTGTAAGCCTTAAATAACTTAATTAAATAAATAATTAAATTATTTTGGGGCGTTACAGCCAACAACTCATTCCACCCCATTTATCTGAAAACTGAAATCAGAATAGGATAGAGAGAAGGGGGAGAGAGTTCACGAGGGAGGAGGAAGAAAAGAGGGAGAGAGCTCCATGGAAATCCTCATGCATGTTTCATCCAAGACCTGAACATCATTCCTATTTCCTTCACCTTTCCATTCATGCTCATATGAAACACTAAATCATCACCTCCTTTGAGTTACCATTTTCGCACCCACCTCCAATCTTGAAGAAATAGGAGTTCCTTTGCTATTTTGGGTTTCCCTTGGTGTCTTAGAAGTTGCTAGTGGAGTTGCATGTGAGATATAGAGATATTTCAGTGACTGGGATCTTGTGTGGGTTGCTGGATTCGAGAATAAGTTACTGTTCAAACGGTTCAGCTGCTGAGTTCGTGTTGTGAGCAAGAATCGTGTGTTCTTGGTTCGTTGGATTCAGCTAAAGTCTCGGTGTAAATTTCTTTTGTCTCCAAGAGGTGAGTTCTATACTCACTAGGATTGTTAAAATCGTGTGTTGTGTTCTGATATATTGAGTCTCGCGTTATATGAAAAACCGGTGTCGAATCGTTTGCGAAAGTATCGTTCTAAGTCATGGAGTCGTTGGATCGTTAGACTGAAATTGGGATTAAATTGCATGTTATGATTGTTGATTGTTTTGTCATTGATTGGACTGATTGTATTGGTTGCCATGACTGTTTTAATGTATTGTTAAGTTCGGATGTGAATCGGAATGGACACGGGAACGATCAGAATGGGAACGAACATGCGAAAACTAATTTTCTGGAATGCTGATAGCCACGCACGGACCGTGCGCCCCAGGGCACGGGTCGTGCGTGGGATTCTGATACTCATGCCAATTTTTGTGAACATGCGCACGGATCGTGCGTCCCCTGCTGAACCCCAAATTTGAAATACGTCCTAAGCTATTCCGATTGGTCCTAAGTTCCTTCCAATCCATTCCCCAAGGTTCCCCCAGGACGGGAGCACTGTAATTCTATATGTTGGCTATGACTGAAGTGGTAGTGTCGACCGGGAAGTAATTCGAGATCGGAATGGAATGATACGATAAACGATAGACACGCACGGATCGTGTGTATGGGCGCACGGGTCGTGCGTGGCTCTCTGATTTCCTATTTTTAAACGGGCTTACAATCATTCCGAACGATTCCAATTGCTTTCTAATCCCTCCTTCCACCTTCCCCAATGATACTATAATTGAACTACCCTGAATTGAGTGGTAATTGTCTGTGATTGGATCTAAGTTATGTTAGTACCATATGATTGGTTATGTTTGGATTATGTTCAGGTTAAGTGAATGCTCATGTGATTGATCGTTGGTTTCATGTTATGACTTTGTGATTGATGTATTGTGCTGGACTGACTGGTTTAGTAAGATTGATAAGTTAAGTTAGCGAACCTTAGTAATCCATGAGAGATCATTTAATAATTAGACTAAGTTAGTAATTAGATCACGTTAGTAATAAGTTTATGTTCAGTTTAGTTCATTGTTATGTTATTGTCATGTTTAAGTTCATTGTTGAGTTCAGTCCAGGTATATCTTCATATATATCTTTAGTCGGGGTGACGACCCTATTTAGTTTAGTGTGCTAGGGGAGAGGCAGTCATGAGCCTTATGAACCTAGGCCCCGTTAGGGACCCAGCCGATTAGTGGGGACGGGTTCACCGGAAGCTTATTATGCCAAGTGACCGGTGACACGCTATAACTTTAGTTAGTGTTGTATCTTGTAACCGGCTTGAGGGTTATGAGGTCAACTTTTAGTTAGTTAGCCACATAGTCAACTTTGAGGTTTATGATTTATGAGTTAAGTATAATGAATCAAGCATAATTGAATCGAGAGGATTAGTAAGGGGTCGCAATAGAACTCACTGAGACAAGTTGTCTCACCCAATCAATTGTTGTTGTTTTTCAGTTAAGCAGGGAAAGTTGAAGACCGTGAGGCACGGCTATGGAGACGCTTGAGGAGCTGCCGCTATCTTTATTTCACTATGTCTTGTATTTCAGTTTCCTTTGTATTTCTGTATTTCTATTCAGTATCTTAAGACTATTCGATTGTACGACTTATGTCTTTCAAGTTGTAAATCGCTTCCGCAGACTTTCTGTTTTGGTACTGATCACTAGTTGAGTGGTGTAAGGACCGACTTTATGTATTTTATGTTAAGTTATATAACGAACTTGATGGGTTTTTAGCATCGAGTATTAGCATGTGTTCAGTATTTAAAAAGGAAGTCACCCTGATGTATGCCAGTAGTGCGCTTCGGTAATTTCTACAAGTTAGAAATTAACGGGGTGTTACAATTGGTATCAGAGCAGTTCGACCTAGTCGGACTTAGAATCATGAGTCTCTTAAGTCCTCTAAGCGTGATTCCTCTTAGTATGCTATTAGAGGTTTAGCCTGATCAACTAAACACTTTGTGCATATTTCGCAGAATCATGGCTGGTGGAAGTAGGAGAAGCGTCCCTGTCGATCCTCACACCGAATGGATGCAGAATGTCATCGAGACGCAACAGAAGATGATGAATGACATGATGAAAATGCAGCAGCAGCAGCAGATGGCTCAAATGGCCCAGATTCATCATGAGAGGATGAATCAGCAACAACGGAATGTTCAACAACCTCCTCTGGAAGATCCGAATAGGGCTTACTTTCGTTTTCAGAAGATGAATCCTCAAAGTTTCAAAGGAGGACCTGAGGTAATGGTATCACATTTCTGGTTGGATTCGATGGAGAAGATTTTTAGGACTCTTCAATGCAGCGAAGAAGAGAAGGTTCTTTTTGCCGCCCATATGCTCGAGGAAGATGCTCAAACCTGGTGGACCAATGCTCATGATCTGATGGTGAAGCAGGGAACTCCTGTTACCTCGGTTAACTTCAAGGAGATGTTTATTGGTCACTTTTTCCCTCCGGTGATGAAGTTAAGCAAGCAAGCCGAGTTTATCAATCTAAGGCAAGGAGAGATGTCGGTGGGTGAGTTCACCGCCAAGTTCGAAAGGTTGTCGCAGTTTTATCAGTTGGCAAAACATGCTCCGAATGATGAGTGGAAGATGCAGATGTACAAGGCAGGTCTTCGTGCGGATGTGGCCCAATGTCTTAGCTCTTATGCTATGACCAGTTATGCTGGATTGGTGCAGCAAGCTTACGTTGTAGAGGCAGATCTGAACAAGATGTATGAGGAAAGGAAAGCGTATCGGAAGGAGAAGAAGAAAGCATTGGAATTGCCAACCCCTGGTGATGAACCGAGGAGTACCTATAACAAAGGAAAGCAAGCTTCAGCATCCGAACTACTAAGGTCCGGTAAGTGTCCGAAATGCAGAAGGCCTCACACTAGTGAGTGTCGTCTGGGATCTACTGTGTGCTACTACTGCAAGGAGGAAGGGCATCATGCCAACGAATGCCCGTTGAAGAAGAGGAATCGAGAAGAGAATTCTAACTCTGCAAGTGGAAAGGTCTTTGTAATAGACGCTCAGGAAGGCGAAGTTGGTGTCGTCTCGAACAAAAAGGTATATTGTGTGCTGTTTGTTTTGATTGGTCCAATTTTGAGGACAAAATTTTTAAAAGTTGGGGTGATTGTAATATCCCCAATTTTCGCTAATTAAATTATTTGGCGTGAATTGATTTGTTAAGTTTATTGAAAATAAAATGGAAATTTGCTTGATTGATTTATTATTCAATTGTGTGTGATTGGTAATTAATTGTGTCAAGTTAGAGTAATTAGAGTGAAGGAGCCATAGGGTATGAAATGTTTAAGTGAGGGACGATATTGTCTTTTCCCTATACCCATATATATATATATATATATGTATGTTCAGGTTAAGTGAATGCTCATGTGATTGACCGTTGGTTTCATGTTATGACTTTGTGATTGATGTATTGTGCTGGACTGACTGGTTTAGTAAGATTGATAAGTTAAGTTAGCGAACCTTAGTAATCCATGAGAGATCATTTAATAATTAGACTAAGTTAGTAATTAGATCACGTTAGTAATAAGTTTATGTTCAGTTTAGTTCATTGTTATGTTATTGTCATGTTTAAGTTCATTGTTGAGTTCAGTCCAGGTATATCTTCATATATATCTTTAGTCCGGGTGACGACCCTATTTAGTTTAGTGTGCTAGGAGAGAGGCATTCACGAGCCTTATGAACCTAGGCCCCGTTAGGGACCCAGCCGATTAGTGGGGACGGGCTCACCGGAAGCTTATTATGCCAAGTGACCGGTGACACGCTATAACTTTAGTTAGTGTTGTATCTTGTAACCGGCTTGAGGGTTATGAGGTCAACTTTTAGTTAGTTAGCCACATAGTCAACTTTGAGGACTATGGTTTATGAGTTAAGTATAATGAATCAAGCATAATTGAACCGAGAGGATTAGTAAGGGGTCGCAATAGAACTCACTGAGACAAGTTGTCTCACCCAATCAATTGTTGTAGTTTTTCAGTTAAGCAGGGAAAGTTGAAGACCGTGAGGCACGGCTATGGAGACGCTTGAGGAGCTGCCGCTATCTTTATTTCACTATGTCTTGTATTTCAGTTTCCTTTGTATTTCTGTATTTCTATTCAGTATCTTAAGACTATTCGATTGTACGACTTATGTCTTTCAAGTTGTAAATCGCTTCCGCAGACTTTCTGTTTTGGTACTGAACACTAGTTTAGTGATGTAAGGACCGACTTTATGTATTTTATGTTAAGTTATATAACGAAGTTGATGGGTTTTTAGCATCGAGTATTAGCATGTGTTCAGTATTTAAAAAGGAAGTCACTCTGATGTATGCCAGTAGTGCGCTTCGGTAATTTCTACAAGTTAGAAATTAACGGGGTGTTACAAGAAATCTGTGGGTTTGACAAGTGAAAAGGTTAGAAAGTACATTCATGATGATCTTGCATTCTCCATTCTGTCAAAACTGCCTCTAAAATCTGAAAAGCGATTTGGGTGGGTACGCAAATCATGGGCCTTTGAAAACCCTAATTTTTTGAGCATCTTTCGCAACAATTTCATATCTAATCAACATTCTTACTTCGATGATACATCTCTCCTCCTCATACAACGTTTTAGAAGAGGTATTGATTTATTTTCTTGTGAGAGGTATGATAGTATGGTCAGACTAGTCTGGCCAAATCCATTTCAAGAAGAGGAACCTTACTTTATGATTCTTAAATCTGGTAGTGTTACTGGAATTCTTTGCCTCTACCATGCACCTAAAGAAGTTGTATTTTGGAACCCAAGTACCGATGAATTCAGGGTCACTCCTCCCAGCCCTAATAACTCACCACCATGTGGTCTTGTGCCTTTCGTAACGCTTCATGGATTTTGTTACGACCAAGTTAATGATGACTATAAGTTGATTCGGTTTGTAAGATTTTTCCCGGACCCAGATTATCTCTCTGATATGCCCGCAAAGGACACTTTATGGGAGATATATAGCCTCAGAAATAACTCTTGGAGGACAGTTGATGGTGATGAGCCTGCTTGTACTCTACAATATAGTTGTTCTAATGAACTACTGTACATAGATGGGATGTGTCACTGGTGGGGCGTGGGCACAAATGGAACACGTAAAGCATACTTTTTATCATCATTTGACTTGAGCAATGAGGCCTTCATTGCAATACCCACATCCATAGACGTAGATGATGATTTACAATTTTATTTGCTGGTTTTAAATGGGTATATTGGTTTAATGTCATGGAATTTTTGGGGGACTACCTTTCATATATCAATTTTGGGTCAACTCGGTGTGAAGGAATCATGGACTAAACTCTTTATTGTTGGGCTTGTGCCAAACATTGGACATCCTATCGGAGCATGGAAGAATGGTAAAATATTCTTTAGAAAAGAAGATGAGGAACCCGTTTGTTTGACTTAAGTACTCAACTAATTAAGGAGCTTGGTGTTAAGGGAGAAGCAAGTTCTCATATATTAGTTTATAAAGGAAATCTTCTTCCAATTGGAGGAATGAATAACTGATAGCTTTCTTGTTTTTAGCCAAACTAAAACATTGATAGATATAGATTTTTTGCTTATAAAAAAAATAGGCCAACATTATTTAAAAATAATAATTTATAAAAATGCTCTTTATTCTTTAACCCCAATATAGAATAAATTTTAAAAAAATATGCTACTGTCATTGTGCTCTAGAAAGAAAAAAAATTAGCAACATGTGATAATGTAGTTGGAAACTGACGTTAATTAGAGAATGCCTCTGCCATTCTTCATCATGTATTGGATGAAGAAGATGGACTCGGGGTTTAGAGGATTAAAAAGAACCCTGTGTAACTGACGTGGGATAAAAATGTAGTCGGAAATAAATCTAATATGATAGCTTCTGATGCCAAACTCTAGAAGAAGAATTTCCCAAGACAGTGAAAAACAATGAATGAAGCTTATTGTTCAGATAATCAATAAAACTGAGAGGAGTACAACCCCAACTCTTACATCAACAGTGAGGCCTCGTTAAAACCTCATTGGGCCAAAACCTATTGAGAAAAAAACTCAAGGAAGAAAAACGGTACCACATTCATATTAGGGCCATACTTCATAGAACCCCCTCCCTACTGAAAGATACCCCCTTACCTTATGAAAATTAAAAAATGCCCCTACCAATATTTTGAAACCCCAACCTTGTCCTTCTTCTTTCTTCTTCACCTCTCCTCCAACACACCCCCTCTCCTAAACCCCTAAACCTCTCATCACTCTCACTCCACACCCTCTCATCTCTCTCACCTCTCTTGCTCAAATCATCATCCCATTGTCAACTATATTACAGTATGTATCCCATTCTTTCATCCTTTTCCTTTATTTACACACAGATTGCTTCATTTGTTGGTTTCTTTTTCCTGAAACCGCGCTCAGTTCGGACCTAAAAGTATGAATCGGTTCGAAACTTTAAAATCGAACCTGTTAGAGGATGTGTGTTCAGGGCTGGTTTAGTATTAAAGGTTTGAACCGGTTCGGACTTGTAGGTCCGAACTGGTTCGATGTCAAAGTTTTGAACCGTATTGTTTGACAGATTCTGCACTAATTCTGTTTTGAACATCTACTTTTGATTTTTCCCCCACTTTTTTAGGGTCACAAAATGGCTGAAAATGGTTCCCAAGCAGAGTTAATGGTTGTGGATCATACGAGTTCATTCCAAACCGATCAAGTCTTTGCTGCTCGTGATGAGTTGCTTGTATATGTAAGTTCTATCGTGCGTGTAACATCCCCAATTTAGCTAATTTCATTTATTGAAATTAGCAAGAGGTTAAGATAATTATTTAGCTAAATTGAGTAAATTAGCGTAATTGATTGATTGATTAAATAGAATTGAGGTTTAAGTGGAAATGGGATGGCAGGGGCAAAAGAGTCATTTTGCGCATTTTATTACAAAACAGCCCCAGCTGAGTCACTTAAGCGTACCCTCACTCACATGCCAAACATAACACACACATTCAGTTTTCTGAAAATGAGAAAAAATTATTGATTAAGGGATTTGTTGGTGCTTATGTGCTTGATTACTAAGTTAATTTCATTAAACCTTTGGACATTGTTGGTGCATAGGACTCGAGTTTGGGAACGTTTGGGACATCTCGTGGTCGTAGAAACTCCGTTTGTTGTTGTTGTTGCGATTGTCATCGCAAGAGGTGAGTTCTATACTCGCTTAGGGAATTGTTTTCGAAATGTTGGTCAAGTGTTTTGATTCTGTTTTTAACTCGCCAATTTTAGTGTTAAAAACCGTTTTCGAAGTCCGAATGTTTACGGTTTGTTTTGTGTTTTATAACTTGATGGTGATTGGATTGTGATTGTCATGATTGTGGTTTGTACTGGTTTTGTGCTGTTTTGGATTGAATTGATGTATTGTGATATTCGGGTATCGATCGGAATAGGTTTCGGAATCGATCGGAATGGGAATTTCATACGAAAATAGGATTTTTAGAAATGCTGATAAGTTAGCACGGCCCGTGCTGATTTTAGCACGACCCGTGCCGATCTTTCTGTCACAGATTTTAAGTGCAGATAAGTTAGTACGACCCGTGCTGATTTTAGCACGACCCGTGCTGATCCTTCTGCCCCAGATTTTAAAATTTGTCCAAACCCTTCCTAATTAATTCCAAACCTATTCTAATCCCTTCCCCAACCCTATGTATTGACAAATACACCGTAATTCGCATAAATGAGTTGGTATGAATGATGTTATATGAATTCTTTGAATTGTGATAAATGACGACACCGAGTAGGGTTCGTGAGTGAGAATTTATAACATATGTTAATGAAATGGACTTGGAGTTCCACTAAGGTTTTGGTAACCACTTATACAAGAACTTAATGAAACGGACTTGGTGTTCCGGTACGGTTTTGGTAAGCGCTTAATAATTAAATTAATTGAGGTGACGACCTCTGTGATAGCACACTAGGGGAGGGAAGTCATGATTCCCATAACCTAGGCCCCTTCTTTGTTTGCCCACCAGTGAGAGTGGATTGGGTTCACTGGGGGACTGAAACTACAGGATCCTCAGTGTTGTGCTAGTATGAAATGTGACACGTAGCTATCCAGACTTGGGTTACGAGTGTTACATGTAGCTATCCAGACTTGGGCTACAAATAAAATATTGCACGTAGTTATCCAGACTCAGACTACGATTAAAATGACGCATAATAAATTGTTAGTGTCAGTAAGGGGTCTCGATATAACTCACTGAGATAATGTTTATCTCACCCTTTAATGTTGTCGTTTTTCAGAGAAACAGGGGAAGTTGAAAGCAGTGAAACATGGCTAGACGATGTTCCGCATGATGATGTTGAAGACTAGCTAGCTGCTTATGTTGTTTCTTATTTTGAGAACTTCGATTATATGACTTGTACTCGTACTTAAAGTTGTATATCGGTTTCCGCTTTATTTCTGTATTTGGATATTGATCCTTAGGTTTGAGGCGAGGGCGTCTAACTATGAAACTTAATATATCTATGTACTTCTCTTTGAAGTTTTGAAATGCGAGTGGTGCTTTGACATATTTAGTCAAAGTTTTAGTATTGTTCAATGTCCATAAAACAGGAATAACACTCTGATGTATGCTATGAAAGTATATCTTGGTATTTTCTCTATAAAGAAATATCGGGGTGTTACATTATGGTATCAGAGCAATTCGACCTAGTCGGGCTTAGATTAGTTGTAGGGTTGTGTGTCCCTTGAGTAATTCTGCTATCTTGCTTCTTATGATGCTAAGAGACATTGAGACTAATCAAATTAATACTTGGTGTATCATTTGCAGAATTATGGCAGGAGGATCAAGGAACACTCAACCAATCGATCCACATGTTTCTTGGATGCAGAATATGATGGAAAGGCAGCAAAAGATGCTGGAAGATGCTGCTAATGCAACAAAATGCTCAAGCTCAGCCTCAACAAGTTCCTGAGCCGCAAGTTAACCCAAGACAGGTTTACTCTGAATTCCTGAAAATGAAACTCTCTGAATTCAGAGGAGGACCAGATGTCATGGAAGCCTAGCATTGGCTGGATGATATTGAAAAGATTTTCCTCACAATGCAAGTTACTGATGAGGATAAGCTAAGGTTGGCATCCCATATGCTGAAGGGAGAAGCAAACAACTGGTGGACTAATGCTAAGGCCATGATGGAAACTATGGGAACTCCCCAGACTTGGGAGAATTTCAGACGGACATTCCTGGAGCAATTCTACCCAACTGCTATGAATTTCGATAAGGAGAATCAATTCTTAGCTCTCACACAAGGAAGCTTAATTGTGGGCCAATACACGGCCAAATTTGAAGACCTGTATCAATTCTTCGGTTTAGCTGGGTATGCTCCCAATGACAAATGGAAGACGGACAGGTATAAGTATGGACTAAGAGAAGACATTGCATAGAGTCTGAGTTCTTTTGCGTACGTCAACTATGCGGCCATGGTACAACAGGCCCATGTTGCTGAAAGTGACCTAAAAATATCGTATGCAAGCCGAAAGGCGTTTAATCAGAACAGGAGGGGCACTGGCTCATCTAACTCTCGAGGGAATCCTAGGTACAACTCAAGCAAAGGGAAGAAAGTACAGTCATCTGATTCCTCAAGATTCAACAAGTGTTCCACGTGTGGGAAGTCCCACCGAGGTGAATGTCGCCCTAATGCAAATCGGTGTTTCTATTGTAAGAAGGAGGGTCACTACATCCAGGAGTGCCCGGAGAAGAAGAGGAAGGAGTCAGAACAGCCTGCTATAACTCATGGAAGAGTCTACACCTTGGACGCTCAGAAGGTCACACCGTCAGATAATATGCTAAGGGGAATGTGATCTCTTTTTTATAACTCTGTTAGTATTTTATATGATTTAGGTGCAACTCATTGTTTTATATCTCAACTTTGTGTCGATCGGTTGGGATTGGCTTTAACTCTGTTGCCTCAACCAATCTCCATTAAAACTGCTGCCGAGGGTAGTATTCAAACTCAAGCCTTATGTGAGAACTGTCTTCTATCCATCAGAGACAGAAATTTTGTGGTGGACTTTATTTGTTTACCAATGAAGGGTATGGACGTTGTTCTAGGTATGAGTTGGATTTCAGCCAACCATGTAACTCTTGATTGCTTTCATCGGACTATCGGTTTTGCCTCCGAATCAGTGGAGCTACAACCGACCAATTCCGAAGCAGTCATTTCATTCACTTCTGCAAGCCATTGTCTATTCCAAGGAGCAGAAGCTTATGTCACGATGTTGTCTGCATCGGCTGAGACAGGTTTATATCTATCATCTGTACAAGTTGTTCACGAATTCCTAGATGTATTTCCCGATGAAGTTTCTTCGATACCTCCGGATCCTGAGGTGGAGTTCTCTATAGAATTGGTTCCGGGCACAGGGCCAATTTCTATAGCTCCTTATAGGATGTCCCCATTAGAGCTAAAAGAATTGAAAGCCCAACTTGAAGAGTTAATATCAAAAAAATTTATCTGACCAAGTACCTCGCCATGGGGTGCTCCTGTATTGCTCGTCAAGAAGAAGGATGGAAGCATGAGATTATGCATTGATTACCGTCAGTTGAACAAGGTAACTATCAAGAACAAGTATCCTTTGCCAAGGATTGATGATTTGCTAGACCAATTGCGAGGAGCTTCGGTATTTTCTAAAATTGATCTGAGATCAGGCTATCATCAAATCAGGGTTAGAGCTTTGGATATTCCTAAGACCGCTTTCCGTACTAGGTATGGACATTACGAATTTGTAGTGATGCCCTTCGGTCTAACCAACGCTCCAGCGGTGTTCATGATGATATCTTGGTGTATTCTAAGACTATTGAGGAGCATGTGCAACATCTACGAATTGTTTTGAACGTACTCCGAGAAAGGAAGTTGTACGCCAAGCCATCTAAGTGTGATTTCTGGATGCCTGAAGTAAAGTTTCTGGGCCATGTGATATCCCAATCCGGTGTCGCAATGGACCCCAGTAAGATCGAAGCTGTGATAGACTGGGAGCAACCATCTACAGTCACTGAAGTGAGAAGTTTCTTGGGATTAGCTGGGTATTATCGGAGATTCATTCAAGGATTTTCTCAGCTGGTTCTTCCACGCACTCGGCTAACTCGCAAAGGTCAACCGTTTGTATGGGACTCTGACTGTGATGAATGTTTCGCAGAATTGAAGAATCATTTAACTTCTGCAACCATTCTAATTCTTCCAGATCCGTCTATGGGATTTCAAATTTTCTGTGACGCCTCTGGTAAGGATTTAGGATGTGTCCTTATGCAAAATCAACAGGTAGTTGCTTATGCCTCTAGACAGTTGAAGCCGCATGAAGAAAATTACCCAACTCATGACTTAGAGTTGGCAGCGATTGTATTTGCCCTAAAGATTTGGAGACATTACCTGTATGGGTCTCGTTTCAAAGTCTTTAGTGATCACAAGAGCCAGAAATATTTGTTTGATCAGAAGGAGCTGAACAATAGACAGAAAAGATGGTTAGAGTTTCTGAAAGATTACGATTATGAGTTGATGTACCATCCGAGGAAGGCTGTAGCTGATGCTTTGAGTAGGAAGTCTATTCACGCTGCAGAGTTGATGATTCATGAGATGTCATTGTTGGAATCGTTTAGGGATCTTAACTTGAAGGCGAAGCCAAGGAAGAACAGATTGGTGTTGAGCCATATTCAGATTTTGAGTTCCTTGAGAAATCTGATTCGCTCAACCCAAGAGGTAGATCTAGAGTTACAGACTCAGAAGAATTTGCCAAAGTACACCGAAGATAGTGATGGTGTGATTTGTTTTGATGGTAGAATCTGCGTCCCGAATGATGAAGGTATTAAGAAGCAGGTTTTAGAAGAAGCTCATAAGAGTCAGTTCTCAATACATCCTGGGACTACCAAGATGTATAGAGATTTGAAGCCGTTGTATTGGTGGCCGGGTATGAAAGTGGAAATTGCAGAATTCGTGTCTCGATGCTTAACCTGTCAGAGGGTTAAGATAGAGCACCAGAAGCCGGCCGGTCAGTTGCAACCTTTGAATGTGCCAGAATGGAAATGGGAAAGTATTTCTATGGACTTTGTCATGGGGTTACCACGGTCCCAAGCCGGAAATGATTCCATTTGGGTAGTGGTGGATTGTAACACCCTTTTTCTACCCGGAAAATTTTTCGACAAAAATCAGAGTTTCAAAACATTAATCATTACACCCACAAGGGATGCCACATTTTCATCGTTAAACATCACACACCAAATCATAAAGTTTCACCATTAAAACAGTGCAACACCTAGCACGTCATAACATCACCAAGCAGCGGAATAAAAATCAAGGTTCAATTAAATAATTATAACATCACCATAAAACTTCAAAAATTAGAATAATAGAAACACTAATAAAGCCTAGCGTTCATCCCCCCGAGTGCTACGTATCAGAGCGACGACACCGACTCTACTAGCGAAGGTAGACATGCCTTCAATCACAATCACCTGCACGTTACCAACATAAGGGTAACATTCAAACAGAAGGGGTGAGATATCTAACATTATAATAGCATATATGATAGGCAATATGCTAGAGTTACGACAGCTATATCTACAACTTCACAACAACACTAAATTACAATCACCAAGTATCATCACCAATATCATGAGTAATTGAATGAAATGCAACCCACACCAACGGGTATATGCATGTGGTACCAATCATCACCAATAAATTTGCCAATATGGGCAACATCACCTATATGAGCATCACCATCATCACCTATAGCTCCAACGGCCGTAGCCTTTATCACCAAAATAATGCATATGCAATATATGCGACGCCATGAACAATGCACCAGTCAATTAACAACAATGGTCATCTATGTGACACACAACAACACCAATATTAATAAATGGTCATAGACCCATCACCTGTCACCTTAGCCCATAAAAATAGGCACATCACCTGTTATATCATCACCTGTTATATCATCACCAATCATCACCAATGACACCAACACCTATAACAATAACATCCACCGACACCAGAGACACTAATTTACACAACAGCAACATGACAGGAACTGGCGCCCAGCAGCCGGGCGCCAACAACAGAAACAGCCACCACAGAAACTGGCGCCCAGCAACAGGGCACCACAGCAGGCAACAACATCGCAGAAACTGGCGCCCAGCAACAGGGCGCCACAGGCAACAACAGCAACACAGAGTCTGGCGCCCAGCAACAGGGCGCCTAGTGCAACAACATCACAACAGGAACTGGCGCCCAGCAACAGTGGCTTCAGCCTCGGTGCCAGCAACCGGCGCCTAGCACAACGGCAACAAAAACTGACATGGCGCCCAGGAACAGGGCGCCCATCAGGCCAATAACACAGAAACTGGCACCCACTGCGCCAAACACCACGGGGGAGCCACATGAGGCGCTCACCGCAGCTATTTCAGTAAATTCGACTGTAGTTGTCTCAGTAAATTCGACAGCTTCTGTCTCAACAACCTCGACAGCTTCTGTATCTGCAACTTCGACAGCTTCTGTCTCAGCAACTTTGACAGCTTCTGTCTCAGTACTTCGACAGCTTCTGTCTCAGCAACTTCGACCTCAGCAACATTAGACTTGGCGCCCAGCAACAGGGCGCCTGATTCAGCAATGAACACACAGGGACAGTGACACAGACATGGCAGACAGCAACAGCACGGCAACTAGCGCCCAGGAGCAGGGCGCCTAAGACAACAACAGCAACATCAGGCTTGGTGCCCAGCAACAACACTGGAACACTACTGGGCGCCTGGGGCTCCCTTCACAGCAACACAGAATTACGCAACACAGCACTGGGCGCCTAGGGCGCCAACTCCAGCAACCAAGACAGCATCACTGGGTGCCTAGGGCGCCACTTCCAGCAACAATAATGTAACACCCCGTTATTTCTAACATGTAGAAACACCGAAAGTGCACAGATGCGGAAATTCAGAGGACACAGTTCCTGTTTAAGTATTGGACGTACAAACTTTTTCCGAAATACAAACATAGTCGGAATAACATTACTTCATGAATAGAAGTTTATTGGTTCCATACCGAATGGATTACAATATCCAAGTCCAAATACCAAACGGAAACATAAAACGGTTCATATAACTCATAATCAATACAAGTTTATACAACCAATAGGACAACAAAAGAACAAAGGATCAAATGACTAAATCTTCAGCACCTCCAAGAGTATACCAACTACTCGTGCACAATAGTCTTCCTTTTTCCCTGCTTCTCTGAAAAACAACAAATATGGATTGGGTGAGATAACATTATCTCAGTGAGTCCTACCGTGCCCCCTCACTAACACTCGGGTTACAACAAAAGCTGACATAACAATGTCTTATTTATTAATCGAATTACCGACTGCCCAACGATTGCTAATCCCGGCAATTCGAGTTCTTAAATAATTAATCGAAATGCCGACTGCACAACTATTGCTAATCCTGGCAAATCGTGAATTTAATTTAACATGATCCGGCTGCACAACGCTTGCTAATCCCGGGAACCATGTGTTTAACCTTAGCACAAACCGACGGCACAACGCTTGCTAATCCCGGTAACCCACGAATTGACCACGCCAAGACGTATACAGGGCCTACGGTGAGGGCTCATGTAACACCCCGTTAATTTCTATCTTGTAGAGATTACCGAAGCGCACTACTGGCATACATCAGAGTGACTTTCCTTTTAACATATTGAACACATACTAAACTTCGATGAATCACTCATCGAACGTGCTTAAAATAACTGAACTGATTATAAATAAAGTCGGTCCTTACACCCTCAACTAGTGTTCAATACTCAAAACCGAAAGTCTGCGGAAGCGATTCACAACTTGAAATACATAAGTCGTACAATCGAGTATTCTTAAGATACTGAATAGAAATACAGAAATACAAAGGAAACTGAAATATAAGACATAATGAAATAAAGGTAGCGGCTGCTCTTCAAACATCTTCATAGCCGTGCCTCGCGGTCTTCAACTTTCCCTGCTTAACTGAAAAACAACAACAATGGATTGGGTGAGACAACTTGTCTCAGTGAGTTCTATCGCGACCCCTTACTAATTCTCTCGGTTCAATTATGCTTGATTCATTATCTAAAACTCATAGTCCTCAAAGTTGACTATGTGGCTGAACTATGCTCAATCACTGAGCCTAACAATGAACTATGCTCAATCACTGAGCCTAACAATGATTCTTAGCATGTCACCGGTCACTTGGCATAATAAGCTTCCGGTGAACCCGTCCCCACTAATCACTAGTGGGTCCCTAACGGGGCCTAGGTTCATAAGGGTCATGACTTCCTTTCCCCCAGCACACTAATCTGAAATAGGGTCGTCACCCTAACCATGAACTGTGCTCAATCACTGAGCCTAAACAATGATGCATATAGAATATACAATAACAATGAACAATGAAAACTGCTCAATCACTGAGCCTAACCTGAAAGCATACTCAACTACCACTCAATTCAGGGCAATTCAGTTATAATATCATTGGGGAAGGTGGAAGAAAGGATTGGAATGCAATTGGAACCGTTCGGAATGGTTTATAACACTTTTCAAAATAAGCAACCCGAAGACCACGCACGGTCCGTGCTCCAGAGGCGCACGATCCGTGCGTGTCTGAAAAACTTAGAAACTTTCTTACAGAAAGGGACGCACGATCCGTGCTCCCATACGCACGATCCGTGCGTCATAAAAAAACATTCCAGGCTCCCTGCGAACAGCACGCACGATCCGTGCTCCCATAACGCACGATCCGTGCGTGGTTCACAGTAGCCCAGTTTTGCCATTTTCTTAAACCGTACCATTCCGTTCCGACTCCGATTCACTTTCCGATCGATACTCCCATAATACACGCACCTCATCACAGTCAATTAAATCCAACAATCATCATATATCAATCAACAATCCACATTTCATCCAAGGGAAAACACATGACTTGATAACTTAACGCGAGGTTTTTCGCAAACGGTTTCGATAACGGTTTTTCATCACAAATACGTGACTCGATTCAGAAATACATAACACATGAAATCAATCCTAGTGAGTATAGAACTCACCTCTTCGGTGACGACAAAACAATCCGCACCGAGACTTTGCAAACACGAGCGACGGCAACTCACGAACTTCCCCGGATCGCTCCAAACACTCCTAACTGAACTCGGACTCTCCACTTGCCTATGACTCGAACTCAGCAATCCAGGTGATTTCCCAACTGTTCTAATTCGTGGAGTAGGTGATAAAGTGGGTTCTCCAGCTCTCCAAACTCACATGCAACAAGTCAGGTTATGTTTTGGTTATGAGGGGCTGAAGGTGTTCATAAATGGTGAATTCTGTAGGAGGGGGATTCAATGTTTAAGGTTAGCATCAATGAAAAGAGGAAGGAAAATGGGATATGATTCTGCCCTTGGATCAAACATGCAATGGGACTCTCCTCCCTTCCCTTCTCTTCTCTCTTCTCGCGAACTCTCCCTCTCCCTTCTCTAACTCAGTTCTGAATTCTGAAATGGATGGAATGAAAGTGAAACATGGCTGACTTGGGGTTTCAGCTGGGTGTTAAAGGTGTTGGGAAAAGACTTACATACCCTTCAGCTGCTCACTTATAAGTGCAAGGACTAAAATGCCCACCCTCACTAATGCTCACTATCACTTAACTAAATGGAATTTAAATTAACTTAACCATTAGGCACATAAGTATAACAACCCATTAATGAATTATCAATCACACCCAATTTGCACAATTAATAAATCAACAAGTCATTTTCAATTTAAATAGCTTTCAACCAACTAAATAAATCACTCAATATAATTTCATGCCAAATAATTTAATTAGCGAAAAATTGGGGGTATTACAATCACCCCAACTTTTAAAAATTTTGTCCTCAAAATTGGACCAATCAAAACAAACAACACACAATATACCTTTCGCTGATCCGGCATCGGCTTCGCCTTTCTGAGCGTCCAACACAAATACCTTTCCTCTTGCGGAGTTAGAATTCCCTTCTCGATTCCTCTTCTTCACCGGGCATTCGTTAGCATAATGCCCTTCTTCCTTGCAGTAGTAACACATCGTTGATCCCTGGCGACATTCTCCCGTGTGAGGCCTTCCACATTTCGGACACTTACCGGACCTTAGTAGTTCGGATGCTGTAGGTTGCTTCCCTTTGTTGTAGGTACTCCTCGGTTCATCACTTGGGGATGACAATTCCAAAGTTTTCCTCTTCTCTTTCCGATACGCTTTCCTTTCCTCATACATCTTGTTGAGATCTGCCTCTGCAACATAAGCTTGTTGCACCAATCCAGCATAACTGGTCATAGCATAAGAGCTAAGACCTTGGGCCACATCCGCACGAAGACCTGCTTTGTACATCTGCATCTTCCACTCATCATTAGGGGCATGCTTTGCCAATTGATAAAACTGCGACAGCCTTTTGAACTTGGCGGTGAACTCACTTACTGACATCTCACCTTGCCTCAAGTTAACAAACTCGGCTTACTTGCTTAACTTCATCACCGGAGGGAAGAAGTGACCAGAAAACATTTCTTTGAAGTTGGCCCAGGTAACCGGAGTTCCCTGATTCACCATTAGTTCATGAGCATTGGTCCACCAGGTTTGAGCATCTTCCTCGAGCATACGGGCGGCAAAGAGAACCTTCTCTTCTTCGCTGCATTGAAGAGTCCTAAAAATCTTCTCCGTCGAATCCAACCAGAAATGTGATACCATTACCTCAGGTTCTCCTTTGAAACTTTGAGGATTCATCTTCTGAAAACGAAAGTAAGCCCTATTCGGATCTTCCAGAAGAGGTTGTTGAACATTTGGTTGTTGTTGATCCATCCTCTCATGATGCATCTGAGCCATTTGAGCCATCTGCTGCTGCTGCATTTGCATCATGTCATTCATCATCTTCGGTTGCGTCTCGATGACATTCTGCATCCATTCGGTATGAGGATCAACAGGGACGCTTCTCCTACTTCCACCAGCTATGATTCTGCGAAATATGCACAAAGTGTTTAGTTGATCAGGCTAAACGTCTAATAGCATACTAAGAGGAATCACACTTAGAGGACTTAAGAGACTCATGATTCTAAGTCCGACTGGGTCGAACTTCTCTGATACCAATTGTAACACCCCGTTAATTTCTATCTTGTAGAGATTACCGAAGCGCACTACTGGCATACATCAGAGTGACTTTCCTTTTAACATATTGAACACATACTAAACTTCGATGAATCACTCATCGAACGTGCTTAAAATAACTGAACTGATTATAAATAAAGTCGGTCCTTACACCCTCAACTAGTGTTCAATACTCAAAACCGAAAGTCTGCGGAAGCGATTCACAACTTGAAATACATAAGTCGTACAATCGAGTATTCTTAAGATACTAAATAGAAATACAGAAATACAAAGGAAACTGAAATATAAGACATAATGAAATAAAGGTAGCGGCTGCTCTTCAAACATCTTCATAGCCGTGCCTCGCGGTCTTCAACTTTCCCTGCTTAACTGAAAAACAACAACAATGGATTGGGTGAGACAACTTGTCTCAGTGAGTTCTATCGCGACCCCTTACTAATTCTCTCGGTTCAATTATGCTTGATTCATTATCTAAAACTCATAGTCCTCAAAGTTGACTATGTGGCTGAACTATGCTCAATCACTGAGCCTAACAATGAACTATGCTCAATCACTGAGCCTAACAATGATTCTTAGCATGTCACCGGTCACTTGGCATAATAAGCTTCCGGTGAACCCGTCCCCACTAATCACTAGTGGGTCCCTAACGGGGCCTAGGTTCATAAGGGTCATGACTTCCTCTCCCCCAGCACACTAATCTGAAATAGGGTCGTCACCCTAACCATGAACTGTGCTCAATCACTGAGCCTAAACAATGATGCATATAGAATATACAATAACAATGAACAATGAAAACTGCTCAGTCACTGAGCCTAACCTGAAAGCATACTCAATTACCACTCAATTCAGGGCAATTCAGTTATAATATCATTGGGGAAGGTGGAAGAAAGGATTGGAATGCAATTGGAACCGTTCGGAATGGTTTATAACACTTTTCAAAATAAGCAACCCGAAGACCACGCACGGTCCGTGCTCCAGAGGCGCACGATCCGTGCGTGTCTGAAAAACTTAGAAACTTTCTTACCGAAAGGGACGCACGATCCGTGCTCCCATACGCACGATCCGTGCGTCATAAAAAAACATTCCAGGCTCCCTACGAACAGCACGCACGATCCGTGCTCCCATAACGCACGATCCGTGCGTGGTTCACAGTAGCCCAGTTTTGCCATTTTCTTAAACCGTACCATTCCGTTCCGACTCCGATTCACTTTCCGATCGATACTCCCATAATACACGCACCTCATCACAGTCAATTAAATCCAACAATCATCATATATCAATCAACAATCCACATTTCATCCAAGGGAAAACACATGACTTGATAACTTAACGCGAGGTTTTTCGCAAACGGTTTCGATAACGGTTTTTCATCACAAATACGTGACTCGATTCAGAAATACATAACACATGAAATCAATCCTAGTGAGTATAGAACTCACCTCTTCGGTGACGACAAAACAATCCGCACCGAGACTTTGCAAACACGAGCGACGACAACTCACGAACTTCCCCGGATCGCTCCAAACACTCCTAACTGAACTCGAACTCTCCACTTGCCTATGACTCGAACTCAGCAATCCAGGTGATTTCCCAACTGTTCTAATTCGTGGAGTAGGTGATAAAGTGGGTTCTCCAGCTCTCCAAACTCACATGCAACAAGTCAGGTTATGTTTTGGTTATGAGGGGCTGAAGGTGTTCATAAATGGTGAATTCTGTAGGAGGGGGATTCAATGTTTAAGGTTAGCATCAATGAAAAGAGGAAGGAAAATGGGATATGATTCTGCCCTTGGATCAAACATGCAATGGGACTCTCCTCCCTTCCCTTCTCTTCTCTCTTCTCGCGAACTCTCCCTCTCCCTTCTCTAACTCAGTTCTGAATTCTGAAATGGATGGAATGAAAGTGAAACATGGCTAACTTGGGGTTTCAGCTGGGTGTTAAAGGTGTTGGGAAAAGACTTACATACCCTTCAGCTGCTCACTTATAAGTGCAAGGACTAAAATGCCCACCCTCACTAATGCTCACTATCACTTAACTAAATGGAATTTAAATTAACTTAACCATTAGGCACATAAGTATAACAACCCATTAATGAATTATCAATCACACCCAATTTGCACAATTAATAAATCAACAAGTCATTTTCAATTTAAATAGCTTTCAACCAACTAAATAAATCACTCAATATAATTTCATGCCAAATAATTTAATTAGCGAAAAATTGGGGGTATTACAATCACCCCAACTTTTAAAAATTTTGTCCTCAAAATTGGACCAATCAAAACAAACAACACACAATATACCTTTCGCTGATCCGGCATCGGCTTCGCCTTTCTGAGCGTCCAACACAAATACCTTTCCGCTTGCAGAGTTAGAATTCCCTTCTCGATTCCTCTTCTTCACCGGGCATTCGTTTGCATAATGCCCTGATATTTTTCCAATTAAATTAACGGGTAGAAAAGGGGTGTTACAAAATACAACCCACTCGCGGGCATATGCATGAGGTACCTTTTCACAAACGTCGCTTAGCCATTATGGCCTCATCGTCACTTAGCCTTTTGGGCCTCAAAACGTCACTGGGTTTATGCATATGGGAGGCATGAGACACTATGACATGCACCACGCACAAACACACAAATCACGGTCAACTATGTGACCCGTCACTTACCAATTTGCCAAACAAGAGGCACAACACCTGTCAATTCACAATTCACACACAACAACGTCACTTAGCCTTTTAGGCCTTAACATCACTTAGCCTTTTTGGGCCTCAAAACGTCACTGGGTTTTTCATCGTCACTTATTCATAAACATCATCAACTCAAACAATTCAACGTCACTTATTTTCATCGTCACTTATTCATAAACATCATCAACTCAAACAATTCAACGTCACTTATTTTCATCGTCACTTATTCATAAACATCATCAACTCAAACAATTCAACGTCACTTATTTTCATCGCCACTTATTCATAAACATCATCAACTCAAACAATAGCCACTGAGGGCAAAAACGTCATTTACTAGCCACCAAGGGCATCATCGTCATCTACACGTAATTATCAACAACATTGGCCACTAAGGGCAAAAAGGTCATTTAACTAGCCACTAAGGGCATCATCGTCATTTACACATCATAATTAACAACATTGGCCACTAAGGGCAAAAGGGTCATTTAACTAGCCACTAAGGGCATCATCGTCAAAATCATCACTTTTGACACTAAAACATTAAGACCACTGGTTATACACAAAGGGGATTTATAAAGGCACCAAAACATCTTTTCCACGACACAGCAACGACCGCCGGGAACAGCCACTTGGGGCGCCCCAGCAACCTTCATAAATAATAAGTTCTTATTTTTAAAAATGAGACACACAGAGACAACCGAAAAAGCTTCCCAACACTTTTTGAAACGTTTAAAACGGATGTCCGAGTCAAAAGATATAGCGAAAACAGTTTTCATAAAAATTTTGGGAACATCCTGAAAAACTGGCGCCATGGGGGCCCAGCGCCCAGGCACCTGGCGCCCAGCGCCCATTAAAAACGCAACACACCCACATGCAACACACGGGCGCTCAGCGCCCAGCGCTGGCACCCAGCTCCTTAGCGCAACACGCAACACGCAACACACGGGCGCTCAGCGCCCAGCGCTGGCTCCCAGCGCCTTAGCGTAGCACGCAACACGCAACACACGGGCGCTCAGCGCCCAGCGCTGGCACCCAGCGCCTTAGCGCAACACACAACACGCAACACACGGGGCGCTCAGCGCCCAGCGCTGGCACCCAGCGCCCAGCGCCTGGCGCAACACGCGCAACCCTGAACACAGCGCGCAGCACCCATGGGCGCCCATCGCCCAAACACCTTCAGCAACATGATTTCAACACAATTTCACATACACATTTGTTTTCTTCAAATTTCCACATGACCAGTCACAACCCATTTTACAACCATTCATAATCACGTGTATAATCATCAAAACCATCTATCAAACATCAAAATTCAACACATCCCAAGCACAAACATGGATTCACGCATATATCAATAACAAGAACACAAATTCGCAAACATCATCATGTTCATGGTTAAAATCTAGGCCGTCACTACCTAGAACCTATCATAGGACCTATTATAGAAATTGATAGGACATCCCCTTACCTCGAACTTGAAGGATAGAAGCCCTAGAGACAGACACGAGCAGAACCACAGCAACAGATCACGCCACTTCCTCCTCCTTGAGCTCGCGCCCTTCCCCTTCCTCTCCTCCTCTCTATGGCCTTCGCACTCTTCTCTCTATTCTCTTTCTCTCAATTCGCGAATGCTAACACCAAAACCCTAGCCTCACAAGACCTCACCACTTCGCATAACACATGGATCACGGGCTTGGGCTTTTCACTTAAGCCCAAGTCTAGCTAAATAGCGCCTCCATCTCCTAGTACCACCTACACAATTTTTTATATAATTTCCAATAATTAAATTATATCCAAATAATTAAATTAAATTCCTAAATACTTAATTAAATATTTAGGGTGTTACAACTCTCCCCCACTTAGAATTTTTCGTCCTCGAAATTCACCTGCCAATGCCAACACTCTCCCTCTAAGGCCACCTCGACAACTAGGGCTATCTATATGCTGATTACTATTGCTTTGATTACCGGCGGTAAGTGCTCGGGCGGCCGTCCCTCCTACTTGTTCAGCCAGGTAACTTCAAGCAGTAATAATTAGGCTCACTCTCTACTCCGCTACGCCACTCTGATAGACTAACTTGCATTCTGTCTCACTCATCATCCTCATGGGTACGCACACTAACAGCCTGCTAATGGTTTGGTTCTATGACAACATCATTACAACAACGCATTTTATTATCACAGTCAGACTCCGGGATCATCTATCGCTCATCAACAATGGCCATAGGCCCGCAACAACAAATCAGCAATCACAACAACGAAACCATGTGGGCCATTCGGCGGTACCCACGACAAGACAACAACGATGACAACAACAATCTTAATATCAACATCATTAGTAATAACATCGTCAACAACGGCAATATTAACAACTCAGTTACAACAATCGGGCACTAAGGCACCGGCAACAGTTAACAATCGAAATAGGCACAACTCATAAAAATAGGGGCAGCGCATAAGTTAGGAACAGTAACAGTACTTTTCGGTACAGTGAAAGTAATTTTTAAAGACAGCAACGATGATTTTTCAGGAAACAACAACAATTATCTTAGGAGGACAGCAGCAGTAGTTTTCAGAAAACATTTATTCCCTTGAAAAACAGCCAATATAGTTTTCGGAAAACAGTAGCAACATTTTTCAGAAAACAGCATCAATAATTTCCAGAAAAACAGCAACAAAAGCAAAACAACGATAACAATAGCGTCAACAACATCACGAGAAAGTTTACCAAGTGCGTAAATATAGTAAGACAAATCACAAAATCCGAGTGCTTGATCCTTAAAGTAGTTTCAGAAAATTCAGAGAAAATAACAATTGTGTAATAGGACTTCATTATTTTCCAAGAGTTACAGCATGCTAGTATGGCAATGACACCAAAAACAATTTAGTAGACCAATATCCACAAAACACTTAGCCTAGAGCGTCAACATAGAAGTAAAAAAAAACATGCTGCAGCAAAAGTATTTACATACAACTACACATCAACCGAACCAAATTAGTTCAAGCATTCATATGAACGTCTAGCAACAAAACTAACTTCAGGAAAACACATATCCATCCTCGGCAGACATTATCATTTTAATATTTTCAAAACTACTCAGGAAGAAGCAACCAAAAGGAAATTTATCATAAAGACTCAAGCGCACCATATCAAGCTTCACGTGGTATATACTGGATTAGAAATATAACTACTAACACAAAATCACGAAGACTCGGTACAGGCGATTTCTATTCATAGTTAAAGGCACATATACGAAATGTACAACCACACACATGCACAAAAATACTTATTTAGAATTTTCGACACGGAAAATAAGACACGTTATAGGAATTGATTTTCTCGTTAGCTTAACTAGTTTGAATAAGGTATCCTCAAGAACATATGACAGTAAAAGCTAACTCAAGGAAGTGCAAAAACAGTGCCAGTGCACATTTTAAATGTTTAAGGTCTCTCAAAATCACGTAGCACCCATTATGAAGAGTGCAACAGCTAAAACAAAATCAAGGAAAAATCAGCGTAGGAAATTACCGCTCACGGTCACGAAATAGTTCGCAAAGGTTCGGAGTTGGAAACATCACATGTTGAGGGAAATTAAGCAAAAGGCCAAATAGAGTAAAATACATGGGATACTAACAACAACATAGAATATAGTCCACTTCTCAAAATCATCTCATGGGGTTGTAGAAGTAGGAGAAGACAATAGTTGTAGCTTTCAAACCAAAACTTTATCATTTACAGCAGTCAAGACAGTGCACACTGTAACATCAGTAAAAACTTTATACCAGGCCAGTGTCCATTTATTAAGATAATTTCCAATGCCAAAGTCAGTACCCAACCGTAAAACTGTTTAATAGATGTTTCAAAAACATTTTCAGGAATTTCCTTACTTCCCAGGTTACAAAACCACACAGTGTAAATCAGGAGGCAATAACCAAAAAGATTTTGTCTACAAATTCAAGCGCTCAATGTCAACTTCAAGAAGCATGGGGATTAGAAAGTAATTCATGAGGACTCTAAACTCACAATCACTGCGTGTCAAAAATAATCAGGGACACAGTAAAGAAAGATTAGCCGACTAACATGCATAAGTTGATTGGTAGCAATATAGCAACTTTAGCCCTTCAATAGAAAACAGTTATAAGTCAAGGGAATGGAAACTTAACATATTTATGCGGGGACGTCATTACTCAGAGTGATCGAAACATTATTGCATGTTATCAACATAGTAACAACTTAAATAATCAGCAAAACCATTTTTACAATACAATTAGCCTTAACATCGAGACACACCACAATAGAGTTCAAACAAGACCTGGTGTCGAAGCAACTTTAAACCAGTCGAAACACACGTAAATATTAAACAACAAGGTAAGTTATTGAAGAAAAAAAAAACCACACAAACGAAATCAGAATTCGTTCCACAAGAAAGTTAAAGAACAGCAACCAACAACAGGGACACAAAGTTCATACACGGAAATGCAATACAACCCAAAGTACCAGTAGGGGCATCTCCCCCACTAGTTCACTTACCATTAGCAACTCTTGGCTTACCTGCAACACAAATATTGGTCAGCACTTAAAAGACAACAGTTGGTCGTACACCGACACAACGACTCGACGACTTGGCCGGACGGACCAACCATTGCTCTGATACCACTAATGTAACACCCCTTTTTCTACCCATTAATTTATTTGCGTAAAATCAGAGTTTTCAAATTTTTAATACACCACAAGGGATGTCACACTTACTTCGATGAACATCATATGCCAAATTACTCGTTTTTCGAAAACAGCCTTATAATACTTTCAAAATGTCATCGTCAATTAACATACAACTCCACAGCGGAAAATCCAACCATGTTTAATCATAAAAGGCATCTCAACTATGCAAGGCTCACAACAGTAAAATCCAACAACAACAATGGTCATAAATAACTTAAACAACATTCATCCCTCCCCTAGTGTTACATGATCAGAGCAGACGACCCGACTCAGCTAGTGAAGGTATCTAGTCCTTCACTCGTGATCACCTGCACATTACCGCATAGGGGTGAGTCCAATTCAATCCATATAATAAATCATATGATAAATAATAAGTCTAGTCACAGCTCTAAAATAATCACATCACAATCATCCATTACATCACTACATAAACTCATCATTATGTCATGAAGGCGTATGAAATGCAACCCACTCGCGGGCATATGCATGAGGTACCTTTTCACAAACGTCGCTTAGCCATTATGGCCTCATCGTCACTTAGCCTTGTGGGCCTCAAAACATCACTGGGTTTATGCATATGGGAGGCATGAGACACTATGACATGTGTAACACCCCTTTTCTATAACTGTGCTTTTTAACAAAATCAGAGTTTCTTTTTTTTTTTAAACAATTAAAGTGAGTGCTACACTTACTCCATAAAAATCAAGATACATAACACCATACGAAAAGTTTAGTTCGCATCAACTAAATCAGATCACCAACAGCAGCGGAATAATAATCAGTTCAAAATTAAAACCAATACATCACCAATGAAAACTAACAGTTTTAGGAAAATAAAACATAAACATAAGGACACCCCCCCCCCCCCTGGTGCTACGTATCAGAGCGTGACACTTCCTACCAGACGAAGGCATAAGAAATCCTTCACTCGCTATTACCTGCACGTTGCCGACATAAGAAGCAACATAAAAGCAGTAGGGTGAGTCTCTTTTCATAATTAATAACATATGAGAATTAAGCACTGCATAGGAAAAGGAAACCAGGCACACCAATTCATAACAATAGGGAATGATCACATCAGCATACTAATTCCAAGCAGCACTATATAATATATGATTATGTATGTAATGCAACCCAAACTCCACGGGTACATGCATGTCGGATCCGTCACCAATACAAATAGGCCGTAGCCTCTGCTCACCAAATCAAACTAGGCCGAAGCCTCTGCTCACCAATTAAAATTAGGCCGTAGCCTCTGCTCACCAATAATGCATATGTCCATGAGATGCTATGGAATGCATCACAACACACCAAGTCCAATCAATTTATCATTTAAAATTCATGATCTCACCATTGTATATTAATCAGCTCACCAAATTAAAATTAGGCCGTAGCCTCTGCTCACCAATCTCACCCTATCATTCTCACCAATTCAGCTCACCACTCACACCAACACCAATTTAAATAGACCAGCTTAGGACCTTGACACGACATAGGGAAAGTGGGTAAAAATAGCCATTTGGACAGTTGAACACCCTCAGCCAGAAACACCAGTAAAAATAAATTATTTTTGCATAAAATTGTGACTATTGGATAGGCACCGAAATTAGCTTCAAAACGCATTTTGAACCGTTGAATTTGGATAACCGAGTCAAAAGTTATATTAAAAACAGTTTAGGAAAAATGTTAGACATTCTGGAAACAGGCGCATGGGCGCTGGGCGCCCAGGGGCAACACAGCGCTTGGCGCATGGGCGCTTGGCGCCCAGGAGAGGCAACACGCAACAGCGCACAGGCGCATAGGCGCTTGGCGCCCAGGGACAACACGCGCAACAGCGCACAGGCGCTAGGCGCCCAGGGGAACAAGCGCGCAACAGCGCACAGGCGCTAGGCGCCCAGGGGAACAACACGCACACAGGCGCATTGCGCCCAGCACAGCAACATGGCGCCCAGGCACTAGGCGCCTAAGAAAAACTTGAAACCGAACTCATTTTTCTTCGAAAATTATTTTACACGAGCCAAATGCTCAGGACATTAAAACCCAACAAAAATTTCATCAAAAGCTGAACATTATTTTTGGCGCCCATGCACTAGGCACCTAGTGAAAATACGCAACTCAACTCCTTTGTTGACCAAAATCAGTTTTTATGAGCCATTTTACCCAAGTATAAAAACCTGAAAACAATTTTCGCAAAACTATCACCAGAACTTTGGGGCCCTTGGCGCCCATGACTCAAGCAACGAGTGCCAAAACTGGCAGCACAGGAACACAGGGAGGCAACACAGGCAACAGAATTTGGAAACAGGCACAGCACACTGCTGGGCGCCTGGCGCCCATGACTAGGCGCAACACAGAATTTTTCAGCAATAGGCATATGGCGCCCAAGGCGCCTAGGACTCCCAAACAGAATTTTTCCACTTCCAATTATCAACTAAAATCACCAAAACACTCCTATATACGTATATAATCAAAGTGTCACCATAATTCCCAATTTCACCATATAATCACCAAACAATCATATACTCAAACAATTAGTCTACAATTCGCATATTGCCCCAATTCAAACATCAATCATAAAATTCTCAACATATTAATTCAACAACAACATCACAATATTATAATTTCTCAACAACAACACAATTCAATCATGGAAACTAACCTAGGACCCTAACCCTAAGCAATTCCCAATTCGCATAAGTATTAAGAACAAAAAGAGGACCCCCTAACCTTATGGAAGTCGAATTTGCTAGCCAAGCTCCAAGGGAAGAATGCGAATCACAATTGAGCCTCCTCCTCTTCTCTATGAGCTTCGCCTTCTCTCCTTCTTCTCCTCTTCCTTTCGCAACCCTCCTCTTCTCACTCTCTCTTTTTCGCTTCTTTTCTTATTTTTCCAATAGAGAACAAAATGCAAACTAATCCCTAGACCCCCTTGGAAGTCGAATACAAGACAAGGAAATGGGCCACGGGCCTAATTGTGGATCACGGGCCCTTGCTCGCACCACTTAAATAGTAACAGCACCTCCTAATAAAATAAAATAAAATAATTAAACTCGAATTATTTAATTAAATTAAATAAATATTGTAAGCCTTAAATAACTTAATTAAATAAATAATTAAATTATTTTGGGGCGTTACAACTCTCCCCCACTTAGAATATTTCGTCCTCGAAATTACCTGAATCAAACAACTCCGGATATGCTTCCCGCATCTTACTCTCCAGCTCCCAAGTCATACTCTCACCAGCAGCTCCTAACCACACCACCTTCACCAAAGGAATTTCTTTCCCTCTCAGAATCTTCACTTCTCTATCTTCAATCCGCACAGGCATAGTCTCCACAGTGAGATTATCCCGCACCTCTACTTCATCCATCTGAATCACATGAGACGGGTCCGGAACATACTTTCGAAGTTGTGACACGTGAAACACGTCATGCAAGTTCGAAAGATTTGGCGGCAAAGCCACCCTATAGGCAACACTCCCCACCCTCTCCGTAATCTGATACGGACCAATGAAACGGGGAGTTAACTTCTTTGATTTCAAGGCACGCCCAACACCAGTCACTGGAGTGACTCTCAGGAACACATGATCACCCGCCTAAAACTCTAAATCCTTCCTTCTCTTATCATGATAGCTCTTTTGTCGACTCTGCGACGCTTTCATCTTCTCACGGATTAATTTTACCTTCTCAGTTGTTTCTCGCACAATCTCAGGCCCCAACACTGCACTCTCCCCAGATTCATACCAACACAACGGAGTCCTACATCTCCGGCCATACAACGCCTCAAACGGTGCCATACCAATACTAGAGTGAAAACTGTTGTTATAGGTGAACTCGATCAACGAAAGATGAGAATCCCATGAACCTCCCTGCTCAAGAACACATGCCCTCAACAAGTCCTCTAACGACTGAATAGTCCTCTCCGTCTGACCATCTGTCTGCGGATGATAAGCGGAGCTCAACCTCAACTTAGAACCCAAGGCTTCTTGCAAACTTTTCCAAAATTCAGATGTGAATCTCGGATCTCTATCAGACACAATACTAAGCGGAACGCCATGCAACTTCACAATAGTCTTGATGTAGATCTCTGCCAACTTTGGAACTGGATAAGTCATATTAATTGGTAAGAAATGAGCAGACTTAGACAACCTGTCCACAACTACCCATATAGCATCAAACCCTCTCACTGTATTTGGCAACCCAGTTACAAAATCCATGGAAATGCTATCCCATTTCCATTCGGGAATCTCCAATGGTTGCATCAGCCCCGCAGGCTTCTGATGCTCAATCTTAGACTTCTGACAAGTCAGACAAGAATACACAAATTTAGCCACATCCTTCTTCATACCAGGCCACCAGAACATTTTCCTCAAATCTTGGTACATTTTCGTAGCCCCGGGATGAATACTCAACTTGCTCCTATGGCTCTCCTCAAGAATCATTCTCTTCATCTCAGCATCGTCAGGAATGCAGATCCTATCTCTGAATCTCAATACACCTTGGGAATCTAACTTGAAATCTCCATCCACACCCTGATCATTCACAACTAACAGGTCTACCAACTTTACATCTGACTTTTGGGCTTCTCTGACACTGACCAAAAATTCATTGCCAATCTTCAACATCCCCAATCTGACACTCTGCGGTGTCACTTCACAAACCAGACTCATGTCCCGAAACTGCTCAATCAACTCTAACTCTTTCACCATCAAAGCCGACATATGCAAACTCTTCCGACTTAAAGCATCAGCCACGACATTAGCTTTGCCGGGGTGATAGTTCAAGCCAAAATCATAATCTTTTAGCAATTCTAACCAACGTCTCTGTCTCATATTTAGCTCCTTCTGATCAAACAAGTATTTCAGACTCTTGTGGTCACTAAACACTTCAAATCTGGTACCATACAGATAGTGCCTCCAAATTTTCAGCACAAACACAATTGCAGCTAGTTCCAAATCATGAGTAGGGTAGTTCTTCTCATGGGTCCTCAACTGTCTGGACGCATAAGCTACTACCTTACCCTCTTGCATCAATACACCTCCCAAACCCATCTTGGAAGCATCGCAATATACTACAAACGGTCGATCAGGAACAGGCAAAGTCAACACGGGCGATGTGGTCAACCTCTTCTTCAACTCATTGAAGCTCTCCTCACAGCGTGCATCCCACACAAAAGCTTTTCCCTTACACGTCAATTGAGTCAACGGAAGTGCCAACTTCGAGAAACCTTCAATGAATCTCCTGTAATAACCAGCTAATCCCAAGAAGCTTCTGATTTCTGTAACTGACTTCGGGCTCTCCCATTGAGACACGGCATCAACCTTGGCTGGGTCCACAGCTATACCATTACCAGAGATAATATGACCAAGGAAACCTACCTCATTCAGCCAGAACTCACACTTAGACAATTTTGCATACAATTTCTTTTCTTTCAACACTTCCAATACTAACCTCAAATGTTCTGCGTGCTCCTCTTCTGTTTTAGAATACACCAGAATATCGTCAATAAACACAACTACAAACCGATCCAAGTAACTGTGGAAGGTACGGTTCATGTACTCCATAAACACACCCGGCGCGTTGGTAACACCAAACGGCATCACAGAATACTCATAGTGCCCATATCTCGTTCTGAAAGCGGTTTTCTGAATGTCTTCGTCCTTTACCTTGATCTGGTGATAACCTGACCTCAAATCGATTTTACTAAACACCTTAGCACCTACCAACTGGTCCATCAGATCATCAATTCTGGGAAGCGGATACCTGTTCTTTATTGTCACTTTGTTCAATTGCCTATAATCGACACAAAGTCTCATACTCCCGTCCTTCTTTTTCACTAACAATACCGGAGCACCCCACGGTGACACACTTGGCCTTACAAATTTCTTTTCAAGCAGATCTTCTAATTGCTTTTTCAATTCAGACAACTCTGAGGCTGACATTCGGTACGGTGCCATAGACACAGGCCTAGTACCAGGTATAAGATCAATGGCAAACTCAACCTCCCTCTCTGGCGGAACACTTGGAATTTCATCCTGGAACACTTCAGGGAACTCACACACTACTTGAACCCTTTCAATGATTGCCTGATTCTCAGCAGACAATGACGCCATCAAAGCAAACAGATGAACTCCTTCCTTCATTACCTTATGCAAATGACCAGCAGGCAACAAAACAGATTCTTCTTCCTCGGGAGGAAGGAAACTCACAGATCTACGGGAACAATTAATATGCACATGGTTATACACTAACCAGTCCATACCAAGAATGACATCCAACCCTCCCAACGGCAAACAAATAAGATCAACAAGAAAATCTCTGCCGAATATTGACAGAGGGCACTTAGCACACACAAGAGAGGTAGTTACTGAACCCTTAGCTGGAGTGTCAATAACCATCTCCCTCATCATAGAAGATAAAACAAGGTCCAATTTCTCAGCACACAAGGCAGCAATAAATGAATGCGTAGCACCAGTATCAATAATAGCAATCAAAGGAATACCATTAATAAAACATGTACCTCGAATCTCATTAGTATCCTCTGATCCTGCGAGAGCAAACACTTTTCCATGGGACTTCTCTTTCTTCGGCTTAGTACACTTAGTACTAATATGACCTGATTCCCCGCAATTGTAGCACACCACATCCCTTTTCTCACATTTTGCAGCCACGTGACCTTCCTTACCGCACTTGAAACATTTATTATCTGAGCAGTCAAAACTCTTGTGACCCGGCTTGCCACACCTGTAGCACACAACCTTCGCAGGGGCATCTCCCCCACTTGTTTTCTTATTATCAGCATACCTCTGCTTACCCTTACCAGCTGGAGCCTCATACGGTTTACCCCGGTTCTGAAATTTACCCCTCAGATCCTTCATGACCCTGGAGTGAGCATTACTATCATCCTCATATATCCTACAACTGTCGATCAAATCAGCGAATACCCGAATCTTCTGGTACCCTACAGCCTTCTTAATATCAGCCCTCAGCCCATTCTCAAACTTGATACACTTTGAGAACTCAGAATCAGCATCAGCATAATGGGGATAAAACTTAGCCAATTCAGTGAACTTGGCAGCATACTCTGTCACTGACATGCTTCCTTGCTTCAACTCAAGGAATTCTATTTCTTTCTTACCTCTCACATCTTCAGGAAAATATTTCCGCAAGAACTCTCTGCGGAAAACAGCCCAAGTTATCTCTTCATTGGCAGTCTCTAACCTCTGCCTCACCTCCATCCACCAATCATCAGCTTCCTCTGCCAGCGTATGGGTACCATACCTGACCTTCTGCGCATCATTACAATCCATGACCCGAAATATCCTTTCAATCTCTTTCAGCCATGCTAGAGCACCATCTGGATTATACTTGCCCTTAAAGACAGGTGGATTCTCTCTCTGGAACGTGGCCAAACTGCGAGTCCCAGCATTTTCAGCACCATTCTGCTGGTTCCCAACAGCCTGAGCCATAGCCTGCAAAGCAGCAGCAAGAGCAGCGTCGTTCCTCCCAGCCATTTCAAACTATCACTGCAGCACAAACAGAAATTTAGAACTAATCTAACAATTCTATTTGTCATAAGACACTATGACAGGACGACTTGGCCGGACAGACCGAACTGCTCTGATACCACTAATGTAACACCCCTTTTCTATAATTGTGCTTTTTAACAAAATCAGAGTTTCTTTTTTTTTTTAAACAATTAAAGTGAGTGCTACACTTACTCCATAAAAATCAAGATACATAACACCATACGAAAAGTTTAGTTCGCATCAACTAAATCAGATCACCAACAGCAGCGGAATAATAATCAGTTCAAAATTAAAACCAATACATCACCAATGAAAACTAACAGTTTTAGGAAAATAAAACATAAACATAAGGACACCCCCCCCCCTGGTGCTACGTATCAGAGCGTGACACTTCCTACCAGACGAAGGCATAAGAAATCCTTCACTCGCTATTACCTGCACGTTGCCGACATAAGAAGCAACATAAAAGCAGTAGGGTGAGTCTCTTTTCATAATTAATAACATATGAGAATTAAGCACTGCATAGGAAAAGGAAACCAGGCACACCAATTCATAACAATAGGGAATGATCACATCAGCATACTAATTCCAAGCAGCACTATATAATATATGATTATGTATGTAATGCAACCCAAACTCCACGGGTACATGCATGTCGGATCCGTCACCAATACAAATAGGCCGTAGCCTCTGCTCACCAAATCAAACTAGGCCGAAGCCTCTGCTCACCAATTAAAATTAGGCCGTAGCCTCTGCTCACCAATAATGCATATGTCCATGAGATGCTATGGAATGCATCACAACACACCAAGTCCAATCAATTTATCATTTAAAATTCATGATCTCACCATTGTATATTAATCAGCTCACCAAATTAAAATTAGGCCGTAGCCTCTGCTCACCAATCTCACCCTATCATTCTCACCAATTCAGCTCACCACTCACACCAACACCAATTTAAATAGACCAGCTTAGGACATTGACACGACATAGGGAAAGTGGGTAAAAATAGCCATTTGGACACTTGAACACCCTCAGCCAGAAACACCAGTAAAAATAAATTATTTTTGCATAAAATTGTGACTATTGGATAGGCACCGAAATTAGCTTCAAAACGCATTTTGAACCGTTGAATTTGGATAACCGAGTCAAAAGTTATATTAAAAACAGTTTAGGAAAAATGTTAGACATTCTGGAAACAGGCGCATGGGCGCTGGGCGCCCAGGGGCAACACAGCGCTTGGCGCATGGGCGCTTGGCGCCCAGGAGAGGCAACACGCAACAGCGCACAGGCGCATAGGCGCTTGGCGCCCAGGGACAACACGCGCAACAGCGCACAGGCGCTAGGCGCCCAGGGGAACAAGCGCGCAACAGCGCACAGGCGCTAGGCGCCCAGGGGAACAACACGCACACAGGCGCATTGCGCCCAGCACAGCAACATGGCGCCCAGGCACTAGGCGCCTAAGAAAAACTTGAAACCGAACTCATTTTTCTTCGAAAATTATTTTACACGAGCCAAATGCTCAGGACATTAAAACCCAACAAAAATTTCATCAAAAGCTGAACATTATTTTTGGCGCCCATGCACTAGGCACCTAGTGAAAATACGCAACTCAACTCCTTTGTTGACCAAAATCAGTTTTTATGAGCCATTTTACCCAAGTATAAAAACCTGAAAACAATTTTCGCAAAACTATCACCAGAACTTTGGGGCCCTTGGCGCCCATGACTCAAGCAACGAGTGCCAAAACTGGCAGCACAGGAACACAGGGAGGCAACACAGGCAACAGAATTTGGAAACAGGCACAGCACACTGCTGGGCGCCTGGCGCCCATGACTAGGCGCAACACAGAATTTTTCAGCAATAGGCATATGGCGCCCAAGGCGCCTAGGACTCCCAAACAGAATTTTTCCACTTCCAATTATCAACTAAAATCACCAAAACACTCCTATATACGTATATAATCAAAGTGTCACCATAATTCCCAATTTCACCATATAATCACCAAACAATCATATACTCAAACAATTAGTCTACAATTCGCATATTGCCCCAATTCAAACATCAATCATAAAATTCTCAACATATTAATTCAACAACAACATCACAATATTATAATTTCTCAACAACAACACAATTCAATCATGGAAACTAACCTAGGACCCTAACCCTAAGCAATTCCCAATTCGCATAAGTATTAAGAACAAAAAGAGGACCCCCTAACCTTATGGAAGTCGAATTTGCTAGCCAAGCTCCAAGGGAAGAATGCGAATCACAATTGAGCCTCCTCCTCTTCTCTATGAGCTTCGCCTTCTCTCCTTCTTCTCCTCTTCCTTTCGCAACCCTCCTCTTCTCACTCTCTCTTTTTCGCTTCTTTTCTTATTTTTCCAATAGAGAACAAAATGCAAACTAATCCCTAGACCCCCTTGGAAGTCGAATACAAGACAAGGAAATGGGCCACGGGCCTAATTGTGGATCACGGGCCCTTGCTCGCACCACTTAAATAGTAACAGCACCTCCTAATAAAATAAAATAAAATAATTAAACTCGAATTATTTAATTAAATTAAATAAATATTGTAAGCCTTAAATAACTTAATTAAATAAATAATTAAATTATTTTGGGGCGTTACGCTCAATTGGTAGTGGGAAGGGGGTTTAACTTGCACTTATGCCTCAGGTGCAAGGTTCGATTCCCACGGAAGGCAAAAATTCTACAAGAGGGGTAGAGAAGACCGTGAGGTAACAGTGGGACCGGGGTGGCCGCTGCGGTGGACCTGGGCTGTTACAACATGCACCACGCACAAACACACAAATCACGGTCAACTATGTGACCCGTCACTTACCAATTTGCCAAACAAGAGGCACAACACCTGTCAATTCACAATTCACACACAACAACGTCACCTAGCCTTTTAGGCCTTAACATCACTTAGCCTTTTTGGGCCTCAAAACGTCACTGGGTTTTTCTTCGTCACTTATTCATAAACATCATCAACTCAAACAATTCAACGTCACTTATTTTCATCGTCACTTATTCATAAACATCATCAACTCAAACAATTCAACGTCACTTATTTTCATCGTCACTTATTCATAAACATCATCAACTCAAACAATTCAACGTCACTTATTTTCATCGTCACTTATTCATAAACATCATCAACTCAAACAATTCAACGTCACTTATAATTTAATTATTTTCTTTAATTGAGTTATTTAAGGCTTACAATATTTAATTTAAGCTAATGAATTAATTCAAGGGTTTACAATATTTATTTAATAGATTAATTAAGTTAGAGGTTTATTTTATTCAGGAGGTGTATGAGTAAATCAAAGAGGTGCAATGAGAGGCCCATGACCCATTAATTGGCCATAGGTCTCGAAGGGTATGTGTTTACCTTAGGGGCTTAGGGTTTTATTTTCATTTGTGTCATATAACCAAAGGAAAGAAAAAGAATAGAAAGAGAGAGAGGAGAGGAGGCTACGGGTTGAGAGAAAAGAAGGAGGAAGCTACGGTTTTTGAAGAAAAACAAAGGGAAGAGAAGGCATCTTGTGGAAGCTCAAGCAAGAGGAAGATTTATTGGTGATTTCTTGGAGGGGTGCCTTGCATTTCGAATTCCTAAAGGTTAGGGGGCTCTTCTTTTCCTTCTTAATAACATGTGGGCTGAATATGGTATGTGGGATAGGTATTAGGGTGTTTGGTTGACTGATTTTGTGTGTTGTTGTGAGCATTTTATGTGTTGGAGTCATGAGAGAATTGTTGTTTGTTGCTAAGAATATGCCTTGCATACCATGTGTTCGATGTTTTGTTTGATGATTTAATTGATGTTTGGTTTGCTGGTTTTTGGTGATGAACATGATGATTTATGTTTATATTAGTGATTTGAATAGTTGGCGTGTTGAATTGATGATTAAAATATGATTGGTGAATTAATTTGGTGTTAATTGTGAAATTATGGTGTTAAAAAATTACTGTTGGGAAATTCTGGATACAGGCTCGTTCCTTTTGATGCTACGTCTAATCGAGTGGTTCGAAAATTGTGTGGTTTACCATTTTAGAAACTAGACTTATTTATCTTTAATTTGGCACTGGTTTGATTGAAATTGGAGTCGTGTGGCTCGAGATATAGGTGTCACAATTTAGGAAAATATCCTGGAGTAATTCTGTGTCTAGGTTCGGTATTTCGGTTATAACGTTTTCATCTGAACTCCGTTTTGAATGGTTCCTGTCTCTTTGAAAACTAGATTCAATTTCCTTCGTTTGGGCAGAAACCCCATGTCTTTTGGTTGAGTTTTGATCATTCTAGAGGTGCCACAAGTTAGGTCATGGTGGCTGTTCCGTTTTCTGAACCCTGGTACTTGTTTGTTGAAACTGTACTAATTGGCTCATTGTTTCGAAAAAGGAAAACCATAGTCAGGAACTACACATTCTCAGGTTTCTGTAGAGGGGTCGTTTGTTGAAATCCGATGTCGTTTACTATTTTAACTAATTCGCCGAATTCTGGCTGCCGTGTTCGCGTAGCCCAGGGTGTCGCTGTTGTTCCCAAATTTGTCTTCTAAATATCTTTTGACTCGGGTGTCTAAATTGGACGGTTCAAAATGCGTTTCGAAGCTAATTCCGATGTCTACCAAAATATTCTGGTTTTATGCAAAAATGGATTATTTTCCTGATGGTCCTGGACTGAAGTTGTTCAAAGTGTCTAATTGCAATTTTTACTCACTTTCTCCTATTCCGTGTCAATGTCCTAAAATGATTTAATGGAGTTGGTATTGATGTGTTGGTGAATCTATCTGGCGAGTTTATTTGGTGAGTTTATTGGTGAGTCTATTTTGCGAGTTTATTGGTGAGTTTATTTGGTGATGAATCCTCAAGCATAGACCCTTGGAGTTTTGGGTTATGGTGAGAGGGGATTATTTGGTGATTATGTTTGTTGCTCTCTTGGTGTGTTTTGGTGGGTATGATGCATTGTTCATGGCGTCTTATAAACCATATGCATTTGGTGAGCAGAGGCTTCGGCCTAACTATATTTGGTGAGCAGAGGCTTCGGCCTAATGGATCCACACGCATGGCCCGTGGTGTTTGGGTTTGCATTTCATGCATTGATCATACATTTGGTGTGTTGCTTGGTGATTGTAATTTGACGATGTTGCTGCCCTTGTTGTAAATTTGGTGTCCCTAATTGCCTTCCTAATATGACATTTATTCTATATGTTATTGATTATGAAAAGAGACTCACCCTACTGCTTTTTATGTTGCTTCTCATGTCGGCAACATGCAGGTGATAGCGAGTGAAGGTATCCTCAGGCCTTCTCATAGTTAGGGTGTGTCATGCTCTGATACGTAGCACCGGGGGGGCGTCTTTGTTGTTTGTCACTTATTTGATGTCATTAGACTTTTATTTTTGGTGGTGCATTTGACTATGTCTAAACTGTTATTAGTCCGCCGTGTTGGTGACTTTATTCAGTGATGTAAACTAAATAGGTGATTGTGGGCTTGCCCCTTTGACTATGGTGCTATGTATCATGATTATTATTTTGTTGGACTATATTGTTTGTAGTTGTTTGGCTGAATTGGAGTTTAGTGTAGCACTCCCTTGTGTTTGTTTTTAAATCAAAAAAAAAAGAAACCCTGATTTTATTAAATTATGGAATATTAGAAAGGAGGTGTTACACTGGCACCCAGCGCCTTAGCGCAACACGCAACACGCAACACACGGGGCGCTCAGCGCCCAGCGCTGGCACCCAGCGCCCAGCGCCTGGCGCAACACGCGCAACCCTGAACACAGCGCGCAGCACCTGTAACACCCCTTTTCTAGTAACCTTACTATTTAATAAAATTAGAGTTTCTTTTTTTTTTGAAAACAATCTAAGCGAGTGCTACACTTACTTCATCAAATCAACAGCTTCAATTTTTATAGTTCGGTTAAAACCACAAGATACATAGCACCATTGAAATATCGTTCAGTTCGCATCAACCAATTACAGTCACTACAGCAGCGGAATTAATAACAAGTTGGAAAAACAAAACCAATACAGCACCAATAATAGTCTAACAGCATAAAGACAATAACACATAAGCATAAGACGCCCCCCCCCCGGTGCTACGTATCAGAGCATGACACTTCCTACCAGACGAAGGCATAAGGGTACCTTCACTCATCATTACCTGCACGTTGCCGACATAAGAAGCAACATAAAAGCAGTAGGGTGAGTCTCTTTTCATAATTAATAACATATGGAAATAAGCACTGCATAGGAAAAGGTAACCAGGCACACCGATTCATAACAATGGCAACCACCACATCAAAATTACATTTCCAAACAACACTGCATAATATATGGTTATGCATGAAATGCAACCCAAACTCCACGGGCACATGCATGTCGGATCCGTCACCAAATATAAATAGGCCGTAGCCTCTGCTCACCAAAATAAAATTAGGCCGAAGCCTCTGCTCGCCAATAATGCACATGTCTCATGAGATGCTATGAAAATGCACCACAACACACCACACAATTCATCAATTCGCCATTAAATCAACTCACCATTTTATTCGTATTCTCACCATTGTATTAATCAGCTCACCAATTAAAATTAGGCCGAAGCCTCTGCTCACCAATCACACCATAATACACTCACCAACTCAACCCACCACTCACACCAACACCAATTTCAATTAGGCCAATTTAGGATTTGACACGACATAGGGAAAATGAATAAAAATTGAAATTAGACACCTAGAACAACTTCAGTCCAGAACCACCAGTAAATTAAATCATTTTTTCATAAAACCAGAATATTTGGATGGACACCGAAATTAGCTTCGAAACGCATTTTGAACCGTTAAATTTGGATAACCGAGTCAAAAGTTACATTAAAAACAAAATCGGAAAAATACTTAGACATTCTGGAAACTGGCGCCCAGGCGCTGGGCGCCCAGGAGCAACACAGGACTTGGCGCATGGGCGCTGGCGCCCAGGAACAGCAACACGGGCATAGGCGCTGGCGCCCAGGAACAGCAACACGCGCATAGGCGCTGGCGCCCAGGAACAGCAACACGCGCATAGGCGCTGGCGCCCTGGCGCAGAAACTGGCGCAGGGGAACACGGCGCCCAGGAACTAGGCGCCTAAGGCCAACACGCAAGAAAACTCATTTTACTACGAAATTGATTTTTGTACGAGCCAAATACTCAGAATATGAGAACCCAACAAAAATTTTGGCAAAAAGTGACACGCATCTTTGGCGCCCATGGACTAGGCGCCTAAGGCCAAGACAGACCACAACTCCTATGACTCCAAAAATTATTTTACACGAGCCATTTAGCTTGGACATGAAAACCCAGTATCAATTTTCGCAAAATGAACAACAGAAAATTGGGGCCCTTGGCGCCCATGACACAAGGCACACGACCAAATTTTGACCCAACACCTGAAACTGACTCTTTTTGTGCCCAGGAACCCCCATACCAAATTTGAAAGCAAACCGAGCATCCAATCTCCGGGACCCTCGGTTCCCATGGTGCCTAGACACGAGCAACACAATTCTGCAACATAGACACATCACATGGAAAACTGGCGCAGGGCACAGTGGCTGGGCGCCTGGCGCCCATGACTAAGGCACAGAAACAGCAACAAGGCATTTGGCGCCCAAGGCGCCTAGGAACTCCCAAAATCAAAATTTTTCTAATTCAAACACCAAATTAAATTCACCAAACACCAAATTAAATTCACCAAACACCCAAATATATATATGTAATTTAATTATCACCATGATCCTCAATTCTCACCAAACAAACACCAAAAAGTCATATAGTCAAACACGTGACATGCAATTCACCTTAGCAACAATCAAAGCACCAATTGTGCGATTTTAACATAGGGAATTCCTAATCACATATCACAACACTACGATTAAATTAACAACACAACAATTCATTCATAGAAATCATTCTAAAATCTAACCCTAGGCAATACTCAAGCTCATAAGCTATTAAAGATAAAAAGAGGACCCCCTAACCTCTTAGAAGTCGAAATTGCTAGGCAAGATTCCAAGGAATTTGCAAGACACCAACAGCTTTCCCTCCTCCTTGAGTGCTCCACGAAAACTCCTCTCCCTTCCCTCGTGCAAGTCGTGACTTCCTCTTCTCACTTCTCCTCTCTTTTTACGTTTTCTTTTCTTTCTTTTTCACAATTCAGTAAAATGCAAACTAACTCACAAGACCCCTAGTGAGTCGAATTCTATGACTAGTCAATGGGCCACGGGCCTAATTGTGGATCACGGGCCCTTATTCGCACCACTTAATTCGTGACAACACCTCCTAAACAAATAAAATAAATTAAATTAAATTAAATCCTGAATTAGTTAATTAAATTAAATAAATATTGTAAGCCTTAAATAACTTAATTAAATAAATAATTAAATTATTTTGGGGCGTTACAGCACCCATGGGCGCCCAGCGCCCAGACACCTTCAGCAACACGATTTCAACACAATTTCACATACACATTTGTTTTCTTCAAATTTCCACATGACCAATCACAACCCATTTTACAACCATTCATAATCACGTGTATAATCATCAAAACCATCTATCAAACATCAAAATTCAACACATCCCAAGCACAAACATGGATTCACGCATATATCAATAACAAGAACACAAATTCGCAAACATCATCATGTTCATGGTTAAAATCTAGGCCGTCACTACCTAGAACCTATCATAGGACCTATTATAGAAATTGATAGGACATCCCCTTACCTCGAACTTGAAGGATAGAAGCCCTAGAGACAGACACGAGCAGAACCACAGAAACAGATCACGCCCCTTCCTCCTCCTTGAGCTCGCGCCCTTCCCCTTCCTCTCCTCCTCTCTATGGCCTTCGCACTCTTCTCTCTATTCTCTTTCTCTCAATTCGCGAATGCTAACACCAAAACCCTAGCCTCACAAGACCTCACCACTTCGCATAACACATGGATCACGGGCTTGGGCTTTTCACTTAAGCCCAAGTCTAGCTAAATGGCGCCTCCATCTCCTAGTACCACCTACACAATTTTTTATATAATTTCCAATAATTAAATTATATCCAAATAATTAAATTAAATTCCTAAATACTTAATTAAATAATTTAATTAAATATTTAGGGTGTTGCAGAACCCACCCTTACCTTAGGTTTGCCGAACGCGAGATCCCCTTGTACGTAGGCTCCAAAGAACCACCGCAACAAGACTTCTCTCCTCTTGCTATTGGTTTCGCCGCCCCCTTCCTTTCTCTCTTCTCCTCTTCGCAAATTTCTTTCTTTTCTTCAAAAATGCGCTAATGACTCCAAAACCCTAGCTAAAGTTCTCCTACATTCGCATAGGCCCTTGGGTTCTTGGATCACGGGCCCCCGACTACTACTCAGCTAATTACAGGACACCACCTCCTAATTTATATAAAACATCGTTTTATTAATTATTAAATATAACTATACCAATAAAATACCTAAATAATTTAAATAAATAAATAATTAAATTATTTGGGCGTTACAACTCTCCCCCACTTAGAATATTTCGTCCTCGAAATTTACCTGATTCAAACAGCTCGGGATAGGATTCCCGCATCTTGCTCTCCAGCTCCCACGTCATGCTCTCTCCAGCAGCTCCTAGCCAGACTACTTTCACCAACGCAATTACCTTGCCTCTTAAAACTTTCACTTCATGACCTTCGATCCGTACAGGCATCGTCTCCACCGTGAGATTATCCCGTTCCTCCACATCATCCATGCGGATCACATGAGATGGATCCGAAATATACTTCCGAAGTTGCGACACATGAAACACGTTATGAAAATTTGAAAGGTTAGGCGGTAAAGCCACTCTATATGCAACATTCCCGACTCTCTCTGAAATCTGATAAGGACCAATAAAATGAGGAGTGAGCTTCTTCGAATTCAAAGCGCGTCCAACACCGGTCACTGGAGTGACTCTCAAAAATACATGCTCACCCGCTTGAAACTCCAAATCCTTCCTCCGCTTGTTGTGATAACTCTTCTGTCGACTCTGCGAAGCCTTCATCTTTTCACGAATCAACTTCACTTTTTCAGTTGTCTCTCGAACAATCTCCGGTCCGAGCACCACACTCTCTCCAGACTCATACCAACACAGCGGGGTTCTACACTTCCGACCATACAATGCTTCAAAAGGTTCCATCCCTATACTAGAATGGTAACTATTGTTATACGTGAACTCTATCAGTGGAAGGTAGGAATCCCACGAACCTCCTTGTTCCAAAACACAAGCCCTCAAAAAATCTTCTAATGACTGAATCATCCTCTCTGACTGACCATCTGTCTGAGGATGATATGCCGAACTCAACCTCACTGTAGACCCCAACTTCTCTTGCAAACTCTTCCAGAAATCTGAAGTGAACCTCGGATCTCTATCCGAAACAATACTCTTAGGAACTTCATGAAGCTTCACAATACACTACAAACGACCCTTCCGGATTGGGCAACGTCAGGACTGGAGACGTTGTCAATTTCTTCTTCAATTCCATGAAACTTTCTTCACAGTGGGCATCCCAAACAAAAGCCTTTCCTTTGCAGGTTAACTGAGTTAACGGAAGTGCTAACTTAGAAAAACCTTCAATGAATCTTCTATAATAGCCGGCCAATCCCAAAAAGCTTCTAATTTCAGTTGCCGACTTCGGAGCCTCCCAATTCAACACTGCTTCTACTTTCGACGGATCCACCGCAATACCATTACCAGAAATGACGTGACCGAGAAAACTCACTTCCTTCAACCAGAATTCACACTTTGACAATTTCGCATACAGTTTCTTTTCCTTCAGTACCTCCAATACTAACCTCAGATGCTCTGCATGCTCTTCCTCCGATTTAGAGTAAATCAGAATGTCGTCAATGAACACCACCACAAACCGATCTAAGTAAGTATGAAAAATACGATTCATAAATTCCATAAATACTCCTGGTGCGTTTGTAACACCGAACGGCATCACCGAATACTCATAATGACCATAACGGGTTCTGAAAGTCGTCTTCTGGATATCTTTGTCCTTCACCTTGATCTGATGATAACCCGACCTCAAATCAACCTTACTGAATACTTGAGCACCCACTAACTGATCCATCAAATCGTCTATCCTCGGAAGTGGATACTTGTTCTTGATTGTTACCTTATTCAATTGCCGATAATCCACACAGAGCCTCATACTACCATCCTTCTTCTTCACTAACAACACAGGAGCTCCCCACGGCGAAACACTCGGCCTCACAAACTTCTTCTCGAGCAGATCCTCAAGTTGCTTCTTCAACTCAAACAATTCGAACGCGGACATCCTGTATGGGGCCATAGAAACAGGTTTGGTACCAGGTACAAGATCAATAGAGAATTCAACTTCCCTCTCTGGCGGTACACTTGGAATCTCATCAGCGAAAACATCAGGAAACTCGCGCACCACCTGCAACTCTTCAATGATCGCTTGATTCTCAACAGACAACGACGCCATCAGCGAGAATAACTGAACTCCCTCCTTCATCAACTTCCGCAACTGACTAGCGGATAACAGACCAGACTCCTCCTCTTCAAAACTCACCAACTTGCTACGACAATTAATATGAACATGGTTACGCTCTAACCAGTTCATACCCAAGATTACATCTAATCCGCTCAACGGCAAGCAAACAAAATCCACAACAAAGTCTCTGTCGAAGATCGACAAGGGACACTGAGAACATACTAGAGAGGTAGTTACCGACCCCTTAGCTGGAGTATCGACAACCATCTCTCCATTCATAGCAGACAATACAAGACCCAATTTCATACAACAATCAGCAGCAATAAAACAATAAGTAGCACCAGTATCAACAATAGATTTTAGAGGAGTACCATTAATGAAGCACGTACCTCTAATAAGTCCATCATCTTCAGTAGGCTCTTCACCTGCTAAAGCGAACACTTTTCCACTGGACCTTTCCTTCTTCGGCTTCGGACACTGCGTACTAATGTGCCCTCCTTCACCGCAGTTGTAGCAAACCACCTCTTTACGTTCACACTCAGCCACCACATGACCCTCTTTGCCACAACGGTAACACTTCTTCACTTCAGCTTTGCACACGTTACTCTTGTGACCAGCTTTGCCACATTTGTAACATACAATGCTAGCAGGAGCATCTCCCCCACTAGTCTTCTTGCCAACAGCAGCCTTCTGCTTACCCTTACCAGCAGGAACATCATACGGTTTACCACGACTCTGAAATCTGCTCCTCTTCTCATTCATAATCTTGTAGTGGGCATTGTTGTCTTCCTCATAAATTCTGCAGCTATCAATCAGGTCAGAGAAAACACGGATCTTCTGATAACCAATCGCCTTCTTAATCTCTGGACGCAGCCCATTCTCAAACTTAATACACTTGGAAAACTCAGCAGTAGCCTCACTGTAATGCGGATAAAACTTTGCTAATTCCACGAACTTAGCAGCATACTCAGTCACGGACATATTCCCTTGTTTCAGCTCCAGGAACTCAATCTCTTTCTTACCTCGGACATCCTGCGGATAATACTTTCTCATAAACTCCCTGCGGAACACAGCCCAAGTGATCTCTTCGTTTGCAGTCTCCAATCTCTGCCTAGCCTCTAACCACCAGTCATCGGCCTCCTCTGCCAGCATATGCGTACCATAACGGACCTTCTGTGCCGGAATGCAGTCCATCACACGAAAGATCCTCTCCATCTCTTTTAACCAAGCTAAAGCCCTATCGGGATCGTACATGCCCTTGAAGGTAGGTGGATTTTCTCTCTGAAAGGTAGCCAAAGTTAGAGACCTAGCATTCTCACCAGCAGCAATAGCAGCATCGTTCCTTCCAGCCATCTCAACTAAACACTACAATCATAAGTAATAGTTAGAACTAATTGACAATACTTGATCGTCAATGACACAATACTTGACAACTTGGCCGGACAGAACAAAACTGCTCTGATACCACTAATGTAACACCCCTTTTCTACCCGGAAAATTTTTCGACAAAAATCAGAGTTTCAAAACATTAATCATTACACCCACAAGGGATGCCACATTTTCACCGTTAAACATCACACACCAAATAATAGAGTTTCACCATTAAAACAGTGCAACACCTAGCACGCCATAACATCACCAAGCAGCGGAATAAAAATCAAGGTTCAATTAAACAATTATAACATCACCATAAAACTTCAAAAATTAGAATAATAGAAACACTAATAAAGCCTAGCGTTCATCCCCCCGAGTGCTATGTATCAGAGTGACGACACTGACTCTACTAGAGAAGGTAGACATGCCTTCAATCACAATCACCTGCACGTTACCAACATAAGGGTAACATTCAAACACTAAATTACAATCACCAAGTATCATCACCAATATGCTAGGCAATATGCTAGAGTTACGACAGCTATATCTACCACTTCACAACAACACTAAATTACAATCACCAAGTATCATCACCAATATCATGAGTAATTGAATGAAATGCAACCCACACCAACGGGTATATGCATGTGGTACCAATCATCACCCATAAATTTGCCAATATGGGCAACATCACCTATATGAGCATCACCATCATCACCTATAGCTCCAACGGCCGTAGCCTTTATCACCAAAATAATGCATATGCAATATATGCGACGCCATGAACAATGCACCAGTCAATTAACAACAATGGTCATCTATGTGACACACAACAACACCAATATTAATAAATGGTCATAGACCCATCACCTGTCACCTTAGCCCATAAAAATAGGCACATCACCTGTTATATCATCACCTGTTATATCATCACCAATCATCACCAATGACACCAACACCTATAACAATAACATCCACCGACACCAGAGACACTAATTTACACAACAGCAACATGACAGGAACTGGCGCCCAGCAGCCGGGCGCCAACAACAGAAACAGCCACCACAGAAACTGGGGCCCAGCAACAGGGCACCACAGCAGGCAACAACATCGCAGAAACTGGCGCCCAGCAACAGGGCGCCACAGGCAACAACAGCAACACAGAGTCTGGCGCCCAGCAACAGGGCGCCTAGTGCAACAACATCACAACAGGAACTGGCGCCCAGCAACAGGGCGCCTAGTGCAACAGTGGCTTCAGCAGACTTGGCGCCCAGCAACAGGCGCCTAGCACAACGGCAACAAAAACTGACATGGCGCCCAGGAACAGGGCGCCCATCATTCCAATAACACAGAAACTGGCGCCCACTGCGCCAAACACCACGGGGCAGCCACATGAGGCGCCCACTGCAGCTATTTCAGTAATTTCGACTGTAGTTGTCTCAGTAAATTGAACAGCTTCTGTCTCAGCAACTTCGACAGCTTCTGTCTCAGCAACTTGGACAGCTTCTGTCTCAGTACTTCGACAGCTTCCGTCTCAGCAACTTCGACAGCTTCTGTCTCAGCAACAACAGACTTGGCGCCCAGCAACAGGGCGCCTGATTCAGCAAGGAACACACAGGGACAGTGACACAGACATGGTAGACAGCAACAGCACGGCAACTAGCGCCCAGGAGCAAGGCGCCTAAGACAACAACAGCAACATCAGGCTTGGCGCCCAGCAACAACACTAGAACAGTACTGGGCGCCTAGGGCGCACTTCACAGCAACAGAGAATTACGCAACACAGCACTGGGCGCCTAGGGCGCCAACTCCAGTAACCAAGACAGCATCACTGGGCGCTTAGGGCGCCACTTCCAGCAACAACAACCACAAGACATCATGACTGGGCGCCCAGGGCGCCAAAATCAGCAACAGCAGCAACACTGGCTTGGCGCCCAGCAACATAGCACCTCCAGCAAGGACCAACGCAACATAGACACGCACAGGACATGGCGCCCAGCAACAGGGCGCCTTTTTCAGCAACTAAGACAACACCCAAAAATTCACCAAACACCAAACACCAATTTTTTTCCACGATCATTCACCCAAACATCAAATCGAAATCATCAATATATATTCAAACATCACTAACACAACATCAACAAGATCAAAGAGGCAACATGGTCATATCTCCTACGTAGTCCCCATCATATACCCTATTATAAGGATAGAACCCACCCTTACCTTAGGTTTGCCGAACGCGAGATCCCCTTGTACGTAAGCTCCAAAGAACCACCGCAACAAGACTTCTCTCCTCTTGCTCTTGGTTTCGCCGCCCCCTTCCTTTCTCTCTTCTTCTCTTCGCAAATTTCTTTCTTTTCTCCAAAAATGCGCTAATGACTCCAAAACCCTAGCTAAAGTTCTCCTACATTCGCATAGGCCCTTGGGCTCTTGCATCACGGGGCCCTAACTACTACTCAGCTAATTACTGGACACCACCTCCTAATTTATATAAAACATCGTTTTATTAATTATTAAATATAACTATACTAATAAAATACCTAAATAATTTAATTAAATAAATAATTAAATTATTTGGGTGTTACGTGGATCGCTTGACCAAGTCCACTCATTTTGTTCCGGTGTGTTCCAATCACAAGATTGCTAAGTTAGCGGAAGAGTATCTCAAGAATATTGTGAAGTTACATGGAATTCCTATGAGTATCATATGTGATCGTGATCCCAAGTTTACATCACGATTCTGGAGAGCATTGAATATGGCATTGGGAACCACGGTATATGCTAGTACCGCTTATCATCCGCAGACGGACGGACACACTGAAAGGACAATTCAGACTTTGGAAGATATGCTAAGAGCTTGTGTACTTGACAGTGGAGGTCGATGGGAGGACTGTAACACCCCTTCTCTATACGGTAATTTGTTTAATAAAATATCCGAGTTTTCAAAATTTATTTACACCACAAGGGATGTCACACTTACTTCGCTAAACGTCACTCGTCAAATAACTCGCTTTTCGAAAACAGTCTTATAATACCTTCAAAACGTCATTATCAAAATAAAATACAACTTCATATCGAAAATTCAATAGTTTAGTCATAAAGGGCATTACACTATGCCAGGCTTGCAATACTAAAATCCGATAACCACAACATGTCATAAATGACTTAAACAACATTCATCCCCCTCCCTAGTGTTACATATCAGAGCATGACGACTCGACTCAAAAGTGAAGCTAAGACCTTCACTGGGAATCACCTGCACGTTACCAACACGGGGGCAACATTCAAACAGGAAAGGGTGAGCATCATTTCAGTCTATATAATAGAAAATATGATAAGGACTAATCATAGGCTACGCACTAGAATAATCAGCATCCAATACACTAAACATCCACATCACAGTCATCATTCACATCATTTACAATAACTCATCTCATGTCATATAGATTTATGAAATGCAACCCACTCGCGGGTATATGCATGAAGGTACCTTTTTACAAAACGTCGCTTAGCCACTCAGGCCTCATCATCACTTAGCCACTCAGGCCTCAAAACGTCATTGGTTTTATGCATATGGGCATGAGACACTATGACATGCACCACTTACAACACACAATCACACAATTACTCAAATCATAGTCAACTATGTGACCCGTCACTTACCCGTTTGCTCGCAAAGAGCACAGCACCTGTCAAATTCATAATCAACACAAAACGTCACTTGGCCATTTAGACCTTAACATCACTTAGCCCTTCGGGCCCCAAACATCACTGGTTTTTCATTCGTCACTCACACATAACATCAATCAACTCAAACAGTAACCACTGAGGGCAAAAACGTCATTTGACTAACCACTAAGGGCATCCTCGTCATTTACACTTCATTATCTACAACTTTGGCCACTAGGGGCAAAACAGTGTTTTACACGCCATAACTAATAATAAATAGCCACTAAGGGCGAAACAGTCATTTAACTAGCCCCGAGAGCATCATCGTCAAAATCATCATTTTTGACATTACCTCGCTAAAACTGTTGTTTATACACCAAAAGGGATTTTTAAAGAGCTTCATATCATTTTTCAATGTCACGGGGACGATCACCGGGGATGGCCACTTGGGCGCCCACAAACCATCAGAAAATAACAATTTTTCATTTTAAAAATTTGACCCACAGATAGACAACGTAAAAAGCTTCACGACACTTTTCGAATCGTTCAAAACGGACGTCTGAGTCAAAAGTTATGATAAAAACAATTTTGGGGAAAATTAGGCAACATCCTGGGAACAGGCGCCTTAGGCGCCCAGGCAACCAGGCAACACGCGCACTGGCGCCCAGCGCCCAGGCGCGCAACACAACGCACACACGCAACACACAGGGCGCTCAGCGCCCAGCGCCTGGCGCCCAGGCGCAACAACGCGCAACACAGCGCAACATCACAGGACACGGGCGCCTAGCGCCCAGGCGCAACAACGCGCGCAGCACAACAAGTCACAGGCGCCCAGCGCCCAGCACAGGCGCCCAGCGCCCAGAAATCAGCAGCAACATCCAGAATTCTGTTCAACAATTTTTCAACACTAAAAATTGGTTTCTTAACAAATTTTAAAGTGTAAAAACTCCATTTTTCCAGCAACTAAAAAAAAACACTTTTCTCATTCAAAAACACTAAAACTCAATTTTATCGAAACTCAATTAAAAACCAAACAACACCACTAACCCCATCATGGCGCCCTAGGCGCCCAACACCCACAACCCCTTTTGCGACCACATTCTTCAACAAACCAAACGCATAGATCAACATTCTAATTCTCATCACATACGCATAACACCATCAATAATGAAATTCATAGATCAAACCCAAGCAATAAATCAATTCGCATAGACTCATGATATACATATATATGAAAGTTAACATCAAGAACATCAAGAACGTAAAGAACATCAAGAACGCAAAAGAACATCAAGAACGCAAAAGAACATCAAGAGCATCATGGATCTAGTAGGAACCTTAGATCTAGGACCCATCATATAATTTATTAAATAGAATGATAGAGCTCCCCTAACCTCGAAGTTGAAGAATAGGCGCCCCCGAGACGATCACGAATGGAACCACGGCAACGGAATCACGTTCTTCTCTTCTCCTTGAAGCTTGCGCCTCCCTCCTCCCTTCCTCTACTCTCCACGGCGCCCTCTTTCTCTCCTCCTCTCTATTCTCAATTTTTTTCGCAAATGATCACCAAAAAACCCTAACCCCTAGGCACCACTTCGCATATGATTGATTCATGGGCTTGGGCTTCTCACTTAAGCCCAAGTCCATCTAATTTGGCACCCTCATCTTCTAATACCCCCTACACATTTTAATATAATTTCTAATAATTAAATTATATCCACTTAATTAATTTAAATTCCTAAATACTTAATTAAATAATTTAATTAAATATTTAGGGTGTTACAACTCTCCCCCACTTAGAATATTTTCGTCCTCGAAAAATTTACTCCAACTCACGAAACGAAACCCCAATCTTCTTGTCACTTCCAACCATCCCCGTCCATCACCCTTCTCCACATTGTTACTCTTAATTAGATGTTCTAATCTGAAGGTCATCAAAGTCACACTCAACTACTCAAACACCGTGACACTTCACTTAGGCAACCACACCTCATCATCACTCACCTCTACAACTACCTCGGTTACTCCTACTTCGGTTCTCCATCATTCTCCTTGCCACCCATACGCTGCCCTTAGGCACTTTATGCTTCAACCACACTAGCTTCTACATACATTGATAACGCTGCAACACTGCACTTCGTCCCACTTATAGTCAGGTACCCACATCTCGGCTCTTATGTCACCCTACACACCTAACCTTCATCTCTTCTTGTTTCTTTGGTCCTCTCACACTATGATCGAACTTAGCTACGACTACAACACCCATTCACTTGAAATTGGCGAGACACCCATTAAAGTACTTCAACGAAAGTGACAACACCAACCACGACATCTTTGCGCTGAGAGTTCCTCGACTCCCATTTCCCCCCCTAGGTCCTTCATAGGACCGACTCATCAACAACACATCATAACTTCACCAAAGTGAAGCACACACCACATCAATCACATCAATCACAATTAGTTACGCGACTCCTTTGTCAATAAAGGACTAAGTCAACGTACATAGGGACCAAACAGCACATAAAATAAAATAATACATAATAATAAAATAAAAAAAATCGAGACAGCAACCTCTCACAATACCGTAACAGTACTAAGGAAAATAGGACGACAGCCCTTTTCAAAATTTTCGAAACGGCCCACTTGATTCAAGAAAACATCATTTTAATTTTAAGGACTCGGCACTTTAAATTATTAAGAGAACAACACGTTATATTTGAGTGAACATCACATTTAAGTCGAAGAAAACGATACTCTAGATTGTAGAGAACAGTACACTTTAATGTGCGAAAAGAGCAGCAAATACGACAACATTAACGACATAAAAATGGCACACTATTAATCTCAAAACAAAACAGCATCTTAAACCATATAAAAACAGCGCACTATCATTTTCAAAACGAAACAGCAACTGTAAACAATATAACCAACTCTTTAACTTTGGGAAAAGCACGTCAATTTTTGTAAACATCCTCGTAAAATTTTTGGGTAGACAGTGTGAAAACAACCACATTATTTGAGTAAAACGGCAACAGCAAGACCGAGAAGGACAACAACAACAATAAGGTGTAAACAGTGGTCTTTTAGAGCGCAACAACAGCAAAACACGGAGTGAAAATAATACTTCTTTTTAGCGCGCAACGGCAGTGGAAATAGCACGTTTACAACATAAAAATAGCGCTTCATTTTCGTAACACGGCGATAGGATTATTTCATAAAAACAGCAACTCATTTCATAGAAATAAACTGCAACCCAGCAACTCATTTTTAAGCAAACCGCAGCATTCTTATGTAGCAAACAGCAGCATTTTATTTTGAAAAACAGCAAGACAGCAACTCTTCACAGCATAAAAACAGCCCCCTCTTATTTTCAAAGGCAAGACAACAACTTTGAACAATATAAGACAGCACACTATTCATTTAAAAAAAAATAGAACAGCGACCTGAAACACTGTCAAACAGCACACCATTTATTTTAAATACAATTGTAACTTTGATTTCCTTGAAAACATCAAATCCAATTATCAACTCTACGAACCATTATCAATTCAATTCAATTCGATTCAATTTAATCATCACTTTATATTTTAGAAAAAAAATACACTCTTTTCTTTTAGAAAATACCACATTTCAAATCGAGAAAACATCACATTTTAAGCTGAGGAAAAACATCACCTACAAAACAGCGCTTAAAACAAAACTGCGCATAGAAACAGCATGCAAAACCGAGTGAATAATAGCAACCCATTTACTTGTAAATACAGTAGCTCATATATCTAATTTAAACAATGAAGCGGCAACACCTTTTCAACATAAAAACAGCTTACTATTATTTTCACAAACAAACAGCACTTTCAACAATGTAAAAACAACACACCATTGTTTCCAAACAAAACGGCAACTCGAAACAGTGTAAAAACAGTACGCTATTCATTTTTAAAACAACACAGCAACACATCCACACAATTAGAATTTGGCGCCTATACACCCGTGGGGACGTATAGAATACATACTTTCAAAACATTTAATTTTCTTTTTAAAACGTCTCAACTCATTGTATTCACACGTCAAAACATACAAATTAATTATTAAAATTTATAACACATCATACTCCTCATCTTAATTCAACCTCAATCATCATCAAACATCAAGACGCGAAATTACACGTGACAACATCAACATCACAATGTACTCAATTCCTCATCAATTTTACACCTACTCGTCAAATCACAACAATACTAAAAACACCCAACGGCAAACAAACACAATTCACCACAAAGTCTTCGTCGAAAATCGACGAGAGACACAGAAAACACACCAAGCAACACATTACAGTCATACACAAAGTACTCAGAGTAAACACACACATAGCAGCAATAAGACACTAAGCAGCGCCAGTATCAACAATAGCAGTCATACCGTCTGACCAATTTAGCTAATCACTGCAACACGAATTATGGTTAGAACGAGTACCAAGACTCGAGAGATAGCTAGACTCCACACTGGACAACTTGGCCGGACAGACCGAACTGCTCTGATACCACTAATGTCACACCCCTTCTCTATACGGTAATTTGTTTAATAAAATATCCGAGTTTTCAAAATTTATTTACACCACAAGGGATGTCACACTTACTTCGCTAAACGTCACTCGTCAAATAACTCGCTTTTCGAAAACAGTCTTATAATACCTTCAAAACGTCATTATCAAAATAAAATACAACTTCACATCGAAAATTCAATAGTTTAGTCATAAAGGGCATTACACTATGCCAGGCTTGCAATACTAAAATCCGATAACCACAACATGTCATAAATGACTTAAACAACATTCATCCCCCTCCCTAGTGTTACATATCAGAGCATGACGACTCGACTCAAAAGTGAAGCTAAGACCTTCACTGGGAATCACCTGCACATTACCAACACGGGGGCAACATTCAAACAGGAAAGGGTGAGCATCATTTCAGTCTATATAATAGAAAATATGATAAGGACTAATCATAGGCTACGCACTAGAATAATCAGCATCCAATACACTAAACATCCACATCACAGTCATCATTCACATCATTTACAATAACTCATCTCATGTCATATAGATTTATGAAATGCAACCCACTCGCGGGTATATGCATGAAGGTACCTTTTTACAAAACGTCGCTTAGCCACTCAGGCCTCATCATCACTTAGCCACTCAGGCCTCAAAACGTCATTGGTTTTAGACCTTAACAAAGAGCACAGCACCCGTCACTTACCCGTTTGCTCGCAAAGAGCACAGCACCTGTGAAATTCATAATCAACACAAAACGTCACTTGGCCATTTAGACCTTAACATCACTTAGCCCTTCGGGCCCCAAACATCACTGGTTTTTCATTTGTCACTCACACATAACATCAATCAACTCAAACAGTAACCACTGAGGGCAAAAACGTCATTTGACTAACCACTAAGGGCATCCTCGTCATTTACACTTCATTATCTACAACTTTGGCCACTAGGGGCAAAACAGTGTTTTACACGCCATAACTAATAATAAATAGCCACTAAGGGCGAAACAGTCATTTAACTAGCCCCGAGAGCATCATCGTCAAAATCATCATTTTTGACATTACCTCGCTAAAACTGTTGTTTATACACCAAAAGGGATTTTTAAAGAGCTTCATATCATTTTTCAATGTCACGGGGACGATCACCGGGGATGGCCACTTGGGCGCCCACAAACCATCAGAAAATAACAATTTTTCATTTTAAAAATTTGACCCACAGATAGACAACGTAAAAAGCTTCACGACACTTTTCGAATCGTTCAAAACGGACGTCTGAGTCAAAAGTTATGATAAAAACAATTTTGGGGAAAATTAGGCAACATCCTGGGAACAGGCGCCTTAGGCGCCCAGGCAACCAGGCAACACGCGCACTGGCGCCCAGCGCCCAGGCGCGCAACACAACACACACACGCAACACACAGGGCGCTCAGCGCCCAGCGCCTGGCGCCCAGGCGCAACAACGCGCAACACAGCGCAACATCACAGGACACGGGCGCCTAGCGCCCAGGCGCAACAACGCGCGCAGCACAACAAGTCACAGGCGCCCAGCGCCCAGCACAGGCGCCCAGCGCCCAGAAATCAGCAGCAACATCCAGAATTCTGTTCAACAATTTTTCAACACTAAAAATTGGTTTCTTAACAAATTTTAAAGTGTAAAAACTCCATTTTTCCAGCAACTAAAAAAAAACACTTTTCTCATTCAAAAACACTAAAACTCAATTTTATCGAAACTCAATTAAAAACCAAACAACACCACTAACCCCATCATGGCGCCCTAGGCGCCCAACACCCACAACCCCTTTTGCGACCACATTCTTCAACAAACCAAACGCATAGATCAACATTCTAATTCTCATCACATACGCATAACACCATCAATAATGAAATTCATAGATCAAACCCAAGCAATAAATCAATTCGCATAGACTCATGATATACATATATATATGAAAGTTAACATCAAGAACATCAAGAACGTAAAGAACATCAAGAACGCAAAAGAACATCAAGAACGCAAAAGAACATCAAGAGCATCATGGATCTAGTAGGAACCTTAGATCTAGGACCCATCATATAATTTATTAAATAGAATGATAGAGCTCCCCTAACCTCGAAGTTGAAGAATAGGCGCCCCCGAGACGATCACGAATGGAACCACGGCAACGGAATCACGTTCTTCTCTTCTCCTTGAAGCTTGCGCCTCCCTCCTCCCTTCCTCTACTCTCCACGGCGCCCTCTTTCTCTCCTCCTCTCTATTCTCAATTTTTTTCGCAAATGATCACCAAAAAACCCTAACCCCTAGGCACCACTTCGCATATGATTGATTCATGGGCTTGGGCTTCTCACTTAAGCCCAAGTCCATCTAATTTGGCACCCTCATCTTCTAATACCCCCTACACATTTTAATATAATTTCTAATAATTAAATTATATCCACTTAATTAATTTAAATTCCTAAATACTTAATTAAATAATTTAATTAAATATTTAGGGTGTTACAAGGACCATCTTCCATTGGTGGAGTTTTCCTACAACAAGAGTTACCATTCTAGTATCGGAATGGCACCATATGAAGCATTGTATGGAAGGAAGTGTAGAACACCATTGTGTTGGTGGGATATTGGTGAGCAGAGATTGTTGGGTCTGGATCTAGTTCGTGAGACTACTAAGAAGATCCGTCAGATTAGGGAACGAATGAAGACAGCTCAGAGTCAGCAAAAGAGTTACGCCGACAAAAGAAGAAGGCCATTGGAATTCGAAGAAGGAGATCATGTATTTCTGAGATTTTCTCCAACTATTGGTATCGGTATAGCATTGCAAGCGAAGAAGCTCAGTCCTCGGTATGTTGGACCTTTCCAAATTATCGGGCGAGTTGGGCCAGTAGCATACTGCATTGCCTTACCTCCAGCATTGTCTAGATTACATGATGTGTTTCATGTATCGCAGTTAAGAAAGTACATTCCCGATCCGAGTCAACCGTTGAGTTATGAGACGATTGACATCCGACCGGATTTATCTTATCAGCCTAATCCAATCCGAATTATCGACCGTGGTGAGAAAGCGCTCCGGACGAGATCGATTGTTATTGTCAAAGTGCTTTGGGACGACGCCTCGCCCGACGAAGCAACATGGGAAGTAGAGGAGGACATGCAGGTGAAATTTCCTCATCTTTTCGATTGAGGTACGTTTTGTTCAATTTTGAGGGCAAAATTTTAAAAGTTGGGGTGATTGTAACATCCCCAATTTAGCTAATTTCATTTACTGAAATTAGCAAGAGGTTAAGATAATTATTTAGCTAAATTGAGTAAATTAGTGTAATTGATTGATTGATTAAATAGAATTGAGGATTAAGTGGAAATGGGATGGCACGGGCAAAAGAGTCATTTTGCGCATTTTATTACAAAACAGCCCCAGCTGAGTCACTTAAGCTTACCCTCACTCACATGCCAAACATAACACACACATTCAGTTTTCTGAAAACGAGATAAAATTATTGATTAAGGGATTTGTTGCTGCTTGTGTGCTTGATTGCTAAGTTAATTTCATTAAACTAGGCCATGTAGTAGTCATGGGGATTAAGTAAGTGACTGAAGGGTAAAAGGGTCATTTCCATATTACTTATCCCTTCAGCACATTAAACACCAAACAGCAAACACACAACTCCTTCATCCATTTCAGCATCTGAAAAAGAAATAGAGAGTGAGAGAGAGAGAGCAGGAGCTCGAGAGAGTGAGGGAGAGAAGAAAGGGGATAGAACTCCCACAATTCTGAATGCATGTTGCACTTCTCAACACCATTGAAATCAGTTTTTCACCCTCTATCTACTGGTACAAACATCATCTGCAACACACTTCTCCATTTCATCTCACCATTTTAGACCCTCAAGCTCAAAATGGACAAAAATGGAGTCTAGGGACTGAATGTGACTTGCATATTGGATTGGTAGCTAGTTTGAAGTAGTTCAGAACCAATATTGTGTTTGTCAAGCATTAGGAAGAAGGTTTGGTAGCGCTTTCTCGTGGTCGTAGAAACTCCGTTTGTTGTTGTTGTTGCGATTGTCATTGCAAGAGGTGAGTTCTATACTCGCTTAGGGAATTGTTTTCGAAATGTTAGTCAAGTGTTTTGATTCTGTTTTTAACTCGCCAATTTTAGTGTTAAAAACCGTTTTCGAAGTCTGAAATTTTACGGTTTGTTTTGTGTTTTATAACTTGATGGTGATTGGATTGTGATTGTCATGATTGTGGTTTGTACTGGTTTTGTGCTGTTTTGGGCTGAAATGATGTATTGTAATATTCGAGTATCGATCGGAATAAGTTTCGGAATCGATCAGAATGGGGATTTCACACGAAAACAGGATTTTTAGAAATGGTGATAAGTTATCACAACCCGTCCTGATTTTACCACGACCCGTGCTGATCTTTCTGTCACAGATTTTAAGTGCAAATAAGTGAGCACGACCCGTGCTGATTTTAGCACGACCCGTGCTGATCCTTCTGCCCCAGATTTTAAAATGTGTCCAAACCCTTCCTAATTGATTCCAAACCTATTCTAATCCCTTCCCCAACCCTATGTATTGACAAATAAACCGTAATTCGCATAAATGTGTTGGTATGAATGATGTTATATGAATTCTTTGAATTGTGATAAATGACGACACCGAGTAGGGTTCGTGAGTGAGAATTTATAACATGTTAATGAAATGGACTTGGAGTTTCACTAAGGTTTTGGTAACCACTTATATATGAACTTAATGAAACGGACTTGGTGTTCCGATACGGTTTTGGTAAGCGCTTAATAATTAAATTAATTGTGGTGACGACCTCTGTGATAGCACACTAGGGGAGGGAAGTCATGATTCCCATAACCTAGGCCCCTTCTTTGTTTGCCCACCAGTGAGGGTGGATTGGGTTCACTGGGGGACAGAAATTACAGGATCCTCGGTGTTGTGCTAGTATGAAATGTGACACGTAGCTATCCAGACTTGGGTTACGAATGTTACATGTAGCTATCCAGACTTGGGCTACGAATAAAATATTGCATGTAGTTATCCAGACTCGGACTACGATTAAAATGATGCATAATGAACCGTTAGTGTTAGTAAGGGGTCTCGATAGGACTCACTGAGATAATGTTTATCTCACCCTTTAATGTTGTTGTTTTTCAGAGAAACAGGGGAAGTAGAAAGCAGTGAAACATGGCTAGACGATGTTCTGCATGATGATGTTGAAGACTAGCTAGCTACTTATGTTGTTTCTTATTTTGAGAACTTCGATTATATGACTTGTACTCGTACTTAAAGTTGTATATCGGTTTCCACTTTATTTCTGTATTTGGATATTGAACCTTAGGTTTGAGGCGAGGACGTCTAACTATGAAACTTAATATATCTATGTACTTCTCTTTGAAGTTTTGAAATGCGAGTGGTGCTTTGACATATTTAGTCAAAGTTTTAGTATTGTTCAATGTCTATAAAACAGGAATAACACTCTGATGTATGCTATGAAAGTATATCTTGGTATTTTCTCTATGTAAAAATATCGGGGTGTTACAGTGCGGACTCTTGGGATGGTGATTGTCATATCCCGATCTGACAACGAACGAAGGTCAGGGAAAGAATACTGTGTATTTGGTTGTGAAAAGCGGGAAAATACAAGTATGCTCATTTGGTTCCAATCGGGAGTAGAAAATGTTGTTTTAAGTTTATACTAAAAGGAAAGTTTATCAAAAAACGTGGGGGATGGATATTGACTGTGATGTGTGGAATACATAACCACGCATTAATGTCCTACGGTGAAGGCCGTCCATTCAATTCCAGATTAACGGTGGAATTGAATGACTAAGAACTTGTTTCCACCATATCGAATCCTAGCCGAACTAAAGATTATGTACCCTATAGACAACCACATGAATCTCAAACAAATACACAATGCACGTTCAAGGTTACGATCGAATCTACGTTAGGGTAGGACTGAGCTCCAATAATTGACGACTTATTTGGAGCGTGATAATTGTGTGTACTAGCATAGAGTCGAACATGGGACTTCAATCGTCAAAGACATGTTTTGGGCACATCCAGACTCGATTGAGCTTCTGAATACTTTTTCGATTGTATTGTTGATTGATTCCATGTACAAGACCAACCAATATAGGTATCCATTGGTTGAGATTGTCAGTGTCACATCAACCGAGCTGACTTTCTCCGTTGCATTCACTTATATCAATTGGGAGAGGTTGGATAACTTTTCATGGTTTCATGAAAAACTAAGGGGACTATTTATAAGACAGGAAGATTTGCCAAAGGTCATACTTACTGACTGTGACACGTGTTTTATGATTGCTTTGGCATGCATTTTTCCAAGTTCCGCAAACTTCTTGTGCCAATTTCACATAAAAAATAACGTTAGGGCCAAAGTTAGGATGTACATCCATCTCGTTGTTGCGAATGACGAAGAGTGTCTGATGGACAAAGTTGAAGCGTAGCATGATTGGTGTTGATTCTACCTTGTGAATGTGGATGCGTGATCAGAAGCACACATGGTCTACCGTGTGCATGTGAGTTTGCTAGGTAAAAGTTTTAACTGGCCCTTTTAGTTTTCTATCTCTCATTCAAGATTATCATTGTAAAAAAAAATCATACATATTTTGTAGGCACATGGTGAACCTCACTCCGTTTCCATTGGAAACAATTCATCCTCACTCGAAGAGACTTAGTTTCAAGGTTTTCCATCATGAAGATAGTTCTAAAATCCCAAATGATGTGTTGAATCTGAAGATTGAATTTGAAGTTATACAATGAAGGTTTAATGCCGCTGATCACGCTGATAGAGTTATGATAAAGCAAAAAACACGTGAGTTGGCATTCCCGAACACTACTTCCATGTCTCCACCTTCGGAACCAATCACTACAAAGGGAACACCTAAAAAGGGAAAGGGAAAGAAGAAGAAGAAAGATGAGTTCTCAACAAAGCGAGACACGTCATGGTGGGAATGTGTAGATGAGATTTTTGACTCACAGCAGGATAGCACATCCGCTGCAGCTCAGTCTCACAAACGGCCTACTCCACCAGTATCAAAATCCTCAACTCCTTCCACCCCAAATCCATTTCAATTACCTAAAGAAAAACAAACTAAAAGTGGAACTCCTACCCCGCTATTACCAAAGAAGGCAAACCAACTTACAGATTTCACTCCTACTCCATCACCAACCAATAAACCAACCCAATCTACAAGTTCCAATCCCACACAATCAACATGTCCCACTCTGGCACTAACTCAAATTCAAGGCCTTACCCTAAACCCTACCCCTAAAATCATTCGTTCAGATGCATACAATACATACATAAGTTCTATGCTCGATGTCATGCATCGTTTTGTTGAGGATATAGTGAATGTGGATGGTGACGGTAACTGCGTATTTCAGTGCATCGCTGCACTACTTGGAAGAGGTGAGGATGCTTGGAATACAATGAGGAATGATTTAATGGGAGAGGTTCAACGAGACTTCGAATTGTACTGTAAGTTGTTTTTTGGGATGGGCATAAAGTCACCTATGTTATAAAGTCACCGAGAATTGGATGACTATCCCAGAATGTTCTTATTTGATTGCAAATAAATACAAGGTCGTGCTTGTTTGCTGGTCTCATAAAGAATCCTACACAGTTTTCCCATTTCAAGTTGCACCTATCAAGAATGCACTGGTGTTCAACATATGCTTCACAGGGGACCACTGTAACACCCCGGTATTTCTAACATGTAGAGACAGTGAAAGTGCACAGATGCGGAATATTCAGAGGACACAGTTCCTGTTTAAGTTCTGGATATACAAACTTTTTCCGAAATAAAACATAATCGGAAATAACGTTACTTCATAAAATAGAAGTTTATCGGTTCCATACCGAATGGATTACAATATCCAAGTCCAAAAACCAAACAGAAACATAAAACGGTTCATATAACTCATAATCCACACAAGTTTATACAACCAATAGGACAACAAAAGAACAAAGGAGAAAATGACTAAGTCTTCGGCACCTCCAAGAGTATATCAACTACTCGTGCACAATAGTCTTTCTTTTTCCCTGCTTCTCTGAAAAACAACAAATATGGATAGGGTGAGATAACATTATCTCAGTGAGTCCTACCGTGCCCCCTCACTGACACTCGGTTCAATTCATTAAACCGTTATAACCAAACTGACATAACCATGTCTTATATTTATTAATCGAAATGCCACGCACTTCATGAATTTATTTAACACGTACCGACTGCAACCCAGTGCTAATCCCGGTAATCGTGTGTTCCATTTAGCATAAACCGACTGCAATCCGGTGCTAATCCCGGTAACCCGTGAATTGACCACGCCAAAACACATTCAGGGCCTAGGTAAGGGGTCATGACTACCCTCCCTAGTATGCTACTTGTCGAGTCGTCACCCAACGCAATACGTATGACAATACGCATCAAGTTCTCGAGAGTTAGATAATTTATATCTTCTTTTTCATTTTGATCACCAAAGGATCAGTCATATAAGCTCATTAGATAATTTATATCTTATTGATCTATAACCCGTTTTGATGAATTCATAAACATCCGGCATTATAATCATATTGTAATGTATTATTGACTTATAACCCGTTTTGACGAATCTATAAACATCCGGCATTATAATCATATACAGTTGACATATATATAAATATATTTTCATTCTATCCATCAGACGGTGTACCCACACGTATACTAGGGTTTCGCTTTTTCGATCAATATACCTTTCAACTTCTTTTCAAAATCATGAATTGAACAAGTTCGAAATAAGGTTTTCAGTGAGGCAATCCCTTTTTGAATGGTTGAGAAAGAAATTAGAAAAGGTTCGGGATCAAACGGAGCAACAAAACGAGAAAACGGAAGCCGGTAACAGAACCACCCGCACGACCCGTGCCCAGGGGCGCACGACCCGTGCGTGGTGCACTACTCAGGACCCATCTACCAGAAGGAAACGCACGATCCGTGCCCAGGGGCGCACGACCCGTGCGTCCCGTTCTGTTTCCAATACTTCCAACCCGAAGCAGGCGCACGACCCGTGCCCAGGGGCGCACGGTCCGTGCGACTTGTGTCTGTTACCAGAATTTCACACTTTTCCCATTTTTGGTCTCCGTTCTCATCCAATTCGATTCCTAATTTCGATCACCTGAAATCCAGAAAATTTCCAACTATTCCAGAATATATATAAAGTGTTTCATTTCAATAATTCATTAATATTCTCAATAAACCGTACAACCCGTTTTGACTTAAAACGCTTTTCGATTCTAAGACTTTTGAAAACAGAAAACGTGGCCAAGGGATTCCATATCGAAAACAAGTTCAGAATATCAAAATGCCCTATCGTGAGTAGAACTCACCCGTTATACCGAAGTCCGAGAGTTGGGTCGAGAGACGAAATCGTCGAACCGAAAACAACGAACTATCCCCGCTAGAACCGAATTCGAACAAGGATAGTGGCTCCCTTTCTCTCTAACTGAAACAGCAACCCAAATCTTTCACAACTTCCTCCAAATCGAAATGCAAGCTTGAGTCTTCCCCCTCTTAACAGCAAAACTGAACATGCAAGCCATCAACACATAGTTCCACCATTTTCACCACTTGGAGCTTCATGGGCATCAATGGAGATGAGAGAAAGAGTGAGAATCAAGCTTTGAAAGTGGTACCATTGGATTCAGAATCAAAAATGGAGTAGGATGGAAGAGAAACAACTTACATGCAACAAGGATTTGGGATGAGTCCCTCCTTCCTCCTCTTCTCCTTCTCCACGCCCTCCTCCTTCTTCTCTCTTTCTTATTTCCAGTTTTTCCTTCAAATTCTGAATCTTATGAATACTAAGTGAGGGAGAGTATGGCTGGAAATAAAAAGAGGTCAGCTAGCTAATGGTTGGGTGTGAAAATACAATAATGCCCTTCAGCTTGGAATCTCCATTTAAATTATGACTAATCCATAAGTGAATGTGAGATAGGATTTCTTTGGGCTTTTTCTCGTACAATAATCCCCGAGACACGACTAATTATTCCCACAAATAATTAATCGGTCCTAGGCATCATAATACGAGTCTTTAAAAATTAGGGATGTTACAATCTCCCCAACTTTTAAAAATTTTGTCCTCAAAATTGACGAAACATACCTTGCTGAAAGAGGTATGGATATCGATTGCGCATGTCTTCTTCTAGTTCCCAAGTAGCCTCCTCGATTGAGAACCCATCCCAGACCACTTTGACAATAGGAATAGTCCTTGACCGTAGCGTCTTCTCGCCACGCTCCAAGATGTATCTAGGATAAGGTTGAAATGACAAATCCGGTTGCAGGTCAATGGTATCAACACTCAATGGTTGATGCAGATCGGGAACATACTTCCTCAACTGAGACACGTGGAACACATCATGGAGGTTTGATAGGGCCGGAGACAATGCGAGGCGATAGGCGACTGGCCCAATTCGCTCGATGATTTGGAAAGGTCCAACATATCGAGGACTGAGCTTCTTTGCTCGCAAAGCTCTGCCGGTGCCTATGGTTGGAGAAACTTTCAAAAACACATGATCACCAACCTCAAACTCCAACGGTCTCCTTCGGTTGTCAGCGTAGCTCTTCTGCCGACTCTGAGCAACCTTCATCCTTTCCTGAATTAACTTGATCTTCTCAGTAGTCTCGCGAACCATATCGGGTCCCAAAAACTTGCCTTCACCAATCTCCCACCAACACAACGGAGTTCTACACTTCCTACCATAAAGTGCTTCAAACGGTGCCATTCCAATGCTGGAGTGGTAACTGTTGTTGTAGGAGAATTCTACTAATGGAAGATGGTCCTCCCATTTTCTCCCACTGTCGAGCACACAAGCCCGAAGCATGTCCTCAAGGGTCTGGATAGTCCTCTCCGTCTGACCATCAGTCTGAGGATGATAAGCAGTGCTAACCAGCACCCTTGTTCCCAAAGCTTCATTTAATGCTCTCCAGAACCTGGAAGTAAACTTGGGATCTCGGTCTGACACGATACTCGTTGGAACTCCATGCAGTCTGATAATGTTCTTCACATATTCATCTGCTAACTTGGAAACCTTATAAGTCGAGCGAACGGGAATAAAGTGAGCGGATTTAGTCAATCGGTCCACTACTACCCAAATAGAATCGTTGCCTGCCTGTGACCTCGGCAAACCCATAACGAAGTCCATTGAGATGTCTTCCCACTTCCAAACTGGTACATCTAGCGGTTGTAACTGACCGCCCGGTCTTCGGTGTTCCGCCTTAACCTTTTGACAAGTTAAGCACCGAGAAACAAATTCTGCAACCTCGGCCTTCATCCCAGGCCACCAATACATTAACTTCAAGCCTCGGTACATCTTGGTAGATCCCGGATGCACAGAGTACTGACTCCTATGAGCTTCTTCCAATACTTGCCTTTTGATATCATCATCATCGGGAACACAAATCCTCCCGTTAAAGCAAATCATGCCATCACTATCCTCAGTGAAATCTGGCGATCCCCTCTGAGACTGCAACTTCATATCAGCTCCTTGAGCTACACGGATTTGTTCCCTTAGCACACTGGATATTCGTATTTGCCGCAACACTATGCGATCCCTCTTTCGTGCTACCTTGAGCTTCAAGTCTCGGAATGACTCCAACAAAGCCATCTCGTGAACCATTAATCTTGCCGTGTGGATAGACTTCCTGCTCAGAGCATCCGCTACCACATTGGCTTTCCCAGGGTGATATTTCAATTCGAAGTCGTAATCCTTCAAAAATTCAGTCCACCTTCTCTGTCTGTTATTCAACTCCTTTTGGTCGAACAGATATTTCAAGCTCTTGTAATCACTAAAAACTTCGAAACGAGAACCATAAAGGTAATGTCTCCAAATTTTCAGTGCAAACACAATAGCCGCCAACTCTAAGTCATGAGTTGGGTAATTCCGTTCATGAGTCTTCAATTGCCTAGATGCGTAGGCCACAACATGTTGATTCTGCATGAGCACACATCCTAAACCCTTCCCAGATGCATCACTGTAAATCTGAAATCCCAATGACGGATCTGGAAGAATTAGGATCGGAGCAGAAGTTAATTTTTCCTTCAATCCAAGAAAACACTCTTCACAATCGGCATCCCAAGTAAACGGTTGACCTTTACGAGTCAGTCGAGTAAGCGGAAGTACCAATTGCGAAAAACCTTCAATGAATCTTCTATAGTAACCAGCTAGACCCAGAAAGCTTCTGATCTCCGTCACTGACGTTGGCCGTTCCCAATTCAACACTGCTTCCACCTTGCTAGGATCAACTGCAACCCCTTCCTGGGAAATCACATGACCCAAGAACTTCACTTCGGACATCCAAAAGTCACACTTCGACGGTTTAGCATAAAGTTTCTTCTCTCGGAGTACTCCTAGGACAAAGCGGAGATGCTGAGCATGCTCCTCAACTGACTTTGAGTAAACCAAGATATCATCAATAAAGACGACCACAAACTGATCTAGGTAAGAATGAAATACTCTATTCATATAATCCATGAATACGGCTGGAGCGTTAGTTAATCCGAAAGGCATCACTACAAACTCGTAGTGTCCGTACCTCGTACGAAAGGCAGTCTTCGGAATGTCTAAGGCTCTTACCCTGATTTGATGGTACCCTGACCTTAGATCAATTTTGGAGAAAAATTTAGCACCTCGAAGTTGGTCAAGTAGATCATCTATCCTTGGCAATGGATACTTGTTCTTGATAGTGATTTTATTCAGCTGACGGTAGTCTATGCACAATCTCATGCTTCCGTCCTTCTTCTTGACTAGCAATACCGGAGCACCCCATGGAGAAGCACTCGGTCGAATAAACTTCTTGGAAATTAATTCCTCAAGTTGGGACTTCAATTCCTTCAGTTCGAGAGGAGACATCCTATAAGGTGCTATGGATATTGGCCCTGTACCAGGCGCCAAATCTATAGAAAATTCTACCTCTCGTTCTGGAGGCAAGGAGGAGACTTCCTCGGGAAAAACATCTAAGAATTCATTAACAACTTGAATAGACGATAAATCCAAATCAGCTTCAGTTGATGCAGACAAAATAACAACAAAAGCTTCCGCACCTTGGAATAGAGACTGGCTGGCTGAAGCGAATGAGATAACACCATCACCTGCAGGTAGTGAATGTTCAGCCACTTCAGAAGGAAAATTAATTGCACGATTGAAACAGTCAATCGTAATGTGATTGGAAGTCATCCAATTCATTCCCAACACGATCTCCATTCCTCTCATAGGCAGACAGATAAAATCAACCACAAAATTCCTGCCTCCTATGGTGAGCAGACAGTTTAGGCATAGTGATTGGGTTCGAACACGACCCTTGGCCGCAGTACGAATTGTGATTGGTTCAGATATAGGAGATACTTCTAATCCTAACCGTTCAGAACATGCTTCAGAGATAAAACAATGAGTAGCACCAGAGTCATACAGAATATTAACAGTTTGGTGAAAGATAGAACCTGTACCCCTTATAAGATTATCAGCTGGTTTGATGGTCTTAGCATCCAAAGTGTTGACTCGAGCCTGCCTCGGAGCATCAGGGACTCCAAGAAAGCCTTTCTCGCTGGGCAGTTGTTAGCATAGTGCCCCTCTTCATTGCAATAATAACACTGGTTTGATTTTGACTCCAACTGACATTTCCCACGATGACTCTTTTTACACACTTTACAGTTACGATACCCAAAAGTATTGTTCGACTGAACCTGCTTTCCTTTGTCTGAATTTCCTTTATACCTAGGGTTTGAAGAAGTTGACTCATTAACCTTCTTCTTATCCTTCCAGAAATCTTTCCTTTCTGCATACATTCTTTTAAGATCGCTCTCAGCTGAATGAGCTTGTTGAACCAAAGCAGGATAAGTGGTCATGGAATAAGAACTGAGGCCTTGATTCACATCGCCTCTAAGACCTTGTCTGAACATCACCCTCTTCCACTTATCATCAGGAGCGGTGGTCCCCAATTCATAGAATTGTGATAACCTCTCAAATTTGGCGGCATATTCCCCAACTGTCATCTCTCCCTGTTTCAAACTCAGAAATTCCATCTGCTTGTCAAGTCTTTGGGAGTCGGGGAAATAATGACCCAAAAACAACTCCTTGAAGTTATTCCACTCAAGAGGAGTTCCCTGAGTTTGTAGCATCCTACGAGCATTAACCCACCAGGTGTGAGCATCCTCGTCCAGAGCGTTAGCAGCACAAATTACCTTTTCTCCTTCATTTCATTGCAAGGTATCAAAGATCCGTTCCATGGCATCTACCCAGAAATGGGCTTTCATTGCCTCGGATCCTCCTTTGAAGGTTGGGGGTTTCATCTTCAGAAACCGGAAATACACCCTGTTGGGATCCTCAGGTGTTGGCACATTGACCGGCTCAGCTGGTTGTGGTTGAGGCATCTGATGCATCTGCTGCATTTGAGCCATTTGAGCCATCTGTTGCTGTTGCATTAGCATCATGTCATTCATCATCTTCTGTTGAGTCTCGATGACATTCTGCATCCATTCTTGGTGAGGATCAACAGGTGGGTTTCTCCTACCTCTTCCAGCCATGATTCTGCGAAGTATGCACAAAGTATTAAGTTGATCAGGCTCAATGTCTAATAGTATACTAAGAAAAATCAGACTTAGAAGACGTAAAAGACTCTTAACATCTAAGTCCGACTAGGTCGAACCGCTCTGATACCAAATGTAACACCTCGGTATTTCTAACATGTAGAGACACTGAAAGTGCACAGATGCGGAATATTCAGAGGACACAGTTCCTGTTTAAGTTCTGGACATACAAACTTTTTCCGAAATAAAACATAATCGGAAATAACGTTACTTCATAAAATAGAAGTTTATCGGTTCCATACCGAATGGATTACAATATCCAAGTCCAAAAACCAAACAGAAACATAAAACGGTTCATATAACTCATAATCCACACAAGTTTATACAACCAATAGGACAACAAAAGAACAAAGGAGAAAATGACTAAGTCTTCGGCACCTCCAAGAGTATATCAACTACTCGTGCACAACAGTCTTTCTTTTTCCCTGCTTCTCTGAAAAACAACAAATATGGATAGGGTGAGATAACATTATATCAGTGAGTCCTACCGTGCCCCCTCACTGACACTCGGTTCAATTCATTAAACCGTTATAACCAAACTGACATAACCATGTCTTATATTTATTAATCGAAATGCCACGCACTGACTAGGGTTTCGGTTTTTCGATCAATATACCTTTCAACTTCTTTTCAAAATCATAAATTGAACAAGTTCGAAATAAGGTTTTCAGTGAGGCAATCCCTTTTTGAATGGTTGAGAAAGAAATTAGAAAAGGTTCGGGATCAAACGGAGCAACAAAACGAGAAAACGGAAGCCGGTAACAGAACCACCCGCACGACCCATGCCCAGGGGCGCACGACCCGTGCGTGGTGCACTACTCAGGACCCATCTACCAGAAGGAAACGCACGATCCGTGCCCAGGGGCGCACGACCCATGCGTCCCGTTCTGTTTCCAATACTTCCAACCCGAAGCAGGCGCACGACCCGTGCCCAGGGGCGCACGGTCCGTGCGACCTGTGTCTGTTACCAGAATTTCACACTTTTCCCATTTTTGGTCTCCGTTCTCATCCAATTCGATTCCTAATTTCGATCACCTGAAATCCAGAAAATTTCCAACTATTCCAGAATATATATAAAGTGTTTCATTTCAATAATTCATTAATATTCTCAATAAACCGTACAACCCGTTTTGACTTAAAACGCTTTTCGATTCTAAGACTTTTGAAAACAGAAAACGTGGCCAAGGGATTCCATATCGAAAACAAGTTCAGAATATCAAAATGCCCTATCGTGAGTAGAACTCACCCGTTATACCGAAGTCCGAGAGTTGGGTCGAGAGACGAAATCGTCGAACCGAAAACAACGAACTATCCCCGCTAGAACCGAATTCGAACAAGGATAGTGGCTCCCTTTCTCTCTAACTGAAACAGCAACCCAAATCTTTCACAACTTCCTCCAAATCGAAATGCAAGCTTGAGTCTTCCCCCTCTTAATAGCAAAACTGAACATGCAAGCCATCAACACATAGTTCCACCATTTTTGTAACGCCCCAAAATAATTTAATTATTTATTTAATTAAGTTATTTAAGGCTTACAATATTTATTTAATTTAATTAAATAATTCGAGTTTAATTATTTTATTTTATTTTTATTAGGGGGTGTTATCACTATTTAAGTGGTGCGAGCAAGGGCCCGTGATCCACAATTAGGCCCGTGGCCCATTTCTTTGGCATAGGAGTCGAATTCTTTTGGGGTCTAGGGAGTTAGTGGCAATTCACCCAAGTGAGAAAAGAAAGAAAAAGAAACGTAGAGAGAGTGAGAAGAGAAAGTTGCGAAGAGAAGGAGAGAAGAAGAGGAGAAGGCGAAGCACATAGAGAAGAGGAGGAGGCTCATTGGTGGTTCGCAATTCTTCCTTGGAGCTTGGCTAGCAAATTCGAATTTCACAAGGTTAGGGGGTCCTCTTTTTGTTCTTAATAGATATGCGAATTAGTGATGCTTAGGGTTAGGGTTCTAGAATAATTTCCATGAACGAATTGTTGTTTTGATGATTAAATTATAGTGTTGTGATACTTGATTAGGAATTGCTCATGTTGAAATCGTATAATTGGTGAATTGAATTGTTGCTAAGTGATTCGCTTGATACATGTTTGAGAATATGATTTGTTGATGTTTGCTTGGTGAATTTGAGAATTCATGGTGACACTTTAGTGATATATATGTAATTGGGCATTTTGGTGAATTTAATTTGGTGAATGAAAGTGGAAAAATTCTGTTTGGGAGCCCCTAGGTGTAACACCCTAAAATAATTTAATTAAGTAATTGATTAAATTATTTAAAGTGTTGCACTATTTTATTTTATTATGTGATGATATAGTATTTTATTTTAATTGAAGGGGATGGCGTTGGAAATGCCGGAATTTCAAGTGACGGCCCAAGAGGCCCAAGCCCGTTGGCTTAGGCGCTCCTTAGGCACTAGGGGTCTAGGTCGCGCCTCACTAGTGTCAAAAGAAAGAAAGAAAGTCGAAATAGAGAAGAAAAGAAAGAAAGTCGAAGAGAGGAGAAGAGAAGGAAGGAGCGATTTCAAGCTTGGAGTTAGGGTTTGTGCACCTTGATCCTAGGTAAGGGTTCCTAACCTTCCATGATTCGATTTCTTTTCCCTATCAAGTGCTTAAGTTTCGTTTTCCCTAACCCTTTCTATCTTGATCAAATTCGCGAATGGTCCAAGAGAAGGAGAGAGAGGGCGTGTTCGTGGATAAGGGAAGAAGAAGGGAAGAATTCTTGTTGCGGTGGTGTGTCGGTGCTTCGGTGGGAAGAGCTCTAGTGTCGTCATAATCAAGGTTAGGGGAGTCTCACTCTATAATAGGGAGTATAATAGGTTGTATGTAAACCATAGGATCTCACTTGACCTTACTTGTTAATTGTTAGATTTGGTTAAGTTAGTTGAAATTGATAATTGGTGATTAATTCGATTTTCCCTATGTTAATGTTAGATTTCAAGTGTTGATTTTGTGCCTTGATGTGTTCTTAATATATATATGTGAAATTGAATGTGGTTGGACTGAGCATAATGAGTTTTGTAATCGTGGTAGTAATTTGGTTTGGAAAAGTGATTAAGAATTTTGGTGTTTTGGTTGTGTTGGGGCGCCTGGGCGCTAGTGGCTGGGGGGGGGGGGAACTTGGCGCCCTGGGCGCTGTTTTCTGTTGCTGGGTGTGTCTGTGTTCTGGGCAGGGCGCCTATGTTGCTGCCTGGGGTGGCGCCAGGTTGCTGTCTATGCTTAGGCAAGGCGCATAAATCATGTTTTTGGGTAAACTCAGTTTCTAAGCATAATTTACCGAGCCAAACTTTGTATTGACCTGACCAAATGTTATTTAAAACACTTTGGCTAAAGAATTTCTGGATTTGCACTTGTGGTTTTGAAATTGTCCGGTTGGGCATCATTTTGGCTTGTTTTAGGGGTGCCTTGTGCACACATCATTTTCTGAGCATAATTTACCGAGCCAAACTTTGTATTGACCTGACCAAATGTTATTTAAAACACTTTGGCTAAAGAATTTCTGGATTTGCACTTGTGGTTTTGAAATTGTCCGGTTGGGCATCATTTTGGCTTGTTTTAGGGGTGCCTTGTGCACACATCATTTTCTGAGCATATTTTACCGAGCCAAACTTTGTATTGACCTGACCAAATGTTATTTAAAACACTTTGGCTAAAGAATTTCTGGATTTGCACTTGTGGTTTTGAAATTGTCCGGTTGGGCATCATTTTGGCTTGTTTTAGGGGTGCCTTGTGCACACATCATTTTCTGAGCATATTTTACCGAGCCAAACTTTGTATTGACCTGACCAAATGTTATTTAAAACACTTTGGCTAAAGAATTTCTGGATTTGCACTTGTGGTTTTGAAATTGTCCGGTTGGGCATCATTTTGGCTTGTTTTAGGGGTGCCTTGTGCACACATCATTTTCTGAGCATATTTTACCGAGCCAAACTTTGTATTGACCTGACCAAATGTTATTTAAAACACTTTGGCTAAAGAATTTCTGGATTTGCACTTGTGGGTTTGAAATTGTCCGGTTGGGCATCATTTTGGCTTGTTTTAGGGGTGCCTTGTGCACACATCATTTTCTGAGCATATTTTACCGAGCCAAACTTTGTATTGACCTGACCAAATGTTATTTAAAACACTTTGGCTAAAGAATTTCTGGATTTGCACTTGTGGTTTTGAAATTGTCCGGTTGGGCATCATTTTGGCTTGTTTTAGGGGTGCCTTGTGCACACATCATTTTCTGAGCATGTTTTACCGAGCCAAACTTTGTATTCACCTGACCAAATCATATTTTAAGTACTTTGGCTAAAGAATTTCCAGATTTGCACTTGTGGTTTGAAAATTGTCCTATTGGGCATCATTTTGACTTGTTTTAGGGGTGCCTTGTGCACACATCATGTTCTGAGCATATTTTACCGAGCCAAACTTTGTATTCACCTGACCAAATCATATTTTAATTACTTTGGCTAAAGAATTTCCATATTTGTACTTACGGTTTTGAAATTGTCCCAGAGAGGGCGTTGTTTGACTATGTTTGTGATGCCTAGGGGTGAGCTGTGAGTTCTGAACATATTTTCTCTAGCCAAACTCTGTATTCACGTGACCAAATCCCATTTTGAACATTTTGGCTAGAGCGGTTTCAATTTTTAAGGTGGTCTACTATGTTTGTGCGTTTGGGTGTTGTGTGGGGCGCCAAGTGTGGCCGCCCAGGGCGCCAAGTGGGGCGCCCATGACTTGTGTTCGAGTTTCGGGTCTAATGGTGCCAGATTGGTCCCTAAGTGTTATCCTAGTCCTAGGGACGTGATTGTGAGGAGAAAATAATGAGTTGGTTGATGATGAGGCCATGGGGGCTAAAACTAAGATTAATTAAAGATGTGATATAGGACACATGGACCGTGTTGTTAATAATTATGATTGTGGTTTTGTCATGGAGTCTCATGCATACATAAGGCTGCGGTCTGAGTTGTTAGTTATGATAATAAGGCTGCGGTCTGAGTTCTAAATTGAAATGATAAGGCTGCGGTCTGAGTTGATATTATGATGATAAGGCTGCGGTCTGGGAAAATGGTACCACATGCATAACTGTATTGCATACATCCTCATGATAAGCATGATAGTTGGTGATTGTATGGACTATGCTACTGTGTGACTGTGTGAGTGTGATGCTATGACGTAATATACTTCTTATTATAATCTTTATTATGTAGTTGACACTCACCCTTCTGTTGTTGTTTACCACAGGTAGTCCTGAGTGAAGGCCTACTCCTTTCACTCCCGAGTCGGTCTGCTCTGATACGTGACACCTAGGGGGTTGGATTAGGGATTTTAATGTTATTCATTTGTCGTTGAATTTTATATGCTTTGAGTTGATGATTTTTGATGAGCCTGTTGTTCGGCGTATTTTGGAGATTGTGTTATTTTTCCGCTGCGAGTCATCTAAATTACAATGTGTGGATTTTATTGGTGAAGTCACGTGTACCCTAAATTATTTAATGGTGTTGCGTATTATAAATGTGTAACAAAGGCTTACACCGATTTGACCGTTGTTAAATTAAGCTTATGTGTAGCATTCCATTCGAAAAGAAATTTTGAAACTCTGATCTCTATAATAAATAGCCGGGTAGAATGGGGTGTTACATTAGTGGTATCAGAGCAAAAGTTCGGTCTGTCCGACCAAGTGTGTCTGTCTGTCATATTGTGTATGACAATTAGGTGTTTTGTTTTAGTTCTAAATTGTCGTTTATGCTGCAGTGCTAGGTTGAGATGGCTAGAAGGGATGATGCTGCTTTGGCTGCTGCTCTGCAGGCCATAGCCCAAGCTGTTGGGAATCAACACAATGCTGCTGATATGAATGCCCGTAACCTGGCAACGTTTCAGAGGGAAAACCCACCCACCTTCAAGGGTCGGTATGATCCCGATGGAGCCTTGTCGTGGTTGAACGAGATAGAGCGGATATTCCGTGTTATGGATTGCACTGCTGCCCAGCAAGTGAAGTTTGGGACGCACATGCTGGCGGAAGAGGCTGACAAGTGGTGGTTAGGGATGCTGCAAAGGTTGAACACTGCTGGTGAAGAGGTTACTTGGGAAGTCTTCACAAGAGAGTTTAAAAGAAAGTATTACCCTGAAGACGTTCGGGCCAAGAAAGAGGTAGAATTCTTAGAACTGAAACAGGGAAATAAGACAGTGGCTGAGTATGCAGCCAAATTTGAAGAGCTGGCCCAATTCTGTCCTTACTACGCCAATGATGCTGATTCAGAGTTCTCTAAATGTGTGAAATTTGAAAGTGGCCTGCGACCCGATATTAAGAAGGCAATTGGATATCATGAGATTCGAGATTTTGCTAGATTAGTTGACAATAGTAGAATTTATGAAGAGGACAGTTCTGCTGCTTACAAGATTGGGAAAGAAAAGAGGAATACTCAGTTTAGGGGCAAACCATATGATGTGTCTGGAGGTAAGAATAAGTGGAAGGCAGGTGCTGGCAAGAAATTTTCTGAGGGTAAGAAGCCTAGTGGGGGAGGTGCTCCCGCTGATATAGTGTGTTACACGTGTGGCAAGCCGGGTCACAAAAGTTTCGATTGCAAGACAGAGGTAATGTGTTACCGTTGTGGGAAGAAAGGTCATATGGCGTCTAACTGTGATCGTAAGGAATCAGTGTGTTTCAATTGTGGTGAAGCTGGTCACTTTAGTTCTAAATGCACCAAACCGAAGAAAGAAAAATCCAATGGAAGAGTTTTCGCGCTAGCAGGCTCAGAGGGGCCCAATGAGATTCGAGGTACTTGTTTTATTTATGGTTCCCCTTTAGTTGCTATAGTTGATACCGGTGCTACGCATTCTTTTATTGCTGCTGTTTGTGCTGAAAAGTTAAATCTAGTATTGTCTGATATGAAAAGGGAAATGGTTATCGACACTCCGGCTAAGGGTTCGGTGACTACTTCTCTATTGTGTGCTAAGTGTCCTCTGTCAGTATTCGGCAGAGATTTTCTGGTTGACCTTATATGTTTGCCTTTGGGAGGGTTGGATGTTATTCTTGGTATGGACTGGTTAGTGGATAACCATGTGCACATCAACTGTTTCAGCAAGTCTGTGAGTTTCCTTCCTCCTGAGGAGGGAGAGTCTGTTTTGTTGACTGGGGATCAGCTGCATAAGGTAATGAAGGATGGTGGTCAACTATTTGCTTTGATGGCGTCTATGTCTGCTGAAAACCAAGCTATGGTTGAAGGATTGCAGGTGGTGTGTGAGTTCCCTGAAGTGTTCCCTGATGAGATTCCTAGTGTGCCACCAGAGAGGGAAGTAGAGTTTGGGATTGACCTTGTGCCTGGTACTAGGCCTGTGTCCATGGCACCGTATCGGATGTCAGCTTCTGAGTTATCTGAGTTGAAGAAGCAGTTGGAAGAGTTACTTGAAAAGAATTTTGTGAGGCCTAGTGTGTCACCATGGGGAGCTCCGGTTTTGTTAGTAAAGAAGAAAGATGGGAGTATGCGCCTGTGTGTGGATTATAGACAGTTGAACAAAGTGACTATCAAAAATAAGTACCCTCTTCCGAGAATTGATGATCTGATGGACCAGCTGGTGGGTGCTAAAGTTTTTAGTAAAATTGATTTGAGGTCAGGGTATCACCAGATTAAAGTAAAGGATGAAGACGTCCAGAAGACAGCGTTTCGAACGAGATATGGACATTATGAATACTCTGTGATGCCGTTCGGTGTCACCAATGCACCAGGGGTGTTTATGGAGTACATGAACCGTATCTTCCATAGTTACTTGGATCGGTTTGTGGTAGTTTTTATAGATGATATTCTGGTATACTCCAAGTCTGAAGAGGAGCATGCAGAGCACTTAAGATTGGTGCTCGAGGTATTGAAAGAGAAGAAGCTTTATGCTAAGTTGTCCAAATGCGAGTTCTGGCTGCGTGAGGTAAGCTTTTTGGGTCACATAATTTCTAGTGATGGCATAGCTGTAGACCCAGCTAAGGTCGATGCAGTGTTACAATGGGAGAGCCCGAAGTCTGCGACTGAGATCAGGAGTTTCTTGGGGTTGGCCGGTTACTACAGGAGGTTCATTGAGGGTTTCTCAAAGCTAGCCCTTCCGTTGACTCAATTGACGTGTAAAGGGAGAGTTTTTGTTTGGGATGCTAAGTGTGAAGAGAGTTTCCAAGAGTTGAAGAAAAGATTGACAACATCTCCGGTGTTAGTGTTGCCCGTGCCGGATCAACCGTTTGTGGTATATTGTGATGCTTCCAGAATGGGCTTAGGGGGCGTATTGATGCAGGATGGGAAGGTAGTCGCTTATGCGTCCAGACAGTTGCGGACTCATGAGAAGAACTATCCTACTCATGATTTAGAATTGGCTGCTATTGTGTTTGCGCTAAAAATTTGGAGGCACTATTTGTATGGCACTAGATTCGAGGTATTCAGCGACCACAAGAGTTTGAAATACTTGTTTGATCAGAAGGAGCTGAATATGAGGCAGAGGCGTTGGTTAGAGCTGCTGAAAGATTATGATTTTGGCTTAAACTATCACCCCGGCAAAGCTAATGTCGTGGCTGATGCTTTAAGTCGAAAGACTTTGCATATGTCAGCAATGATGGTAAAAGAGTTGGAGTTGATTGAGCAATTTCGTGATATGAGTCTGGTTTGTGAAGTGACCCCGCGAAGTGTTAAGCTGGGTATGCTGAGGATTGGTAATGACTTCTTGGTTAGTATCAGAGATGCCCAGAAGTTGGATGTGAAGCTGGTTGACTTGTTAGTTGCGGGTGATCAGAATGTGGATGGGGATTTCAGGTTGGATTCCCAAGGTGTGTTGAGATTTAGAAACAGGATCTGCGTTCCCGATGATATTGAGATGAAGAAGATGATCCTTGAGGAGAGTCATAGGAGCAAGCTGAGTATTCATCCAGGGGCTACAAAGATGTATCATGACTTGAAGAAATTATTCTGGTGGCCTGGTATGAAGAAAGATGTAGCACAGTTTGTGTATGCCTGTTTGACTTGCCAGAAGTCAAAGGTTGAGCACCAGAAGCCTGCGGGATTGATGCAACCTTTAGATGTTCCGGAATGGAAATGGGATAGCATTTCCATGGATTTTGTGACTGGGTTACCGAGAACCGTTCGGGGATTTGATTCTATTTGGGTGATTGTGGATAGGTTGACGAAGTCTGCTCACTTCCTTCCTATCAACATCACGTATCCGGTAGCGAGATTGGCCGAGATATATATTAAGGTGATTGTGAAGTTGCATGGTGTCCCGAAGAGTATTGTATCTGACAGAGATCCGAGGTTTACTTCGGAGTTTTGGGGGAGCTTGCAAGAGGCATTGGGGTCCAGATTGAGGTTGAGTTCAGCATACCATCCTCAGACTGATGGGCAGACAGAGAGAACCATTCAGTCATTGGAGGACTTATTGAGATCGTGTGTTTTAGAGCAGGGAGGTGCGTGGGATACACACCTTTCGTTGATTGAGTTCACTTACAACAACAGCTACCATTCGAGTATAGGGATGGCTCCTTATGAGGCACTGTATGGGCGGAGGTGTAGGACTCCTTTGTGTTGGCATGAATCTGGCGAAAGTGTTGTTCTTGGACCTGAATTGGTGAGAGAGACTACAGAGAAGATAAAAATGATCAGGGAGAAAATGAAAGAGTCTCAAAGTCGGCAAAAGAGTTACCATGATAGAAGGAGAAAAGATTTGGAATTTCAGGCTGGTGAGCATGTTTTCTTAAGGGTCACGCCTATGGCTGGGGTTGGGCGTGCACTTAAAGCAAAGAAGTTGACTCCTAGATTTATTGGACCGTACCAGATCACTGAGAGGGTCGGAAAGGTTGCTTATAGGGTGGCCTTACCACCTAACCTTTCGAACTTGCACGACGTATTTCACGTGTCGCAACTTCGGAAGTACATTCCGGACCCGTCTCATGTGATCCACATGGATGATATTGAGGTGCGAGATAATCTCACTGTGGAGACTATGCCAGTGAGGATTGATGATAGAGAAGTGAAGGTGCTGAGAGGGAAAAGCATTGCTTTAGTAAAGGTGGTGTGGTTAGGCGCTTCTGGCGAGAGCATGACTTGGGAGCTGGAGAGTAGGATGCGGGATTCCTATCCAGAGCTTTTTGACTCAGGTATGAATTTCGAGGACGAAATTTCCTAAGTGGGGGAGAGTTGTAACACCCTAAAATAATTTAATTAAGTAATTGATTAAATTATTTAAAGTGTTGCACTATTTTATTTTATTATGTGATGATATAGTATTTTATTTTAATTGAAGGGGATGGCGTTGGAAATGCCGGAATTTCAAGTGACGGCCCAAGAGGCCCAAGCCCGTTGGCTTAGGCGCTCCTTAGGCACTAGGGGTCTAGGTCGCGCCTCACTAGTGTCAAAAGAAAGAAAGAAAGTCGAAATAGAGAAGAAAAGAAAGAAAGTCGAAGAGAGGAGAAGAGAAGGAAGGAGCGATTTCAAGCTTGGAGTTAGGGTTTGTGCACCTTGATCCTAGGTAAGGGTTCCTAACCTTCCATGATTCGATTTCTTTTCCCTATCAAGTGCTTAAGTTTCGTTTTCCCTAACCCTTTCTATCTTGATCAAATTCGCGAATGGTCCAAGAGAAGGAGAGAGAGGGCGTGTTCGTGGATAAGGGAAGAAGAAGGGAAGAATTCTTGTTGCGGTGGTGTGTCGGTGCTTCGGTGGGAAGAGCTCTAGTGTCGTCATAATCAAGGTTAGGGGAGTCTCACTCTATAATAGGGAGTATAATAGGTTGTATGTAAACCATAGGATCTCACTTGACCTTACTTGTTAATTGTTAGATTTGGTTAAGTTAGTTGAAATTGATAATTGGTGATTAATTCGATTTTCCCTATGTTAATGTTAGATTTCAAGTGTTGATTTTGTGCCTTGATGTGTTCTTAATATATATATGTGAAATTGAATGTGGTTGGACTGAGCATAATGAGTTTTGTAATCGTGGTAGTAATTTGGTTTGGAAAAGTGATTAAGAATTTTGGTGTTTTGGTTGTGTTGGGGCGCCTGGGCGCTAGTGGCTGGGGGGGGGGGGGGAACTTGGCGCCCTGGGCGCTGTTTTCTGTTGCTGGGTGTGTCTGTGTTCTGGGCAGGGCGCCTATGTTGCTGCCTGGGGTGGCGCCAGGTTGCTGTCTATGCTTAGGCAAGGCGCATAAATCATGTTTTTGGGTAAACTCAGTTTCTAAGCATAATTTACCGAGCCAAACTTTGTATTGACCTGACCAAATGTTATTTAAAACACTTTGGCTAAAGAATTTCTGGATTTGCACTTGTGGTTTTGAAATTGTCCGGTTGGGCATCATTTTGGCTTGTTTTAGGGGTGCCTTGTGCACACATCATTTTCTGAGCATAATTTACCGAGCCAAACTTTGTATTGACCTGACCAAATGTTATTTAAAACACTTTGGCTAAAGAATTTCTGGATTTGCACTTGTGGTTTTGAAATTGTCCGGTTGGGCATCATTTTGGCTTGTTTTAGGGGTGCCTTGTGCACACATCATTTTCTGAGCATATTTTACCGAGCCAAACTTTGTATTGACCTGACCAAATGTTATTTAAAACACTTTGGCTAAAGAATTTCTGGATTTGCACTTGTGGTTTTGAAATTGTCCGGTTGGGCATCATTTTGGCTTGTTTTAGGGGTGCCTTGTGCACACATCATTTTCTGAGCATATTTTACCGAGCCAAACTTTGTATTGACCTGACCAAATGTTATTTAAAACACTTTGGCTAAAGAATTTCTGGATTTGCACTTGTGGTTTTGAAATTGTCCGGTTGGGCATCATTTTGGCTTGTTTTAGGGGTGCCTTGTGCACACATCATTTTCTGAGCATGTTTTACCGAGCCAAACTTTGTATTCACCTGACCAAATCATATTTTAAGTACTTTGGCTAAAGAATTTCCAGATTTGCACTTGTGGTTTGAAAATTGTCCTATTGGGCATCATTTTGACTTGTTTTAGGGGTGCCTTGTGCACACATCATGTTCTGAGCATATTTTACCGAGCCAAACTTTGTATTCACCTGACCAAATCATATTTTAATTACTTTGGCTAAAGAATTTCCAGATTTGCACTTACGGTTTTGAAATTGTCCCAGAGAGGGCGTTGTTTGACTATGTTTGTGATGCCTAGGGGTGAGCTGTGAGTTCTGAACATATTTTCTCTAGCCAAATTCTGTATTCACGTGACCAAATCCCATTTTGAACATTTTGGCTAGAGCGGTTTCAATTTTTAAGGTGGTCTACTATGTTTGTGCGTTTGGGTGTTGTGTGGGGCGCCAAGTGTGGCCGCCCAGGGCGCCAAGTGGGGCGCCCATGACTTGTGTTCGAGTTTCGGGTCTAATGGTGCCAGATTGGTCCCTAAGTGTTATCCTAGTCCTAGGGACGTGATTGTGAGGAGAAAATAATGAGTTGGTTGATGATGAGGCCATGGGGGCTAAAACTAAGATTAATTAAAGATGTGATATAGGACACATGGACCGTGTTGTTAATAATTATGATTGTGGTTTTGTCATGGAGTCTCATGCATACATAAGGCTGCGGTCTGAGTTGTTAGTTATGATAATAAGGCTGCGGTCTGAGTTCTAAATTGAAATGATAAGGCTGCGGTCTGAGTTGATATTATGATGATAAGGCTGCGGTCTGGGAAAATGGTACCACATGCATAACTGTATTGCATACATCCTCATGATAGGCATGATAGTTGGTGATTGTATGGACTATGCTACTGTGTGACTGTGTGAGTGTGATGCTATGACGTAATATACTTCTTATTATAATCTTTATTATGTAGTTGAGACTCACCCTTCTGTTGTTGTTTACCACAGGTAGTCCTGAGTGAAGGCCTACTCCTTTCACTCCCGAGTCGGTCTGCTCTGATACGTGACACCTAGGGGGTTGGATTAGGGATTTTAATGTTATTCATTTGTCGTTGAATTTTATATGCTTTGAGTTGATGATTTTTGATGAGCCTGTTGTTCGGCGTATTTTGGAGATTGTGTTATTTTTCCGCTGCGAGTCATCTAAATTACAATGTGTGGATTTTATTGGTGAAGTCACGTGTACCCTAAATTATTTAATGGTGTTGCGTATTATAAATGTGTAACGAAGGCTTACACCGATTTGACCGTTGTTAAATTAAGTTTATGTGTAGCATTCCATTCGAAAAGAAATTTTGAAACTCTGATCTCTATAATAAATAGCCGGGTAGAATGGGGTGTTACCCTAGGCGCCTTGGGCGCCATATGCCTATTGCTGAAAAATTCTGTGTTGCGCCTAGTCATGGGCACCAGGCGCCCAGCAGTGTGCTGCGCCTGTTTCCAACAATTCTGTTGCCCTGTGTTGCCATTCTGTGTCACTGTGTGCTGTGTCTGTTGCCTGTGTTGCCATTCTGTGTTGCTGTCTCTGTTGCCTGTGTTGCCATCCAGTGTTCCTGTGCTGCCAGTTTTGGCACATGTTGCTTGTGTCATGGGCGCCAAGGGCCCCAAAGTTCTGGTGATAGTTTTGTGAAAATTGTTTTCAGGTTTTTATACTTGGGTAAAATGGCTCATGAAAACTGATTTTGGTCAAGAAAGGAGTTGAGTTGCGTATTTTCACTAGGTGCCTAGTGCATGGGCGCCAAAAATAATGTTCAGCTTTTGATAAAATTTTTATTGAGTTTTCATGTCCTGAGCATTTGGCTCGAGTAAAATGAATTTCGAAGAAAAATGAGTTGTGTAGCATGTTGGCCTTAGGCGCCTAGTGCTTGGGCGCCATGTTGCTGCTGTTCCCTGGGCGCGCCTGTGCGCGTTGTTGCTTCTGGGCGCCAGCGCCTATGTGCGCGTGTTGCCTCCTGGGCGCCTAGCGCCTGTGCGCTGTTGCGCGTGTTGTTCCTGGGCGCCAGCGCCCATGCGCCTGTGCGTGTTGTTTCTCCTGGGCGCCAAGCGCCCATGCGCCAAGCGCTGTGTTGCCCCTGGGCGCCCAGCGCCCATGCGCCAGTTCCAGGATGTCTAACATTTTTCCTAAAATTGTTTTTAACGTAACTTTTGACTCGGTTATCCAAATTCAACGGTTCAAAATGCGTTTTGAAGCTAATTTCAGTGCCTATCCAATAGTCTCAATTTTATGCAAAAATAATTTATTTTTACTGGTGTTTCTGGCTGATGGTGTTCAAGTGTCCAAATGGCTATTTTTACCCACTTTCTCTATGTCTTGTCAATGTCCTAAGTTGGTCTATTTGAATGGGTGTTGGTGTGAGTGGTGAGCTGACTTGGTGAGTGATGATGAGGTGAGATTGGTGAGCAGAGGCTTCGGCCTAATTTTAATTTGGTGAGTTAATTAATGCACTATGGTGAGACTAGAATTTAAAATGTGAAATTGACTGATTTGTGGTGTGTTGTGATGCATTCTCCATAACACCGCATAAAGCATGTGCATTATTGGTGAGCAGAGGCTACGGCCTAATTTGTATTTGGTGAGCAGAGGCTACGGCCTATTTGTATTTGGTGACGGATCCGACATGCATGTACCCGTGGAGTTTGGGTTGCATTACATGCATAAATCATATATCGTGTGGTGCTGTTTGGAAATACAATATTGATGCGATTGTTCCATTATTGTGAATTGGTGTGCCTGACTTCCTTTTTCCTATGCATTGCTTAATTTCCATATGTTATTAATTATGAAAAGAGACTCACCCTACTGCCTTTATGTTGCTTCTTATGTCGGCAACGTGCAGGTAATGATGAGTGAAGGTTTCCGGTATGCCTTCGTCTGGTAGGAAGTGTCACGCTCTGATACGTAGCACCAGGGGGGGGTGTCTTAGGTTTATGCTTTATTTTCTTAAAACTGCTAGACTTTGTTGGTGATGTATTGGTTTTAATTTTTTTTAACTCTTTATTATTCCGCTGCTGGTGGTGACTGGTTTTAGTGATGCGAACTGAATCTTCCTTACGGTGTTATGTATCTTGATATTATGGAGTAAATGTAGCACTCGCTTGAATTGTTTTCAAAAAAAAAAAAGGGACTCTGATTTTTATTTAAAAAGTAAAGTTATTAGAAAAGGGGTGTTACATTAGTGGTATCAGAGCAGTTTGGTCTGTCCGGCCGGTAGTCGAGTCGTCGTGTTGAGTAACATTGAGTTTGTTACTCGTTTCTGAATTCTGTTTTCTGTTGCAGTGCTAGAATGGCCAGACGGGACGATGCTGCACTTGCTGCTGCCTTGCAGGCTATAGCCGGGGCGATGGGTAATATACCCGGTGCTGTTAATGATGGGACGCGCAATTTGGCTACGTTCCAGAGAGAGAATCCACCTGTCTTTAAGGGCAAGTATAATCCAGATGGTGCTTTGGCATGGCTGAAAGAGATTGAAAGAATATTCCGGGTCATGGATTGTGATGATGCGCAGAAGGTCAGGTATGGTACCCATACGCTGGCAGAGGAAGCTGATGATTGGTGGATGGAGGTGAGGCAGAGATTAGAAGCTGCTAATGAAGAGATAACTTGGGCTGTTTTCCGTAGAGAGTTCTTGCGGAAGTATTTTCCTGAAGATGTGAGAGGTAAGAAGGAAATAGAATTCCTTGAGCTGAAGCAAGGAAACATGTCAGTGACAGAGTATGCTGCCAAGTTCACTGAATTGGCTAAGTTTTATCCCCATTATGCTGATGCTGATTCTGAGTTCTCAAAGTGTATTAAGTTTGAGAATGGACTGAGGGCTGATATCAAGAAAGCTGTAGGGTATCAGAAGATTCGGGTATTCACTGATTTGATCGACAGTTGCAGGATATATGAGGATGATAGTAATGCTCACTCCAGGGTCATGAGGGATCTGAGGGGTAAGTTTCAGAACCGGGGTAAACCGTATGAGGCTCCAGCTGGTAAGGGTAAGCAGAGGTATGCTGACAATAAGAAAGCAAGTGGGGGAGATGCCCCTGCGAAGGTTGTGTGCTACAGGTGTGGCAAGCCGGGTCACAAGAGTTTTGACTGCTCAGATAATAAATGTTTCAAATGCGGTAAAGAGGGTCACGTGGCTGCGAAATGTGAGAAAAGGGATGTAGTGTGTTACAATTGCGGGGAATCAGGTCATATTAGTACTAAGTGTACTAAGCCGAAGAAAGAGAAGTCCCATGGAAAGGTGTTTGCTCTCGCAGGATCAGAGGACACTAATGAGATTCGAGGTACATGTTTTATTAATGGTATTCCCTTGATTGCTATTATTGATACTGGTGCTACGCATTCATTTATTGCTGCTTTGTGTGCTGAGAAATTGGACCTTGTTTTATCTTCTATGATGAGGGAGATGGTTATTGACACTCCAGCTAAGGGTTCAGTAACTACCTCTCTTGTGTGTGCTAAGTGCCCTCTGTCAATCTTCGGCAGAGATTTTCTAGTGGATCTTATTTGTTTGCCGTTGGGAGGGTTGGATGTCATTCTTGGTATGGACTGGTTAGTATTTAACCATGTGCATATTAATTGTTTCCGGAGATCTGTGAGTTTCCTTCCTCCCGAAGACGAAGAATCGGTGTTGTTGCCTGCTGGTCATTTGCATAAGGTAATGAAAGAGAGAGTTCATCTGTTTGCTTTGATGGCGTCATTGTCTGCTGAAAATCAGGCAATCATTGAAAGGGTTCAAGTAGTGTGTGAGTTCCCTGAAGTGTTCCCGGATGAAATTCCAAGTGTTCCGCCTGAGAGGGAGGTTGAGTTTGCCATTGATCTTATACCTGGTACTAGGCCTGTGTCTATGGCACCGTACCGAATGTCAGCCTCAGAGTTGTCTGAATTGAAAAAGCAATTAGAAGATCTGCTTGAGAAGAAATTTGTAAGACCGAGTGTGTCACCGTGGGGTGCTCCGGTATTGTTAGTGAAAAAGAAGGACGGGAGTATGAGACTTTGTGTCGATTATAGGCAATTGAACAAAGTGACAATAAAGAACCGGTATCCGCTTCCCAGAATTGATGATCTGATGGACCAGTTGGTAGGTGCCAAGGTGTTTAGTAAAATCGATTTGAGGTCGGGTTATCACCAGATCAAGGTAAAGGATGAAGACATTCAGAAAACCGCTTTCAGAACGAGATATGGGCACTATGAGTATTCTGTTATGCCGTTTGGTGTTACCAATGCGCCGGGTGTGTTTATGGAGTACATGAATCGTACTTTTCATAGTTACTTGGATCGGTTTGTAGTTGTGTTTATTGACGACATTCTGGTGTATTCTAAGACAGAAGAGGAGCATGCAGAACATTTGAGGTTAGTACTGGAAGTATTGAAAGAAAAGAAATTGTATGCAAAATTGTCTAAGTGTGAGTTCTGGCTGAATGAAGTAGGTTTCCTTGGTCATATTATCTCTGGTAATGGTATAGCTGTGGACCCAGCCAAGGTTGATGCTGTGTCCCAATGGGAGAGCCCGAAGTCAGTTACAGAAATCAGAAGCTTCTTGGGATTAGCTGGTTATTACAGGAGATTTATTGAAGGTTTCTCGAAGTTGGCACTTCCGTTGACTCAATTGACGTGTAAGGGAAAAGCTTTTGTGTGGGATGCACGCTGTGAGGAGAGCTTCAATGAGTTGAAGAAGAGGTTGACCACATCGCCCGTGTTGACTTTGCCTGTTCCTGATCGACCGTTTGTAGTATATTGCGATGCTTCCAAGATGGGTTTGGGAGGTGTATTGATGCAAGAGGGTAAGGTAGTAGCTTATGCGTCCAGACAGTTGAGGACCCATGAGAAGAACTACCCTACTCATGATTTGGAACTAGCTGCAATTGTGTTTGTGCTGAAAATTTGGAGGCACTATCTGTATGGTACCAGATTTGAAGTGTTTAGTGACCACAAGAGTCTGAAATACTTGTTTGATCAGAAGGAGCTAAATATGAGACAGAGACGTTGGTTAGAATTGCTGAAAGATTATGATTTTGGCTTGAACTATCACCCCGGCAAAGCTAATGTCGTGGCTGATGCTTTAAGTCGGAAGAGTTTGCATATGTCGGCTATGATGGTGAAAGAGTTAGAATTGATTGAGCAGTTTCGGGACATGAGTCTGGTTTGTGAAGTGACACCGCAGAGTGTCAGATTGGGGATGTTGAAGATCGGCAATGAATTTTTGGTTGGTGTCCGAGAAGCACAAAAATCAGATGTAAAGTTGGTAGACCTGTTAGTCGTGAATGATCAAGGTGTGGATAGAGATTTCAAGTTAGATTCCCAAGGTGTATTGAGATTCAGGGATAGTGTAACAGCCCGAAAATAGTAGATTAATTTTCTAGTTAATTAAATGAGGTTTAGGTGGTAGGAGATAATTAATTAATCGATTTAATTAATTATTTAGGGTTTTGAGAGTTAAATAAATAGAATTATTTAATTGGACCTAGGGTTAGTTTTAGATGGTGGTGGCGAGTTGAAGTGGATTAGGAGAAGCCCATGATTAGGTCATTAAGTGGAAGCCCATGTCCATTAAGCTAGGCGCCTATAAGATGCCAATCTTAGGGTTTGGTGATTCATTCCAACACTTTAGAAAAAAATAGAGAGAGTGGGACGGCTTGGAGAGAGGAGAGGCGTGAAACCATAAGAGAGAGATGAAAGAAGAAGGGCGCAAAACCCTAGAGGAGAGAGAGAGGAAGTTTTCGCATGCACCAAGGAGGGAGAGGAGGATCTTAGTTGCTGAATTTTGATGGTAGCTTGCTCACCAAGAGATAGGTGTTCTTCAATTATGAGGTAAGGGGGCTCTCGTTCATAGTTAATAATTTATAAACCACGAAATCATGGGGATTAGGTGTTAGGAGTAGTTGTTTAAATTGGTTCATGAAATATTTGAGTGATTGGGTGATCGTTTGATATATATGTGGCTGAAGTGTGATGGTTGTTTGTGTTGTTGAATTCACTGTTTTGAGATGTTCTGACATAGGTTTAGTATTTCAGTGTCTGAGAACGTTTTACTAATTGAAAAATTATGGGGTTTGTCATTTCGAAAACTTGATTGAATGCTTGTTAATTTGGCGTTGATTTGGTTGCATTTGGAGTTGTAAAACTTGAGTTATAGGTGAAACAAGTTAGGTTAAAATTCTGAGAACGATTTGGGTAGAGGTTCAGTATTTCGGTAACTGGGAACGTTGTGTTAACTGAAAAATTATGTGGTTTACTGTTATGGAAAATAGACTTAATGCTTGTTAATATGGCACTGGTTTGGTTGCGTTTAGAGTTGTGTAGCTCGAGATATGAATTTCACAAGTTAGGGTAAGATTCTGGAAACAATCTGGATATAGGTTCAGTAAATCTGTGGTCGTGAGTGTTCTATTCGTCTAAAAATTATGGGGTTTGTTTTGTTGGAAAGTAGACTTAATTTCCTACTGAATAGGCACTGATTTCGCTAAATTTCATTGAGAAATGAGGGAGAAGATTTGATTTCAAAATGACTAATAATTCTGTCCGAATTTTGTGGGATTTGTTGCTCCGAATTTTGTGGGGTTTGTTGCTCCGAATTTTGTGGGATTTTATGCTGCTGTTTATATTGCTGCTGCTACTCTATGTGCTGTCTTGGTCCCTATGGGTGTTGTTTAGTCCTTTGGTGACAATGTAGTCGCGTAATTAATTGTGCTTGGTGTGATTGGTGTGCTATCCTTAGAGCTGAAATTTTGGAGATGTATAATGGTGATGTATATAAAATGGTGAGATAAATTATTGGTGAGTTTATTGGTGAGTGCCCTCAAGGCAATGGTCTATGACCTTTCTTTTGGTGTTGGTGGGTTAATAAAACTATTGGTGAGTTAAATAAATTATTGGTGCACATGTTATCGCATTGTTGTGGTGATTTTGGTGTGTATGGTGCATTGTTCATAGCGTCACATAAACCATGTGCATATTTGGTGAGCAGAGGCTTCGGCCTAATTATATTTGGTGAGCAGAGGCTTCGGCCTAATTATATTTGGTGAGCAGAGGCTTCGGCCTAATTATATTTGGTGAGCAGAGGCTTCGGCCTAATGGATCCACATGCATATGCCCAGTGGAGTTTTGGGTTGCATTTCATACATTGCATACACGTCCTGTGTTTGATTTCGTCTTCTTGAACTAATGGTGTAACTGTATTCTGGGTGTAACTGCATTTGGTGTGACGGTACTCAGTGTAATAGTATTCAGCGTAACTGGATTTGGTGTAACTGTATTATTGGTGTAGTAAATTGATGGTATCCCTGGTGTGCCTATTATACTGTGTTTCTTGTTTTATCTATTATTATCTATGTATTGAGACTCACCCTACTGCGTCGTGTTGCCTCGTATGTCGGCAACCTGCAGGTGACGGTGACTGAAGGTGGCTAGAGATTCTTCTTCTAGTATGGTTGAGTCGGCTCTGATACGTAGCACTCGGGAGGGTTGTCCTTGTGTCTTTCCTTATGTGTTATGTATATGCCTTTCTAAGTTGTAAATCTTTTGAAGTATGATTGCCAAGTTAAACCTTTTTATTTCCGCTGCATGTTTTTGAAAAGAAGTTAGTTATAATTAAAGTACTCTGTTTGCGAAGTGGTTTTCCGGTTCGAAAAATGTGACACTCTTTTGGCGCGAAGAACTCTGATATTATTTTTTTAATAAACCGTTGGGTAGAAAATGGGGTGTTACAGATAGGATCTGCATTCCTGACGATGCTGAGATGAAGAGAATGATTCTTGAGGAGAGCCATAGAAGCAAGTTGAGTATTCATCCCGGGGCTACGAAAATGTACCAAGATTTGAAGAAAATGTTCTGGTGGCCTGGTATGAAGAAGGATGTGGCTCAGTTTGTGTATTCTTGTCTGACTTGTCAGAAGTCTAAAATTGAGCATCAAAAGCCTGCGGGGTTGATGCAACCATTGGAGATTCCGGAATGGAAATGGGATAGCATTTCCATGGATTTTGTAACTGGTTTGCCAAATACAGTGAGAGGGTTTGATGCTATATGGGTGGTTGTGGACAGGTTGTCTAAGTCTGCTCATTTCTTACCAATTAATATGACTTATCCAGTTCCAAAGTTGGCAGAAATCTATATCAAGACTATTGTGAAGTTGCATGGCGTTCCGCTTAGTATTGTGTCTGATAGAGATCCAAGATTCACATCTGAGTTTTGGAAAAGTTTGCAGGAAGCTTTGGGTTCTAAGTTGAGGTTGAGCTCCGCTTATCATCCGCAGACAGATGGTCAGACGGAGAGGACTATTCAGTCATTAGAGGACTTGTTGAGAGCATGTGTTCTTGAGCAGGGAGGTTCATGGGATTCTCATCTTTCGTTGATAGAATTCACCTATAACAACAGTTTTCACTCTAGTATTGGTATGGCACCGTTTGAGGCGTTGTATGGTCGGAGATGTAGGACTCCGTTGTGTTGGTATGAATCTGGGGAGAGTGCAGTGTTGGGGCCTGAGATTGTGCGAGAAACAACTGAGAAGGTAAAATTAATCCGTGAGAAGATGAAAGCGTCGCAGAGTCGACAAAAGAGCTATCATGATAAGAGAAGGAAGGATCTAGAGTTTCAAGCAGGTGATCATGTGTTTCTGAGGGTCACTCCGGTGACTGGTGTTGGGCGTGCCTTGAAATCTAAGAAGTTAACTCCCCGTTTCATTGGTCCGTATCAGATTACGGAGAGGGTGGGAAGTGTTGCCTATAGGGTGGCTTTGCCACCTAATCTTTCGAACTTGCATGACGTGTTTCACGTGTCACAACTTCGAAAGTATGTTCCGGACCCGTCCCATGTGATTCAGATGGATGAAGTAGAGGTACGGGATAATCTCACCGTGGAGACTATGCCTGTGCGGATTGAAGATAGAGAAGTGAAGATTCTGAGAGGGAAAGAAATTCCTTTGGTGAAAGTGGTTTGGTTAGGAGCTGCTGGCGAGAGTATGACTTGGGAGTTGGAGAGCAAGATGCGGGAAGCATATCCGGAGTTGTTCGATTCAGGTAATTTCGAGGACGAAATATTCTAAGTGGGGGAGAGTTGTAACGCCCCAAAATAATTTAATTATTTATTTAATTAAGTTATTTAAGGCTTACAATATTTATTTAATTTAATTAAATAATTCGAGTTTAATTATTTTATTTTATTTTTATTAGGGGGTGTTGTCACTATTTAAGTGGTGCGAGCAAGGGCCCGTGATCCACAATTAGGCCCGTGGCCCATTTCTTTGGCATAGGAGTCGAATTCTTTTGGGGTCTAGGGAGTTAGTGGCAATTCACCCAAGTGAGAAAAGAAAGAAAAAGAAACGTAGAGAGAGTGAGAAGAGAAAGTTGCGAAGAGAAGGAGAGAAGAAGAGGAGAAGGCGAAGCACATAGAGAAGAGGAGGAGGCTCATTGGTGGTTCGCAATTCTTCCTTGGAGCTTGGCTAGCAAATTCGAATTTCACAAGGTTAGGGGGTCCTCTTTTTGTTCTTAATAGATATGCGAATTAGTGATGCTTAGGGTTAGGGTTCTAGAATAATTTCCATGAACGAATTGTTGTTTTGATGATTAAATTATAGTGTTGTGATACTTGATTAGGAATTGCTCATGTTGAAATCGTATAATTGGTGAATTGAATTGTTGCTAAGTGATTCGCATGATACATGTTTGAGAATATGATTTGTTGATGTTTGCTTGGTGAATTTGAGAATTCATGGTGACACTTTAGTGATATATATGTAATTGGGCATTTTGGTGAATTTAATTTGGTGAATGAAAGTGGAAAAATTCTGTTTGGGAGCCCCTAGGCGCCTTGGGCGCCATATGCCTATTGCTGAAAAATTCTGTGTTGCGCCTAGTCATGGGCACCAGGCGCCCAGCAGTGTGCTGCGCCTGTTTCCAACAATTCTGTTGCCCTGTGTTGCCATTCTGTGTCACTGTGTGCTGTGTCTGTTGCCTGTGTTGCCATTCTGTGTTGCTGTCTCTGTTGCCTGTGTTGCCATCCAGTGTTCCTGTGCTGCCAGTTTTGGCACATGTTGCTTGTGTCATGGGCGCCAAGGGCCCCAAAGTTCTGGTGATAGTTTTGTGAAAATTGTTTTCAGGTTTTTATACTTGGGTAAAATGGCTCATGAAAACTGATTTTGGTCAAGAAAGGAGTTGAGTTGCGTATTTTCACTAGGTGCCTAGTGCATGGGCGCCAAAAATAATGTTCAGCTTTTGATAAAATTTTTATTGAGTTTTCATGTCCTGAGCATTTGGCTCGTGTAAAATGAATTTCAAAGAAAAATGAGTTGTGTAGCATGTTGGCCTTAGGCGCCTAGTGCTTGGGCGCCATGTTGCTGCTGTTCCCTGGGCGCGCCTGTGCGCGTTGTTGCTTCTGGGCGCCAGCGCCTATGTGCGCGTGTTGCCTCCTGGGCGCCTAGCGCCTGTGCGCTGTTGCGCGTGTTGTTCCTGGGCGCCAGCGCCCATGCGCCTGTGCGTGTTGTTTCTCCTGGGCGCCAAGCGCCCATGCGCCAAGCGCTGTGTTGCCCCTGGGCGCCCAGCGCCCATGCGCCAGTTCCAGGATGTCTAACATTTTTCCTAAAATTGTTTTTAACGTAACTTTTGACTCGGTTATCCAAATTCAACGGTTCAAAATGCGTTTTGAAGCTAATTTCAGTGCCTATCCAATAGTCTCAATTTTATGCAAAAATAATTTATTTTTACTGGTGTTTCTGGCTGATGGTGTTCAAGTGTCCAAATGGCTATTTTTACCCACTTTCTCTATGTCTTGTCAATGTCCTAAGTTGGTCTATTTGAATGGGTGTTGGTGTGAGTGGTGAGCTGACTTGGTGAGTGATGATGAGGTGAGATTGGTGAGCAGAGGCTTCGGCCTAATTTTAATTTGGTGAGTTAATTAATACACTATGGTGAGACTAGAATTTAAAATGTGAAATTGACTGATTTGTGGTGTGTTGTGATGCATTCTCCATAACACCGCATAAAGCATGTGCATTATTGGTGAGCAGAGGCTACGGCCTAATTTGTATTTGGTGAGCAGAGGCTACGGCCTATTTGTATTTGGTGACGGATCCGACATGCATGTACCCGTGGAGTTTGGGTTGCATTACATGCATAAATCATATATCGTGTGGTGCTGTTTGGAAATACAATATTGATGCGATTGTTCCATTATTGTGAATTGGTGTGCCTGACTTCCTTTTTCCTATGCATTGCTTAATTTCCATATGTTATTAATTATGAAAAGAGACTCACCCTACTGCCTTTATGTTGCTTCTTATGTCGGCAACGTGCAGGTAATGATGAGTGAAGGTTTCCGGTATGCCTTCGTCTGGTAGGAAGTGTCACGCTCTGATACGTAGCACCAGGGGGGGGTGTCTTAGGTTTATGCTTTATTTTCTTAAAACTGCTAGACTTTGTTGGTGATGTATTGGTTTTAATTTTTTTTAACTCTTTATTATTCCGCTGCTGGTGGTGACTGGTTTTAGTGATGCGAACTGAATCTTCCTTACGGTGTTATGTATCTTGATATTATGGAGTAAATGTAGCACTCGCTTGAATTGTTTTCAAAAAAAAAAAAAGGGACTCTGATTTTTATTTAAAAAGTAAAGTTATTAGAAAAGGGGTGTTACAATTTTCACCACTTGGAGCTTCATGGGCATCAATGGAGATGAGAGAAAGAGTGAGAATCAAGCTTTGAAAGTGGTACCATTGGATTCAAAATCAAAAATGGAGTAGGATGGAAGAGAAACAACTTACATGCAACAAGGATTTGGGATGAGTCCCTCCTTCCTCCTCTTCTCCTTCTCCACGCCCTCCTCCTTCTTCTCTCTTTCTTATTTCCAGTTTTTCCTTCAAATTCTGAATCTTATGAATACTAAGTGAGGGAGAGTGTGGCTGGAAATAAAAAGAGGTCAGCTAGCTAATGGTTGGGTGTGAAAATACAATAATGCCCTTCAGCTTGGAATCTCCATTTAAATTATGACTAATCCATAAGTGAATGTGAGATAGGATTTCTTTGGGCTTTTTCTCGTACAATAATCCCCGAGACACGACTAATTATTCCCACAAATAATTAATCGGTCCTAGGCATCATAATACGAGTCTTTAAAAATTAGGGATGTTACAACCACTTTGTACAAATAGTTTTGAAGAAAGGTTTCTCAATGCCCTTAGCGAATTATTAGTGGAATAGACACAGGGCAAACATAGCAAAGGATTGGATCAAGCCATTCACGGGACGCTTGCAATAGTGGCATTCTTTAACCTTAGATCTAGATCCCCCTTGTATTGACTTAGCAAGACCATTTATCCTTTTATTTGATCTTAAGTTCACTTAAATTAGTTAATTTATTGTTAGTACCTAAACTTAAATGGTCGAATTACACTATTTTTGGCTACAAAAGTTTCTGTCCAGAAACTTTAAATTCTATCAAGTTACAGATAGGTTCATACTTTATGGCCCGAACCGGTTCGTTAATCAACTATCGTACCCAATGGTAATACCAGACATCCCATTAATGTCCGGCGTGTAAGTATCAAACGGGTTCGGAAGTTATGCACCGAACAACGTTTTCTTGTTGACTCGGTCTGAAAGTACCAAACTGGTTCGGACTCTAGCCTCTGAACCTGACATTGAACCAGCGTACACGTTTATCCCACGTGAGGGAAGTTTGGGAATATTTAAAATTTGGGAGTGCCCACCAAGTAGAGGGGGGTTGTACGAAGTATGGGCCTTCATATTATACATTACACCAACAACAAACAGCCCATCGGGCAATTTATCGAATCCACCCACGTTACCCCATTATTTCTACCCTTCCTAGCTTTGCCATCTGTAACGCCCCAAAATAATTTAATTATTTATTTAATTAAATTATTTAAGGCTTACAATATTTATTTAATTTAATTAAATAATTCAAGGTTTAATGTATTTATTTAATTTTAAATTATTAGGAGGTGTTGTCTCGAATTAGATGGTGCACGGAGCCCATGACCCGCAAGTGAGCCCATGACCCATTGGATAGTCATAGGATTCGACTCACTATGGGTCTTGTGACTTAGTGGCATTTTTGTCTCAATTGTGAAAAGAAAGAAAGAAACGTAAAAGAGAGGAGAAGTGAGAAGAGAAAAGTTGCGAATAGAAGGAGAGAAGAAGAGGAAGAGGCGAAGCTCATAGAGAAGAGGAGGAGGCTCATTGGTGGTTCGCATTCTTCACTTGGAGCTTGGCTATCAAATTCGACTTCCATAAGGTTAGGGGGTCCTCTTTTTGTTCTTAATACTATGCGAATTGGGTATTGCTTAGGGTTAGGGTCCTAGGTTAGTCCCATGATTGAATTGTGTTGTTGATGAGGAATTATAAAAATTGTGATGCTTGTTGTTGAATTATTGTGTTGAGAATTTCATGATTGATGATGAATTGTTGTTAAATGCGAATTGTAGACCATATGTTTGAGTATATGATTAATTGGTGCTCATTGGGTGAAATTGGGAATTATGGTGACACTTTGATTATATATATATATAGGAGTGTTTTGGTGATTTTAATTGATAATTGGAAGTGGAAAAAAATTCTGTTTGGGAGCCCCTAGGCGCCTTGGGCGCCAATTGCATGTTGCTGAAAAAATTCTGTGTTGCGCCTAGTCATGGGCGCCAGGCGCCCAGCAGTGTGCTGCGCCAGTTTTCCAAAAATTCTGTGTCACTGTGTTGCCATTCTGTGTTGCTGTCCCTGTTGCCTGTGTTGCCTCCTGTGTTCCTGTGCTGCCAGTTTTGGCACTTGTTGCTTGAGTCATGGGCGCCAAGGGCCCCAAAGTTCTGGTGATAGTTTTGCGAAAATTGTTTTCAGGTTTTTATACTTATGTAAAATGGCTCATGAAAACTGATTTTGGGCAACAAAGGAGTTGAGTTGTGTATTTTCACTAGGTGCCTAGTGCATGGGCGCCAAAAATGATGTTCAATTTTTGATGAAAATATTATTGGGTTTTTATGTTCTGAGCATTTGGCTCGTGTAAAATTAATTTCGAAGAAAAATAAAATTTGTAGCGTGATGGTCTTAGGCGCCTAGTGCTTGGGCGCCATGTTGCTGTTGTTCCCTGGGCGCGCCTATGCGCTTGTTGCCTCTCTGGGCGCCCAGCGCCTATGTGCGCGTGTTGTTCCTGGGCGCCTAGCGCCCAGCGCCTGTGCGCTGTGCGCGTGTTGTTCCCCTGGGCGCCTAGCGCCTGTGCGCTGTTGCGCGTGTTGTTCCTGGGCGCCAGCGCCCATGCGCCTGTGCGTGTTGCTTCTCCTGGGCGCCAAGCGCTGTGTTGCCCCTGGGCGCCCAGCGCCCATGCGCCTGTTCCCAGAATGTTTAACATTTTTCCTAAACTGTTTTTAATGTAACTTTTGACTCGGTTATCCAAATTCAACGGTTCAAAATGCGTTTTGAAGCTAATTTCAGTGCCTATCCAATAGTCTCAATTTTATGCAAAAATAATTTATTTTCACTGGTGTTTCTGGCTGATGGTGTTCAAGTGTCCAAATGGCTATTTTTACCCACTTTCCCTATGTTGTGTCAATGTCCTAAGCTGGTCTATTTGAATTGGTGTTGGTGTGAGTGGTGAGCTGAATTGGTGAGTGTGATAGGGTGAGATTGGTGAGCAGAGGCTACGGCCTAAGTTTGATTTGGTGAGCTGATTAATATACAATGGTGAGATCATGAATTTTAAATGATAAATTGATTGGACTTGGTGTGTTGTGATGCATTCCCATAGCATCTCATGGACATATGCATTATTGGTGAGCAGAGGCTACGGCCTAATTTGAATTGGTGAGCAGAGGCTTCGGCCTAGTTTGATTTGGTGAGCAGAGGCTACGGCCTATTTGTATTGGTGACGGATCCGACATGCATGTACCCGTGGAGTTTGGGTTGCATTACATACATAATCATATATTATATAGTGCTGTTTGGAATTTAGTATGCTGATGCGATTGTTTCCCATTGTTATGAATTGGTGTGCCTGGTTTCCTTTTCCTATGCAGTGCTTAATTCTCATATGTTATTAATTATGAAAAGAGACTCACCCTACTGCTTTTATGTTGCTTCTTATGTCGGCAACGTGCAGGTAATAGCGAGTGAAGGATTTCTTATGCCTTCGTCTGGTAGGAAGTGTCACGCTCTGATACGTAGCACCAGGGGGGGTGTCCTTATGTTTATGTTTTATTTTCCCAAAACTGTTAGTTTTCATTGGTGATGTATTGGTTTTAATTTTGAACTGATTCTTATTCCGCTGCTGTTGGTGATCTGATTTAGTTGATGCGAACTAAACTTTTCGTATGGTGTTATGTATCTTGATTTTCATGGAGTAAGTGTAGCACTCACTTTAATTGTTTTCCAAAAAAAAAAAAAAAAAGAAAGAGACTCTGATTTTATTAAAAGTAAAGTTATTAGAAAAGGGGTGTTACATTAGTGGTATCAGAGCAGTTCGGTCTGTCCGGCCAAGTCGTCCTGTCATAGTGTCTTATGACAAATAGAATTGTTAGATTAGTTCTAAATTTCTGTTTGTGCTGCAGTGATAGTTTGAAATGGCTGGGAGGAACGACGCTGCTCTTGCTGCTGCTTTGCAGGCTATGGCTCAGGCTGTTGGGAACCAGCAGAATGGTGCTGAAAATGCTGGGACTCGCAGTTTGGCCACGTTCCAGAGAGAGAATCCACCTGTCTTTAAGGGCAAGTATAATCCAGATGGTGCTCTGGCATGGCTGAAAGAGATTGAAAGGATATTTCGGGTCATGGATTGTAATGATGCGCAGAAGGTCAGGTATGGTACCCATACGCTGGCAGAGGAAGCTGATGATTGGTGGATGGAGGTGAGGCAGAGGTTAGAGACTGCCAATGAAGAGATAACTTGGGCTGTTTTCCGTAGAGAGTTCTTGCGGAAATATTTTCCTGAAGATGTGAGAGGTAAGAAAGAAATAGAGTTCCTTGAGCTGAAGCAGGGAAGCATGTCAGTGACAGAGTATGCTGCCAAGTTCACTGAATTGGCTAAGTTTTATCCCCATTATGCTGATGCTGATTCTGAATTCTCAAAGTGTATCAAGTTTGAGAATGGGCTGAGGGCTGATATTAAGAAGGCTGTAGGGTACCAGAAGATTCGGGTATTCGCTGATTTGATCGACAAATGCAGGATATATGAGGATGATAGTAATGCTCACTCTAGGGTCATGAAGGATCTGAGGGGTAAATTTCAGAACCGGGGTAAACCGTATGAGGCTCCAGCTGGTAAGGGTAAGCAGAGGTATGCTGATAATAAGAAAACAAGTGGGGGAGATGCCCCTGCGAAGGTTGTGTGCTACAGGTGTGGCAAGCCGGGTCACAAGAGTTTTGACTGCTCAGATAATAAATGTTTCAAATGCGGTAAAGAGGGTCATGTGGCTGCGAAATGTGAGAAAAGGGATGTGGTGTGCTACAATTGCGGAGAATCAGGTCATATTAGTACTAAGTGTACTAAACCGAAGAAAGAGAAGTCCCATGGAAAAGTGTTTGCTCTCGCAGGATCAGAGGACACTAATGAGATTCGAGGTACATGTTTTATTAATGGTATTCCCTTGATTGCTATTATTGATACTGGTGCTACGCATTCTTTTATTGCTGCTTTGTGTGCTAAGAAATTGGACCTTGTTTTATCTTCTATGATGAGGGAGATGGTTATTGACACTCCAGCTAAGGGTTCAGTAACTACCTCTCTTGTGTGTGCTAAGTGCCCTCTGTCAATCTTCGGCAGAAATTTTCTTGTTGATCTTATTTGTTTGCCGTTGGGAGGGTTGGATGTCATTCTTGGTATGGACTGGTTAGTATTTAACCATGTGCATATTAATTGCTTCCGGAGATCTGTGAGTTTCTTTCCTCCCGAAGAGGAAGAATCAGTGTTGTTGCCTGCTGGTCATTTGCATAAGGTAATGAAGGAGGGAGTTCATCTGTTTGCCTTGATGGCGTCATTGTCTGCTGAGAATCAGGCAATCATTGAAAGGGTTCAAGTAGTTTGTGAGTTCCCTGAAGTGTTCCCAGATGAAATTCCAAGTGTCCCGCCAGAGAGGGAGGTTGAATTTGCCATTGATCTTATACCTGGTACTAGGCCTGTGTCTATGGCACCGTACCGAATGTCAGCCTCAGAGTTGTCTGAATTGAAAAAGCAATTAGAAGATCTGCTTGAAAAGAAATTTGTAAGGCCAAGTGTGTCACCGTGGGGTGCTCCGGTGTTGTTAGTGAAAAAGAAGGACGGGAGTATGAGACTTTGTGTCGATTATAGGCAATTGAACAAAGTGACAATAAAGAACAGGTATCCGCTTCCCAGAATTGATGATCTGATGGACCAGTTGGTAGGTGCTAAGGTGTTTAGTAAAATCGATTTGAGGTCGGGTTATCACCAGATCAAGGTAAAGGATGAAGACATTCAGAAGACCGCTTTCAGAACGAGATATGGGCACTATGAGTATTCTGTGATGCCGTTTGGTGTTACCAACGCGCCGGGTGTGTTTATGGAGTACATGAACCGTACTTTCCACAGTTACTTGGATCGGTTTGTAGTTGTGTTTATTGACGACATTCTGGTGTATTCTAAAACAGAAGAGGAGCACGCAGAACATTTGAGGTTAGTGTTGGAAGTGTTGAAAGAAAAGAAATTGTATGCAAAATTGTCTAAGTGTGAGTTCTGGCTGAATGAGGTAGGGTTCCTTGGTCATATTATCTCTGGTAATGGTATAGCTGTGGACCCAGCCAAGGTTGATGCTGTGTCTCAATGGGAGAGCCCGAAGTCAGTTACAGAAATCAGAAGCTTCTTGGGATTAGCTGGTTATTACAGGAGATTTATTGAAGGTTTCTCGAAGTTGGCACTTCCGTTGACTCAATTGACGTGTAAGGGAAAAGCTTTTGTGTGGGATGCACGCTGTGAGGAGAGCTTCAATGAGTTGAAGAAGAGGTTGACCACATCGCCCGTTTTGACTTTGCCTGTTCCTGATCGACCGTTTGTAGTATATTGCGATGCTTCCAAGATGGGTTTGGGAGGTGTATTGATGCAAGAGGGTAAGGTAGTAGCTTATGCGTCCAGACAGTTGAGGACCCATGAGAAGAACTACCCTACTCATGATTTGGAACTAGCTGCAATTGTGTTTGTGCTGAAAATTTGGAGGCACTATCTGTATGGTACCCGATTTGAAGTGTTTAGTGACCACAAGAGTCTGAAATACTTGTTTGATCAGAAAGAGCTAAATATGAGACAGAGACGTTGGTTAGAATTGCTAAAAGATTATGATTTTGGCTTGAACTATCACCCCGGCAAAGCTAATGTCGTGGCTGATGCTTTAAGTCGGAAGAGTTTGCATATGTCGGCTTTGATGGTGAAAGAGTTAGAGTTGATTGAGCAGTTTCGGGACATGAGTCTGGTTTGTGAAGTGACACCGCAGAGTGTCAGATTGGGGATGTTGAAGATTGGCAATGAATTTTTGGTCAGTGTCAGAGAAGCCCAAAAGTCAGATGTAAAGTTGGTAGACCTGTTAGTTGTGAATGATCAAGGTGTGGATAGAGATTTCAAGTTAGATTCCCAAGGTGTATTGAGATTCAGAGATAGGATCTGCATTCCTGACGATGCTGAGATGAAGAGAATGATTCTTGAGGAGAGCCATAGGAGCAAGTTGAGTATTCATCCCGGGGCTACGAAAATGTACCAAGATTTGAAGAAAATGTTCTGGTGGCCTGGTATGAAGAAGGATGTGGCTCAGTTTGTGTATTCTTGTCTGACTTGTCAGAAGTCTAAGATTGAGCATCAGAAGCCTGCGGGGCTGATGCAACCATTGGAGATTCCGGAATGGAAATGGGATAGCATTTCCATGGATTTTGTAACTGGTTTGCCAAATACAGTGAGAGGGTTTGATGCTATATGGGTGGTTGTGGACAGGTTGTCTAAGTCTGCTCATTTCTTACCAATTAATATGACTTATCCAGTTCCAAAGTTGGCAGAAATCTACATCAAGACTATTGTGAAGTTGCATGGCGTTCCGCTTAGTATTGTATCTGATAGAGATCCAAGATTCACCTCTGAATTTTGGAAGAGTTTGCAGGAAGCTTTGGGTTCTAAGTTGAGGTTGAGCTCCGCTTATCATCCGCAGACAGATGGTCAGACGGAGAGGACTATTCAGTCGTTAGAGGACTTGTTGAGGGCATGTGTTCTTGAGCAGGGAGGTTCATGGGATTCTCATCTTTCGTTGATAGAATTCACCTATAACAACAGTTTTCACTCTAGTATTGGTATGGCACCGTTTGAGGCATTGTATGGTCGGAGATGTAGGACTCCGTTGTGTTGGTATGAATCTGGGGAGAGTGCAGTGTTGGGGCCTGAAATTGTGCGAGAAACAACTGAGAAGGTAAAATTAATCCGTGAGAAGATGAGAGCGTCGCAGAGTCGACAAAAGAGCTATCATGATAAGAGAAGGAAGGATTTAGAATTTCAGGCCGGTGATCATGTGTTCCTGAGAGTCACTCCGGTGACTGGTGTTGGGCGTGCCTTGAAATCTAAGAAGCTAACTCCCCGTTTCATTGGCCCGTATCAGATTACGGAGAGGGTGGGAAATGTTGCCTATAGGGTGGCTCTACCACCTAATCTTTCGAACTTGCATGACGTGTTTCACGTGTCACAACTTCGAAAGTATGTTCCGGACCCGTCCCATGTGATTCAGATGGATGAAGTAGAGGTGCGGGATAATCTCACCGTGGAGACTATGCCCGTGCGGATTGAAGATAGAGAAGTGAAGACTCTGAGAGGGAAAGAAATTCTTTTGGTGAAAGTGGTTTGGTTAGGAGCTGCTGGTGAGAGTATGACTTGGGAGCTGGAGAGCAAGATGCGGGAGGCATATCCGGAGTTGTTTGATTCAGGTAATTTCGAGGACGAAATATTCTAAGTGGGGGAGAGTTGTAACGCCCCAAAATAATTTAATTATTTATTTAATTAAATTATTTAAGGCTTACAATATTTATTTAATTTAATTAAATAATTCAAGGTTTAATGTATTTATTTAATTTTAAATTATTAGGAGGTGTTGTCTCGAATTAGATGGTGCACGGAGCCCATGACCCGCAAGTGAGCCCATGACCCATTGGATAGTCATAGGATTCGACTCACTATGGGTCTTGTGACTTAGTGGCATTTTTGTCTCAATTGTGAAAAGAAAGAAAGAAACGTAAAAGAGAGGAGAAGTGAGAAGAGAAAAGTTGCGAATAGAAGGAGAGAAGAAGAGGAAGAGGCGAAGCTCATAGAGAAGAGGAGGAGGCTCATTGGTGGTTCGCATTCTTCACTTGGAGCTTGGCTATCAAATTCGACTTCCATAAGGTTAGGGGGTCCTCTTTTTGTTCTTAATACTATGCGAATTGGGTATTGCTTAGGGTTAGGGTCCTAGGTTAGTCCCATGATTGAATTGTGTTGTTGATGAGGAATTATAAAAATTGTGATGCTTGTTGTTGAATTATTGTGTTGAGAATTTCATGATTGATGATGAATTGTTGTTAAATGCGAATTGTAGACCATATGTTTGAGTATATGATTAATTGGTGCTCATTGGGTGAAATTGGGAATTATGGTGACACTTTGATTATATATATATATATAGGAGTGTTTTGGTGATTTTAATTGATAATTGGAAGTGGAAAAAAATTCTGTTTGGGAGCCCCTAGGCGCCTTGGGCGCCAATTGCATGTTGCTGAAAAAATTCTGTGTTGCGCCTAGTCATGGGCGCCAGGCGCCCAGCAGTGTGCTGCGCCAGTTTTCCAAAAATTCTGTGTCACTGTGTTGCCATTCTGTGTTGCTGTCCCTGTTGCCTGTGTTGCCTCCTGTGTTCCTGTGCTGCCAGTTTTGGCACTTGTTGCTTGAGTCATGGGCGCCAAGGGCCCCAAAGTTCTGGTGATAGTTTTGCGAAAATTGTTTTCAGGTTTTTATACTTATGTAAAATGGCTCATGAAAACTGATTTTGGGCAACAAAGGAGTTGAGTTGTGTATTTTCACTAGGTGCCTAGTGCATGGGCGCCAAAAATGATGTTCAATTTTTGATGAAAATATTATTGGGTTTTCATGTTCTGAGCATTTGGCTCGTGTAAAATTAATTTCGAAGAAAAATAAAATTTGTAGCGTGATGGTCTTAGGCGCCTAGTGCTTGGGCGCCATGTTGCTGTTGTTCCCTGGGCGCGCCTATGCGCTTGTTGCCTCTCTGGGCGCCCAGCGCCTATGTGCGCGTGTTGTTCCTGGGCGCCTAGCGCCCAGCGCCTGTGCGCTGTGCGCGTGTTGTTCCCCTGGGCGCCTAGCGCCTGTGCGCTGTTGCGCGTGTTGTTCCTGGGCGCCAGCGCCCATGCGCCTGTGCGTGTTGCTTCTCCTGGGCGCCAAGCGCCCATGCGCCAAGCGCTGTGTTGCCCCTGGGCGCCCAGCGCCCATGCGCCTGTTCCCAGAATGTTTAACATTTTTCCTAAACTGTTTTTAATGTAACTTTTGACTCGGTTATCCAAATTCAACGGTTCAAAATGCGTTTTGAAGCTAATTTCAGTGCCTATCCAATAGTCTCAATTTTATGCAAAAATAATTTATTTTCACTGGTGTTTCTGGCTGATGGTGTTCAAGTGTCCAAATGGCTATTTTTACCCACTTTCCCTATGTTGTGTCAATGTCCTAAGCTGGTCTATTTGAATTGGTGTTGGTGTGAGTGGTGAGCTGAATTGGTGAGTGTGATAGGGTGAGATTGGTGAGCAGAGGCTACGGCCTAAGTTTGATTTGGTGAGCTGATTAATATACAATGGTGAGATCATGAATTTTAAATGATAAATTGATTGGACTTGGTGTGTTGTGATGCATTCCCATAGCATCTCATGGACATATGCATTATTGGTGAGCAGAGGCTACGGCCTAATTTGAATTGGTGAGCAGAGGCTTCGGCCTAGTTTGATTTGGTGAGCAGAGGCTACGACCTATTTGTATTGGTGACGGATCCGACATGCATGTACCCGTGGAGTTTGGGTTGCATTACATACATAATCATATATTATATAGTGCTGTTTGGAATTTAGTATGCTGATGCGATTGTTTCCCATTGTTATGAATTGGTGTGCCTGGTTTCCTTTTCCTATGCAGTGCTTAATTCTCATATGTTATTAATTATGAAAAGAGACTCACCCTACTGCTTTTATGTTGCTTCTTATGTCGGCAACGTGCAGGTAATAGCGAGTGAAGGATTTCTTATGCCTTCGTCTGGTAGGAAGTGTCACGCTCTGATACGTAGCACCAGGGGGGGGTGTCCTTATGTTTATGTTTTATTTTCCTAAAACTGTTAGTTTTCATTGGTGATGTATTGGTTTTAATTTTGAACTGATTCTTATTCCGCTGCTGTTGGTGATCTGATTTAGTTGATGCGAACTAAACTTTTCGTATGGTGTTATGTATCTTGATTTTCATGGAGTAAGTGTAGCACTCACTTTAATTGTTTTCCAAAAAAAAAAAAAAAAAAAAAGAAAGAGACTCTGATTTTATTAAAAGTAAAGTTATTAGAAAATGGGTGTTACACCATCCCCGACCACTATAGATTATATATGATACAGCATATTTTACATTAGCCATTTCTCCCTTGAATAAAGTTTTGTTTCTAACAGACCATATAACCCAAATAGTGGCCATCGATATCAAATGCTTTATACCCCTTCTTTCTTTCCCTTTGAAAAGCACACCAAATTGCTTGAAATTTAACACCAGATCATTGCTGATTTCCATGTCAGTTCCCAACACTACTAGAAATCCCCGTATTACCCGCGGAAATTTTTCGCTGGTATTTCCTGAGAATTTTTTTGCCAACTTATATATGTAGAAACTTTGCTGCGAACATTTTGTTCGCAGTTAAATTCGCAGGAAAGTTTTGGGTTTTCTGCGAATTTTCCTAAGAACAATATTCCGCATGAATTTTCTTATATTATTATTTAATAAATTAAAAAATCTAAAAGTTTTTATTTTGGTAATATTTTTTTAAATATTGCTTTTTTGACATATTTAAAACTTATATTTTTTTCAAAAAAATTATCTCAAAGTTTTTTTTGGTAATATTTTAAAAAAAAATTATTTCAAAGTTTTTTGACACAATTAAATATTTTTTTTAAAAAATAACTTTATTTTTACATTAAATAAAAAACTTGTAAAAAAAAATTAAAAATTGAAATAGAAACGTGAATTCTGAAACGCGAACCCTCATTAGTAACCAAACCCTTCTTTCTCTCTCAAACAGTAACGAAGCTTCTTTCTCTCACGCATGGAACCTAGCTAAATCCCTAAAACAGAGAAATCAACATTAATCTTAACCTTCAAACCCTAATCGTGTTTCATCTTCTCAGTTCTTAGTTCGCTCTCGTTGCTGTGAACCTTCAACTATTTGAGTTTCCAGTGTCGAAATCTGGTTTCCTGAAGCTTCGACTGCAGCACTTTCCTCTTTAAGAAGTTCAATCTCGCAGTGCTCTTCCTCTTCTTTATATCTCTGGAAATCTGATCCAGCAAAGGCTCAAATTCGACAATAAAGCCTATAAGAGAATTACTGGATTCAGGAGTATTAAGCTTGTTGAGCAAGGCTTTGATTTTGAAAGTAAGCATTTTTTTTGACAAGAACAAACTTACTTCATTTCATTAAGCAAACTAGATTCAATACAGGATGGAATCAAATCAAAAACATGGGAGCGAGCATATGATCTTGCAGCCCTTGCAAGGGTATGAGCAACAAGATTAGCTTGACTCCGGATAAAGCTAACCTGAAAGCTTAAACAACTAGATAAAATATTCTTACAATTGGTTACTAAGGCACCAAACTCATTATTAGGAATCGAGGAAGCCTTTAAACCATTCACAACTGGTAAACAATCCAGTTCTCAACATAATGCACATTAGCATAGAATGCACTTAAAATAAATCAGAATGCACATTCGATGGCTGTGTCTGTGTATAAATTAGCATAGAATAATGCACTATTATATTCGATATAACTATTATTAAATCTAAATTAAACATTTGCAATAAATACAAAAAAAGTATCTAAATTCTTACTTGATTTTTAATGATAATATTATACTTAGTGGCTCCACTTCAAGGAGTATAACTATGAATTAGCAATAGTTCTTATATCATATACGAGTACATAGAATGTTTATATGAATTCTGTCTTAATTCAGGTAGTGACGGTATATTGCTTCTTCATAGAATCATATTCCACTATTGATATTTATGTTTTATTTGAGAGTATCTTTAAAATTTCACACACTTTCTCAGGGTGAAGGCAAAACAACTTATAGTAGTGGGGTATGTGTTAGTGGAATTGGACACGATCGAACCTCGAGTGATTATTATGGTGTTCTCAGTTAAAGAGTGACCACAATATGCAGTTTATTGAGACTAATATGTTATTAATTGCTGAGAAAAGTGAAAGCATGATCATAAGGTGTTATTGATAAACTAGTTATGTTCTGGTGTTGCTGATAAACTAGTTATAATCAAATCATGTTACTTGCACATAAGCAAGATGAAGTGACTTTTTTCATGATGTTTGGTTGCAGGAGAGATACATGGTGGCTATCTAATAAAAGTTACTACAAGTGCCCTGGCCTTGTTGCTATCCAGCAGGCACAATGAGCCTTGGCCTTGGGATCATTAATTATAGGATCCCATGTGACTTGTAACTAAAAACGAAACAATCATACAAAATCCTACAATTAAGGAAGTAATCTAAATCGTTGATTTTAATCTAACGGTTAGAATTAAGAGTTCTCATTTTTCACGGTAAGAATTAGTTCTCACCTGATACGCTCCTATATATATATATATATATATATATATATATATATATATATATATATATATATATATATATATATATATATATTCATTCTTGTTTTATTTTAAGAGTCCTTGTTGATTATTGAACTTTTTTATCTCATGAAGTCTAGCATAGGAGTAACCACAAGATCAAAAGTTAAATCAACTCCAGATCAGTGGGTGATGTTGCCACTTCCTACAAAGGTAATTCGTTTTTGTTATATATTCTATTCGTTTTTGAATAATCCACCATTTATTTTTTGCACCGGTCATGTAATAGAAGCATCTATTGTTTATTTGTTGGAGCTGGTTTCTACTGTGGCTATAAAAATTGGCACATTGATATATTATATAGAAGTAAGTGGAGTTACATTTTCATTGCACAAGGCATGCAAATGGATTTAACCTTTATGATCTTATGTCTATGATGTAGTAGATAATGTCAGTGTAAATTTTATATAATGCAGTGGATGTATCACATCAGCAGAGGCAATTATGAGCTAGTATTTTTTTGTATATAGAAATTTCCTGCGGAATTTCCTGCTGAAATTTTCCTGCGGAATTTTCTGCGAACTTCCTGCGGAATTTCCTGTGGAAAATTTCCTGCCGATCAAAAAATCTGCAGGAAACAATTATTCACGAACGAAATAACTACGGGCCATAATCCACAAAAAACTGGCTTCCTGCGAATTTTTTTAGCAAATTCCGCAGGAAATACCGAGATTTCTAGTAGTGCAACCAGTTGAAAATTCTTTGCTATATCTGTTTAGTAACTTCGGACGAGCCAAACAAGTGACAAATTGTCTTGGTTTCTTTGAAACACAAAACGCAACAAAGGTCCCGACCAAAATTTGGAATCCCGCGCCTGTAAAGTTCATCATGGGTTGCTATTATCCCCAAAATCAGTCTCCAAGAAAAAATCGTAGCCTTCAAAGGTACGTCATTTCTCCATAATTTGTTGCAAGCGTCTATAGTTCTGCTCTCCACTTGGCCAACTGAACCTGCAAAATTACACAGCAGCCGTTCATAACAACTTTTAACCGTAAATTCCCTCAATGAATCCGGCAACCAGCACAATTCCAACACCAAGTATTTTGCTGCTATCAACTGGTTCTGCAGATCAGCAGCATGTGAAGTTTCTGTGGAGGGCAGATCCGCCGCCAGCTCCAATTCCATCACCAAGTATTTTGCTGCTATGCGCCCATATTGGAAACCGTTGCATCTGTATTCCCGCAAGAAGAGAATAATGGTGGATAAAGAGCTTTCAAGGGCTCTCTACCTATCCATAAATCAACCCAGAAATGAAAAGAAACTCCATTGCCCATCTTTCTTTTCATCATATCTTTAAACCACAATGGTTCAAGTCTTGTTCCAGCCCCATTATAATTAAGTGCCTCCACCAAATAGAAGAGCACTTCTGTAACATCCGCAAAATAATTAATGGGATTATTTGGATGTTAACCCAATTAAATTAATTTAGTACTCGACTGGTAAATTTACTGAGTGCTAAAATTATTTATTGATTGTCATCGGATCGTTAACCGGATAATACGGATCAAGGAAGTTTCGGAATCGAAATAGGAGAATTCGATCAATATGGTAATTTGACCGCGTTACAGCTTATATATTAAATAAATATATATATATGTATACGTGTGTGTGTGTGAGAGGAGAAGAAAAGAATTAATTGAAAGAGAAAGAAAGAAAAGAAAGGAAGCAGCGAGAGAAGAGAAACAGAGAGGAGAAAAGAGAGAAAAGAGAAAGAAGAGGAAAGGGGCATGGAGGAAGAAGAGGAAAAAGGGAGGACTTCGGTTCACCGAAACGACTTCCTTCCAACACGAAAAATGTTCAACGTTACTTCCTCTTCGTTTTGGTACCAAGATCTTCATCATCAACTCACTCTCTCTCACTTTGCCATTTTCGAATTTAAGAGCAAAATGGAGGTTTTTGTTGTTCAAGCTCAAAGGAAAGCTTTGGATGGTGTTTGGGAGCGAGCTCAAGGTGGATTACGCGAATATTGAAGTCCGATTTGGGGTTTATGAAGAATTAAAGGTTAGGGTTCAAAAATTGGGTTTATATGTGAATATGGGTGATTGGAGGTTGGAGATAATGAATAGTAATTCCATGGAAGTTTTGTGATTGATTGTAGGTTCAAGCTTTGGAAGCGGTTTTGTGTGTCGCCGGAACGTGCAATGATTTCGGGAGTTCGGTTTTACGGTCGAAAGATTTCTCGAGGTCGAGTGGGAAGCTTTGGGAGCGGATACGGATGTCACCAAAGCGTGGAATTGATTCGGGGAGCGTTCGTGCGGTTATGTCAGAAAAGCGTTTCCACGGAAAGTCTCGGTGTTTCGTGATTTTCATCACGATAGGTGAGTTCTACTCACGTTTAGGATTTTACGTTTCGAATTAATTAATTAACTGTTTTATCGCTTTCGCTGGACTGGAATATTTCTGGATATTGTCTGTTTCGGGTTAGGAATCGATCGGAGCGAGTCTCGAGTTGTGTCGTGTTGAAATGGAATTTTTGGTGATTTGATTTCGAAAGATTTTGACTTAAAAACCGTTAATTGGAAAATATGTCGTTTTTGATACAATCCGTTTTGATTGAGTTTTTGATTGGATTGATTGATTGTGTGGTTTGTATTGGGTCTATTGTATTGGTTGTCAAATCTGTTTTCGATCGGAACTAAAATCGGAATTGAGCGGAATCGCGGTTTTCGCGCGAAACCGCAAAAATCTGCCCTTGACAGACCCCCCTGCTGTCTGTTCGCGCGCCACTTGCGCGCGGTGCGCCACCCGCGCGCCAATTGGCAGAACCTGCTGTTTGTTCGCGCGCCACTTGCGCGCGGCGCGCCACTCGCGCGCCATTTGGCAGAAATTCAGCAACCAAACACTGTTTTTCGTTTCGCGATAACTTTTGATCCGGGAACCCGATTGAGGTGTTCTAAGATGCGTTGGAAAGCTTATTCAGAGGCCTAACTGAATATTCTATTTTTAAGGAAAAATGAACTGTTTTTGATATTGAAAATTGTGTCGAAAGGTGGTCAACTAGAGTGCGAGTGTGAACTTGGATTTTATAAAATGTGGATTAAAGTGTTTCATTGATTGTACGATTTGATGGACCGTGGGTTCATGGTACTGTAGATATATATGTTTATATATATATATCGAGTTGGGTGACGACCCATGTTTTGACACACTAGGCGGGGCAGTCATGCTCCCCCAACCTAGGCTCCGTGCCAATAGGAGAATGTACTATTGGTAAGGGGGTTCACCGGGTATATAGCACTGGATTGCAGTCGGTGTTATGTCATGAGTTTGTTGTACGTACACCGGGGTTTAGCACTTTATTGCAGTCGGTGTCGTACTGTGCGATACACCGGGGTTTAGCACTTTATTGCAGTCGGTGCCGCACTTTGTTTGTTCACGTTCACCGGGGTTAGCACTTTATTGCAGTCGGTGTCGTGATGATTTTAAAAAGGATTTTTAATTGAACCGAGAGAGTTAGTAGGGGTCTCGGTAGAACTCACTGAGATTGTATCTCACTGTTTAAATGTTGTTGTTTTACAGAGACACAGGGACAGCGGAAATCCAAGAGGCACGAGTAGGTTGAGCTCGGATTGGTTGCTGATAGCCTAGCTTTATGTTTAAGCTTATTTCCCTTTTGTTGTCTGTATACTAAGACATTATGTATCTAGTGTATATCTTTCTTCCGCTTTCTTGTATGATACTGAATACTATAGATGCTGATGGTATATGGTTAGAGAACCATATTGTCTTGTTGTAAATAAGACTGTTTGGGTTATATTCAGCGAAAAATTTATAGTGATATTCAGTGTCTAAGCAGGAATTATATCTCTGATGTGTTACTAATGTGCACTTGGGTATTTTTAGTCGATAGAAATACCGGGGTGTTACAGTTGGTATCAGAGCAGTTCGACCTAGTCGGACTTAGTTTAGGGTTGAGTCGATTCCTTGTTAGTCCTGGTTGTAATTACACTTGTGATGCTAAGAGACATTGAGCCTGATCAACTTAATACTTAGTGCATCATAAGCGGAATTATGACTGGATGATCAAGACGCAGTCCTCGACCAAGACCGGAATCTCCAACCGGTGCATCCTCAGGAAAGGTGGCATGATGGTGGAAGAATACACTGCTAAGTTTGAGAAGTTGTCTCAGTTTTACCAAATGGTAAGGTATGTTCCGAACAGGGAATAGAAGATGCAGAAGTATAAAAGGGGCCTTCATGCTTAAATGACTTAGGATCTCAGTTCTTATACTATTACCAATTTTGTTGCCTTAGTGCAATCAGCCTATGTCGCCGAGGATGATCTCATAGGAAGTATGGGAAAGGAAAGGAGGTAGTTGAAGTTATCAATTCCGAATGCAAGTCCTAAGATAATTTCATCAAAGGAAAAGCAGATGCAATTCTTTGATTCTTCAAAGGTCAGAAGATGTTCTATGTAACACCCCGGTATTTCTATCTACTAAAAATACCCAAGTGCACCTTAGTAACACATCAGAGATATATTTCCTGCTTAGACACTGAATATCACTATAAATTTTTCGCTGAATAAAACCCAAACAGTCTTATTTACAACAGACAATATGGTTCTCAGACCATATACCATCAGCATTTATAGCATTCAGTATCGTACAAGAAAGCGGAAGAAAGATATACACTAAATACATAATGTTTTAGTATACAGACAACAAAAGGGGAATAAGCTTAAACATAAAGCTAGGCTATCAGCAACCAGTCCGAGCCCAACCTACTCATGCTTCTTGGATTTCCACTGCCCCTGTGTCTCTGTAAAACAACAACATTTAAACAGTGAGATACAATCTCAGTGAGTTCTACCGTAACCCCTACTAGCTCTCTCGGTACTAGTTTAAAACATTTTTAAATCTCAACACGGCATCGACTGCGTAACCGCTACTCCCGATGAACCGCATTATTTTACACATAGCATTCCACCGACTGCGTAACCGCTACTCCCGGGGAATTTGCTATAACTTAGTACGACACCGACTGCGTAACCGCTAATCCCGGTGAACCGTACTACAATTAATTTAACATAACACCGACTGCGTAACCGCTACTCCCGGTGAACCCCCCTACCAATAGTACATTCTCCCATTGGCATGGAGCCTAGGGTAAGGGATCATGACTGCCCTGCCTAGTATGTTACACATGGGTCGTCACCCAACTCGATACATATACACACACAGGTCTGTAATCATATGAACTCAGGGTCCATCACCTCAAATAACCAGTTGAACACTTAACCCACGCTTTTATAAAACCAAGTTCACACTCGCACTCTAATTTACCTCTTTTCGACACAATTTTCAACTTCGAAAACAGTTTATTTTGCCTTAAAACTAGAATATTCAGTTAGGCCTCTGAATAAGCTTTCCAACGCATCTTAGAACACCTCAATCGGGTTCCCGGATCGAAAGTTATCGCGAAACGAAAAACAGTGTTTGGTTGCTGAAATTCTGTAAACCGTCGCGACGCGAACTGATACCGTCGCGACGCGAAAAACGACAGAAACATTTTGCGTGACAAAAATGGGCCAGGTCGCGACGCGATGAGAACGGGTCGCGACGCGACCCTCTGCAGAAAAGTGCAGGTTTTCCGTTTTCTTGCGAAATTCGCTATTCCGCTCAATTCCGATTCTTGTTCCGATTAAAAACAGATTTGACAACCATAAAAACAGTTCCAATCAAAGTCACACAATCATTCAAGTCAATCAAAAACTCATTCAAAACGGATTTTATCAAAACGCGACATATTTCCCAATTAACGGTTTTTAAGTCAAAATCTTTCGAAATCAAATCACCGAAATTTCCATTTCAACGCGACACAACTCGAGACTCGCTCCGATCGATTCCTAACCCGAACAGACAATATCAAGAAATATTCCAGTCCAGCGAAAGCGATAAAACAGTTAATTAATTAATTCGAAAAACGAAAATCCTAAACGTGAGTAGAACTCACCCTTGAAGCGTGAACCACGATCGAGCCGAATTCGCAGAGTAACCACACGAACATTCCCCGCATAAACTTTCCGTTCCGACGTCGCTCCAATCCGCTTCCAAAACTTTCCGCTCGATCACGAAACCTCTTTTTGACCGAAATGCCGAATTCCTCGAAATCTTCCCCGAACACTATTCATCATCTTCCTCAAGCTCAAAATCACTATTCATCCAAAAACCCCAAATTTGGATTCTCAAACCCTAACTCTCCCAACCTTCCAATCGAACATCAATCCGCTTTCCACCTTCATCGGGTTGTCTTCTAATCATCCGTAAACCATCACATCATCATCAAAAACCGAAATCCTTCCCCAAAACCTTCAATGTTCGAAAATGGCAAAATGAGAGAGAGTGAGTTGATGATGAAGATCTTGGTACCAAATCGAAGAGGAAGTAACGCTGAGCATTTTTCGTGTTGGAAGGAAGTCGTTTTGATGAACCGAACCCTTCCCTTTTTCTCCTTCTTCCTCCCCACCCTTTCTTTCTCTTTTCTCTCCTTTTCTCTCTTTTCTTCTCTCTGTTTCTCGTTCTCAGTTTCTTTCTTTCTTTTAATTCCTTTCTTTCTTTTTCTTTTCTTTTCACGTGCACACACATATATTTATTTATATATACGCGGTAACGTGGTCCAATTACCATATTGATCTAAATCTCCTATTTCGATTCCGAAACTTCCTTGGTCCGTATTATCCGGTTGACGATCCGATGACAACCAATAAATAATTTTAGCGCTCGATAAATTTACCAGTTAAGTACTAAATTGGTTTAATTGGGTTAACACCCAAATAATTCCATTAATTATTTTGAGGGTGTTACATTCTCCCCAACTTGAAAGAATTTTGTCCTCAAAATTTCGTCAAGTTTTTCATCCGACTAACCGGGGATCGATATCCTCAGAAAGGTCTTAAATTGCTGGAAACAATCTCGAACTAACGATATGAGCGTAGGAACTCTTCCCAAGTTGGCACATCAATCTCCAAGTATGATTCATTACTACTTTGATACGAACTTTCTGGTTTCGAATCAACACGAGAAACTCCTCTTTCGCCTACATAGGCTCGGCACCGCATTCGAAAACACTTCCGAAGCTTCATTCCTCGCTTGCTCCCCAACTTGATTAATCCAAATCAAAGTACTCCTCGGTAGATGTAAAAACAAACACGATTTCCTCGAAAGGTGTAAACACTTTCTCAACAAATCTTCTAATATCATTAACGGTTCTCGTACATACCGACAATGTGACGAAAAAGTCACTTGTTAACTTTTTGATTCGCCCCCATGACTTCGAGATAGCACTTTACAAAAGAAGGTAAAATGAGGATTTACCCGAAACGTTTATCTTAAACGTAGAAATAAACCACGGGGACATCAGATAAACTTGAAAACAATGAAAATCACCTCTGTTGTTCTCAAAACAACTTTCAAACAGAACTCAGAGCTCTTCTTCCTCTATTGCAACTTCATCACGAGGTTTTTATCAACGACGCACTGGATTCCTTTCCAAATTAGTCCATAGCGTTGAGAACTTCTCCTCAACCTAAATAATCCTCCTAGGATTTTCTTCCTCAATCAGATTTTATTAACCTCCTGATTCGTTCCCAAAATTAACCCTAGCATGCGGGTTTTCACAAAAATGATTTTTCAAAACTATCACGCCGCACACCAAGCTTCACTTCGGAAATTTCAGCTACTTGCAAGCGGATCCATCAATTAATCCTTTGATGGTTATTCGCAACGTGAAAACAGTCAGCAGTTACCTCACTTACATATTCGTATTCACGTTCGTTTTGTCAAAGGGAATCTCGTAAGACAATCTCGTTGTCAACCTTCACCAAGGAGAGGTTAACAAACTAATACCTCGCCACCAAAGTGGAAACTTATGGATGTACTCCAACTTAGATCTAAAAGACTCTAACAATCCCATTTCTTGCCTCATCAACTCTTTCATATGAATGGATTTCCTACTTAGCGCATCAGCTACAACATTAGCCTCTCTTGAATGTTACATCAACACGAATTTATAATCCTCCAGAAACTCAACACACTTCTTTGCCTGTTATTCAGTTCTTTCTGATCAAACAGATACCTTAAACTATTGTGACCACTAGAGACTTCGAAACGAGACCCATACCGGTAACGTCCCCAAATCTTCAGTGCATACACAATAGATACCAATTACAAATCATGAGTCAGATAATTCTCCTCATGAGTCTTCAATTTTCTGTACGCAGAGGCTACCTCTTGTTGATTCTGCACAAGAACACCTCCTAAACCCTCCCTAGAAACATCGCCGTAAAATTTGGAATTTCAAAGACGGATCCGGAAGAATCAGGAATGGAGCAGAAGTCAACCAAACCTTCAATTCCTGAAAACATTCTTCACAATCAGCATCCCGCGTAAAAGGTTGACCCCTTACGAGTTAACCGAGTAAGTGGACAACTAACTGTGAGGACCCTTTAACAAACCTCTTACAGTAACCGGCTAGACCCAGAAACTTTTGATCTCTGCGGCTGACGTCGGTCACTCCCATTCAACACCGCTTCCTTCTTACTGGGATCTACAGAAACTTCCGACTTGGGAAATCACATGTCCCAAAGACTTTACTCTGGCACCCAAAAATCACACTCCGAAGGTTTCAAGTACAACTTATTTTCTCGGAGTACTTTCAGAACAATGCGGAGATGTTGGACATGCTCCTCAATGGTCTTAGAGTACACCAAGATATCATCAATGAAAACCACAACGAACTAATCCAGATAAGCGTGGAACACTCGGTTCATGTAATCCATGAATACCGCTGGAGCATTAGTCAAACCGAAGGGCATCACTACTAACTCGTAATGTCCATACCTAGTACGGAAAGCTGTCTTCGGAATATCTAAGGCTCTAACTTTTATTTGATGATAACCTGACATCAGATCAATTTTTGAAGACACCACGGCACCTCGAAGTTGATCCAGCAATTCGTGTATCCTTGGCAAAGGATATTTGTTCTTGATTGTCACTTTGTTGAGTAGTCGGTAATCAATACACAATCTCACGCTACCATTTTTCCTTTCGACTAACCACACCAGAGCACTCCTTAGAGAAGCACTCGGTCGAAGGAATTTCTTTAACGTCGACTCTTCAAGTTGAGACTCCATTTCCTTGAATTCTAAAGGAACATTCAATAAGAAACAATAGATATTGATCCCGTGCCAGGAACCAATTCTACCGTAAACTCTACCTCTCGCTCAGGAGATTCAGAAGAAACTTCATCGTGAAAACATCCAGAAAGTCATTCACAACCTGAATGTTCGCCAAATCTAAACTAGTTTCAGTGGACGCGGATAACATACTAACATGTGCTTCCGCACCTTGGAATGAAGATCGACCGTCTAAGGTGAACTAGGTAACCGCTTCGGAATTTGTCCTAGACGATTCAACTGATTCTGAAGCGAAGCTGATAGTTGATTAATACAGTCGATTGCAACATGATTTGCAGTCATCCAATTCATACCCAAAATGGTGTCCACACTTCTCACAGGCAAACAAATAATCCTTCTACGAAAGTTCTGTCTCCTATAACACGTAGACAATTCTGACACAAGGATTGGGTCTGGACACGACCCTTAGCAGCAATAAAATAGTTATCGGCTCGGATAGCGATGATAAGGCTAATCCCAACCGATTCACACACGATCAGGATATACAGCAATAGGTTGCACCCGAATCATATAATATACTGATCGAGTTATTGAATAGGACTCCCATCCTTCTAAGTATACCGTCAGCATTCGTAACTGTCTAAGCATTCAAAGTGTTGACGCGTCCTTGCCTTGGAGCTGCTTATGACTCCTTGGAACTTTTCCTGACAGGGCACTTTTTACCATAGTGACCCTCTACATTACTGTAATAGCACCGATTAGATCTTCGCTTGCAATCACCGCTGTGAGGTTTTCCCCAGTTAGAACATCTTCTGACCTTTGAAGAATCAAAGAATTGCATCTGCTTTTCCTTCGATGAAATTATCTTAGGACTTTGCATTCGGAGTTGATATTTCAACTACCTTCTTTCCTTTCCCATATTTCCTATGAGATCATCCTCGGCGACATAGGATGATTGCACCAAGGCAACATAATTGATAGCAGTATAAGAACTGAGACCATAAATCATAAAAGCACTTATGCCCGTCTTATACTTCTGCATTCTCCATTCGTCATCCGAAGCTTACTTTACCACTTGGTAAGACTGAGACAACTTCTCAAACTTAGCGGTGTACTCTTCCACCGTCATGTCACCTTTCCTGAGGATGCACCGGTTGAAGATTCCGATTGTGGTCGAGGATTGCATCTTGATCATCCAGTCAGAATTCCGCTTATGATGCACTAAGTATTAAGTTGATCAGGCTCAATGTCTCTTAGCATCACAAGTGTAATTACAGAAAGGACTAACAAGGAATCGACTCAACCCTAAACTAAGTCCGACTAGGTCGAACTGCTCTGATACCAACTGTAACACCCCGGTATTTCTATCTACTAAAAATACCCAAGTGCACCTTAGTAACACATCAGAGATATATTTCCTGCTTAGACACTGAATATCACTATAAATTTTTCGCTGAATAAAACCCAAACAGTCTTATTTACAACAGACAATATGGTTCTGAGACCATATACCATCAGCATTTATAGCATTCAGTATCGTACAAGAAAGCGGAAGAAAGATATACACTAAATACATAATGTTTTAGTATACAGACAACAAAAGGGGAATAAGCTTAAACATAAAGCTAGGCTATCAGCAACCAGTCCGAGCCCAACCTACTCATGCTTCTTGGATTTCCACTGCCCCTGTGTCTCTGTAAAACAACAACATTTAAACAGTGAGATACAATCTCAGTGAGTTCTACCGTAACCCCTACTAGCTCTCTCGGTACTAGTTTAAAACATTTTTAAATCTCAACACGGCATCGACTGCGTAACCGCTACTCCCGATGAACCGCATTATTTTACACATAGCATTCCACCGACTGCGTAACCGCTACTCCCGGGGAATTTGCTATAACTTAGTACGACACCGACTGCGTAACCGCTACTCCCGGTGAACCGTACTACAATTAATTTAACATAACACCGACTGCGTAACCGCTACTCCCGGTGAACCCCCCTACCAATAGTACATTCTCCCATTGGCATGGAGCCTAGGGTAAGGGATCATGACTGCCCTGCCTAGTATGTTACACATGGGTCGTCACCCAACTCGATACATATACACACACAGGTCTGTAATCATATGAACTCAGGGTCCATCACCTCAAATAACCAGTTGAACACTTAACCCACGCTTTTATAAAACCAAGTTCACACTCGCACTCTAATTTACCTCTTTTCGACACAATTTTCAACTTCGAAAACAGTTTATTTTGCCTTAAAACTAGAATATTCAGTTAGGCCTCTGAATAAGCTTTCCAACGCATTTTAGAACACCTCAATCGGGTTCCCGGATCGAAAGTTATCGCGAAACGAAAAACAGTGTTTGGTTGCTGAAATTCTGTAAACCGTCGCGACGCGAACTGATACCGTCGCGACGCGAAAAACGACAGAAACATTTTGCGTGACAAAACTGGGCCAGGTCGCGACGCGATGAGAACGGGTCGCGACGCGACCCTCTGCAGAAAAGTGCAGGTTTTCCGTTTTCTTGCGAAATTCGCTATTCCGCTCAATTCCGATTCTTGTTCCGATTAAAAACAGATTTGACAACCATAAAAACAGTTCCAATCAAAGTCACACAATCATTCAAGTCAATCAAAAACTCATTCAAAACGGATTTTATCAAAACGCGACATATTTCCCAATTAACGGTTTTTAAGTCAAAATCTTTCGAAATCAAATCACCGAAATTTCCATTTCAACGCGACACAACTCGAGACTCGCTCCGATCGATTCCTAACCCGAACAGACAATATCAAGAAATATTCCAGTCCAGCGAAAGCGATAAAACAGTTAATTAATTAATTCGAAAAACGAAAATCCTAAACGTGAGTAGAACTCACCCTTGAAGCGTGAACCACGATCGAGCCGAATTCGCCGAGTAACCACACGAACATTCCCCGCATAAACTTTCCGTTCCGACGTCGCTCCAATCCGCTTCCAAAACTTTCCGCTCGATCACGAAACCTCTTTTTGACCGAAATGCCGAATTCCTCGAAATCTTCCCCGAACACTATTCATCATCTTCCTCAAGCTCAAAATCACTATTCATCCAAAAACCCCAAATTTGGATTCTCAAACCCTAACTCTCACAACCTTCCAATCGAACATCAATCCGCTTTCCACCTTCATCGGGTTGTCTTCTAATCATCCGTAAACCATCACATCATCATCAAAAACCGAAATCCTTCCCCAAAACCTTCAATGTTCGAAAATGGCAAAATGAGAGAGAGTGAGTTGATGATGAAGATCTTGGTACCAAATCGAAGAGGAAGTAACGCTGAGCATTTTTCGTGTTGGAAGGAAGTCGTTTTGATGAACCGAACCCTTCCCTTTTTCTCCTTCTTCCTCCCCACCCTTTCTTTCTCTTTTCTCTCCTTTTCTCTCTTTTCTTCTCTCTGTTTCTCGTTCTCAGTTTCTTTCTTTCTTTTAATTCCTTTCTTTCTTTTTCTTTTCTTTTCACGTGCACACACATATATTTATTTATATATACGCGGTAACGTGGTCCAATTACCATATTGATCTAAATCTCCTATTTCGATTCCGAAACTTCCTTGGTCCGTATTATCCGGTTGACGATCCGATGACAACCAATAAATAATTTTAGCGCTCGATAAATTTACCAGTTAAGTACTAAATTGGTTTAATTGGGTTAACACCCAAATAATTCCATTAATTATTTTGAGGGTGTTACATTCTAACTGTGGAAAGCCTCACAGCGGTGATTGCAAGCGAAGATCTAATCGGTGCTATTATAGAAATGTAGAGGGTCACTATGGTAAAGAGTGCCCCGTAAGGAAGAGTTTCAAGGAGTTACAAGCAGCTCTAAGGAAAGGACGAGTCAACATTCTGGATGTTTAGGCAATTACGACTGCAGACAATCTACTAAGGAGTATGAGATCAGTTTTCAATAACTCGATCAATATATTATATGATTCGGGTGAAACCTATTGCTGTATATCCCGATCACGTGTGAATCGGTTGGGATTAGCCTTATCATCACTATCCGAGCCGATAACTATTTTAACTGCTGCTAAGGGTCGTGTCCAGACATAATCTTTGTATAGAGTTGTCTACTTGTTATAGGAGGCAGAAATTTCGTTGTAGAATTTATTGTTTGCCTACGAGAAGTGTGGACACCACTTTGGGTATGAATTGGATGACTGCGAATCATGTTTCAAACGTCCGTGTTAATTAGCTATCAGTTCCTCTTCAGAATCAGTTGAATTGTCTAGGACAAATTCTGAAGCGGTCACTTAGTTCACCTTAGACGGTCAATCTTCATTCCAAGGCGCGGGAGCACATGTTAGTATGTTATCTGCATCCACTGAAACTAGTTTAGATTTGGCGAACGTTCAGGTCGTGAATGACTTTCTGGATGTTTTCACGATGAAGTTTCTTCTGGACCTCCAGAGCGAGAAGTAGAGTTTACTGTAGAATTGATTCCTGGCACGGGATCAATATCTATTGTTTCTTATTGAAGGTTTCTTGAGAATTAAAGGAAATGGAGTCTCAACTTGAAGAGTCGATGTTAAAGAAATTTATTCGACTGAGTACTTCTCTAGGGAGTGCTCTGGTGTGATTAGTCAAAAGGAAATATAGTAGCATGAGATTGTGCATTAATTATCGACAACTCAACAAAGTGACGATCAAGAACAAATATCCTTTTCTAAGGATACACGAATTGCTGGATCAGCTTCGAGGTGCAGAGGTGTTTTCAAAAATTGATCTGAGGTCAGGATATCATCAATTAAAAGTTAGAGCCTTAGATATTCCGAGGACAGCTTCCCGTACTTAGTATGGACATTACGTGTTCGTAGTGATGCCCTTCGGTTTGACTAATGCTCCAGCGGTATTCACGGATTACATGAACAGGGTTTCCACCCTTACCTGGATCAGTTTGTTGTAGTTTTCATTGATAATATCTTGGTGTACTCTAAGACTATTGGGGAGCATGCCCAACATCTCCGCATTATTCTGAATGTACTCCGAGAAAGGAAATTGTATGCCAAGCCGTCGAAGAGTGACTTCTGGATGCCGGAAGTGAAGTTTTTGGGACGTGTGACTTCCCAATTGGGAGTTTCGGTGGATCCTAGTAAGGTGGAAGCGGTGTTGAATTGGGAACGACCAACGTTAGCCACTGAAATCAGAAGTTTTCTAAGTATAGCCGGTTACTACAGGAAGTTTATCGAAGGATTCTCACAATTGGTTCTTCCACTTACTCGGTTAACTCGTAAGGGTCAACCTTTTACGCGGGATGCCGATTGTGAAGAATGTTTTCAAGATTTGAAGGTTCGGTTGACTTCTGCTCCAATCCATATTCTTCCAAATCCGTCTTTGCAATTCCAATTTTACAGCGATGCTTCTGGGAAGAGTTTAGGATGTGTTCTTGTGCAGAATCAACAAGAGGTAGCTTATGCGTTCAGGCAATTGAAGACTCATGAGGAGAATTACTCGACTCATGATTTGGAATTGGCAGCTATTGTTTATGCACTGAAGGTTTGAAGACATTACCTGTATGGGTCTCGTTTCGAAGTCTTTAGTGGTCACAAGAGTTTAAGGTATCTGTTTGATCAGAAAGAACTGAATAGCAGGCAGAGAAGTGTGTTGAATTTCTGGAGGGTTATGACTTCGAAATGAAGTATCATCCGGGGAAGGCTAATATTGTAGCCGATGCGCTAAGTAGGAAATCCATTCATATAGCAGAGTTAATGATGCATGAAATGGAATTGTTAGAGTCTTTTAGATCTAAGTTGGAGTACATCCATAAGTTTCCACTTTGGTGGCAAGGTGTTAGTTTGTTAACCTTTCCTTGGTGAAGGTTAACAATAAGATTGTCTTACGAGATTCCGTTTGACAAGGCGAACGTGAATACGAATATGTAAGTGAGGTAACTGCTGACTGTTTTCACGTTGCGAATAACCATCAAAGGATTAATTGATGGATCTGCTTGCAAGTGACTGGAATTTCCGAAGTGAAGCTTGGTGTGCGGCGTAATAGTTTTGAAAAATCGTTTTTTTGAAAACCCGCATGCTAAAGTTAATTTTGGGAACGAATCAAGAGGTTATTAACGTCTGATTGAGGGAGAAAATCCTAGGAGGATTACTTTGGTTGAGGGGAAGTTCTCAACGCTATGGACTAATTTGGAAAGGAATCGGGTGCGTCGTTGGTAAAAACCTCGTGATGAAATTGCAATAGAGGAAAAAGAGTTCTGAGTTTTGTTTGATAGTTGTTTTGAGAACAACTGAGGCGATTTTTATTGCCTTCGAAATTAATTGATGTTCCCACGGTTTATTTCTACGTTTAAGGTCAAAGCTTTTAGTAAAATCCTTATTTCATCTTTTGAAAAGTGTTGTCTCGAAATCTTGGGGGCGAGTCAAGAAGTTTGACAATCGACTTTTCGTCACATTGTCGGTGTGTACGAAAACTGTTATGGATTTTAGAAGATTTATTGAGAAAGTGTTTACACCCTTCGAGGACATCGTGTTTGTTTTTACCCTTACCGAGGAGTACCAGTTGTGGATCTCATTTTCAACCTGTATGTCTATCAAGTGTCTTATATTACACCCTTTGATTTAGATTAATCAAAGTTGGGGAGTAAACGAGGATAATTGGAATGAAGCCTCGGAAGTGTTTTCAAACGCGGTGTCGAGCCTATGTAGGCGAATGATGGGTTTCTCGTGTAGATGCGTGACCAGAAAGTCCGTATCAAAGTAGTAATGAATCATACTTGGAGATTGATGTGCCAACTTGGGAAGAGTTCCTACGCTCATATCGTTAGTTCGAGATTGTTTCCAGCAATTTAAGACCTTTCTGAGGATATCGATCCCCGGTTAGTCGGATGAAAAACTTGACGAAATTTTGAGGACAAAATTCTTTTAAGTTGGGGAGAATGTAACATCCGCAAAATAATTAATGGGATTATTTGGATGTTAACCCAATTAAATTAATTTAGTACTCGACTGGTAAATTTACTGAGTGCTAAAATTATTTATTGATTGTCATCGGATCGTTAACCGGATAATACGGATCAAGGAAGTTTCGGAATCGAAATAGGAGAATTCGATCAATATGGTAATTTGACCGCGTTACAGCTTATATATTAAATAAATATATATATGTATACGTGTGTGTGTGAGAGAGGAGAAGAAAAGAATTAATTGAAAGAGAAAGAAAGAAAAGAAAGGAAGCAGCGAGAGAAGAGAAACAGAGAGGAGAAAAGAGAGAAAAGAGAAAGAAGAGGAAAGGGGCATGGAGGAAGAAGAGGAAAAAGGGAGGACTTCGGTTCACCGAAACGACTTCCTTCCAACACGAAAAATGTTCAACGTTACTTCCTCTTCGTTTTGGTACCAAGATCTTCATCATCAACTCACTCTCTCTCACTTTGCCATTTTCGAATTTAAGAGCAAAATGGAGGTTTTTGTTGTTCAAGCTCAAAGGAAAGCTTTGGATGGTGTTTGGGAGCGAGCTCAAGGTGGATTACGCGAATATTGAAGTCCGATTTGGGGTTTATGAAGAATTAAAGGTTAGGGTTCAAAAATTGGGTTTATATGTGAATATGGGTGATTGGAGGTTGGAGATAATGAATAGTAATTCCATGGAAGTTTTGTGATTGATTGTAGGTTCAAGCTTTGGAAGCGGTTTTGTGTGTCGCCGGAACGTGCAATGATTTCGGGAGTTCGGTTTTACGGTCGAAAGATTTCTCGAGGTCGAGTGGGAAGCTTTGGGAGCGGATACGGATGTCACCGAAACGTGGAATTGATTCGGGGAGCGTTCGTGCGGTTATGTCAGAAAAGCGTTTCCACGGAAAGTCTCGGTGTTTCGTGATTTTCATCACGATAGGTGAGTTCTACTCACGTTTAGGATTTTACGTTTCGAATTAATTAATTAACTGTTTTATCGCTTTCGCTGGACTGGAATATTTCTGGATATTGTCTGTTTCGGGTTAGGAATCGATCGGAGCGAGTCTCGAGTTGTGTCGTGTTGAAATGGAATTTTTGGTGATTTGATTTCGAAAGATTTTGACTTAAAAACCGTTAATTGGAAAATATGTCGTTTTTGATACAATCCGTTTTGATTGAGTTTTTGATTGGATTGATTGATTGTGTGGTTTGTATTGGGTCTATTGTATTGGTTGTCAAATCTGTTTTCGATCGGAACTAAAATCGGAATTGAGCGGAATCGCGGTTTTCGCGCGAAACCGCAAAAATCTGCCCTTGACAGACCCCCCTGCTGTCTGTTCGCGCGCCACTTGCGCGCGGCGCGCCACTCGCGCGCCAATTGGCAGAACCTGCTGTTTGTTCGCGCGGCGCGCCACTCGCGCGCCATTTGGCAGAATTTCAGCAACCAAACACTGTTTTTCGTTTCGCGATAACTTTTGATCCGGGAACCCGATTGAGGTGTCCTAAGATGCGTTGGAAAGCTTATTCCGAGGCCTAACTGAATATTCTATTTTTAAGGAAAAATGAACCGTGGGTTCATGGTACTGTAGATATATATATGTTTATATATATATCGAGTTGGGTGACGACCCATGTTTTGACATACTAGGCGGGGCAGTCATGCTCCCCCAACCTAGGCTCCGTGCCAATAGGAGAATGTACTATTGGTAAGGGGGTTCACCGGGTATATAGCACTGGATTGCAGTCGGTGTTATGTCATGAGTTTGTTGTACGTACACCGGGGTTTAGCACTTTATTGCAGTCGGTGTCGTACTGTGCGATACACCGGGGTTTAGCACTTTATTGCAGTCGGTGCCGCACTTTGTTTGTTCACGTTCACCGGGGTTAGCACTTTATTGCAGTTGGTGTCGTGATGATTTTAAAAAGGATTTTTAATTGAACCGAGAGAGTTAGTAGGGGTCTCGGTAGAACTCACTGAGATTGTATCTCACTGTTTAAATGTTGTTGTTTTACAGAGACACAGGGACAGCGGAAATCCAAGAGGCACGAGTAGGTTGAGCTCGGATTGGTTGCTGATAGCCTAGCTTTATGTTTAAGCTTATTTCCCTTTTGTTGTCTGTATACTAAGACATTATGTATCTAGTGTATATCTTTCTTCCGCTTTCTTGTATGATACTGAATACTATAGATGCTGATGGTATATGGTTAGAGAACCATATTGTCTTGTTGTAAATAAGATTGTTTGGGTTATATTCAGCGAAAAATTTATAGTGATATTCAGTGTCTAAGCAGGAATTATATCTCTGATGTGTTACTAATGTGCACTTGGGTATTTTTAGTCGATAGAAATACCGGGGTGTTACAACTTCAATCCCCTTTTATAATCCTTCTCTCTAAACCAAGGACCAGCCGAACCATACCTTTCGACTAGAATTTTCTTCCACATTGAGTTGCCATCCTCTACTATAAATATCCACCTCCATTTGGCGAGAAGGGCCAAATTAATAGCAATTATGACATATATGATGCTGAGGCAATTATTCCTAACGGATTGCTCTGGCAATGAATTGCTCCTGCAATGCATTGCTCCTGCAATGAATGTTGTAGCAAGTGATGCGTGCTTTTCAGCAACTAACGTCAGGGTTTCAATTTAGGTCTTATGTCTAAGCTCTAAATACGTTCACCCTTGTATATGAAGCTCCCACAGTATCACCCTATGGACTAAACTATCCTATGTCTAGGTTTTAGTATGTTTTAACAAAGTTTCCTTTAATTAAAACTCTTACCCATTTTAGTTCTTGAGTTCAAATCACAAACCATGTCTGTATTCGTGACCCTACTTATTCTAAGTGATAAACCTTAAAATAAGTTTGAAAGAATTATAGTACAAGAACTAAATTGCAAGCATCAATATAACATAATACTATTTAAAGATTCATTACGAAGTTAAGGCATCCCAACTAATGTATTCGGTTCATACTTGACTTAACTAAGCTTAGATAAATATAACAAGTCATATTTATATGATTGAAATTACAAAGGAAGGAAAATAAGATAGTGATTACACGAATGGAATTTGATCGTACCTGATCAACACGATGAGTTGCTGCTGTCTGATGATGTTGCTCGGTCGTTGGGGTGAGGGACCGAATTCTGGGCCGCGCGCTGTAACACCCCTTTTCTAATAACCTTACTATTTAATAAAATCAGAGTTTCTTTTTTTTTTTTTTGAAAACAATTTAAGCGAGTGCTACACTTACTCCATTAAAATCAAAAACTTCAACTTTCATAGTTCAATTAAAACCACATGATACATAGCACCATAACAAGAAAAACCGTTTAGTTCACATCAACTAAATACAGTCACTACCAGCAGCGGAATAATAATTAAGTTCGAAACAAAATCAATACATCACCAAAAATGGTCTAACAGTATAAAGACAATAACACTTAAGCATAAGACGCCCCCCGGTGCTACGTATCAGAGCATGACACTTCCTACCAAACGAAGGTGTAAAGGTAACCTTCACTCGTTATTACCTGCACGTTGCCGACATAAGAAGCAACATAAAAGCAGTAGGGTGAGTCTCTTTTCATAATTAATAACATATGGAATTAAGCACTGCATAGGAAAAGGGAACCAGACAAACCGATTCACAACAAAGGCAATAACCACATCACAATTGTAACACCCCCTTTACTAATAACTATTATTTAGTTAATTTAAAAAATCAGAGTTCGCAAAAACCGTTTTAATGCAACCACGAGAGGGTGCCACATTTAAAACACCAACGTATTATATCTCTGAAAATAATATATAAGGTCATGGGGTGCGTAATACATAGCACCACAGTCAATATAAAATAAAAAAAAACATCGCGGCGGAATAATCACCAAAATTCACCATATCAAATTACATCCCGAAAATAGAGTTCAACATCGATTAAAATAAACTAGTAAGCTAAAAACGCCCCACCCCGGTGCTACGTATCAGAGCTGACTCGACCCACTGGAGAGAAGGTACTAGATCACCTTCACCCGCTATCACCTGCACGTTGCCGACATGAGAAGCAACATAAAAGCAGTAGGGTGAGTCTCATTTCATAAGTAATAACATATAAGATCAACAATATATAGATCAGGCAACGAATAGCACCACTTCACATTAATAATAGCACACCATCATTTCACATCACTGAGACACAACACCCACACACACAGCTCTAATAGCACACCGTCACTTTATTCATTCACAGGCAACAACGAGGGTATGTGACATGTATGCAATGCGACCCAACTCCTAGACGTATGCATGTGGATCCATCAACACCAAAAACTTGCCTTGAGGGCACTCACCAAGATAGGCCGAAGCCTCTGCTCACCAAAATAGGCCGAAGCCCCTGCTCACCAAAATATCCACATGATAATGTGACGCCATGACCATGCACCATACACACCGACACATGTAAACACACCCCATAATTAACATACTCAGCAATTAAACCTTGTGGGCACATCACTAACAAGACCGAAGTCTTCTGCTCGCCAATAATTCATAATAAGGTCGAAACCTTCTGCTCACCCAAAATATCATATTAACTCTCCAATTATATCTCCGCTCACCAGTAATATTATATTAACTCACCAATACTTATTCAGCTCACCAATCATATTATAACAACTCACAAATATTTATTCAGCTCACCAATCATATTATGAGGACTACGCCGCACCGTAAAGACTAAAAACACACCAAGGGCCAAAACTTCACCATAAGGACCAAACAGCACCAAAACTAGGCAATGATATCCTAGACACCGACTAAGGCAGGATTGAGTCACAGGCTTAGACGCGCACCTAGACGCACCTAGACATCACCGGGACAACTCACAAACGACACGGGATAAAATGAAATCGCTCTAGCCAAAACGTTCACAATAAAAAGTTGCTCGGTCAATACAAAATTTGGCTAGGGAAAAAGTGCTCAGAAAATCGAGTTTTCCACAAAAAACCATTTTTTAACAGTCTTGACAGCAACACTGCACAGTGGCAGCAACACTGTCACTGTGCAACACACACATAAACCAAAACTTGCGCACATCTCCCAAATGGTGAGTGCTACAGAAAATCCGCTCGAGCCAAAACGTTCACAATCAAAAGTTGCTCGGTCAATACAAAATTTGGCTAGGGAAAAAGTGGTTAGAAAATCGAGTTTTTGACGAAAAACACATTTGTCACTGTTCTGCCGGCAACACTGCAGCAGAACAGCAACACAGCAAGCAACACACAGCAACTGTGCAGATTTTTCCTGCAGCAGTGCGCCTACTTCGGCGAATTAATTAAAATAGTAAACGATAACGGATTTCAACAAAAGACCACTCATTGGAAAGCTCTTTGAGTGTAGTTTCAGCCTGTGATTTTCATTTTTCAAAATAAGTATCCAACTGGTACAGTTTTTCAAATTACTACAGAGAGGTACCAATTCGGACAGAATTTTGTGACCCGACTTTGGAGACTTATAACTTGAGCTACACAACTCCGATTTAAACGAAACCAGTGCCAAAACGACCGGCGTTAAGTCTACTTTCTAACGCAATCAGCCACCAATTTTTTGAGTCGACCAAACAGTGCCAGTTTACGAAAACACGAAACAGTGTTCAGAAAATACACAACACGACACATCAATTTTTGACCCCGAAACTTGTCACGCTCCCAATTCGGGTTTAAGGCCACGTCATGCCACGCGAATACCAACATAAACTCCAAAATATAAGGCGTCCCGATTTCATCAAACCCCAACATACATAATAATCATCACATATTATAAATTCACACCACAATTAATTTCAGCAACATAACGATTCAATTTAACAATCACCCATAATACCAACCCCTAAATTATTAATCAAATAGGTTATTAGAGATGAAGGAGAGCCCCCTAACCTTTTGATATTGAAGAACACACGGCTTCAGCGACCCTCCAAGACACCAACAATTCCTAGCCCCTTTCTTTTTCTCTCCTTCAGTCTCGCCTCCCTTCTAGTTTTTCTTAGGGATTTCGTGAATGCCTAATCAAAACCCTAGGTGAGCTCTCTTATGGCGCCTAGGTCTAATGTTATGGGCTATGGGCTATTTTAATTAAATCACTTAAGCCCTTTTCATCCAGTCCTCTTATTTTATTAAATCTAATTACTAACAAGGCCTCCCTACTAAGCACACTTATTTATTATTATCTTATTTTTACCACTTAATTTATATAATTAAATCTATCAAATAAATCTAACCAAATAAATCACCCAAACAATTAATTAAACATTTAAATAAAATTGGGGCGTTACAACTCTCCCCCACTTAGAATATTTTCGTCCTCGAAAATTTAAATAGGAACATGGTTATACTCTAACCAGTTCATACCCAAGATCACAACTACCCCACTCAACGGCGAACAAAAATTCATAACAAAGTCTCTGTCGAAGGATCGACAAGGAACACAAAGAACACACCGGCAACACAAGATCAATTATAGCAGCAACACAAGACCTAACGTCTACAACATTCGACAGTACTAAAACAATGGATGGCATCGGTATTGACAATAGATTCTAACAGAGTACTCTTAACGAAACACGTACCTCTAATACTACCATCATTCCTCTGCAGACTCAGTACCTGCTAAAACAAACACCCTCCCACTAGACCCCTCCTTCTTTGGCTTGGAGCAATTGGTACTAATATGCCCCACCTCTCCGCAGCTGTAGCAGACGACCTCTTTCTTCTCACACTAGGCAGCTATGTGGCCTCCCTTACCACATTTAAAGCATTTGTTATCTGGACAACCAAAACTCTTATGACCGGGCTTCCCACACTTGTAGCACACAACATTCGCAGGGGCCTCTCCCCCACTTGACTTCTTGCCTGAATCATCAGCTTTCCCTTTGCCCTTACCTCCAGAAACATCGTAGGGCTTCTCACGATACTGAGCACTCCTCTTCTCCTTTACAATCTTGTAAGCAGCATTACTATCCTCCTCGAAAATCCTACACTTATCAACCAATCTAGCGAAGACCCGAACTTCTTGATATCCAATTGCTTTCTTTATATCAGGACGTAGACCACTCTCGAACTTGACACATTTTGAAAATTCAGAATTGGCATCATTAGCATAATAAGGACAAAATTGGGCCAGCTCCTCAAACTTGGCGGCATAATCAGCCACAGTCTTGTCTCCCTGCTTCAGCTCTAAAAACTCCACTTCTTTCTTGGCTCGCACATCCTCAGGGTAGTACTTTCTCTTGAACTCTCTTGTGAAAACCTCCCAGGTCACTTCCTCACCAGCATCACTTAACCTTCGCAACATTCCCATCCACCAGTCTTCAGCTTCCTCCGTTAACATATGAGTCCCAAACTTCACTTTCTGAGCTGGAGTACACTCCATGACACGAAAGACCCGCTCTATCTCCTTCAGCCATGACAACGCTCCATCCGGGTTGTACCGACCCTTAAAGGTGGGTGGGTTCTCTCTCTGGAATGTAGCCAAATTACGCGTCCCGTCATTAACAACACCGGGTATATTACCCATCACCCCGGCTATAGCCTGCAAGGCAGCAGCAAGTGCAGCATCGTCCCGTCTGGCCATTCTAGCACTGCAACAGAAAACAGAATTCAGAAACGAGTAGCAAACTCAATGCTACTCAACACGACGACTCGACTACCGGCCGGACAGACCGAACTGCTCTGATACCAACTTGTAACACCCCCTTTACTAATAACTATTATTTAGTTAATTTAAAAAATCAGAGTTCGCAAAAACCGTTTTAATGCAACCACGAGAGGGTGCCACATTTAAAACACCAACGTATTATATCTCTGAAAATAACATATAAGGTCATGGGGTGCGTAATACATAGCACCACAGTCAATATAAAATAAAAAAAAAACATCGCGGCGGAATAATCACCAAAATTCACCATATCAAATTACATCCCGAAAATAGAGTTCAACATCAATTAAAATAAACCAGTAAGCTAAAAACGCCCCACCCCGGTGCTACGTATCAGAGCTGACTCGACCCACTGGAGAGAAGGTACTAGATCACCTTCACCCGCTATCACCTGCACGTTGCCGACATGAGAAGCAACATAAAAGCAGTAGGGTGAGTCTCATTTCATAAGTAATAACATATAAGATCAACAATATATAGATCAGGCAACGAATAGCACCACTTCACATTAATAATAGCACACCATCATTTCACATCACTGAGACACAACACCCACACACACAGTTCTAATAGCACACCGTCACTTTATTCATTCACAGGCAACAACGAGGGTATGTGACATGTATGCAATGCGACCCAACTCCTAGACGTATGCATGTGGATCCATCAACACCAAAAACTTGCCTTGAGGGCACTCACCAAGATAGGCCGAAGCCTCTGCTCACCAAAATAGGCCGAAGCCCCTGCTCACCAAAATATGCACATGATAATGTGACGCCATGACCATGCACCATACACACCAACACATGTAAACACACCCCATAATTAACATACTCAGCAATTAAACCTTGTGGGCACATCACTAACAAGACCGAAGTCTTCTGCTCGCCAATAATTCATAATAAGGTCGAAACCTTCTGCTCACCCAAAATATCATATTAACTCTCCAATTATATCTCCGCTCACCAGTAATATTATATTAACTCACCAATACTTATTCAGCTCACCAATCATATTATAACAACTCACAAATATTTATTCAGCTCACCAGTCATATTATGAGGACTACGCCGCACCGTAAAGACTAAAAACACACCAAGGGCCAAAACTTCACCATAAGGACCAAACAGCACCAAAACTAGGCAATGATATCCTAGACACCGACTAAGGCAGGATTGAGTCACAGGCTTAGACGCGCACCTAGACGCACCTAGACATCACCGGGACAACTCACAAACGACACGGGATAAAATGAAATCGCTCTAGCCAAAACGTTCACAATAAAAAGTTGCTCGGTCAATACAAAATTTGGCTAGGGAAAAAGTGCTCAGAAAATCGAGTTTTCCACAAAAAACCATTTTTTAACAGTCTTGACAGCAACACTGTCACTGTGCAACACACACATAAACCAAAACTTGCGCACATCTCCCAAATGGTGAGTGCTACAGAAAATCCGCTCGAGCCAAAACGTTCACAATCAAAAGTTGCTCGGTCAATACAAAATTTGGCTAGGGAAAAAGTGGTTAGAAAATCGAGTTTTTGACGAAAAACACATTTGTCACTGTTCTGCCAGCAACACTGCAGCAGAACAGCAACACAGCAAGCAACACACAGCAACTGTGCAGATTTTTCCTGCAGCAGTGCGCCTACTTCGGCGAATTAATTAAAATAGTAAACGATAACGGATTTCAACAAAATACCACTCATTGGAAAGCTCTTTGAGTGTAGTTTCAGCCTGTGATTTTCATTTTTCAAAATAAGTATCCAACTGGTACAGTTTTTCAAATTACTACAGAGAGGTACCAATTCGGACAGAATTTTGTGACCCGACTTTGGAGACTTATAACTTGAGCTACACAACTCCGATTTAAACGAAACCAGTGCCAAAACGACCGGCGTTAAGTCTACTTTCTAACGCAATCAGCCACCAATTTTTTGAGTCGACCAAACAGTGCCAGTTTACGAAAACACGAAACAGTGTTCAGAAAATACACAACACGACACATCAATTTTTGACCCCGAAACTTGTCACGCTCCCAATTCGGGTTTAAGGCCACGTCATGCCACGCGAATACCAACATAAACTCCAAAATATAAGGCGTCCCGATTTCATCAAACCCCAACATACATAATAATCATCACATATTATAAATTCACACCACAATTAATTTCAGCAACATAACGATTCAATTTAACAATCACCCATAATACCAACCCCTAAATTATTAATCAAATAGGTTATTAGAGATGAAGGAGAGCCCCCTAACCTTTTGATATTGAAGAACACACGGCTTCAGCGACCCTCCAAGACACCAACAATTCCTAGCCCCTTTCTTTTTCTCTCCTTCAGTCTCGCCTCCCTTCTAGTTTTTCTTAGGGATTTCGTGAATGCCTAATCAAAACCCTAGGTGAGCTCTCTTATGGCGCCTAGGTCTAATGTTATGGGCTATGGGCTATTTTAATTAAATCACTTAAGCCCTTTTCATCCAGTCCTCTTATTTTATTAAATCTAATTACTAACAAGGCCTCCCTACTAAGCACACTTATTTATTATTATCTTATTTTTACCACTTAATTTATATAATTAAATCTATCAAATAAATCTAACCAAATAAATCACCCAAACAATTAATTAAACATTTAAATAAAATTGGGGCGTTACAACAATTACAATCACCAATCAACAATACAAAAGGTATGGTTATGCAATGAAATGCAACCCAAACTCCACGGGCACATGCATGTCGGATCCGTCACCAAATACAAATAGGCCGTAGCCTCTGCTCACCAAATAAAACTAGGCCGAAGCCTCTGCTCACCAATAATGCACATGTTGCATGAGATTCTATGGAAATGCATCACAACACACCACAATTCAATCAATTCACCATTTAATTCAGCTCACCATTTTATTTATATTCTCACCATTGTATTAATCAGCTCACCAATTAAGATTAGACCGAAGCCTCTGCTCACCAATCACACCATAATACACTCACCAATTCAACCCACCACTCACACCTTCACCAATTTCAATTAGGCCAATTTATGATTTGACACGACCTAGGGAAGGTGGATAAAAATTGCCATTTGGACACTTGAACACCTCAGCCCAGAAACACCAGTAAAATAATTTATTTTTTCATAAAATTGGAACATTTGGATAGACACTGAAATTAGCTTCGAAACGCATTTTGAACCGTTAAATTTGGATAACCGAGTCAAAAGTTACATTAAAAACAAAACCGGAAAAATACTTAGACATCCTGGAAACTGGCGCATGGGCACTGGGCGCCCAGGAGCAACACAGAACTTGGCGCAGGGCGCTGGGCGCCCAGGAGCAACACAAAACTTGGCGCATGGGCGCTGGCGCCCAGGAACAGCAACACGCGCATAGGCGCTGGCGCCCAGGAACTGGCGCAGGAACTGGCGCAGGGGAACACAGCGGCCAGGCACTAGGCGCGTAAGGCCAACACACAAGGAAACTCATTTTACTTCGAAATTGATTTTGTACGAGCCAAATACTCAGAATATGAGAACCAAATAAAAATTTTGGCAAAAAGTGACACGCACCTTTGGCGCCCATGGACTAGGCGCCTAAGGCCAAGACTAAACACGACTCCTATGACTCCAAAAATTATTTTGCACGAGCCATTTTACTTGAATATGAAAACCCAGTATCCAATTTCGCAAAATAAGCAACAGAGAATGGGGACCCTTGGCGCCCATGGCACAAGCACCTAGCGCCAAAACTGGCAACACAGTGACACAGAAACAGCAACACAGTGGCAACAGAAACAACAACACAGTGGCAACAGAATTGGAAAAACTGGCGCAGGCACACTGGCTGGGCGCCTGGCGCCGATGACTGAGGCGCAGAAAACAGCAACCATGCATATGGCGCCCAAGGCGCCTAGGGGCTTCCAAAATCAGAATTTTTCAAATCCAAAAACCAAATTAAGTTCACCAAACACCCAATCATATATATATAATTCAATCATCATCATGATCCTCAATTTTCACCAAACAAGCACCAACAAGTCATATATTCAAACATATGACATACAATTCACATTAGCAATAATCAAACATCAATAATGCGATTTTCAACATAGGCAATTCATAATCATATGTCACAACATTTCAATTGAATCAACAACACCACAATTCATTCATAGAAATTATCCTAGAACCCTAACCCTAGGCATCACTAATTCGCATAAGGTATTAAAAACAAAAAGTGGACCCCCTAACCTCTTAGAATTCGCACCACCAAGCCAAGCTCCAAGGAAAATGCAAGACACCAACAAGCTCTTCCTTCTCCTTGAGTGATTCGCCCCTTTCTCCTCTTCTCCTCTTCACTTCGCAACCTCTCCTCTTCTCACTCTCGCTTTTTACGTTTCTTTTCTTTCTTTTCACAATTGAGTCAAAAATGCAACTAAGTCACAAGACCCCTAGTGAGTCGAATTCCTATGACTATCCAATGGGTCATGGGCTCACTTGTGGGTCATGGGCCCCGTGCACCATCTAATTCGAGACAACACCTCCTAAAAATTAAAATAAAATAAATAAATTAAACCTTGAGTTATTTAATTAAATTAAATAAATATTGTAAGCCTTAAATAACTTAATTAAATAAAAAATTAAATTATTTTGGGGCGTTACAACTCTCCCCCACTTAGAATATTTCGTCCTCGAAATTACCTGAATCAAACAACTCCGGATATGCTTCCCGCATCTTACTCTCCAGCTCCCAAGTCATACTTTCACCAGCAGCTCCCAACCAAACCACCTTCACTAAAGGAATCTCCTTCCCTCTCAGAATCTTCACTTCTCTATCTTCAGTTCGCACAGGCATAGTCTCCACCGTGAGATTATCCCGTACCTCTACTTCATCCATCTAAATCACATGAGACGGGTCCGGAACATACTTTCGAAGTTGTGACACGTGAAACACGTCATGCAAGTCCAAAAGATTAGGCGGCAAGGCCACCCTATAGGCAACACTTCCCACCCTCTCCGTAATCTGATACGGACCAATGAAACGGGGAGTTAACTTATTTGATTTCAAGGCACGCCCAACACCAGACACCGGAGTGACTCTCAGAAACACATGATCACCTGCCTGAAACTCTAAATCCTTCCTTCTCTTATCATGATAGCTCTTTTGTCGACTCTGCGACGCTTTCATCTTCTCACGGATTAATTTTACCTTCTCAGTTGTTTCTCGCACAATCTCAGGCCCCAACACTGCACTCTCCCCAGATTCATACCAACACAACGGAGTCCTACATCTCCGACCATACAACGCCTCAAACGGTGCCATTCCAATACTAGAATGAAAACTGTTATTGTAGGTGAACTCTACCAATGGAAGATGAGAATCCCACGAACCTCCCTGCTCAAGAACACATGCTCTCAACAAGTCCTCTAACGACTGAATAGTCCTCTCCGTCTGACCATCTGTCTGCGGATGATAAGCGGAGCTCAACCTCAACTTAGAACCCAAAGCTTCTTGCAAACTTTTCCAAAATTCAGAAGTGAATCTTGGATCTCTATCAGATACAAAACTAAGCGGAACGCCATGCAACTTCACAATTGTCTTGATGTAGATTTCTGCCAACTTTGGAACTGGATAAGTCATATTAATTGGTAAGAAATGAGCAGACTTTGACAACCTGTCCACAACCACCCATATAGCATCAAACCCTCTCACTGTATTGGGCAAAACCGGTCACAAAATCCATGGAAATGCTATCCCATTTCCATTCCGGAACTTCTAATGGTTGCATCAACCCCGCAGGCTTCTGATGCTCAATCTTAGACTTCTGACAAGTCAGGCAAGAATATACAAACTGTGCCACATCCTTCTTCATACCAGGCCACCAGAACAATTTCTTCAAATCTTGGTACATTTTCGTAGCCCCTGGATGAATACTCAACTTGCTCCTATGGCTCTCCTCAAGAATCATTCTCTTCATCTCAGCATCATCAGGAATACAAATCCTATCTCTGAATCTCAATACACCTTGGGAATCTAACTTGAAATCCCCATTCACAGCTTGATCATTCACAACTAACAAGTCTACCAACTTTACATCTGACTTTTGGGCTTCTCGAACACTAACCCAAAATTCATTGCCAATCTTCAACATTCCCAATCTGACACTCTGCGGTGTCACTTCACAAACCAGACTCATGTCCCGAAACTGCTCAATCAACTCTAATTCTTTCACCATCATAGCCGACATATGCAAGCTCTTCCGACTTAAAGCATCAGCCACGACATTAGCTTTGCCGGGGTGATAGTTCAAGCCGAAATCATAATCCTTCAGCAATTCTAACCAACGTCTCTGTCTCATATTTAGCTCCTTCTGATCAAACAAGTATTTTAGACTCTTATGGTCACTAAACACTTCAAATCTAGTACCATACAGATACTGCCTCCAAATTTTCACCACGAATACAATTGCAGCTAGCTCCAAATCATGAGTAGGGTAGTTCTTCTCATGGGTCCTCAACTGTCTGGACGCATAAGCTACTACCTTACCCTCTTGCATTAACACACCTCCCAAACCCATCTTGGAAGCATCACAATATACTACAAACGGTTGATCCGGAACAGGCAAAGTCAAAACGGGCGATGTTGTCAACCTCTTTTTCAACTCATTGAAGCTCTCCTCACAGCGAGCATCCCACACAAAAGCTTTTCCCTTACATGTCAATTGAGTCAACGGAAATGCCAACTTCGAGAAACCTTCAATGAACCTCCTGTAATAACCAGCTAATCCCAAGAAACTCCTAATCTCAGTAACTGACTTCGGGCTCTCCCATTGCAACACAGCATCAATCTTGGCTGGATCCACAGCTATACCATTACCCGAGATAATATGACCAAGGAAACCTACCTCATTCAATTGACCGGCAGGCAACAAAACGGATTCTTCTTCTTCGGGAGGAAGGAAACTCACAGATCTCCGGAAACAATTAATATGCACATGGTTAAATACTAACCAGTCCATACCAAGAATGACATCCAACCCTCCCAACGGCAAACAAATAAGGTCAACAAGAAAATCTCTGCCGAAGATTGACAGAGGGCACTTAGCACACACAAGAGAGGTAGTTACTGAACCCTTAGCTGGAGTGTCAATAACCATCTCCCTCATCATAGAAGATAAAACGAGGTCCAATTTCTCAGCACATAAAGCAGCAATAAATGAATGCGTAGCACCAGTATCAATAATAGCAATCAAAGGAATACCATTAATAAAACATGTACCTCTAATCTCATTAGTATCCTCTGATCCTGCGAGAGCAAACACTTTTCCATAGGACTTCTCTTTCTTCGGCTTAGTACACTTGGTACTAATATGACCTGCTTCCCCACAATTGTAGCACACCACATCCCTTTTCTCACATTTCGCAGCCACATGACCTTCTTTACCGCACTTGAAACATTTATTATCCGAGCAGTCAAAACTCTTATGGCCCGGCTTGCCACACCTGTAGCACACAACCTTCGCAGGGGCATCTCCCCCACTTGGTTTCTTATTATCAGCATACCTCTGCTTACCCTTACCAGCCTGAACCTCATATGGCTTACCCCGGTTCTGAAATTTACCCCTCTGATCCCTCATGACCTTGGAGTGAGCATTACTATCATCTTCGAATATTCTGCAACTGTCGATCAAATCAGCGAATACCCGAATCTTCTGGTACCCTATAGCTTTCTTTATATCAGCCCTCAGTCCATTCTCAAACTTTATACATTTTGAAAATTCGGAATCAGCATCAGCATAGTGGGGATAAAACTTAGGCAATTCAGTGAACTTGGCAGCATACTCCGTCACTGACATGCTTCCTTGCTTCAGCTCAAGGAACTCTATTTCTTTCTTACCTCTCACATCTTCAGGAAAATACTTCCGTAAGAACTCTCTACGAAAAACAGCCCAAGTTATCTCCTCATTAGCAAATTCTAATCTCTGCCTAACCTCCATCCACCAATCATCAGCCTCTTCTGCCAGCGTATGGGTACCATACCTGACCTTCTGCGCATCGTCACAATCCATGACACAGAATATCCTCTCGATCTCTTTCAGCCATGCTAGAGCACCATCTGGATTGTACTTGCCCTTAAAAACAGGTGGATTCTCCCTCTGGAACGTGGCTAAACTGCGAGTCCCAGCATTTTCAGCACCATTTTGCTGGTTCCCAACAGCCTGAGCCATAGCCTGCAAGGCAGCAGCAAGAGCAGCGTCGTTCCTCCCAGCCATTTCAAACTATCACTGCAGCACAAACAGAAATTTAGAACTAATCTAACAATTCTATTTGTCATAAGACACTATGACAGGACGACTTGGCCGGACAGACCGAACTGCTCTGATACCACTAATGTAACACCCCTTTTCTAATAACCTTACTATTTAATAAAATCAGAGTTTCTTTTTTTTTTTTTTTGAAAACAATTTAAGCGAGTGCTACACTTACTCCATTAAAATCAAAAACTTCAACTTTCATAGTTCAATTAAAACCACATGATACATAGCACCATAACAAGAAAAACCGTTTAGTTCACATCAACTAAATACAGTCACTACCAGCAGCGGAATAATAATTAAGTTCGAAACAAAATCAATACATCACCAAAAATGGTCTAACAGTATAAAGACAATAACACTTAAGCATAAGACGCCCCCCGGTGCTACGTATCAGAGCATGACACTTCCTACCAAACGAAGGTGTAAAGGTAACCTTCACTCGTTATTACCTGCACGTTGCCGACATAAGAAGCAACATAAAAGCAGTAGGGTGAGTCTCTTTTCGTAATTAATAACATATGGAATTAAGCACTGCATAGGAAAAGGGAACCAGACAAACCGATTCACAACAAAGGCAATAACCACATCACAATTACAATCACCAATCAACAATACAAAAGGTATGGTTAAGCAATGAAATGCAACCCAAACTGCACGGGCACATGCATGTCGAATCCGTCACCAAATACAAATAGGCCGTAGCCTCTGCTCACCAAATAAAACTAGGCCGAAGCCTCTGCACACCAATAATGCAAATGTTTCATGAGATGCTATGGAAATGCATCACAACACACCACAATTCAATCAATTCACCATTTAATTCAGCTCACCATTTTATTTATATTCTCACCATTGTAATAATCAGCTCACCAATTAAGATTAGACCGAAGCCTCTGCTCACCAATCACACCATAATACACTCACCAATTCAACCCACCACTCACACCAACACCAATTTCAATTAGGCCAATTTATGATTTGACACGACCTAGGGAAGGTGGATAAAAATTGCCATTTGGACACTTGAACACCTCAGCCCAGAAACACCAGTAAAATAATTTGTTTTTGCATAAAATTGGAACATTTGGATAGACACTGAAATTAGCTTCGAAACGCATTTTGTACCGTTAAATTTGGATAACCGAGTCAAAAGTTACATTAAAAACAAAACCGGAAAAATACTTAGACATCCTGGAAACTGGTGCATGGGCACTGGGCGCCCAGGAGCAACACAGAACTTGGCGCAGGGCGCTGGGCGCCCAGGAGCAACACAAAACTTGGCGCATGGGCCCTGGCGCCCAGGAACAGCAACACGCGCATAGGCGCTGGCGCCCAGGAACTGGCGCAGGAACTGGCGCAGGAACTGGCGCAGGGGAACACAGCGCCCAGGCACTAGGCGCCTAAGGCCAACACACAAGGAAACTCATTTTACTTCGAAATTGATTTTGTACGAGCGAAATACTCAGAATATGAGAACCAAATAAAAATTTTGGCAAAAAGTGACACGCACCTTTGGCGCCCATGGACTAGGCGCCTAAGGCCAAGACTAAACACGACTCCTATGACTCCAAAAATTATTTTGCACGAGCCATTTTACTTGAATATGAAAACCCAGTATCCAATTTCACAAAATAAGCAACAGAGAATGGGGACCCTTGGCGCCCATGGCACAAGCACCTAGCGCCAAAACTGGCAACACAGTGACACAGAAACAGCAACACAGTGGCAACAGAAACAGCAACACAGTGGCAACAGAATTGGAAAAACTGGCGCAGGCACACTGTCTGGGCGCCTGGCGCCCATGACTGAGGCGCAGAAAACAGCAACCATGCATATGGCGCCCAAGGCGCCTAGGGGCTTCCAAAATCAGAATTTTTCAAATCCAAACACCAAATTAAGTTCACCAAACACCCAATCATATATATATAATTCAATCATCATCATGATCCTCAATTTTCACCAAACAAGCACCAACAAGTCATATATTCAAACATATGACATACAGTTCACATTAGCAATAATCAAACATCAATAATGCGATTTTCAACATAGGCAATTCAAAATCATATGTCACAACATTTCAATTGAATCAACAACACCACAATTCATTCATAGAAATTATCCTAGAACCCTAACCCTAGGCATCACTAATTCGCATAAGGTATTAAAAACAAAAAGAGGACCCCCTAACCTCTTAGAATTCGCACCACCAAGCCAAGCTCCAAGGAAAATGCAAGACACCAACAAGCTCTTCCTCCTCCTTGAGTGATTCGCCCCTTTCTCTTCTTCTCCTCTTCACTTCGCAACCTCTCCTCTTCTCACTCTCTCTTTTTACGTTTCTTTTCTTTCTTTTCACAATTGAGTCAAAAATGCAACTAAGTCACAAGACCCCTAGTGAGTCGAATTCCTATGACTATCCAATGGGTCATGGGCTCACTTGTGGGTCATGGGCCCCGTGCACCATCTAATTCGAGACAACACCTCCTAAAAATTAAAATAAAATAAATAAATTAAACCTTGAGTTATTTAATTAAATTAAATAAATATTGTAAGCCTTAAATAACTTAATTAAATAAATAATTAAATTATTTTGGGGCGTTACACGCGCGGGTGGTACCTGCAAAGGCACTCCAACGCTCAAGTCAGAGGTGCTTCAACGGGCAGGGTCACAAGGTGAGTAAAAACGTACCTGAAGCCACATGCTAGTGTGGTATATATACTGTTGACTGCGCAGCCGTTGCGCTTATCTCGGAGCCGGCCGCGTCTTGCGGAGCAAGCTATGTATTGGGCCGCGCTGGGCCTGTTGGGCGAAATTGGGCTTCGAGCCCACTCCGGAACAGTTGCCCCCCAAGCCTAGGTCACCTGGGGATGGGCTAAGGCTTGATTCCTTGTCCCCCAGCGTGGTCACAAACGACCGTTCTGGAACGATAACTGGTCGAACGTTAACTGGTCGATTGTTAACTGGTCGACTGTAACACCCCGATAAATTCTAACATATTGAATCACCGAAATGCACTAAATGGCATACATCAGAGTAACTTCCTGTTAGTGAAATATTGAACACATCTAAAACTTTCGATAATACATATCAAATGGTTCTCTGAACCTTATAAACTTCCTGAAAATGCTTAAGTTTCAAAACTTAAGACTTGTACATAATCCTGGTGTTCAATACTCAAAACATAAAGTAGCGGAAACGATTTTACAACTTAAACAAAGAAAGTTATACAATCGATAACATAGAAACAATAAATGGGACAAAGGTCTAAGACATGAAAATCGGTCTTCAATGACTCCAAGAATCGCACCGGCTAACCGTGCTTCGTCGCCTTTGCTTTCCCCTGTTTCTCTGTAAAAACCACAAATATGAAGGGTGAGATAAACATTATCTCAGTGAGTCCTATCGAGACCCCTTACTAACTCTAGCGGTTCATTATGCCTTGCTTTGAACTCGTGGTCCTAAAAAGCAACCACGTGGAAATATATTAAGTTCCTGTATCATTATGCTCATGGCCCTCCTAAGCGACACATGAAGCATACAATCTTTTGTTCCATGTTTTTAGCATAACACCTCAGTCTACCTATTTTATAGGCACTTCTTTGACTTTGGTGAACCCATCCCGCTATTTCTAGTGGGTGAAACAGTCTTGAGTCTAGGTTTTGGGGCTCATGACTTCCCCTCCTCTAGTATGCTAACCTCTAAGGGTCGTCACCCTTTTTCCTCTTGTATTTATTATACATTATATATCCATGTACCCGCAATGGGCTGTTAGTCATTTCAGTCAAGTACCGTGTAACCTATCAATCAAGTACCGTGTATCATATCAGTCAAGTACCGTGTATCATGTCAGTCAAGTACCGTGTATTATTATTTCTTGACATATGTTCTCTCGCGTTCTCTAAGTACGGTCTTCCATTTTGTTCATAATACACCAGTTTTCTATTAACATATTCAATCTCATGACATCGGTATCTTTACGTTGTTGGGGGACCTTGGGGAATAAATTAGAAGGGTATTGAAATCATTTGGAATGGATAAAAAGGTACTTTGAATTTGAAGATCAGAAGGTCTCACACGACCCGTGCGTGTAGGCGCACGACCCGTGCGCTGTTGAACAAAGATGTAAAAGATTTCCAGAAAGATACGCACGACCCGTGCGTGTAGGCGCACGATCCGGGCGTGGTTGAATAAAAGTTCCAGAAGGATACACACGACCCGTGCGACTAGGCGCACGATCCGTGTGTGTTTAAAAACTCAGTTCGTGTAACATCAGATGGGGGCGCACGACCCGTGCACAGAGGCACACGATCCGTGCGTCTCCATCTATTTTCCAGAAAACAGACTTTTCATGAGTAAATTCCATTCCGTTCCGATTCCAATCTCGTTCCGATCGATATTCCAACATAACAGTTATTATTCCAGACCACCGAAAGCGATTAAACAGTCAAACAATATATATCATAAATCGACAATCCAATCAATCCGAGCAATTATGCGATTTACGGTTTTTCGATAAAAACGTTTTCGTTAAGTTTTCACAAAGCAGATTTTCCATAGTATCATTTCAGAAAATAATATGACTCGAAAACAAAACGTCCCTAAGCGAGTATAGAACTCACCGATTTGACGACCTCGCGAGAAATTACGTCCTCAGGAACCGTAACCTCTCGAACAATCCCCGTAATCACGTACTCGCACCGAACTCGTCCGATACTCGAAACTGAACTTCGGAACAGCAACCAATCACAAATCCAGCTACTGAACTTCCTCCTTGACTACGGGATTGGCGTCTCTCGAACTTTGGCGATTCGATTCGAAATTTGAGGAACCAACATTTCCAATTTCGCATCTGTTTTCCAGAATCAGTGAGCAGTTTTGTAACACACGTATCTTGGTCAAATCGTGGCCAAAACCCTTCAAACCAGTGCCCATTGTGTAGATAATTTTATCTACTTTCTGATGGTCAAAGGTTCACACGCATGCATCCAGTAACTTGGGAGATACACCCGAAACAATGTGACTGGTTCAGGACAGTGCTTGAGTCTGAATCCAAAACTTGGGGACATGATATATACTTCATTGCTCCATGAAATCATACGGTTCTTGTGCCCAAAATGAAGATCTTTGTGTCTAGTTTCCAGAGGGACAAGAATCACGATCATCGGAGTTGTGTACTGGGAGATACGATGCAATCACTGAAGGGTCCCCAAACTGTTTTTACCCAGAAATTGTGTTGCACTTGCAACTTCAACCTCAACTTCGAAGTTCATCTCCATCAACTACCCAAAATGGATCCCAAGCACTTCTAGCTTCAGAACCTTCCTCAAATGTGCTTCAATCCATTATGTTGTTGTCCTAGCACCTGAATATTGCTCTAGGCTCAACATGCAAGTCACAACTCTTCCAAAACATCATTTTCTTCAATTTGAGCATGGTGGTTTGAAAATGGTGTTTTGATGATGGCTGAGGAATGTGGAATGATAGTGGTACCAGAAGATGGAGGTTGATGAGCTGAATCCCACGAGCCAAAAATGGTGAACATGCATTAAGGATTGAACAACTTCCCTTCACCTCTTCCCTCCCTCACTCTCGCAAGTCTCCCATCTCTCCAACCCTCTCTTTTCTATTTTCTCTCTAATTTCAGAAACTGATTGTGTGGTGTTGAATGTGAGTGACCAGCTGAAGGGATAAATGGGCTGGGTGATATAAAGGGGAAAAGACCATAATGCCCCTATGTCCAAGTTTTGTTTAAACTTCCTTAATTTATTCTTAAGTCAATTTTAATCCAACAATACTTATACAATAATCACATATTGCATATAGTGATGTTCTGTGGAGGATGGTTTAGCCGAAACTCATTAATGTGTGGAAAAGACAAAAATACCCTTGTGTTCCTATTCGCTTACAATCCCAATTAACTCGCCATATCATAATTAACCAATTATGCTAATTAATTATCTTGAGACGTCTTGCTAATTTCAATAAATGAAATTAGCTAAATTGGGGATGTTACATCGACTGTGTGGTCGCTGCCACACGGCCTGGCCACACGGGGCCAGGTGCCGTCTCGGGTTTGATGCCTGACAATCAATTGTCATAAATGCAGAGGCGACAGTTACTTTAATGAGGTGACTTTTGGTTTTTTCGAGGTGACGTTTAAAGACTCAAAGCGTTTGAGTAATGATGGTACGCGAAGAGTCGCGCCTCTTCGCTTCCGGCCCATGATGATGGTTGGGCCATTATATATAGGGTTCAAGGGAGTCTCATTTGCACGTTTCTCTGATTTCCTCCGCTCTCATTGATCGCTCGTTGTAGAGGTATTGGATCGGTCGCTCCTACCAAAGCTCGCTCGCAATCAGCTCGCTCCAATTCCAGGTAACTACGACCGCCCTTTCTTTATTTCAGTTTTTATGTTCCACCTGGTGGAGGGGGTGTCAGGTCTGGGGACGACCACGTCGCCCCCTCTCCACGCGCGAGCAAGACCTTGACCGTTATTCCCCTTCACAGGTTTATTCTAGCGCGGACCAAACAGACCCGTCGTGTCTCGGGAAGTCCGGCCGTTTCTCTTCCACATAGTATGACCCGACCAGTGGAGCACAGTTCTATACAAGCCCGGTCGTCCTCTTCGGACGATGAGTCTTCCTCTGGGTCTTCAACCCTGAATTGGACTTCTTCTGGCGAATTCGGAACTCGGTCGGACAAAAATGGGGCGCCGTTAACTGAGGCTGTAGTCGATGACGCCGTAGAAAGCAACGCACGGGTTGCCACTGATGAAGGTATTTACCAGGCCGCGGCCGACGGCACTGCGACGGCCGACAGAGGCCAACAAGGCGACCAGCGAGAAGATCCTGAGGTCGCAGCTGAAAAGGACATGTCTTGGGTTTCACTAAACCTGAGAGGTCAACGTAGCAAATTTCAACAGGGGAGCCAGGACATAGCGTATCTCCCGACCGGACTAAACGAAGGATGGAGAATAGAAGGAATGGGCAGAGGGGAAGACATCGCGACCTGGACAGACGTGCTAAAAGTCACGATGTACCGCATCGTTTTCGAACGCATGGGCATAATTCCACCGTTTACCAAGTTCCAACGCCAGGTCTTACGTTATCTTCAGGTCGCCCCCTCTCAACTGAACCCGAATGCTTGGGCGTTCTTGCAGGCGTATGAAGATGTTCTTGTAGTTTTGAAACGACCGGTCTCCATAAGATTATTCTTCACATTGTTTGAAATGAGCTACATTTACGATAAAGGTTCCAAGGGCGCCCGTAAGGAAGCAGTTTCGTTCAAAAACTGCTCGACATACAATTTTTTCAAGCCTTATCAGGAATCACTGACGACCGGGTGGAAGAGAGAATTCTTTTGGGTCGTTCCAAACTCGGCCGAGGCCCTTCGAAGGATCGCCCAGATGTCAAAAGATGATCGGGAAGGAACGCCCCAGTTTCCCACGGTCTGGAGTTTTACCCATTTCTTGAAAAAACCCTGCGAGTACGCCTTTAAGGAAACACAACTTGACGACCTGGATAGGGGGACGATCCATAGGCTGAAAAAGATTGCGTCCCTAGTCCCTGAGGGTCGCATCAAGGTCAAGAAAATTGTGGACGCTCGTGGCAAGAAAGAAGTCGAGGCTGCTCTTGGTTGGTGGTCGCTCGCCTAGTTTATTTTCTGTCATTTCATTTTATTTAACTGCTTCTAACCATCTACTTTTGTCTTTGCAGTTGACAGGGCGAACATGAACGACTTCGACCTCTTGGACCAGTGGGCGGCCGAGGATGGTGAGACTTTGCCCGTCCGCAGAATTCCTGAAACTCAACCTGGGGGTACGCCCCAAGCTGCCGGAACTGGATCTCAGCCCGATCGTCAGACTCCTCGAGCGGGCACACCAAATCAAGCCATTGACTTGGCAGCCCACTTCAAAATCAAGGAAGGTCCAAGAGGGATCGGTCGGTTGATCGTGGGGGTCAGAACAAGAAGCACAGGAGTGGCAAAAGCCATGGGCACTACTGGTCGCCTAAAATCGACCTGCTTGGATTGGGCGATCAGGACTGCGCTCGTTTCAAAGAAGAACCGTTTGACGTGATGGCCGATGCGATGAAGGCGGCTGGAATTCTTTTCAAAAAATACCAAGATGAGGAAGCAGATCGCATGGAAGGTAGGCGCCTAGCCAATAAATATTCATTGCTTGAGGACGATCTAGTTGATAAGAATTTTAAACTGAACTCTGCCTTGTCGTTGCTCGCAGAAGTGAGGGGTGAGCGAAATGTTTTGCTCAAGAAGATGAAGGAACTTGAACCGCAAATCAAGGCGATCGCTAACAACGAGAAGAAGCTCGACGATGCAGAACGCCAACTTGTGGCCGCTGTTGCTGCTCAAACTGCGGCCGAGTCTGCCCTGGACAAAGCGATCGTCGACAAGAAAACAGCTGAAAAAGTGGTCAAACGCCTCACTTCAAAGAATACAGAACTGTCGAACCAGGTCGCTGGACTAAAAAATGACCTGGATGCCATGGAGGAGGAAAAGAACAAGCTTCAAGGTCGTTACAAAGACGTTCTTGACCGGGCGAAGGGAGCTGCAGAGGGTCAATTTGAGAATGCGGTCAGTCAGATTAAGCTCCTCTACCCTGATCTGGGGGTCGATCGCGAGGTCGTGCAATGCACACATCGTGTGATCGGGCAGCAAATCGTGCGTCCCAAGAAAATGCTGAAGGGGAAGGTCGTTCAAGAAGAGGCGATCATCTACCAGGCCCCTAGCGACTCTTAGACTTGTAATCTTCTGAATTCTGTAATCTTGAATTTTGCACTTTGGCCCGCCTGCGAGCGGTGTTTTAATGGGCGCCCAGGATACAACCAAGGCGTCCTCGTTTGTACTTAATGACAATTTAGCGCTTTGTTCGCCTGTTATTTTTAATGAACTTTTGGCCTGTTTAATTGCTCTTTAATTGAATTCGATTCTTTTTTGCTATGGTCGGTCGCGCCCGACAAAATTTTTTATGGACCAATCGATGGTCCTTCGTTGTGGCAGATTGTTCGTTGGCCACATTACTAAGGGTAATTTGTTTACCTCGCTTTGTGAGTCGCTTGTTTATCCACACTTGGGCCGATCGATGGCCTTTCGTATAGGCCGCTCGGCGGCTTTCGTGTGGGGCCATTCGATGGCACTCTTTTAGGCCGCTCGGTGGCTCTCGTTTGGGCCATTCGATGGCACTCTTTTAGGCCGCTCGGCGGCTCTCGTTTGGGCCATTCGATGGCACTCTTTTAGGCCGCTCGGCGGATCTCGTTTGGGCCATTCGATGGCAGTCTACTGGTCGCTCGACTGCTACTCGCATGGTGAGCGGCCGTGCATACAATTTGCAAGAAATAAAGTACAAAAGTCAAATTTTAAGGTCGGTCCTCGGTAAAAAACCCATGTGGGGAAAAAGAGCGGCCGCCTGTTCTTTATTGATCAATTAGCGTTTTCAAATTAAACATAATACTTTCTCAACTTGTCAGCATTCCATGTTCTGGGGATGGTCACCCCTTCCATGGTTTCTAGCTCGTAAGCTCCCTTTCCAGTCTTGCTGATAACACGGTATGGTCCTTCCCAATTAGGGGCGAGCTTTTCCTGGCGAGCGTTCTTATTCCCCACGTCGGCCCTCCTAAGGACGAGCTGTCCAATGGAGAACTCCCTCTTTTGGATGCGGGCGTTATACCTGGCAGCGACCTTCTGCTTGATGAGTTGCTCCCTAAGTGACGCCTTGGTTCGCAGCTCATCAACCAGGTCGAGCTCTTCTCTTGTTGCTCGCTCGTTTGCGGCCGGGGTTGGTGGGTTGGTCGTCCTCCAACTTAGCTCTCCCATCTCAATCGGGATGACAACGTCAGTTCCGTAGACAAGTCTAAATGGTGACTCCCCGGTCGATGAGTGGGGGGTCGTTCTGTAGGCCCAAAGGACCGACTGTAGTTCTTCTGCCCAATTGCCCTTGGCTTCGTCCAACCTTCTTTTCAGTCCGCGTAGTACTACCCTGTTGGCCGCTTCTGCCTGGGCATTGGTCTGTGGGTGCTCGACCGAGGTGAAACGCTGTTTCACACCTAGGCCGGCCAGCATTTCTCTGAACTTTCTGTCTGCGAACTGAGTTCCATTATCAGTCACCAGTTGTTGGGGCACTCCGAAGCGGGCGAGCACATTTCTCCAAAAAAACTTAGATACCTTCGCTGAGGTGATGGTTGCAAGTGGCTCTGCTTCTATCCACTTAGTGAAATAGTCGATCGCAACGATCAGGAATTTCAACCGACCTGGTGCAGGTGGAAAAGGGCCGAGCAGGTCCATGCCCCACCAAGCGAACGGCCATGGTGGGGTTAGGCTGTGTAGTTCTGATGAGGGCGCTATATGTACGTCGGCATGAATTTGGCATTTCTTGCACTTCTGAACAAGTATCTTAGCATCCTCATCCATGGTCGGCCAATAGTATCCGGCCCTGAGCGCCTTCTTAGCAATCGATCGACCACCTTGATGGCTACCACAATCGCCTTCATGTATATCCCTCAGTACATGCTCGGCTTCGACCGACGTAAGGCACCTCAGCAATAGGGATGAAAAGCCCCTTCTATACAGTCTTCCTTCGATCACTGAGTACTTGGTCGCCCGCAACCTCAGGAGCTTTGCTGCTTTCTGGTCGCAAGGTTCTACTCCATTGAGAATATATTGCAAGATAGGAGTGATCCAGTCTTTGTCCAAGTCGACCGCTAGAATGGCTAACGGTTGGGCAGGCTTGGTTGATACGCTTGGCCGCGTTAACGTTTCTTGGATTAGACTTCTGTGGTTCCCAGGAGTCTTTGTACTGGCTAACTTCGATAGGATGTCAGCTCGAACGTTCTCTGTCCTGGGGACGTGCTTAACTTCAGCTCGGTCGATTTGCTTCAGCAGATCCCTTACCTTGGCCAAATAGTTCTCCAGGACGTCGTCCTTTGCATCGTATTGGTCTTGAATTTGGGAGACTACCAGTAGAGAGTCAGAGTGAAGTTCGACATGGTCGACGTTGAACTCTTTGGCAAGCTGCAGCCCGACAATGCACGCTTCATACTCGGCCTGGTTGTTTGAAGTGTGAAACGCGAAAGTCAATGACACTTCAACAGTAAGTCCTTCTGAGTTCTCAAGTATCAGACCGGCCCCACTTCCTTTGCTGTTGGAGGATCCATCTACGTGCAAAGTCCAGGTTGTGATGGCCTGACCGTCTGGTATTGGAGTCATCTCAGCGATGAAGTCGGCCAACACTTGGGCCTTAGCGGCCGATCTAGCCTCGAACTTGATCCCAAATTCACTGAGTTCCACAGCCCACTTGATCATACGCCCTGCTAGGTCAGGTCGGTGAAGGATTTGCCTAGTAGGCTGGTCGGTCCTCACCACGACCTGATGGGCCACGAAATAAGGGCGCCATCTACGAGCAGTCACAAGTAACGCTAAGGCTAGCTTCTCGATCTTTTGGTATCTGATCTCCGGGCCTTGAAACACCTTACTGATAAAATAGACCGGGTTTTGCTTTTGGTCGCTTTCTCTTACGAGAACAACGCTCATGGCTTCGTCCGTTATGGCCAAGTATAAGTAAAGCGTCTCCCCTGGTTGCGGCTTGGTCATGATGGGCGAGTTGGTGAGTGCCACCTTCAGCTCATCCAGTGCTCGCTGATATTGGTCGGTCCATTCGAACTCGACCTCCTTCTTCAAGAGCTTGAACAGTGGAAGCGATTTGCACGCTGATTTGGGTATAAATCGTGACAGGGCAGCGACCATGCCATTCAATTGCTGAATTTCTTTTTTCGTAGTGGGCGGCCTCATGTCGGCGACCGCCCTACACTTATCAGGGTTGGCTTCGATCCCTCGCTCTGTTAAGTGGAAGCCCATGAACTTGCCCGCCCTTACTCCGAAGGTGCACTTCTCTGGATTCAACCTCAAGAAATTCTTCCTTGCTTCCTCAAAAATTTCCCTTAGGTCGTCAATGTGGTCTTGGTCGGTCTTGCTTTTGATGATCATATCATCCAAGTAGACCTCTGATATCCGACCGATCTGCCGCCTGAAGACCTTGTTCATCATTCTTTGATAGGTTGCGCCGACGTTCTTTAGACCAAAGGGCATTACCTTGTACTGAAAATTTCCACGATCGGTCATGAACGCGGTCTTATGCCGATCGAGTGGGTACATAGTGATTTGGTTGTAACCTGAATAAGCGTCTAAAAAAGACAGGAGTTTGTAACCCGCAGCCCCGTCGACCAGTTTGTCAATGTTTGGCAGGGGAAAGGCGTCATTTGGGCATGCCTTATTCAGGTCGGTATAGTCGACGCACATGCGCCACTTACCATTTTTCTTCTTCACTAACACGACGTTGGAAAGCCAAGTCGTATACTTAATCTCTTCAATGAAATTGGCCTTGATCAGGTCGTCAACTGCATGTGTGGCCGCCAATGCTTTCTCTTCGCTCTGAGTGCGTCTCTTTTGTGCGACCGGTCTGGCTGTCTCATCAACGGACAGTTGGTGGCAAGCAATTTCTATTGGGATCCCGGGCATGTCTGATGCCCTCCATGCAAAAAGGTCTGCGTAATCCTTGAGGCAGGTGATGAGATCTTGCTTGACCTGTTCAGGTAGGTCGCTCCCCAACTTAACTGTCTTAGTCGGGTCGTCCGATAACTGAACATCGACCAATTCCCCGTGGGGCTCGGGCCTCTTCAGTTTATTCTTTAGCTCGCAGGCTAGATCCTCGTCACCGTCCTCAGGGTCGCTATCTGGGTCGTAACGAGCATCCAGGTCGGCCACATTGACCTGATGCCCCTCTCCGAGGTCCTGCGGTTTAGCACTTGCCACCTCCATATCGCAAATCTCTTGATAGAGGAAATGGCTCCTCATGGCCGCTTCCATGTCGGCCATTACTGTTACGACCTAGTCGCTTTTGCTGTAGAACTTCATCTTTAAATGCACGGTTGAGGCTACGGCCTCCAATTTTCCTGTACAACGCGCTGCCGTTCGTATCATCTCCAAAAGTAACAAGCAAATCTATCGTCCCCAGGGGGTAGGTGGTCGCCCCATTGAACCCGGTCAATGGGGTTGGTACGGCTTGTGGAAGAATTTCGCTCCTGTCCACGTTTAACTTGTCAATCAGTTCCTCAAACATAATGTCGGCCGAGCTCCCTTGGTCGACTAGTATTCTTCTGACCTCAGTGTTGGCCATTACGGCCGATACTACCAAAGGGACGTAATTATTGATTTTGCCATCGAGCAAGTCTTCATCCCTAAAAGAAATGGGCGGCCTATTCGAGGCCTGCCGTGGGGTTGAAGTTGAGCCGACCATCATAAGTTCATTCCACTTCCTCTTCATTGCCTTGTTGGACTCTCTGATATCCAACGGGTTACCTCCATGGATGACCATGGCTACATTGCGGCCCTTCGACTGTCTGAGGTCGCGGTCTTCCTCAGAATTATCACGCAGTCGCTCGACCGTCGAGTTGACGATCGCTTTGCCTCTGTCATTGGCGGGTTGGCCAACGGCTCTTTCTTCAGGGCGATCGTTACCTTCATCTCTGACATATTGCCTCAACTTGCCTTTCTGAATGAGATCTTCTATGTCATCTTTTAGGGCCATACAGTCATTGGTATCATGTCCCTTACTCTTGTGGTATCTACAGTATTTCTTGGTAGGCCGACCTCCTTTCTTCAACACTAGAGGATCAGGTCGCCTAACACCAGTGAACTCGTTGTTTTGACATTCCGTGAAGATCTGCGCGATCGGGGTGTTCAACTTTGTACGATGTTCGTACTTCTTAGGTCGGTACTCGGGCTTACTGTCACGATAGTTTTCTTGCCCCTTGGTCGGCCTGCTATTCTCTTCCTTGGGACGCGCGCGGGCGCCCTTGTCAGAGGCCAATTGCTCTTCATAACCCATATGGTCGTTGGCCCTTCTAAGGAACAGGCCGAGGTCGTAGTAGCGGTTCAATGAGAATTCTTCAGCAAATCTGTGGTTCTTTCTTATACCACGTTTGAGATACTTCAGTTTGTCCGTGTCTGATAGGTTGCGGACTATGTCAGCCTCTGACATGAACCGATCGATGAACTCCCTCAATGGTTCGTTCTCTCCTTGGACGACCGATTCCAAGTGCTCTTCATAACGATACTGACAACGGTTGGCTGTATAATTGGCCAAGAACATTGCCACAAGAACTTCCCAAGAAGAGATGGTGTTGGGACGTAGGGATTCCCACCATTCTAACGCCCGACCTTCGAGCGACTGAGGAAAAAGTCTGCACTTCATCGTCCGACCTAGCTCTCTATAGCTACAGTAGTTGTTGAAGTACATGAGGTGTTTATCGGGATCCCCGCGGTCGTTAAACTTGTTCAGGTTCGGGGGCTTCCTCAGATCCCTTGGAATGCGATAACGTCTGATTTCGCTGGTGAAGGGCCCTTGTCCGGTCGGGATGTAATTCTGCCCGTAGGGCTGCATGGCGGCATAAGTTTGGTCAATGGGCAGACCGTAAAGGCCGACCGGTTGACCAAGGAATCTGTCGGCAATAGAAGGGGGTCCATGGGGTTCATGGTATTGTGGAGCATGCGACGACGACCGTCCTCTAGGCCGCTCTGAATAGTTTCTTCTTGTTCGGCTGATGGTACGGGAGACATCTCTAATCTCCCCGTTGTGGTAGTCATTAAACTCCTCAAACGAGTCCCACGACCTACTTCTTGATCGGAGGGATCCCGAGGACTCGTTGGACGAGTATCTTGTTGGCGACCTGCCTGACTCTGGTCGGTAGCTCGAGTCAGCATAGTCGTAATCTTCCACAGGGGAACGACGGTGGCGTCTTCCTCGATGAGGGGGCGACCTGTGGACGATCGCCCTTCTTGAAGGATTGCGTTGGGATATGCTTCGACGAGGAGGAACTTCTCTTGGTGGCGGTGAACGATGTGGCCGAGATGGTTGACCTTGACGACCGTTATCCGCACGCGGGCGGATCGAGATCGACCCTCTCTCATAGCGATCGATCAGCTCATCTCGATCTGCAATCACTTGATTCTTTTGCTCCAGAATTTGCATGAGTGCTTGGGTCACATGCTCTGGCAATGCTACGATTCCAGCTTCGGCTAGTTCGGCCGGTAGTTGCTGGACCGGTTGAATGACTGCCTCGCGGCCACCCTGCACTGAGGGTTCTTGGCGAGGCTCGCCTTGTGATTCATGAACTGACACAGGCACGCCCTCTGGGGTCTGTTGAGGTCGGTCCTGTCCAGAGGGGTTGAGTCTGGAAGAAGCGCGTTTCTGACGTGGCGGCATGGTTTGGTGTGGAATAGCACTCGGGCTCCCACTGTGGTCGCCAATTGATCGTACCTGATCAACACGATGAGTTGCTGCTGTCTGATGATGTTGCTCGGTCGTTGGGGTGAGGGACCGAATTCTGGGCCCCGCGCGGGTGGTACCTGCAAAGGCACTCCAACGCTCAAGTCAGAGGTGCTTCAACGGGCAGGGTCACAAGGTGAGTAAAAACGTACCTGAAGCCACATGCTAGTGTGGTATATATACTGTTGACTGCGCAGCCGTTGCGCTTATCTCGGAGCCGGCCGCGTCTTGCGGAGCAAGCTATGTATTGGGCCGCACTGGGCCTGTTGGGCGAAATTGGGCTTCGAGCCCACTCCGGAACAGAATTCCTTTGTAGATTCTGCCTAGCAGTGCTGGAGCAATGAAACAGCAATACAAGATGGTAAAAAGTAGAGAGAGAAGTTGTCAGTTTCTTCCTCTCCTTCGAACCAAAATATTATATCTAATACTACTTCCTAAAAATTGAGATCCTCTTAAATGAAGATGAGAAGCGGTATTTATAGGCTTCTTGATGGTTGTCGTGAGCTTAAAGGTTACCTTGAGAAGAAGTTAGGGTTTCCAATATTTTATTCTTCTTCAGAAGGCTTGATAAGATCACCCAACATGTGCAAAGAGTAGGTCCATTGGAGTGAGGACAAGTGTCACTTAGAAGGGTGACTCTTGTGAGCTAGAGGGTCTATGGTAGGAGCCGCACTTTTCCCACATGGCCACTTGCATTACTTTAGACGCATCATGACGTCATCACTAGGATGCTGGGGCATTCTGTGTAATGAAGATTGCTGGGGCAATACGTCTGTCTCTATTGCTGGAGCAATTGGTTGCTGACTATGATGCAGGGGCAATTGGATTTCTCCCTTTATTGCTAGGGCAATTGATTGCTGCAGCAATTGAACAAACACATAAAATACCATAATTCATAGAAAACAGTCATAAGTGTATCTAAACCTCATTTAACTTTAAAAGTTGCATTTCTTTTGTATTTCTTTATTTATCAAATATTATTACTGAGATTCTTACAATTATTTAGATTTGAAAGCGTAAATAACTCTATATAAAATAGAGTTATCACACCCCCAAACTTAAATCATTGTTTGTCCTCAAGTAATGACACTTGGATAAGGAAAAATTTATAACAAAAGGGTTTTAATTCTTTTCAGAAGATCAAATCAGCTAGACATCTCAAAAACATGTCTTTCACTAAGTGCACTTCTAGAACCTTTGTGATTGGATTTTTCAAAGAAATTCTTAGCCATAAGCTCTTCTCAACATTCAAGGTTATTGCTATCCATTTTATGTGAGTGTGTGCTTCACTGAACTCAGCTTGGTCTTTAACTAGTTTGAAATTTTCAGTTTGCTTTGGATAGAAAAAGTTTGCGTTTGATCAAGCCAGAAGGTTTTTTTTTCCGAAAGATAGAATAGGCTAACAATTCCCTCAGAGTAATGGGGGCCTTCAAAGCACAACAAAGGGTCTTGGATTTAGTATTTCAAATTCAGGGTCAGTGCTAATCTTTTTGGTGGCCACTTGGTTGCTGGAGCAATTATTGCTGGGGCAACTTGATTGCGCCTGCAATAAGAACTACTTTGAAGAGACTTTTAGCTATATTGTTTTCCTTACTGACCCCCTTTTTGCATTTCTTTTTCTTTTTTTATTCATTTTGATCTTTTTATCATGCATTTTTGGAACGGGTACAACTTTTGTTTTGGAGAAACTAGCTTTTCCTGATTTTGCTTTTTGTAGTAGTTCATAAGCCTAATTGCAGTGTCTTTCCTCTCCTTCTCATACGTAGCCTTAGTATGACCGATGCACCCCCAAACTTAATTCTTTATGCTATTCTATATTTTTAGTAAAAATTTTTAGCAATTGATATTGGTTCACTATTGCTACCCCTTGCTTAGTGAAGTTTCTTTAACTAGCTAAGTTCCTTTCTAAGCTCAGTTGCTATAGTGTAAAAGTAGAAACAAATTTCCAAAATTCTTTCAAAAAGGCACTTTTTCTTCCTTTCTTTTGCAAAAATTGTTTAGCTGATCATGCTTCTGAAATTTGTAACCCACAAATATAAACAATCTATAACTAAAAACATGTATTATAACCAATATAGCAGGTTTTCACAAAATATTCAAAATAGTTCACACAATATTAGTCCTCCCCCCAACTTAAAGATCAGCAGTGTCCTCACTGCTTAAATTAAGGAGAAACCAAACAAAAGACCTGCATATGTTATGGTCATATAATATAAAAGTTAGTTTATACAAAAGACATATAACAACTTTTAAATAAAAGTGTTACTGTTTAGGAGTTCCACTCCTTAGCCTGCTGCTTACCCTTATTGGAACAAGTTTGATCCTCTTCTTTTTCTTCTGAGATCCTTCAGGATTGGTTGTTTCTTCAACAGTTGCAGGGGCATTACCAGCTTTTGGCTCTTCACCAGCATTAGTGGTAGTGTCAATAGGGGTACTGGCAGTAGCTTCCTTATGAGTGACTTTGGCTAGCTCTTCTTCAGCTAATGTCTCCATCACCAGCCTTTTTGAAGCTTCTGTCTGGGCAGGGTCTACTGTTGTTGCTGCTTTGGTTGCTCCAGCATCTGTTGTTGGTTGCATTGCAGGGGCATCAGATGCTGTCTCCATTGCTGGGGCATGTGTTGCCTTCTTCATTGCTGGAGCATCCACTGCTTTATCCATTGCAGAAGCAATGGTTTCAGTTGCTGGCATTTCCTCCTGTGTAGATTTTTCTTTAAGCTGTTCCTCTTCATTCACTTCTTCTTCATGACCAGTCTCCTCTTCAGATACCTCCTCTTCTTCAGTTTCCTGGATATCTTGCAGTTTTCTCTTTGTACCTGCATGTTCAAAGTTAGAAACAGATGTTGCATCTTTAGATGCTGCAACAATACCAGGGTTTCCAAGAGGGGTTTCTGTTGTTGGGATTTCTGGTTCAAATGTTTCTTTAATGGGTGGTGGAACAGGTTGTTTTTCTTGTTCTTTGGGTGGTGATTTTGTTGGTGGTGGTAAATTGGTGGTTTATGGAGCGTGTGGTGGTTGGGTTGGTGTTGGGAATGTTTGAGGTGGAGTGATGTTCTGGTTTGGTGATGGTGTTTCCTGGGGTAGTTTTTCTGTTTTTGTTGGTTTTGGTGGGGCTTTGTACTTCTTTCTTGGGGCCTCCTCCATGACAATTTCTTCAACAGCTTCACTTCCTGCACTATCCTCATCAGTTTCAGTCTCTTCTTCATCTACCTCCTTCTTTATTTCCCTGGCAGCTTTAGTGGCTTCTTCCTCCTCACTTGTTTCCTCCAAATCCTCAGAACTCGGGATTGGTTCTTCTTCCATCACCTTCTTTTTCCCTTTTCCCTTTTCCCTTTTTCTGTTGTTGATGTTTCTTGACAGCTTTGTGTTGCATATCTTCCTCATTTTCTTCCTCCTCCGCTTCCTCTTCTTCTTCCACTTCCTTATCTTTCTCTTCCTCAAGCACCCAATATGGAAATATTGGTGAAGGCATGTTGCAGTATCCTTTGGTTAGTTTGTTGAACATGATGGTCTCCCATTCAAGATGTTCTTTCATGAATTTCCAGACAGCTCGTTGCTGGAGCAATGATTGCTGGGGCAATGAGCTGCTGAAACTCTCCTTTGGCAACTTGCTTCTTTCTTTGAAGTTTGCAGAAAATGGATTTTGTGGGAACTTTCCCAGTTCATCCTTTTCAATAGTAACCTCAGCATTGATGCAAAGACTAGTGATTAGGCAAGGGAAGAACAGATATCCAGTTTTCTTTGTCTTGCATGCCATAATCTCTTCAGCAATTACCCTCCCCACATCTATATTAGTTTATGTCATGATTGAATCCAGTGCAATCATTCTTTCCTTCTTTATTGAAGATGTGTGTGATGTGGGCAGCAGTGAGTGTGCAACAAATAGGTGCCAATTTCCTACTTCACTTCTAAGATACCTACTTTTCATTGTATACTCTGTTGCTGAAAAACTTTCCCAGACAGCATCACTAACAGCAATCCTAGATTTAACTTTAGGTTCAAAATGCTGGGTTATAATGTGGTCAGGCCCATTATAACCCAGCATGTATTCATCATTTATCACTCTAGGTTCAAAATGGACTCTTTTGCCTCTAACTATGGAATAGTAAAGGGGCTTACCTCCTTTTTGATCAGCAATTCCAGCGTAGAACTCACGAACAATCTGTTCGCAGTAGGATCCTCTGTGTTTGACGAACGTATCCCAGTCCAAGTTCTTGACTGTTGAAAGGAAAGAGGGAGATGCGTCTGTAAATTTGAAACCTCTTTCAGCAAGACATTCCCTATTCCAGAATTTTAGCCCTTCGTTGCTGAGAGCCATTGTTGTTTTCCTCGTTATAGGGCTAGATGCCTCTACAACAGATGATTTTCCTGTTGTTTTCTTTGCTGCTTGTTTCTTCACCATGATGGTTTTTTGGAAAATGTTAGGGTTTGGAAGGTTGAAAATGAAGGCGTGATTTCCAGAGAATGAGAGAGTTTGAAATGATAACGGTAATGTTGTGGGGGTAATGACGTGATTTAGTGGGGGATTAGGTGGTGAGATGGGATTTTGATGCGACTAAAAACTCACTTGTGGCACACATGCAGAGTGACACGTGGGTAGTGATGTGTTTCAAATAAAAATTGTATTTCTGTATGTTCTGAGGTTGGGACAAGTTTTTACTTAAAATTTCTCTTTCATTGCTGGAGCAGTGATTGCTCTTTTATTGCTGGGGCAATGGATCTCCTGGAATTGCTAGGGCAATGGATGCACCAGCAATGCTTCACCTGTAAAAAAAACACACTAAAAAAAGTTAGTTATTAAATCAAAAATTCATGGGGTAGCCTGACTATCTCTTTTACTTCATAGATTTTTAGCCTGACTATCTCTTTTACTTCAGAGATTTTTGAAATGGGTGATGACTTTGTCTATCACCACATGTTCACCATAGTACATTTTCACTCTTTGACCATTAACTTTGAAGGTAGTGTTGCATTTTTAATCAAATAGATCCACAGCACCATGAGGGTAGACTTTCAACAGTTTTAATGGTCCTGACCACATTGATTTGAGTTTCCCAGGGAATAATTTCAATCTAGAATTGTTGAGCAATACTTGTCCTCCTTCAATTAATTCCCTTCTTTGGATTTTTTAGTCATGCCATGTTTTTGTCTTGGCTTTGTAGATTTCAGCACTTTCATAAGAAAAATGCCTAATTTCTTCAAGCTCATTGAGTTGTAAAAGTCTTGATGTACCTGCTTGATCAAGATTGAAATTGAGCTTTTTGAGTGCCCAATATGACTTGTGCTCAAGTTCCACAGGTAGATGACATGCCTTTCCATACACTAGTCTGTAGGGTGACATTCCCATGGGTGTCTTGAATGCTGTTCTGTAGGCCCACAAGGCTTCATCCAAGTGTAATGACCAATCTTTCCTTGTAGGTCCTACCATTTTTTCAAGTATCCTTTTTACCTCCCTATTGGATAATTCTGCCCGTCCACTTGTTTGAGGGTGGTAGGCAGTTGCAATTTTGTGTTTCACCCCATATTTGGTTAGAAGATTATTGATCAGTTTGTTGCAGAAATGGGAACCTTCATCACTTATGATTGCTCTTGGAGTGCCAAATCTAGTAAAAATATTTCGTTGTAGGAATTTACTTACAGATTTGGCAATGCTACAGCTTCTACCCATTTAGAAACATAGTCCACAGCTACCAAGATGTATAGATTTCCAAAGGATGGAGGAAGTGGTCCCATGAAATCCATTCCCCAAACATCAAAGACTTCTATCTCTAAGATATTGGTTAGTGGCATTTCATGTTTATTTGAAATGTTTCCAGTCCTTTGACATTTATCACAGTTCTTGACCATTTGGTATGCATATTTGAATAATGTTGGACAATAGTAACCTGATTGTAGGACTTTGGCTGCTGTTCTGGTTCTGCCAAAATGTCCACCATAAGGGGCAGCATCGCAATGCTGCAACACTGATTGTTGTTCTATTTCTGCTAAGCATCTTCTCATTATTTGGTCTGGACATTTCTTGTAAAGAAAAGGATCATCCCAATAGTATTGTTTAACTATATGGAAAAATCTCCTTCTTTGTTGGTACTTCATATTTACAGGTGCTACTTTGCTTGCCAAAAAATTCACTATGTCAGCAAACCAAGGTGCAGCAGCATCAATTGCTCCAGCAATGGTTGCTCCTGCAATTGTTGCTCCAGCAATGGATGTTGTTGCTGAAATTGCTAATAATTTCTCATCTGGAAAGTTCTCCTTTATTTCTCCTTCCGTTGTACCTGCATAATCTCCTTCAAGTCTAGACAAATGGTCAGCTATCTGATTCTCCACCCCCTTTTTGTCACGAATTTCAAGATCAAATTCTTGGAGGAGGAGAACCCATCTTATTAGCTTTGGTTTTGCATCTTTATTTGAAATTAAGTACTTAATGGCTGAGTGATCAGTATAAACAATTACTTTGGTGCCAACTAAGTAGGATCTAAACTTATCAAATGCAAAAACCACTGCTAATAATTCTTTTTCAGTCACAGTATAATTCAATTGAGCTTCAATCAGTGTTTTGCTAGCATAATATATAGAATGAAAGATTTTATCATATATTTGCCCTAGGACTGCTCCCACAGCAAAATCACTAGCATCACACATCAGCTCAAATGGTTTTCTCCAATCTGGTGCGACTATTATTGGTGTTGTCACCAATGCTTTCTTCAGCTTTTCAAATGCTTCTAGGCATGTTTCATCAAAGTTGAATTGTATATTATGTTGCAAAAGCTGTCTTCTTTTGAGCACTGATCCTTTCTGTGGCCAACTGTAGCTGTTGGTTGCAATTTTGTCTATCAACTCACATGCTTCATTGTATGATGAATTTAGTAACACTCCTCCAGATGAGGCATCCAACATGAGTCTGGTTTGGGGCTCCAAACCATTATAGAATGTTTCCATTTGTATTATGACAGGTATACCATGATGATGACATTTTCTTAAAATTTCTTTCCATCTTTCCCATGCTTCAAACAGTGATTCTCCTTCTTTTTGTCTAAAAGAAGTTATACCATTTCTCATCCTGGCATTTTTTATTGGTGGAAAATATTTTGCTAGAAATTTTTCAGCTAGTTCATTCCACTCAGTGATAGAGTTAGGCTCAAGGGAATTTAGCCAAGCCTTTGCTTTATCCTTGAGGGAATATGGAAAAAGTTTTAATCTGAAAGCATTTTCTGAAACACCAGGGATGATAAAATTGCTACATATTTCTAAAAATTGTCTTATATGCAAATGAGGGTCCTCATGAGGAGAACCACTAAATTGACCCACTATTTGAAGCATTTGAAACATCATGGGTTTGAACTCAAAATGAGTTGCATTAATGTGAGGCCTGACTATGCTAGTTTGCATGTTTTGATGATCATACACAGCATAGTCCCTCCTTGGTCTCTCCCTATCATTTATCATACCTACATGTTGATGAATTGGTTTCTGTAATCATTCTCAGGAACATGATGTGAGTCATGAGCAGAACCTCTACCTCTTCCTGTACCTCTGTCAGAACCTCTACCTGTGCCATGATTAGAATCATCTCCTAATCCTGGTTCACACATTGTTTGTCTAGCTGTGCTTCTCTGTTTTTGAAGTTTGCACAACCTTCTAAATCCCCTTTCTATCTCAGGATCCAACTGGAATTCTGGTGTTTTGGACCTGGGCATATGCTGTAGCAACTATTGTTGGGGCAATGATTGCTGGGGCAATGATTGCTAGAGCAATACTTACTAAAACACAAGGAACAAACACCACAGTAAAATTATCACTAATTTACTACTAAGTTAAACAATAAAAATTAATGGCAATCCCCGGCAACGGTGCCAAAAACTTGTTGTGCTGAAAGGTGTGCAAGTATACATAGTCTTTAACAATTAATATAATGAAAGTAGAGATCGTACCCACAGGGATTGGATTAAATTTTTTTTTGAAAGTTTAAAATAGTAATAATACTAGTGCGAAGTAGAAATCAAAAATAAAAGGGTAAAATATGTTTTTAGTCCCTACAAAATCGACTCCTTCTAAGTTTAGTCCCTACATTAACGAAATAGGCGTTTTGGACCCTACATTTTTTTCTGTTTTCATTAATAGTCCCTGTCGTTAAATCCATCTGATTAGGCAACGGAAATGTGACGTGGCTGTTACACGTGGAATTTTTTTGTCTACGTGGCTTTTTTTATTTAGGGTAAAATATGTTTTTGGTCCCTACAAAATTGGGTCATTCTAAGTTTAGTCCCTACATTAACGAAATAGGTGTTTTGGTCCCTATCTTATTTTGCTGTTTTCATTATTAGTCCCTGACGTTAAATGTTGCTGATAGGGTTAACAGAATCATGACTGTACATGCCACGTGGACACTTTAATTGATGTGGTGTCCACGTGGCATGTATAATACCCGCATTGGGCCGTCTCCTGACTAATACCCGCATTGGGTCGCCTCCTATAGTTGATATAATTTATATATCCACCCACTTTGGGCCTCTCCTATACTTGATATAATTTATATATCTACCCGATTTGGGCCTCTCCTATACTTGATATAATTTGTAGAGTCATGATTTTGTTAGCTCAATCAGCAACATTTAACGTCAGGGACTAATAATGAAAACAGCAAAATAAGATAGGGACCAAAACACTTATTTCGTTAATGTAGGGACTAAACTTAGAATGACCCAATTTTGTAGGGACCAAAAACATATTTTACCCTAAATAAAAAAAGCCACGTAGATAAAAAAATTTCACGTGTAACAACCACGTCACATTTCCATTTCCTAATAAGATGGATTTAACGACAGGGACTATTAATGAACATGGAAAAAAATGTAGGGACCAAAATGCCTAATTCGTTAATGTAGGGACTAAACTTAGAATGAGCCGATTTTGTAGGGACTAAAAACATATTTTACCCAAAATAAAATATGATTGGTGTGTGTGAAAACAAAATTTTAAGTAACCAAGATAGAGATTGATTATTAATCAGTTAAGAGAGATAGTTGAAATGCCTTTTACAAAGTAATTTACTTTTAATAGGAATTATGACATATGTGATTCTGGGGCAATTATTGCTAAAGGATTGCTGCGGCAATGAATTGTTCCTGCAATGCATTGCTCCTGCAATGAATGCTCTAACAAGTGATGCGTGCTTTTCACCAACTAACGTTAGGGTTTCATCATAAGTCGTATATCTAAGCTCTAAATAAGTTCACCCCTGTATATGAAGTTCCCACGGTATCACCCTATGGACTATACTATCTGTTCTGGACTCAACCAGGGGGTCCAATTAGCAATACCAGGGGGTGCGATTAGCGATGAGATATGGATCAGCCCAATCAACTTTGCCCATATCCACTACATGCAAGCCCAATACACTTGGAGGGTTCAAATCGCCTCCACAGATCCGACGGTCCACAACGAACAGCAATTTCCTATAAATTCCGGCTCGCACAGCCACTCACGAGGTACACACTCTTCCTTTGCACATACACTGTCTTACTCTGATACTAACTTGAGCGTCGGAGTGGCTTGCAGGTACCCCCCCCCCCCCCCGGGCGCTCACTGACCTCCTGCCAGGGCAGCAAGAGACCTACCAACGGCAGCCGACCAAAAAGCTGCTCGGTACAGAACATTGGCGACCACACTGGGAGATATCTATCTTTCACATCACTAACTACTCGAACTTTTCTCTTGCTACTCCATGGCTCCCAGAGGTAGACCCCGGATTCAAAGCATTGCCGTACCGGCATCCCGACCAGAGGATACTCCGGAAGGCAACATCGTAACCCTACTTGACGAGGGTACCAGTCAGCCTGCCCAGCCTTCGAATGTGAGTCAGCTTTTGGATCTCCTGGCCAATCGCACTCAAGCTATACTGCATAAGGAAGACTAGTAGAGTGCTAAGGACATGCCCAACTCGGCACCCAGGAGGGCGCCTGGCCGGGTGCCAAGACAGCCCCAGGCAGTGCCCCTGAGGGCGTCTGGCTCCCATGAGGGCCCCTGGTAGGGCGCCAGGGCAGCATCAGACAGCGCCCTTGAGGGCGCCTGCCACCCACGAGGGCGCCTGGCCGAGCGCCATGCCAACATCAGGCAGCACCCATGAGGGCGCCTGGTAGGGCGCCAGGGCAGCATCTGGCAGCGCCCATGAGAGTGCCTGGCACCCATGAGGGCTCCTGGCAGGGTACCATGGCAACATCAGGTAGCGCCCATGAGGGCGCCAGGAGCATCAGGCAGCGCCCATGAGTGTGCTTGGCACCCATGAGGGCGCCATGGCAATATCAGGCAGCGCCCATGAGGGTGCCTGGCAGGGGAACCCTTCCTCCAGCAACAGTGACATCGAGCCCAAGAGGGCACCAACTCTCAGCAACACAACAAGGCGCCCAAGGTGCCCACGAGGGCGCCAGATCCCGCTCCAAGAGGCGGCAGCCAGACCAACACAAGGAGGCACCACCAGGGATCGCCATTGAGGAGATCCCCCGACCGACACAGGTATCAGGAGTTGAACTATGAGGACACCTCCCCCCGAAACTCAAGAAGGTTTTTAGAAGAAGGACCTTTCACTCGAAGGGTGAATGAATCTCAAGGATCTTGGAAAAGCAGCCAGCACTCAAGATGTATGGCGGAACCGGAGATCCAGACCGCCATCTGACGCACTTCTCCCTGATGATGTGCTATCGAGGCGCCAGGGAGCCTGTTCACTGTAAAATCTTCCCCCTCATTCTCGAAAATTCCGCACTAGAGTGGCTTCAAGAGCTAAGGCCGAACTCCATCTTCTCATGGGGGCAGCTGGTGAGAATGTTCACAGCTCGGTTCACTGCCTCCCAGTTGAAACCCAAATCGGAAGAGATTCTTAGGGAAATTAGGCAGGGAGAGAAAGAAACACTTAGAGAATATAGGGAAAGGTTCAACAAGGAGGCTGCCGACGTCAGGAACCTTGAAGACAAGATGAGGCTCTTTTGGATGAAGGTTGACCTCAAGAAGGGAAGCCTGTTTCAAAGGGAGATGGGGGTTAACAAACCCCGAAGCCTGTACGAGTTCCTTCAGAAGGAATCAAAAGTACATGGACTATGAAGAAGACAACATGGCCTACCAAGAGGAGGCCAAGGTTGGCAGCATGAAGGCTGGCCTGACTTGTTATGGGCACAGTACCAGCAAATGCAGCACCCCCAGGGATGGCATTGAAGAAAGGAAGCTCTCCCAATACGTGAATGAAGAAGAGTATGAAACTCGCGACTCCGAATAAGGAGCAGAGCATCAGGACTCGAGCCTATAAGGCTAGGCCTAGTTATGAATTTTGTTGTTTGAGCCCAAAAGCAGAATATCAAGAAAGAAAAAGGGTCCAACTCTATAGTCAGGAGTGGAGAGAAACAAGTCTGAGACCCAACATACCATGCAGGGAGGGACTTCTTAGGTCGTAGGGGGAAACCTCAACATTAACCTAAAGCCAAGATCATCTCTCCAAGTATGGGAGTCAAGGGTGTCATGGCGCGCTCATCTTCCTAAAGCAAAGCAGCCAAGATCACGGCACCCACCCGGCGGGGATCCAAGGCATGAGACCACGATGTCTTGGGTATCAAGTGCCATGAAAGGCGCGGAAGTCAAGCAAATGACGAGACCATGAGGTCACAGTTACCAGAGATACCCACCTACAAGGGTGATGTCTAGTCTGCAGGCCATAACTTCATCTGTGTTTATTCGATTGAGGCGTGTAAGCTTGCGTTAGAAAGCTAAGAAGTAGAGCTACAATTCTCATGTTAATCTAGAAATCCAATTCATACGTCTCCGCACCCAGGAAGGGAAACAAGCTGACAGCACCATGGCAAGCCAGCACCCAAGGCGCCCAGGAGGGCGCCAAATCCTGTTACAGAGGCAGCCAGCGTGGCGCGTAAGAAAATTAAGGGATGCATGAGCATGTGAGTGCATGAGCACGTAAGAAAATAAAAGAGTGCATGAGCACGTAAGAAAATTAAAGGATGCATGAGCATGTGAGTGCATGGGCACGAAAGAAAATAAAAGAGTGCACGAGCACGTAAGAAAATTAAAGGATTCATGTACATGTGAGTGCATGAGCACGAAAGGAAATAAAAGAGTGCACGAGCATGTGAGCAAAAAAACAAAGTGCAAGAGCACGTGAGAAAATAAAATAGTGCACGAGCACGTGAGCAAAAAACATAGTGCACGAGCACGTGAGCAAATAACATAGTGCTCGAGCACGTGGGAAATTGAAATGGTACACGAGCATCTGGAAAAACAGAATGATGCATGAGCATCCGAGAAAATAAAATAGTGCATGAGCACGCGAGAAATCAGATAGTGCATGAGCACGTGAGGCGGCACCCAGGAGGACGCCTGGCAGGGCACTAAGGCAGCCACAGGCAGGCACCCAAGGCGCCCAGCAGGGCGCCACCAACGGAAGAATGGGAACCACCCCCTACTTGCACATGGTAGAAAACAATTGGTTAATTACTTTCCATCAATCACCTCGATCAAGGCAAGTCAATGAAAAATATCAAGAGACGAACAGGATAATCGCTGTGATCAGCTGACAAACTTAGCAGGCCCGACAACGACACGAGCGGAAAGGGCGACCTAACCTACAAGGGCATTGTAAACGACAACGTCAAGTCAAGACCATCCCCCAGGATAATCTCGACTTACGGGGCAACAGTGGAACCTGGTCAATATTCGCCAGAGACACCGCCGGGGATCACCATCGAGGAGACCCCCCGACCGACACAGCTCAATACCAACGCAAGACGGCAGCAAGAAGGATGATCTGGCTTGATTAGGCACAGCAAATGGAACACCCTCAGGGACGACATTAAAGAGCAGATCCATAACACTGGTCCCTAACAGTAACACTTATTCCCAAAGGAAACTTCACCAAGATCAAAAAAGAGAAAGGGTCCAACCCCATAGGAAGGAGGGGGGCAATGCTAGTTTGAGATCCTACCTACCGAGCAGGGAGGGACTGCCTGGATCGCAGGGGCACGAGTCGACCTACTCGGTTCACGAAGCGGCTATCAAGAGACGTTGCAACCTCTGATGGGTGGGTTAAATTCGGATCGATTCTGATAAACTCCTGTCAGAGTCCCTAGATGGGCGAAGCGGCATCGCAAATGTCGCAACCTCTAATGGGTGAGTTAAATTCGGATAGATTCTGATAAACTCCTGTTAGAGTCCATAAGGCGCGAAGCGGCATATCGAAAAGGTCGCAACCTCTGATGGGTGAGTTAAATTCGAATCGATTCTGATAAACTCCAGTCAGAGTCCCTAGATGGGCTAAGCGACATCACAAATGTCGCAACCTCTGATGGGTGAGTTAAATTCGGATCGATTCTGATAAACTCCTGACAGAGACCCTAGATGGGTGAAGCGGCATCGCAAATGTCGCAACCTCTAATGGGTGAGTTAAATTCGGATAAATTCTGATAAACTCCTGTTAGAGTCCATAAGGCGCGAAGCGGCATATCGAAAAGGTCGCAACCTCTGATGGGTGAGTTAAATTCTGATCGATTCTGATAAACTCCTATCAGAGTCCCTAGATGGGCGAAGCGGCATCGCAAATGTCGCAACCTCTAATGGGTGAGTTAAATTCGGATAGATTCTGATAAACTCCTGTTATAGTCCATAAGGCACGAAGCGGCATATCGAAAAGGTCGCAACCTCTGATGGGTGAGTTAAATTCGGATCGATTCTGATAAACTCCTGTCAGAGTTAACATTGCCACGGAGTGATATGAGATTATACATTCAGATGCACAAAGCAAGGACTGGCGCCCGAGCCCACCTTGCGCATGCTAGTCATAGGAATGAGAATCAAGCCTGACAAAGACCTCATGATCAAATCAAAGGAGGCTTGACTCTAGAACGGCTTTCGGATATAAACAATGGCCAATCACTTTGTCGTAGGCAGCATAGAAGAATCTCCACCACCTCATGCTCAAAAAGCAGATCATCATCAGAAGAGGTAACGACAAAGCCAGGGAAGCCGGCTTCCTCCGAAGGCACGTTATCACTCACCATCTCTCAACCTGCGGGATAGGGGGCAGAACAAGCGGTTACAAGACAGACAGGAAAACTTGCAGACAACCCCCTCCCCTGAGGTTCGGGACTTCAACAAAACAAGACATGCCCGAACACCCCCTCCCCTGAGGTGGGGGACGTCAACAAAACAAGACGTGCTCAAACACAAAAAAAACTAGAAATATAAGCTAAGGGACAGCCCAAATCACCGTGGTAGTAATTTAGAAGCGGTAAAACTCGTGGAAATGTGAACGAGGTAATGGTAAGGACAAGAGAAGCAATTCCCCTTGGCACCAAGCACACGTCTACACAAGTCGGCACCCAAGAGGGCGCCTGGCAAGGAGGGCGCCCATGAGGGAGCCTACAAGGTAGCAACCAGCGCCCATGAGGGCGCCTAGCAGGAGCAGGAGGGCGCCATGGGGGCGCCTGGCAGAGGCAACCAGCGCCCATGAGGGCGCCTGGCAGGACCAGCAGGGCGCCTATGAGGGCGCCTGGCAGGACTAGGAGGGCGCACATGAGGGCGCCTAGAAGAAGCAACCAGCGCCCATGAGGGCGCCTGGCTGGACCAGGAGTGCGCCTGGCAGAAGCAACCAGCGCCCATGAGGGCGCCTGGCAGGAGCAAGCAGCGCCCAGCAGAGGGGCGCCTGGAAGGGGGCAGTCTGAAAGCAAATCCATCGCAACGGGGTAGTCAGCACTATGCAGTAAGGCACCCACAGGAGCACCGAAAAGCCACCCAGCACACGCAAGCAGGGAACAACACCCAAGGCACCCAGGAGGGCTGTAACAGCCCAATTAATTGAGTTAATTATTTTGTTAAGTGATTTAATTATTTAATTGATTTAATTGTGTCAGTAATTAATTTATGTAGTTAAATATCTAGGATTTGTGTTTTGAGAAAAATAAGTGAAGTAATAAAATATATGTATGCTTGTGTATGTGAGCTTTATTAGTAATTGGAACGAATACAAATAAGAGGATTAGAGGAGAGGGCCTTGTGTGGGTTAAAAATAATAAAATTAGAGGTGTTAGTGTTAAGCCCTTGATTAATTCGAATTAGCCCAATTAATAGAAGCCCGTAATCCAAGCATACTTAAGCTAGAAAATTAAGGTTTAGCTCATTGTGTGCCAAGAAGAAAGAAAACGCGAATTAGAGAGGAGAGTGAGAGAGAGGAGGCGCAGCCATAGGAGAAGAAGGAGAAGAGGGAGGCGCAACCTAGGAGGAGCAAGGAAAGGCTAAGGTTTCACTCGTTTCATCTCCTAAGGGCTAAGGTAAGGGTGGGTTTAACGTTGATAATGGGTTTATGATGGGTGTATGGGTAGTTAGGGCTTGTAAAATCAATTTGTGTTGTGGTTGTTATATGAGATAAGAAAATTGAATATTGAGTTGGGTGATTTGATGAGCCTATGGATCGATTTCGTGTTATGAGATGAGGAGAATATGTGATGGAGTGATTGAGATTGAATTAGGATGTGAAGTATGTGGTGTTATAATTTATTGAGTATTTGAGGCTTATGTTGTAGTCAAATTGTTAGTTTATGATTGTGTGAATAAATACAATAAGTTTGTGAATAAATTGAGAAATGTGGGATTGTGTGCTTGAGATGTGAAGAGGGGTATGTTTTGTATGATGTTGCTGTTTTTTTTAAAAATGAGGTGCTGTTGCTGTTTTTAAAAATAAGGTTATATGTTGCTGTTTTTTTTAAAAAAATGAGGTGCTGTTGCTGTTTTTAAAAATATGGATATATGTTGCTGCCTTGCTGTTTTCTCACTATTTTGCTGCTGTTTTTGGAGCAATTATGTTGCTGTTTTCTCACTATTTTGCTGCTGTTTTTGGAGCAATTATGTTGCTGTTTTCTCACTATTTTGCTGCTGTTTTTGGAGCAATTATGTTGCTGTTTTTCTCACTGTTTTGCTGCTGTTTTTGGAGTAATTATGTTGCTGTTTTTCCCACTGTTTTTCTTGCTGTTTTTGATCAAATATGTGCTGTTTTTCTCAATTTAAAGGTGCTGTCCACTTAAAAATTAAAGTGCTGTTTCCTTCAATTTAAATGTGCCGTTTACTCAAATTTAAATGTGCTGTCTACTCCAATTTAAAAGTGCTGTTTCCTTATACTTAAAAGGTGCCGTTTCTATATTTACGAGTTGTTGTTACTGTAAAATAAACACTGCTGTCACTGTAAAATAAATATTACTGTTGCTGTTTTAAAAGTGCTAATGCTGCTGTTTTTCTTTATAATTTAATGTGCCGTCTTCCTTAAATTAAACGTGCTGTTTTGCTTAGATTTAATGTGTTGTTTTCCTTAAATCTAAGTGTGTTGTTGCCTTGAATTTAAAGGCACTGTTTTCTTATACCTTTCGAGTCACGGTTATGTGAAAGTTATTTTAAGTAAATGCGGGTGTTGTTCTTGTCCTAGAGGTGTTGTTTCCCTAATGTAATGATGTTGTGAACGGGTGAGAATTTCGAGGTAGCTGTGATGCTACAACACGTGATATTGTTATAAATGCTTCAAAACGAGATATGATGATATAGTATTTGTCAATTAAATACTTTGAGTTGGTGTAATTGGTGCATGAGTCATGAGTCGCATTGTCATATGCATTTCTTGGTGGTATAGGCTTCGGCCTCTTTGAGATTATTTTTGGTGGTATAGGCTTCGGCCTCTTGCCCGTCGTGGCTTATTTTACGAGATCGGTACCGCATGCATATGCCCAGAGGGGTTGCATTGTTGCATAGTCCATACATAAATATGTAACGTGTCTTGGTGTTGACTTTCTGTGTTACGAGTCGGTGTCTGGTGTGATGTTTTCGTTACGAGGTAGTTGTGATGCTACAATACGTGGTATCTTATGAGGTGAGTTATAACGAGACATGATGATGTAATATCCATTAATTAAATAGTTGAGTTTGCGTGGTGTTATGATGTATTGACCTTCTGTGTTACGGTGATTTACCTGCTGCCTATATATTGCTATCATGCACTCATTATTTCTGTTAAGCTCACCCCTTCTGCTTGGAATGTTGCTCTATTGTGGCAACGCTGCAGGTGATCGTTAGCGCTCGTGGAGGATCTATTAGGTGTACTTTCCTTCTCGTTGAGTCCGAGTCAGCTCTGATGTGTAACACCGGGGCGGGGTTTAGTTTTCGTTTGGCGAACTGGTTCTGTGGTTTTGAGAGTTTTGGCTTAATGCCTATTTATTTTTGGAGTTCGACTGGATGTCTTGTTTATTTGGAGATGTTAAACAATTTTTTGATTCCGCTGCTTAGAGATTACTTGTATTTGTTTTGAGGATTTATTTTTAGGTAACTTTGGAATCTTTACGTGTTGAAAAAAAAAAGGTGTGACGCCCTCGCGGTACTCTGATAACCGCGCGTTTATTTATATTTACTAAAGGGGGGTGTTACATTAGTGGTATCAGAGCAGTTCGGTCTGTCCGGCCGGTAGTCGAGTCGTCAAGTTGAGTAGCATTTGAGCTTTGTTACTCGCTTTTGATTTCTGTTTCTGTTGCAGTGTTGAAATGGCAGGACGGAACGATGCTGCACTCACTGCTGCTATGCAGGCTATGGCTCAGGTCGTCCAGAATCAACAGGGTGATGCTGGTTCGCGCAGTCTGGCCACTTTTCAGAGGGAGAACCCTCCTACTTTTAAGGGCAAGTATGATCCTGATGGCGCGTTAGCATGGCTAAAGGAAATGGAGAGGATTTTCAGGGTAATGGACTGCACCGAAGCTCAGAAAGTCCGCTATGGTACTCACATGTTAGCTGAGGAGGCTGACGACAGGTGGTTGGAGGCTAGGCAGAGATTGGTGACCGCAAATGAGGAGATCACTTGGGAAGTGTTCAACAGGGAATTTCTGAGAAAGTACTATCCTGAGGATGTCCGCGGAAAGAAAGAAATTGAGTTCTTAGAGCTGAAGCAGGGTGGTATGTCAGTGACTGAGTATGCTACCAAGTTCACTGAGTTGTCCAAGTTTTACCCGCACTATGTTGGAACTGCTGCTGAATTTTCGAAATGTATTAAGTTTGAGAATGGACTGCGGGCTGACATTAAGAAAGCGATAGGGTACGAGAAGATCCGGGTGTTTTCTGAGCTAGTTGACAGCTGCAGGATATTTGAGGAAGACAGCAATGCCCACTCTAGGGTCATGAGAGATAAGCAGAGGAATTCCTCGGATCGTAGTAAGCCGTACGATGTCCCGAATGAAAAGGGGAAGCGGAAGGCCGCTGACGACACGAGAACAAGTGGGGGAGATGCTGCTGCTAGCGTGGTATGTTACAAGTGTGGGAAGGTTGGTCATAAGCGCACAGATTGTCCGGGTGATGTGAAAAGGTGCTACAAATGTGGGAAAGAGGGCCATATGGCAACTAACTGTGATCGTAAGGATACACTCTGTTTCAACTGCGGTGAGGGAGGACACATCAGTGCCCAGTGTCCGAAACCAAAGAAAGAACGGTCTTCTGGAAAGGTGTTTGTTCTGGCAGGTGCTGAGCCTACGGAGGAATGATGGTAGTATTAGAGGTACGTGTCTCGTTATAGGTGCTCCGCTAGAATCTATTGTTAATACCGACGCTACTTATTGTTTTGTTATTGTTGCATGCTGCGAAACGTTTAAGTCCTGTATTACCTGCTATAGCTGTAATGTGTCGCCTGGTGTGTTTTCTTTTTGTGTCGCTTGTCGATTTTCGACGAAGACTTTGCTGTGAATTTTATTGGTTTGCCGTTGGGTGGATTAGAGGTAACCTTTGGGTATGAACTGATTAGAGCATTACTATATTCATATTGGTTAGATTTTCGAGGACGAAAATATACTAAGTGGGGGAGAGTTGTAACAGCCCAATTAATTGAGTTAATTATTTTGTTAAGTGATTTAATTATTTAATTGATTTAATTGTGTCAGTAATTAATTTATGTAGTTAAATATCTAGGATTTGTGTTTTGAGAAAAATAAGTGAAATAATAAAATATATGTATGCTTGTGTATGTGAGCTTTATTAGTAATTGGAACGAATACAAATAAGAGGATTAGAGGAGAGGGCCTTGTGTGGGTTAAAAATAATAAAATTAGAGGTGTTAGTGTTAAGCCCTTGATTAATTCGAATTAGCCCAAATAATAGAAGCCCGTGATCCAAGCATACTTAAGCTAGAAAATTAAGGTTTAGCTCATTGTGTGCCAAGAAGAAAGAAAACGCGAATTAGAGAGGAGAGTGAGAGAGAGGAGGCGCGGCCATAGGAGAAGAAGGAGAAGAGGGAGGCGCAACCTAGGAGGAGCAAGGAAAGGCTAAGGTTTCACTTGTTTCATCTCCTAAGGGCTAAGGTAAGGGTGGGTTTAACGTTGATAATGGGTTTATGATGGGTGTATGGGTAGTTAGGGCTTGTAAAATCAATTTGTGTTGTGGTTGTTATATGAGATAAGAAAATTGAATATTGAGTTGGGTGATTTGATGAGCCTAGGGATCGATTTCGTGTTATGTGATGAGGAGAATATGTGATGGAGTGATTGAGATTGAATTAGGATGTGAAGTATGTGGTATTATAATTTATTGAGTATTTGAGGCTTATGTTGTAGTCAAATTGTTAGTTTATGATTGTGTGAATAAATACAATAAGTTTGTGAATAAATTGAGAAATGTGGGATTGTGTGCTTGAGATGTGAAGAGGGGTATGTTTTGTATGATGTTGCTGTTTTTTTTAAAAATGAGGTGCTGTTGCTGTTTTTAAAAATAAGGTTATATGTTGCTGTTTTTTTTAAAAAAATGAGGTGCTGTTGCTGTTTTTAAAAATATGGATATATGTTGCTGCCTTGCTGTTTTCTCACTATTTTGCTGCTGTTTTTGGAGCAATTATGTTGCTGTTTTCTCACTATTTTGCTGCTGTTTTTGGAGCAATTATGTTGCTGTTTTCTCACTATTTTGCTGCTGTTTTTGGAGCAATTATGTTGCTGTTTTTCTCACTGTTTTGCTGCTGTTTTTGGAGTAATTATGTTGCTGTTTTTCCCACTGTTTTTCTTGCTGTTTTTGATCAAATATGTGCTGTTTTTCTCAATTTAAAGGTGCTGTCCACTTAAAAATTAAAGTGCTGTTTCCTTCAATTTAAATGTGCCGTTTACTCAAATTTAAATGTGCTGTCTACTCAAATTTAAAAGTGCTGTTTCCTTATACTTAAAAGGTGCCGTTTCTATATTTACGAGTTGTTGTTACTGTAAAATAAACACTGCTGTCACTGTAAAATAAATATTACTGTTGCTGTTTTAAAAGTGCTAATGCTGCTGTTTTTCTTTATAATTTAATGTGCCGTCTTCCTTAAATTAAACGTGCTGTTTTGCTTAGATTTAATGTGCTGCTTTCCTTAAATCTAAGTGTGCTGTTGCCTTGAATTTAAAGGCACTGTTTTCTTATACCTTTCGAGTCACGGTTATGTGAAAGTTATTTTAAGTAAATGCGGGCGTTGTTCTTGTCCTAGAGGTGTTGTTTCCCTAATGTAATGATGCTGTGAACGGGTGAGAATTTCGAGGTAGCTGTGATGCTACAACACGTGATATTGTTATAAATGCTTCAAAACGAGATATGATGATATAGTATTTGTCAATTAAATACTTTGAGTTGGTGTAATTGGTGCATGAGTCATGAGTCGCATTGTCATATGCATTTCTTGGTGGTATAGGCTTCGGCCTCTTTGAGATTATTTTTGGTGGTATAGGCTTTGGCCTCTTGCCCGTCGTGGCTTATTTTACGAGATCGGTACCGCATGCATATGCCCAGAGGGGTTGCATTGTTGCATAGTCCATACATAAATATGTAACGTGTCTTGGTGTTGACTTTCTGTGTTACGAGTCGGTGTCTGGTGTGATGTTTTCGTTACGAGGTAGCTGTGATGCTACAATACGTGGTATCTTATGAGGTGAGTTATAACGAGACATGATGATGTAATATCCATTAATTAAATAGTTGAGTTTGCGTGGTGTTATGATGTATTGACCTTCTGTGTTACGGTGATTTACCTGCTGCCTATATATTGCTATCATGCACTCATTATTTCTGTTAAGCTCACCCCTTCTGCTTGGAATGTTGCTCTATTGTGGCAACGCTGCAGGTGATCGTTAGCGCTCGTGGAGGATCTATTAGGTGTACTTTCCTTCTCGTTGAGTCCGAGTCAGCTCTGATGTGTAACACCGGGGCGGGGTTTAGTTTTCGTTTGGCGAACTGATTCTGTTGTTTTGAGAGTTTTGGCTTAATGCCTATTTATTTTTGGAGTTCGACTGGATGTCTTGTTTATTTGGAGATGTTAAACAATTTTTTGATTCCGCTGCTTAGAGATTACTTGTATTTGTTTTGAGGATTTATTTTTAATTAACTTTGGAATCTTTACGTGTTGAAAAAAAAAAGGTGTGACGCCCTCGCGGTACTCTGATAACCGCGCGTTTATTTATATTTACTAAAGGGGGTGTTACAAGGGCACCCACTCTCAAAAACGAACAAGCACCCGGGAAAGCGCCCACGAGGGCGCCCGTGTTAGGATGTCTTAGCACCTTGGCACAAGGCGCCCAGGGGGCACCAACATCAGAATACGCCACCCTAGCCTGGTGCCTAGCACAAGGATTACACCAAAGGAGGTGTGAGTCGCGGTCGCAACGAAGTGATCTCATACGACCTGACAAGACAGACAAAGAACGCTTGGAAAAATTTCTCCTTTTTACTCTAGAGAGTGAAAATGACAAAACACAGTTGTTACAAAGGCAATCTCCCGCGCAACCTCACAAATCCGGCAAATCGACGAAAATCCTTCAAGCCAAGACCATCCTTCGGAATAATCTCGGCTTGGGGGGCAACTGTTTTGGACTCAACCAAGAGGTCCAATTAGCAATACCAAGGGGTGCGATTAGCGATGAGATATGGATCAACCCAATCAACTTGGCCCATATCCACTACATGCAAGCCCAATACACTTGGAGGGTTCAGATCGCCTCCACTGATCCGATGGTCCACAACGAACAGCAATTTCCTATAAATTCCGGCTCGCACAGCCACTCACGAGGTACACACTCTTCCTTAATTTGCATATACACTGTCTTACTCTCATACTGACTTGAGCGTCGGAGTGGCTTGCAGGTACCCCCCCGGGCGCTCACTGACCTCCTGCCAGGGCAGCAAGAGACCTACCAACAGCAGCCGACCAAAAAGCTGCTCGATACAGAACACTATCCTATGTCTAGGTTTTAGTATGGTTTTAACAAAGTTTCCTTTAATTAAAACTCTTACCCATATTAGTTCTTGTGTTCAAATCACAAACCATGTCTGTATTCGTGACCCTACTTATTCTAAGTGATCAACCTTAAAATAAGTTTGAAAGAATTATAGTACAAGAACTAAATTGCAAGCATCAATATAACCTAATACTATTTAAAGATTCATTACGAAGTTAAGGCATCCCAACTAATGTATTCAGTTCATACTTGACATAACTAAGCTCAGATAAATATAACAAGTCATATTTATATGATTGAAATTACAAAGTAAGGAAAATAAGATAGAGATTACACGAATGAAATTCCTTTGTAGATTCTGCCTAGCAATGCTGGAGCAATGAAACAGCAATACAAGATGCTAAAATGTGGAGAGAGAAGTTGTCAATTTCTTCCTCTCCTTCGAACAGAAATATTATATCTAAGACTACTTCCTAAAAATTGAGATCCTTTTAGATGAAGATGAGAAGCGGTATTTATAGGCTTCTTGATGGTTGTCATGAGCCTCAAGGTTACCTTGAGAAGAAGTTAGGGTTTCCAATATTTTTTTCCTCTTCAAAAGGCTTGATAAGATCACCCAACATGTGCAAAGAGGAGGTCCATTGGAGTGAGAACAAGTGTCACTTAGAAGGGTGACTCGTGTGAGCTAGAGGGTCTATGGTAGGCGCCGCATTTTTTCCACATGGCCACTAGCATTACTTTAGAGGCATCATGACGTCATCACTAGGATGCTGGGGCATTCAATATGGTGAAGATTGCTGGGGCAATACTTCTGATAAGCTCTAATTTAGTGCATTTTTAGAGTCACTTTTGAGTCATTTTTAGAGCTATTATTATTATCTAAATAAATAAGTGACTCAAATTGCTATTTATTTTGTAGGAAGAAGATAGATAAAGAAGTTGTTTTAATGAGTTGTTTGAAGCCAAATAGGGGTGTCGTTAGCAAAAGAAGCATGTGGCCCAAGTGTGGAAAAATAAAGTCCAAGTCCAATTCCAAATAAACCTAACATGAGAAGAAGGGACGTGAGTTAAAAAAAGAAAAGCTTGGGCAATAAAAAAGATAGTAGCCGCACAAAGAGTTAATTTTCATAATTAAAAGAATTGAAAGGAAACAGTGGCCGTGGAAGACAATTGAATTCAAAGGACGGCAACAGTACGCATAAAAAGAAAAGTCACGCACGCACAGTACACACGACAATAAAACAGTAGCGCCGGCAAATAGAGAAGAGAGTTTTGGGTACCCGTTCTTGACATCGTGAGAGAGCTCTGGAGCAGAAAAAGGAGACGAAATTTGCAGGATCAGAAATTTCTCTATTCCGGGTTATTTTTATCTCTATAATTTATGACTCCTAATTTTATTTTATTTTTCTCGAACACTATGGATAGCTAAATCCTCTTCTAGGGTCTTAGGTCGATCTTACATGTTTAGAGACCTTTTTATGTTCTAATTTCTGGTTTGAATTCCTGGTTTTTATTTCAATTAATATTATCCTATTGTTTTTATCACATAATTAGGATTGACAACCCTTTGCATGTTCATAATCAATTAGTTGATCAGCGATCGTACTGCAATTAGTTGGTGGACCTATAGGATAATTGAGACTAAGATTAATGCATGACCAAACGTTAATTTAGTCTTCCAATCATTCAACCTTTTTGTTCTTTATGCTTTTCTTGGATTTAAATTCTTGCATGACCAAACAAGGGTTAATTTAGGAAAAAGAATATTAATCGCGAATGACCAAACGGATTAATAGTTTTAGTAAAGGGATTGGTAATTGAATAAAACAAGGAATTCAGGTAGAATTAGACATAGAGGAATCGAAGCTTGCAAGTGAAACCGTGACCCTAGACCTCTCTCCATTGGTTAATCTTTACATTTTAATTCTTGCTATTTATTTCTTTTTATTTTTAGTTTCTATAACCACCAAATATTCGTTCGTCTAAATAATAATTAATCTTAAGTAGTTTGGTACTTATTAATTAATCCCTGTGGAGACGATATTTTTTATACTACTTCTGCGAGAGAGTACACTTGCTCTAAGTGTGTTTTTAACGCAACAACTTCTGTCTCTATTGCTGGAGCAATTGGTTGCTGACTATGATGCAGGGGCAATTGGATTTATTCCTTTATTGCTAGGGCAATTGATTGCTGCAGCAATTGAACAAACACATAAAATACCATAATTCATAGAAAACAATCATAAGTGTATCTAAACCTCATTTAACTTTAGAAGTTACATTTCTTTTGTATTTCTTTATTTATCAAATATTATTACTGAGATTCTTATAACAATTATTTAGATTTGAAAGCGTAAATAACTTTATATAAAATAGAGTTATTATCCACCTCTATCCTTCGGTGTACATATACGTTCCTAAATCATCCAAGCCATCTTATTCATGTCCTCATCGCCTCCAAAAAGGAACCTCCTTTCCAATTTTAGAATTTCTTCTATCACTTTTTTTGGGGCTTTAAAGAATGAAAAGAAGTAAAGAGGTAATGTTGATAGTACCGAGTTTATGAGGGTCTTCCTCCGATAGAAAGTTGCCTACTCTTCCAACTATTGAGTCTAGTCTTAATTGAGTCAATGACGGGCTGCCATGTGCTCTTTCTTCTAGGATTGGAACTTGAAAGGAAAAGTTCCAATATTGCATGTAAGAAAATGAGATATACCCCTCATGATCCTCTCTTCAATATTGATCCTGATCACATTACTTTTTGCGAAATTAACCTTTAGACTGGACACCATTTCGAAGCATCTCAAAATAGCTTTCAAACACCAAACACTTCTCTCTTTGCCATCACATAGAAAAATCGTATCACCCGCAAATTGTAACATTGGAAATGACAAAGATTCACTTACTTTGAAGCCGAATAGACAATGAGCTTCCACACCTTTTCGTACTAAATCCGCCAAACTTTCTGTCGCTACCAAAAACAAGAATGAAGCTAATTGATCGCCCTGCTTCAATCCTCTTTGAGCTACAAATTCTTTCGTTGGACTGCCATTTACTAACACCGAGTAAATGGCAGCATTAATGCACCTTAGTTTCTTTTAATCTATGAGCCTGCGGGCTACCCATGGCCCGACTAGGTTATCCAGACACTGACCTAGGCTTTTTTGGGCTGGGCTAAAAAGGCCGAATATAAAAATTAGCTTAATTCCTTCAGCCCAAGTCTTATATTTTCTCGGGCTATCCGGATCATACTGGCGGGCTTGACCAATTTTGCCAGCTCTACTAACAGAGTTCGATCCTGGAATTGACATCTAAGTAAATTATTTTTTCCGATATTTGTTATTTATGTGGAATTAAATAGAACCCAACTCCTAAAATTCCCAACTCATTCCAACACTCTTCTTCTTCTCTCACACCAAGCAACTTCCATGGCCTCCCTAATCTCTTCCCATGAACTCTCAAGAATGTTAATTTTAAACTTGAAACAAACACCCCAATGGGAAAGTCAAGCCACCGATAAAATTGTTGGGAAATACCAGAGATAATAACAATCTCTATACTTAAATATTTTCCCCACTTGCAAAATAATAGGACAACAGAAAAATGCACTTCTTGGAACAATATTAATGCTGAATAATAATTATTAGAGGCAGAAATTTTTCACGTGGAAAACTCTTTTCAATGCGAGAGGATAGAAACCACAAGACCTTATCCAGAAAATCTTCCACTTTATAGAGTAATGGGTACACAAAAGTCTTCCTATAAGCACTAGGTAATAGTAGAACAACAACTTTCACCAACAATAGTGGAAACAGTGCACAAAAATACCCCAACAAAGGGTGCAAAAAACCAGCTAATAGAAAAGGCAAAACTAAAGATGTTAAAATAACTAACTCTGATAAGAATAACATACTAAAATCTCAACAAAAAAAACAGAGCAAGTTAGTTGGACACACTTCTACTAGACTGGACACACTTCCACCACTAAAATCCCTTTTCTCTTTGTCTTCTAGTTGTCGGCAATGTGCTCTTCACATTTTTCTCTCGAAAATCTCTCCAGTTTCTCTCTCTCACTCATAGTTCTCTTTAGGCACACAGTGTTGCTAATATATGGTTTTCTAGTGGGACATAACACTAAAAAACAATATATTAGCGAGCGTAGTGGTAAATGAAAACTTATACCTTGCAAGACCACTGTTTGAATTCACGTGTAGTCTTTTTTCACATGTTCTGTTTTTGTAACCTAAAATAATCAATTATTCATAAAACTGAAAGATGACATGATTCAAACTCTGGTCCTCTTCGCACATCACAACAAGAAAATTGAGTTTTTCCAACAGACAAAAAATATCACTAAATGTGAAACGCCGGTAGTAAAAGTGATTTTGACATTTACCCTCCGCAATTCTCTCTCTAAAGGATGTACTATGACATCTAACCACATATTTACCCAATGGTAAACTTTGACGGCCACTATAACTCTCACACATAGATTAATAACTTTCAATTTTGACTTCTACGTACAGTGTTGCCCTTTTGATTTTCATTACATTAATTATTTTTATTTCTATGATAAATGTTTCTAGATGGAACTGAAATTCATATAAATTAGCGAGTTAAACTATTTTCTATGCTTCTAGTCCTTCATATACAATAGGGCAAGTTTTTTTTTTTTTGACTAGCTCGCATTATACACCATCAATAATTAAAAAGAATAATTTTAAAAAAATGCTCTTTGTTCTTTAACCCCAATACGAGAATAAATTAAAAAAAAATATGCTACTGCCATTGTGCTGTAGAAAGAAACAAAATAATTAGCATCATGTGATAATGTAGTTGGAAATTGGCGTTAATTAGAGGATGCGCCTGCCATTCTTCATCATATATTGGATGAAGAAGATGGACTCGGGGCTTAGACGATTAAAAAGAACCCTGTGTAACTGACGTGGGATAAAAATGTAGTCGGAAATAAATCTAATATGATAGCTTCTGCTGATGCCAAATTCTGGAAGAAGAATTTCCCAAGACAGTGAAAACAATGAATGAAGCTTACTATGCATTTTTATTTGCCAAGTCGGTGAAAATATTCAGAAGCAATGCACCCTATTTTCTTTGGGATTTTTTTTTCTACCCCAATCACATCCCATATACCCGAAAATACCTCTGCCCAAATAACAAAGCGGATTTACCTCAAATGGGCGTACCTAATAGGTAAATCCGACTTTAAAAATAACAAAGCGGATTTACCTCAGATGGGGGTACATCCGCTTTGTTATTTTTAGAATCGGATTTACCTAGTGGGTAGATAAATCTGATTTCCCTAAAAAAAGGAATTCAGATTTACCCCACCTAAGGTAAATCCGATTTTGTTATTAAAAATAATTGTTTTTTATTTAAATTTTTAAAAAAGGTTATAAAAATGCTACTAAAAATCCGTTAAAAAGTCAAAACTAATCCAAAAATTATAAAAACACCACTAAAAATCTAATAAAACCAAAATAAGTTTATGCAAAAAATTTTAGATTTTTTGGAAATTATGAAATATTAAAAAAATTAATAAAAAATAGTAAACGATGGAATTTGGGATTTTGAGGTCTCCTGTCCCGAAAGAAGTAACTTCTTGAGGTGTCTTGATCCTTGATTTTTTTCGAATTTAATTGCTGTGGTTTCATTACAATTTGAGTAGGTTGCCCGAAAACCGATTTTTTAGCCTAAATTATTCGCTCGACGTACAACATCGTCACGTGTTAACGAACTACACACTAAACATAAAAGACGGTCAAAATTCGTATCTAATTTTTTAACTGATTTATTTATTTATTAATTAGGTTAACAAAGCGGATTTACCTTAGGTGGGGGTAAATCCGACTTTGTTATTTAAAAGCGGATATAGCCCCATATAAGGTAAATCCGTTTTTAAAAATAACAAAATCGGATTTACCCCCACTTAAGGTAAATCCGCTTTGTTATTTTTAAAAGCGGATCTACCCCCATCTTAAATAAATCCGCTTTTAATTTTTTAAAATTTTTTGTGGAAATTTGATTTACCTCACAGATACATAAATCTGATTTCCAAAAAATAAAATTGAAATCAGGATATGTTCGGGTTTTTTAAATTATGTGAAGGGCAATAGCGTCTTTTCGCAGGGTTGATGGGGGTAGATTGTCATCTGATGGGGGTAGAAAAAAATCTCATTTTCTTTTAGTCTACGAGTCTGTGGGCTACCCATGGCCCGACTGGGTTAGCCTGATATGGGCCCAGACTTTTTTGGATTAGGCTATAAAGCTCGGATATAAAGAGGGTTTTTTTTACCCCCACTATATCCTTCTATACCCCCACAATTTTCGTTATTCCCAGAATGTCCCTCAGTAAAATAACTTAACGGGTTTATCTAATTAAAAGATAAATCTGTTTTGGGAAAAAAACCAAAAATGAATTTATCTTGTAGTTAGATAAATCCATTTTAGAAAAACATGCATAACAGAATTAACCCCCACCATAGATAAATCCGGTTTTCAAAAAATTAATAAATAAAAGTGATAAATCTGTTAAAAAATTAAATTATTTTTTTAAAAAAAATAAAATAGATATGAATATGGTTGTCTTTTGGTTCCGTTTATTGTGTAGATATTCGTTAACATGTGGCGATAATGCACGCCGGGTGAATAATTTAGGAAAAAAAATCGGGTTTTAGACAACCTATGCCGATTGTAAATCGAACAGGCCTGGAAAAAGAGGAAGTGACTCCCTCTGCTTATCAGTCGAGTTACTTCATCAGGTTAGAGAGCGATCTAAGGTCTTCTCCTCCCATCGAAGTTCTAAAGCCAGAGCAAGCCGCCCTATTCTATCACCAGACATAATTGGGAGAAGCTCATCTGAAACTAGAGCTGGAAATGCCTCAGACGTATCGACTGAAAAGAAATTGCATGTGTCGAATGGATCAGAGAAGTTAGGGTTGTCAAGAGCATTCAACGCAAAGCGGCCTTTCATTCCCTTGTTGTTTCTAATAATTCATGAAGGAAATTATAAATCCGTTTTGCAAAAATATAAAAACGGAATTATGTGTTGTCAGTTTCCTTCTAAACAGATTTATCTAATTTAAAGATAAATCCGTTTTGAAAAAACACTAAAACAGATTTATCTTTAAATTAGCGAAATCCGTGTGAAGAAATTTATAGGGGCATTCTGGGAATAACAATTTTGTGGGGGTATAGAGGGATATGGTGGGGGTACAAAAAACCCTAAAAAGGTGTATTTATTATGAATTTTTTACCGTAAACCTTGAAAAATACGCGATAAATCATAGAAATTGAATTTTGAGTTGCCAATTTTTCTAGGAGTTCCTAATAACATTTAGAAGAACTCTAGGAGCCATTTTTCATTTTGAGGTCCCAACTCCGAATTTGAATTTTTACCGAATCGCACAAAACCGTCATACCGAAAAATACTTATTTGCACTTATTTGCCCACAAAAATTTTCTATCCATTCTACCAAGGAATAAATTTTATAAAATATTTTGTTGAAAATTGGCAAAAACCGTAAAAATACAAAGGTGCGTTGGTTTCTATTTGTCCCCCTTATTTTTCTGGGACATCATGGTATCATTCCCAATGCTTCCACAAAGTTTTTTTCATTTCTTCCAAAGTGACCTATTTTTCACCATTTTTTGAGCAAAATACCGTTTTTTTGCGACTACCGTAAAATGCTTCGGATGAGATGTGCTCCCCACCAACTTAACTAGCGACACTGGGAATGAAGACACACCTAAAAGTGTCTAGGAAATTATGCATGGGGAGAAATTGGCATTCGTGCTCGTGGAGAGAGCCAGACGAAAATGTCTTGCTCATGGCGCTTTGCGTAGGCACGTGGCAACATTTGTCTAGGGACGAAGATAGTTTCTTTACGGAGTTAGCCACGTGAGAAACTCCAAATGTGCATCGCCATCGCTCGTGCCATACCTCGAGAATGGAGCCAGGCGTAATGTCCTGCTCATGGCGCTCTGCGTAGGCAGTGGCAACATTTTTCTAGGCACGTGGCAACATTTCCATGAAATCGCGCATCACAACAATTTGGGACTCGATACGGGAAGGGACATCGTGGTTTCCTGCATGGGCGCCAGGGAACGAGACGAGTCGTGGATTCCTGCCTAGGTCCCGGGGCATGGGCGCCTTCTTTTTATTTTTATTCTTTGATACTTACTTACTTCCTTCCTTCCTTCCTTCTTTGATATATATATATATATATATATATATATATATATATATATATATATATATATATATATATATATATATATAGGGACCGGGACGTCGTGGCGCCCTAATTGGAGCCCTGTGCCTTGGTGCCTGGGAACGCCGACGGGTCGTGGATCCCTGCCTGGATCCTTCGGTCATGGGCGGCGGCGGGCTCAGCCAATTTTACCAGCTCTAGTAATAGAGTTCCATCCTTGAATTGACATCTAAGTAAATTGTTATTTTTTTTTATATTTCCTCTTTCGTTATGTGGAATTAAATAGAACCCTACTCCTAAAATTCCCACATCCTTCCAACCCTTCTTCTTCACCCACACCAAGCAACTTCAATGGCCTCCCTAATCTCTGCCCATGAATTTTTTTTAAGCAAAAGAAAAAGATATGGAGCCTCGTTAAAACCTTCTGATGCAGAACCCTCCTTAGGGAAAAAGCGTCTAAAAGGAAAAAGTACTCCCCCTAAATTTTATTGTAAAAAAGAGAAAATATAAAAAAAAACGTGGGGGGACTAGACCAATACCCATGAGCATCAACATTGTTATAACTGAAAAGAAATAAAAGCAAAATGAGAATCATTATAACTACTCTCATCCCAACCAAGTTGGCACCAAAGTCATTAACAATCATTTGCAGCACACCAAAAATAGGAAGCAAAATGAGAACCCAAAACATCGAAGGAAGGAAGGAATTAACAAAACTTGTAGTTAGGCTAACCTAACCTATTCCTGAAAAAGTCCTCAGCAATGAAGCTTCGAATGAGATTCCACCAAGTAAAACCACTTGAATTAGTTACATGACCTGCAAGCTTATCAGCACAAGCATTAACTTCTCTATAAATGTGAGTGCAAACAAAATTCATCTGTCTATTTAAGTATAAACAATTGTTCCATCTGTTGCGAAGCTTCCAAGGAACAACATTGCAGTTCTTAAAGGCGGAAACAACTAATTGAGAATCATATTCTAACCACAAACACATCCAACCTTTATCGAAAGGAATCTCAATAACCAACATAGTGCCAATAAGCTCAGCATGCAGTGCATGACCGTTGCCTATGGAGGTAGAAAAACACTCAAGGACAGCAGCACTTCTGTCTCTAAAAATACCACAAGCAGCTGGACCAGGGCACCCTTTAGAAACACCATCTATATTGCACTTAATCATGTAAGGAGCAGGGGGTCCAAATTACCTCTTTGATGGTTGAAGAATTTCTGTAATTACCAATGACATTAAAGGCTTTTATAATCATAAGTTCAACAATAGAGGAAGACATTGTAGATTTAGAGGCATTTCCTACTAAAGACACATTGGAAATAATTAAATTGATAGCAGTATGTAAGGGGGTCACATGATTATAAAATCTAGCATGATTCCAGCAATACCAAAAAATGTTTACAATCACATCGGAGACATTGTCGCTCAATTGAGGACCTCAACCATGAGAACTCGAGGATAAAATGCTCTGAAAAGAAGAAGTGTCCATATGGAGGCTTAGGATTCCTCCGAGCCAATTCCAAATATGTTTTGCAAATGGGCAGGCAAGGAACAGGTGGTGAGAATTCTCTACATCACTACCACAAAGGCTACAAATAGAAACAACAACGCAGCCTCTAATCCAAAGTTGGTCAGCTGTTGGCATTTTATTATGAAGAGCCCTCCAAAGAATAAATGATTTTGAAGGCAGAATAAAATTTTTCCAAACTGTATTGGTCCAGGGAACTACATGCCCAGCAGGAATGTGAAAAAGAAAAGAATCCTTGAAAGTCAAATTGTAACACCCCCTTTACTAATAACTATTATTTAGTTAATTTAAAAATCAGAGTTCGCAAAAACCGTTTTAATGCAACCACGAGAGGGTGCCACATTTAAAACACCAACGTATTATATCTCTGAAAATAATATATAAGGTCATGGGGTGCGTAATACATAGCACCACAGTCAATATAAAATTAAAAAAAAAACATCGCGGCGGAATAATCACCAAAATTCACCATATCAAATTACATCCCAAAAATAGAGTTCAACATCAATTAAAATAAACCAGTAAGCTAAAAACGCCCCACCCCGGTGCTACGTATCAGAGCTGACTCGACCCACTGGAGAGAAGGTACTAGATCACCTTCACCCGCTATCACCTGCACGTTGCCGACATGAGAAGCAACATAAAAGCAGTAGGGTGAGTCTCATTTCATAAGTAATAACATATAAGATCAACAATATATAGATCAGGCAACGAATAGCACCACTTCACATTAATAATAGCACACCATCATTTCACATCACTGAGACACAACACCCACACACACAGCTCTAATAGCACACCGTCACTTTATTCATTCACAGGCAACAACGAGGGTATGTGACATGTATGCAATGCGACCCAACTCCTAGACGTATGCATGTGGATCCATCAACACCAAAAACTTGCCTTGAGGGCACTCACCAAGATAGGCCGAAGCCTCTGCTCACCAAAATAGGCCGAAGCCTCTGCTCACCAAAATATGCACATGATAATGTGACGCCACGACCATGCACCATACACACCAACACATGTAAACACACCCCATAATTAACATACTCAACAAATTAAACCTTGTGGGCACATCACTAACAAGACCGAAGTCTTCTGCTCGCCAATAATTCATAATAAGGTCGAAACCTTCTGCTCACCCAAATTATCATATTAACTCTCCAATTATATCTCAGCTCACCAGTAATATTATATTAACTCACCAATACTTATTCTGCTCACCAATCATATTATAACAACTCTCGAATATTTATTCAGCTCACCAATCATATTATGAGGACTACGCCGCACCGTAAAGACTAAAAACACACCAAGGCCAAAACTTCATCATAAGGACCAAACAGCACCAAAACTAGGCAATAATATCCTAGACACCGACTAAGGCAGGATTGAGTCACAGGCTTAGACGCGCACCTAGACGCACCTAGACATCACCGGGACAACTCACAAACGACACGGGATAAAATGAAATCGCTCTAGCCAAAACGTTCACAATAAAAAGTTGCTCGGTCAATACAAAATTTGGCTAGGGAAAAAGTGCTCAGAAAATCGAGTTTTCCACAAAAAAACCATTTTTCAACAGTCTTGACAGCAACACTGCACAGTGGCAGCAACACTGTCTCTGTGCAACACACACATAAACCAAAACTTGCGCACATCTCCCAAATGGTGAGTGCTACAGAAAATCCGCTCGAGCCAAAACGTTCACAATAAAAAGTTGCTCGGTCAATACAAAATTTGGCTAGGGAAAAAGTGGTTAGAAAATCGAGTTTTTGACGAAAAACACATTTGTCACTGTTCTGCCAGCAACACTGCAGCAGAACAGCAACACAGCAAGCAACACACAGCAACTGTGCAGATTTTTCCTGCAGCAGTGCGCCTACTTCGGCGAATTAATTAAAATAGTAAACGATAACGGATTTCAACAAAATACCACTCATTGAAAGCTCTTTGAGTGTAGTTTCAGCCTGTGATTTTCATTTTTCAAAATAAGTATCCAACTGGTACAGTTTTTCAAATTACTACAGAGAGGTACCAATTCGGACAGAATTTTGTGACCCGACTTTGGAGACTTATAACTTGAGCTACACAACTCCGATTTAAACGAAACCAGTGCCAAAACGACCGGCGTTAAGTCTACTTTCTAACGCAATCAGCCACCAATTTTTTGAGTCGACCAAACAGTGCCAGTTTACGAAAACACGAAACAGTGTTCAGAAAATACACAACACGACACATCAATTTTTGACCCCGAAACTTGTCACGCTCCCAATTCGGGTTTAAGGCCACGTCATGCCACGCGAATACCAACATAAACTCCAAAATATAAGGCGTCCCGATTTCATCAAACCCCAACATACATAATAATCATCACATATTATAAATTCACACCACAATTAATTTCAGCAACATAACGATTCAATTTAACAATCACCCATAATACCAACCCCTAAATTATTAATCAAATAGGTTATTAGAGATGAAGGAGAGCCCCCTAACCTTTTGATATTGAAGAACACACGGCTTCAGCGACCCTCCAAGACACCAACAATTCCTAGCCCCTTTCTTTTTCTCTCCTTCAGTCTCGCCTCCCTTCTAGTTTTTCTTAGGGATTTCGTGAATGCCTAATCAAAACCCTAGGTGAGCTCTCTTATAGCGCCTAGGTCTAATGTTATGGGCCATGGGCTATTTTAATTAAATCACTTAAGCCCTTTTCATCCAGTTTTCTTATTTTATTAAATCTAATTACTAACAAGGCCTCCCTACTAAGCACACTTATTTATTATTATCTTATTTTTACCACTTAATTTATATAATTAAATCTATCAAATAAATCTAACCAAATAAATCACCCAAACAATTAATTAAACATTTAAATAAAATTGGGGCGTTACAACTCTCCCCCACTTAGAATATTTTCGTCCTCGAAAATTTAAATAGGAACATGGTTATACTCTAACCAGTTCATACCCAAGATCACAACTACCCCACTCAACGGCGAACAAAAATTCATAACAAAGTCTCTATCGAAGGATCGACAAGGAACACAAAGAACACACCGGCAACACAAGATCAATTATAGCAGCAACACAAGACCTAACGTCTACAACATTCGACAGTACTAAAACAATGGATGGCATCGGTATTGACAATAGATTCTAACAGAGTACTCTTAACGAAACACGTACCTCTAATACTCCCATCATTCCTCCGCAGACTCAGCACCTGCTAAAACAAACACCCTCCCACTAGACCCCTCCTTCTTTGGCTTGGAGCAATTGGTACTAATATGCCCCACCTCTCCGCAGCTGTAGCAGACGACCTCTTTCTTCTCACACTGGGCAGCTATGTGGCCTCCCTTACCACATTTAAAGCATTTGTTATCTGGACAACCAAAACTCTTATGACCGGGCTTCCCACACTTGTAGCACACAACATTCGCAGGGGCCTCTCCCCCACTTGACTTCTTGCCTGAATCATCAGCTTTCCCTTTGCCCTTACCTCCAGAAACATCGTAGGGCTTCTCACGATACTGAGCACTCCTCTTCTCCTTTACAATCTTGTAAGCAGCATTACTATCCTCCTCGAAAATCCTACACTTATCAACCAATCTAGCGAAGACCCGAACTTCTTGATATCCAATTGCTTTCTTTATATCAGGACGTAGACCACTCTCGAACTTGACACATTTTGAAAATTCAGAATTAGCATCATTAGCATAATAAGGACAAAATTGGGCCAGCTCCTCAAACTTGGCGGCATAATCAGCCACAGTCTTGTCTCCCTGCTTCAGCTCTAAAAACTCCACTTCTTTCTTGGCTCGCACATCCTCAGGGTAGTACTTTCTCTTGAACTCTCTTGTGAGAACCTCCCAGGTCACTTCCTCACCAGCATCACTTAACCTTCGCAACATTCCCATCCACCAGTCTTCAGCTTCCTCCGTTAACATATGAGTCCCAAACTTCACTTTCTGAGCTGGAGTACACTCCATGACACGAAAGACCCGCTCTATCTCCTTCAGCCATGACAACGCTCCATCCGGGTTGTACCGACCCTTAAAGGTGGGTGGGTTCTCTCTCTGGAATGTAGCCAAATTGCGCGCCCCGTCATTAACAACACCGAGTATATTACCCATCGCCCCGGCTATAGCCTGCAAGGCAGCAGCAAGTGCAGCATCGTCCCGTCTGGCCATTCTAGCACTGCAACAGAAAACGGAATTCAGAAACGAGTAGCAAACTCAATGCTACTCAACACGACGACTCGACTACCGGCCGGACAGACCGAACTGCTCTGATACCAACTTATAACACCCCCTTTACTAATAACTATTATTTAGTTAATTTAAAAATCAGAGTTCGCAAAAACCGTTTTAATGCAACCACGAGAGGGTGCCACATTTAAAACACCAACGTATTATATCTCTGAAAATAATATATAAGGTCATGGGGTGCGTAATACATAGCACCACAGTCAATATAAAATTAAAAAAAAAACATCGCGGCGGAATAATCACCAAAATTCACCATATCAAATTACATCCCGAAAATAGAGTTCAACATCAATTAAAATAAACCAGTAAGCTAAAAACGCCCCACCCCGGTGCTACGTATCAGAGCTGACTCGACCCACTGGAGAGAAGGTACTAGATCACCTTCACCCGCTATCACCTGCACGTTGCCGACATGAGAAGCAACATAAAAGCAGTAGGGTGAGTCTCATTTCATAAGTAATAACATATAAGATCAACAATATATAGATCAGGCAACGAATAGCACCACTTCACATTAATAATAGCACACCATCATTTCACATCACTGAGACACAACACCCACACACACAGCTCTAATAGCACACCGTCACTTTATTCATTCACAGGCAACAACGAGGGTATGTGACATGTATGCAATGCGACCCAACTCCTAGACGTATGCATGTGGATCCATCAACACCAAAAACTTGCCTTGAGGGCACTCACCAAGATAGGCCGAAGCCTCTGCTCACCAAAATAGGCCGAAGCCTCTGCTCACCAAAATATGCACATGATAATGTGACGCCACGACCATGCACCATACACACCAACACATGTAAACACACCCCATAATTAACATACTCAACAAATTAAACCTTGTGGGCACATCACTAACAAGACCGAAGTCTTCTGCTCGCCAATAATTCATAATAAGGTCGAAACCTTCTGCTCACCCAAATTATCATATTAACTCTCCAATTATATCCCAGCTCACCAGTAATATTATATTAACTCACGAATACTTATTCAGCTCACCAATCATATTATAACAACTCTCGAATATTTATTCAGCTCACCAATCATATTATGAGGACTACGCCGCACCGTAAAGACTTAAAACACACCAAGGCCAAAACTTCATCATAAGGACCAAACAGCACCAAAACTAGGCAATAATATCCTAGACACCGACTAAGGCAGGATTGAGTCACAGGATTAGACGCGCACCTAGACGCACCTAGACATCACCGGGACAACTCACAAACGACACGGGATAAAATGAAATCGCTCTAGCCAAAACGTTCACAATAAAAAGTTGCTCGGTCAATACAAAATTTGGCTAGGGAAAAAGTGCTCAGAAAATCGAGTTTTCCACAAAAAAACCATTTTTCAACAGTCTTGACAGCAACACTGCACAGTGGCAGCAACACTGTCTCTGTGCAACACACACATAAACCAAAACTTGCGCACATCTCCCAAATGGTCAGTGCTACAGAAAATCCGCTCGAGCCAAAACGTTCACAATAAAAAGTTGCTCGGTCAATACAAAATTTGGCTAGGGAAAAAGTGGTTAGAAAATCGAGTTTTTGACGAAAAACACATTTGTCACTGTTCTGCCAGCAACACTGCAGCAGAACAGCAACACAGCAAGCAACACACAGCAACTGTGCAGATTTTTCCTGCAGCAGTGCGCCTACTTCGGCGAATTAATTAAAATAGTAAACGATAACGGATTTCAACAAAAGACCACTCATTGGAAAGCTCTTTGAGTGTAGTTTCAGCCTGTGATTTTCATTTTTCAAAATAAGTATCCAACTGGTACAGTTTTTCAAATTACTACAGAGAGGTACCAATTCGGACAGAATTTTGTGACCCGACTTTGGAGACTTATAACTTGAGCTACACAACTCCGATTTAAACGAAACCAGTGCCAAAACGACCGGCGTTAAGTCTACTTTCTAACGCAATCAGCCACCAATTTTTTGAGTCGACCAAGCAGTGCCAGTTTACGAAAACACGAAACAGTGTTCAGAAAATACACAACACGACACATCAATTTTTGACCCCTAAACTTGTCACGCTCCCAATTCGGGTTTAAGGCCACGTCATGCCACGCGAATACCAACATAAACTCCAAAATATAAGGCGTCCCGATTTCATCAAACCCCAACATACATAATAATCATCACATATTATAAATTCACACCACAATTAATTTCAGCAACATAACGATTCAATTTAACAATCACCCATAATACCAACCCCTAAATTATTAATCAAATAGGTTATTAGAGATGAAGGAGAGCCCCCTAACCTTTTGATATTGAAGAACACACGGCTTCAGCGACCCTCCAAGACACCAACAATTCCTAGCCCCTTTCTTTTTCTCTCCTTCAGTTTCGCCTCCCTTCTAGTTTTTCTTAGGGATTTCGTGAATGCCTAATCAAAACCCTAGGTGAGCTCTCTTATAGCGCCTAGGTCTAATGTTATGGGCCATGGGCTATTTTAATTAAATCACTTAAGCCCTTTTCATCCAGTCTTCTTATTTTATTAAATCTAATTACTAACAAGGCCTCCCTACTAAGCACACTTATTTATTATTATCTTATTTTTACCACTTAATTTATATAATTAAATCTATCAAATAAATCTAACCAAATAAATCACCCAAACAATTAATTAAACATTTAAATAAAATTGGGGCGTTACACAAATCTCCTGAATTAGAGCAATCCCACATCAATTGATCCTCCACCGAAATTTTGGGAATAACTATTTTCCGAACTTCTGAGTAAAGTTGGGGGAAGTGATTAATGAAATCCGAAGGGATAGACCATCTACCGTTTACTATAAAATCACTTAGAGTAGCTTTAAGATCCTTGTGCAAATTAGAAGGTAAAGCAATGGTATCCACAATAAGCCTAGAGAGCCAAGAATCAGTCCAAAAATTTATTCTAACACCATTTCCAAGCTTCCAAGTTGAGTGCTCGAGAATCACAGAAATACAAGATTTAAATCCAAGCCAAATAGAAGAAGAGACATGATAGTTCACCGGCTTATTGTTTTTATAGACCCTAGCTTTCAAAAGCAAAGCCCATTTAAGTTGGTAGAGATGAAGTTCCAGCCGAATTTTAACATACAACCCTATTAATTGTTTTGATAGATCTAAGACCCAGACCACCTTCTTGAAAGGGTTTGCAAACCTTATGCCAAGCAACAGTAACAGTTTTTCTAGTATTAACATCTCCTGACCACACAAAATTTCGAATCCAGGTGTCAATGGGATGAAGGAGATTAGCGGGCCAAGCATAAATGCAAAAGCTATAAACCAATATGATCAATGGGAAAGTGAAGCCACCAATAAAATTGTTGGGAAACACCAGAGATAATAACAATTTATGTTCTTAAATATTTTTCCCTACGTGTGAAAATAAATAGGACAACCGAATAATACACTTCTCGGAACAAAATTAGTGCTGAATAATAAATATTAGAGGCACCAATTTTTAACTGGTAAACTCTTTTCAATGTGAGAGGAAAAAAACCACAAAACCTTGTCTAGAAAACCTTCCACTATATAGAATAATGGGTACACAAAAGTATTCCTATAAGCACTAGGAAATAGCAGAGCAACAACAACTTTCACCAACAATGGTGGAAACAGAGCACAATAATATGTTACCAAGTGGCTTCAGTCTCAAGAGGGGGGTGAATTGAGATTTTTAAAAACTTCTCCCCTTTTTAACGACTTAGATTAATTTTCGCGCAGGTTTATGGAAGCAAAGGAAAAAGAAAATAAAGCAATAAAGAACACAACAGATTTATACTGGTTCGGTCACCTCCCAGTGACCTACGTCCAGTCCTCACACCCTTGTGAGATTTTCCACTAACACAACAAGGCTTACGGGTGCCTTGGAAACCTTTACAGACTCAGACACTCTTCTCCTAGGATACCCCACCTATGAAGAGGTCTCAAATCTATTACAACAATAACAAGAGATACCCCACCCCTGTTACAACCAGCTGCCCCAGAAAGATACCCCACTTCCTAGTACAAACAGCTACCCTAGAGAGATACCCCACTCCCTAGTACAAGACACAACAATAAAACAATTACAAATGTAAAGACCAAAATACCTCTTGTGTAGGCAGATATTACAACTTGAAATTTCCCCAACCCGACTAACCCTTGCGAGAGATCAGCTCTGACGGACGAACAGTGCGTGAAGAGCAGAAGTGAAAATGTAAAAGGGTTGTTTTTGTTTGATGCGTTTATCGTGAAATGGGTTGTGTGTAAATGTAAATTGTGAAGCCTCTATTTATAGGCTCATAACAAATATGACCGTTGAATACATTGTAGAAATGATGAAATCGATTATGTGCCTGAATGGCCTAAATATGATAATCGATTCTTGTCTTTAAAAAGGAAATAACTCATAAGTGTGTGATCGATTGATTTCTTCTAAAGGATAAGCGAAAATCAATTATGTGCCTGTTTGTATAAGATGTGTAATCGATTTTGTCTTTTAAGCAAGTAAAAGGAATCGATTGTTTGATTCTTTAAAACAGGAAGGAAATCGATTACGCATCTTTAAAATAGGTGCACAAAAACGAGCTAATAGATAAGGAAAAACTAAAGATTTTAAAATAACTAAGTCTATGATAAGAACAACATACTAAAATCTCAAAAAATAGAGCAAGTTTGTTGGACACACTTCCACCACTAAAACCCCTTTTCTCTTTGTCTTCTAGTTGTCTGCAATGTGCTCTTCACATCTCTCTCTCATAATTTTGTCCATTCTCTCTCTCTCATAATTCTGTCTGTGTTGCTTTTCAAAGTGGGGGATTTAATTCCCTTTCCTTCAGCACCACATGAGTTAGGCCCATTAACACACACACACAGAGGGGGAGAGGGAGAGAGAGCACATAACACTAGAAAACCATATATTCTGCAAGACCACTGTTTGAATTCAAGTGTAGTCTTTTTTCACATATTCTATTTCCGTAAGCTAAAATAATCAATTATTCTTCAAACCAAAAGATGACATGATTCAAACTCATGTCCTCTTTGCACATCAAGAAATTTGCTTTTTCCTAGATACAAAAAATATCACTAAATATGAAACACTAGCTCGTAGTAAAAGGAATTTTGACATTTACTCACCGCCATTTTCTCCGTAGATAATGGGCCCGTTTGGATTAGCTTATTTTTGAGCTTATGAAAAACAACTTACGGAGATAAATAAGTTTTTATGTTGATTCACAAGTTCTCACTGACAAAAATTATATCTCCACAAGTTGTTTTTCTATAAACTACCTTGACAAGTTTATGAATAATAATTAAAAGTTTATTTATTTGCATAAGTTGTTTTGCTTAAGCTCAAAATAAGCTCTATCCAAACAGGCCCAATGTGACTATGACATCTAACCACATATTTATCCGTCGGTAAATTTTGATTGCCAGTATAACTCTCACGTATATTAATAACTTTAAGTTTTGATTTCTACCTATGGTGTTGCAGGCCTGTCACTAGAATTTTTTATTTTCATCACATTAAATATTTTTATTTCTCTTATAAAAGTTTCTAGATGGAACTGAAATTCATATAAATTAGCAAGTTGAACTATTATCTATGCTTCTATAATCAACCAAAAAATTGGCAATCAACCGAAAAACTTTTCTCTGCTTCTATAGGTTTGTTCACTTTGTGAGCACTCCTGAGAGTATATATACTATAGAATTTGAAATCTCACAAATTAAAAAGGCCATTCCTATTCAAGGAAATAATTAATTCTATAGGGATTAGCATTTTTGTAAGATGATATCTAACTGAATATTTAATTTAAATGACAATAGTTGAAGGCGTGTCTAAATTATCTTATGTGTCTCCGGTGGAAGAAAACTGAATAAAACAAGGGGAAAGCACCAAAGGTAGAGATAGACATGAACGCATGACTTTGAAAAGCCTCCATTAGTTTGAACTCAAAATTGATCCGGCTCGGGTGTTGAAGCAAAGCATCCATTGATATGGTTTTGGTTGCTGTCCGGTTTTGTGAAATGGATGTCTAAAATATCCATTTCTTTTGCTATTGATTTTCGATCAAACCTTTTTTTTTTGTTTTTAAGTCGAGCCTCATTGTTAATTGAGTTTTAATTAACGTGCTTATTTGAATTCCTACTTTTTCTCAATTTTCAATTAAAAAAATATTATATGCATTAATGTCAACAAAAAAATTAAATTTAAAATTGGATTTTAAATGCCAGTCTAGAGTTTTAAGTTATAACCTAGACTTTATAAGTCAAAATCGGTTTTGAAAACAAAAAAAAAAAACAAGTTTGGAAAGCTAAGACTTCATGTCCAAAAAGTTGGTTAAAAAATCAAAAATCGATCATAAAATCTAAAGCCAGTCATAAAAATACGTTATGGTTACTGTAACACCCCGATATTTGTAACGTGTAGATATACCGCAATGCACAATTTCAGCAATAATCAGAGGACACAGTTCTTGGATAATTATTGAACATATAAACTTTCTCCGAAATTAAACATAATATTCGGAACATCCCGACTTCATATAATAGAAGTTACTCAGTCCACAGCCGAAAGGATTACAACCTCCGAGTTCAATAACTAAAACAGGAAACACAAATACGGTTCGTACAACTCATAAACGATACAAGTCATACAACCATGACAAAGACAGCAAAAGGAAACATAAGAAAATCAAGACTAGGTCCTTGACATCTCCAAGAGTATGTCACCTACTCGTGCCTGACAGTCTTCTTCTTTCCCTGCTTCTCTGAAAAACAACAACAATGATAGGGTGAGATAACATATCTCAGTGAGTTCTACCGTGCCCCCTCACTACCACTCGGTTCATTTATAAAACCGTTTACATAGTTAAATTATAACTATTTATACCAATACATATACCTAGCCCATTAGCGGCCGTGCAAAGCCCACAATCCCGGTGAATGAAGTGCTACTATATATATATATATATTTTAGCCTTGTCAATTATTACATAATTACAAGCTTTACCAAACGAAACATCGACCGTGCAAAGCCCACAATCCCGATGAGTCGTGAACCTATCTTAGCATAAATCGGTCGTGCAAAGCCCACAATCCCGATAACCCACGTTAGACCACGGCATAACGTTTCAGGGCCGAGGGTGAGGGATCATGACTTCCCTTCCTAGTATGCTACTTGTCGGGTTGTCACCCAACGTGATATATAATAAAATATACATCATGTCCGCATTGGACCGTCTTTAAGTTTCAGATATCTATATCTATGTCCATTGTCGATCTATAACCCGTTTTGATGAATTCGAAGTTAGACATCCGACGTTATAATCATAGCATCGAGAGGGATCTATAATCCGGTTATTATTCAAAAACATATGCTCACACGCGGTCTACAATTCGGTTTTGAAAACAGCTTTGACTTTCAAAAAAACAGTATGATTTCCAATTCAAATTTTATATATATAGTTAGGTATTTGAATAAGCTTTCCAACGCATCCGAGAACACCTCAATCGGATTCTCGGATCAAACGTTATTGCGAAAACAAGTTCAGGGACTTTTTAGTGAAAATTGCAAACCGTCGCGACGCGAAAAGTGACAGAAAGTTTTGCGCTGCAAAAATTAAGGGAGGTCGCGACGCGATGGCCACGGGCCGCGACGCGATGGGAGCCAGAATTGGCTGAAAACAGCATTTCGAAAACCCGTTTTGTACCGTTTCGCTTTCTATTCGACCCCGAGACATTTCCTAACCATCAAGACTTAAAAATAGATATTCTAACCAACATTTCAGTCCATATTCTAGTGAAAGCATCTAAATCAACAATTCATAGATTACTCACAATTTCGATAAAAGCCGCAAAACGCTATTTTTCTCAAAAACGGTTTTCGACCCGAAAATCTTTCGAACTCAGATTTTCGTCGAGAAACAAAATGTGACACAAGTTCAGGAGATCATATTTTCCCTAATCCGTGAGTAGAACTCACCGGTTTGAAGATCGTGTGAGGAGCCCCAATGAAACACGCGACGATCGGAATACGATAACCACGAACAATCCTTGCTAGGCACCAACACAAGTTGACACAGCAGCTCTCTTCCCTTAACAACTGAAGCAGCAACTGAACCAGCAACTCAAATCCTCATAAGCTTCCTCCAAATCGAAATGCAAGGCTAGGACTTCACCTTCAGCAGCTACAATAGAACATGCAAACCAATCTACACACAAACTCCACCATTTTCACCACTTGGAGCTTCATGGACATCATTGGAGATGAGAGAAAGAGTTGGAATCAGGCTCTGAAACTTATACCATTGGAAAGCAAATCAAAAATGGAGTGGGAAAGTGGAAGGAGTACTTACATGCAACCAAGATTTTTGATGATCCCTCCTCCCTCCTCCCTTCTCTCCTCCCCTTCGCGCCCCTCTTCTCCCTTCTCCCTTCTTTTCTTTTTTCTGAATTTTTTGAGAATGGTTAAGTGTGAGAGTGTGGGGCTGAAGGGGTTCAGTCTTAGTGGCTGAATCACTAAAGAGGGGTGAAAAGACAAATTTTCCCTTCAGCTTAATTCTTCATTAAAACCATGACTTGGCCACAATTAAATGGAGAATAGGGATTTCGGACACTATCCTCGACTAATCCTCACCGAGACTCGCCTAATTATTCTCGACGAATAATTATATCGGTCTTAGGATTTATAACTCGAGTCTTAAAAATTAGGGATGTTACAATCACCCCAACTTTTAAAATTTTGTCCTCAAAATTGAAAAAGACATACCTTAAGCAAAGAGATATGGGTATCGGGCACGCATGTCCTCTTCCAACTCCCAGGTAGCCTCTTCGGTTGAAAAACCATCCCAGACTACCTTGATAATCGGAATAGTTCTTGACCGCAGAGTCTTCACACCACGCTCCAAGATATAGCTAGGATAGGGTTGGAATGATAGATCTGGTCGAAGATCGATCATGTCAACACTCAACGGTTAATGTGGGTCAGGGATGTACTTCCTTAACTGAGACACATGGAATACATCATGGAGATTTGATAAGGCCGGAGACAATGCGAGATGGTAGGAAACTGGCCCAATACGCTCGATGATCTGGAATGGTCCAACATATCGAGGACTGAGCTTCTTCGCTCGCAAGGCTCTCCCGGTACCTATGGTTGGAGAAACCCTCAAGAATACATGATCACCAACTTCAAATTCCGACGGTCTCCTTCGGTTGTCAGCATAGCTCTTTTGCCGACTCTGAGCAACCTTCATTCTTTCTTGAATCAGTCTAATCTTCTCGGTAGTTTCACGAACCATATCGGGTCCCAAAAATTTATCTTCTCCAATTTCCCACCAACACAAAGGAGTTCTACATTTTCTCCCATAAAGTGCTTCAAACGGTGCCATCCCAATACTAGAGTGGTAACTGTTGTTGTAGGCGAATTCCACCAATGGAAGATGGTCTTCCCATTTCGACCCGTTATCCAGTACGCATGCCCACAGCATGTCTTCAAGGGTCTGTATAGTCCTCTCAGTCTGACCATCAGTCTGAGGATGATAAGCAGTGCTAACAAGAACTCTTGTTCCCCAAGCTTCATTCAACGATTTCCAAAATCTGGAGGTGAACTTGGGATCTCGGTCTGACACGATACTCGTCGGAACCCCATGCTCTCTGATAATGTTCTTCACATACTCATCTGCTAACTTGGAGACTTTATAAGTCGAGCGATTGGGAATAAAGTGAACGGATTTGGTCAATCGGTCCACTACTACCCAAATGGAATCATTACCGGCTTGCGACCTCGGCAAACCCATAACAAAGTCCATTGAGATATCTTCCCATTTCCAAACTGGCACATCGAGTGGCTGCAGCTGACCAGCTGGCCTCTTGTGCTCTGCCTTAACCCTCTGACAGGATAAGCATTTAGATACAAATTCAGCAACATCGGCTTTCATCCCAGGCCACCAATACATCAGTTTTAAATCTCGGTACATCTTGGTGGATCCAGGGTGTACGGAATACTAACTTCTATGAGCTTCCTCCAATACCTGCTCCTTGATGGCTTTATCATCGGGCACACAAATTCTACCATTGAAGCAAATAATACCGTCACTGTCCTCAGTGAAATTGGGCAATCCTTAACACACTGGCGACCCGGATATGTCGTAACACAAGTCGGTCCCGTTTCCTCGTCACCTTGAGATTCAAGTCTCTAAAAGATTCCAACAATGCCATTTCACACATCATTAACTCTGCGGTGAGGAGAGATTTCCTGCTCAGTGCATCTGCCACAACATTGGCTTTCCCAGGATGATACTTCAACTCGAAGTCATAATCCTTCAGGAATTCCATCCACCTTTTTGCCTATTATTCAGCTCCTTCTGGTCAAACAGATATTTCAAGCTTTTGTGATCACTAAAAACTTCGAAACGAGAACCATAAAGGTAATGTCTCCAAATTTTTAGTGCAAACACGATAGCCGCCAACTCTAAGTCATGAGTTGGGTAATTCCATTCATGAGTCTTCAGTTGCCTTAATGCATAGGCCACAACATGTTGATTCTGCATGAGAACACATCCTAAACCCTTCCCAGAGGCGTCACTGTAGATTTGAAACCCCAGAGACGGATCCGGAAGAATCAGGATCGGGGCAGAAGTCAACTGTTCCTTCAATTCGAGGAAACATTCCTCACAATCGGTATCCCATGTAAACGGTTGACCCTTGCGAGTTAACCGGGTGAGTGGGAGAACCAACTGTGAGAATCCTTCGATAAATCTCCTGCAATATCCTGCCAATCCCAAAAAGCTTCTTACCTCGGTCACTGAAGTTGCCCGCTCCCAATTCAACACAGCTTCCCCTTTATTAGGATCCACTGCCACCCCCTCTTGGGAAATCACATGACCCAAAAACTTAATCTCTGACATCCAGAAATCACACTTCGACGGTTTCGCATATAACTTCTTCTCTCGGAGTGCCCCTAAAACAAAGCGGAGATGTTGAGCATGCTCCTCAATTGTCTTTGAATACACCAAGATATCGTCTATGAAGACGACCACAAACTGATCCAAGTAGGAATGAAATACTCGATTAATGTAGTCCATAAAAATAGCTGGGGCATTAGTTAGTCTGAAAGGCATCACCACAAACTCGTAGTGTAACACCCCGGTATTTCTTTAACAAAGAAATAGCTAAATATACAATTTAGTTTACATCAGAGTATAAAAATTCCTGTTCAGATATAAATCCTTACTAGAAACAGCGGAAACTATGAAATAACATAATACAATTTCGAGTCATACGACCGAATACAGAGACGACGACAGGAAAACATAACAACTAGGGATAAGTCCATCTTCTATCTTCTCCTCGAGCGTGACAACTGACCATCCTGTTTGCTTCTCCGTTTCCTGTTCTCTGTAAAAACAACAACAATGATTGGGTGAGACAACTTGTCTCAGTGAGTTCTACCGTGCCCCCTCACAATCACTCGATTTATTTTAAAACCGTTGCAACATAGTATGTTTATCACTATTTGCGTCAACATATATAACTAGTCCAATTACCGACCGTGCATACAAACCAACAATCTCGGTAATGAAGTACTATTATATATTATTAAGCCTCATTGATTAATCTATTATCACTATCTTATCGAATGAAGCCCGACCGTGCATACAAACCACAATCTCGGAGAATCGTGAAACTAACTTAGCATAAATCGGCCGTGCTTACAAACCAACAATCCCGATAACCCACGAATTGACCACGCCAAAACGTATCCAGGGCCTAGGTAAGGGGTCATGACTACCCTTCCTAGAATGCTACTTGTCGGGTCGTCACCCAACGCAATATATATGACAATACATATCAATTCTCGAGAGTTAGATAATCTATATATTTTTGATCACCAAAGGATCAATCACATAAGGCTTTTAGATAATATATATCTTTATCGATCTATAACCCGTTTAGATGAATTCAATAGTTAGACATCCGGCGTTATAATCATTATTAAATATCACATATATGAATGTATACTCAGTCCATCCATTTAATAGGCGTACCCACACGTGTACTAAATTTCGGTTTTCAAAACTATGTGTCTTCACAAGACTTCCAAAATCATGAGTTAAACTCTTTCAAAACAGGGAATTTCAGAATTCAAATCACACCTCTAAATAGGGTTTTTAATAAGCTTCAAAACGCAACTGAAAACACTTCGATCGGACCACCGGATCAAAAGTTATAGCGAAAACAATTCCAGTTAGGTTTGCTGAAAATTTACACAGCGTCGCGACGCAGACAGGGTCCGTCGCGACGCGAAATTACACAGAACCAAAATCTTTGAAAATTTTTGACATGGTCGCGTCGCGACAGGAACGGGTCACAACGCGAGGGACACCTGAAGGTCCCAAATCATGTGTTTCGAAACCCAATTTTTCCCAATTCGATTTCCAATTTCAATCTCTCCTAAAAACCAGAAAATTCCAGACATTCCAGAAACATATTTCCAATCATATAAATCATGACAATTATTCAGTTTTTCATAAAGACCGTAAAACACATTTTGTCTCAAAACGTTTCTCGGCTCATAAACTTTCGAAAAGCTGATGGATTGGCCACGGGACTCAAAACAGATATAGTTTTAGGACACACCAAAAACAACTCAAGTTCAGAATATCAAAATGCCCCTAATCGTGAGTAGAACTCACCCGGTTGACGATCTCACGGGAAAATTACGCCGGAGCACGAACGATCGGACCGTAATCAATCGAACAATCCTCGTAGTCACGTACTCGCATCGAACTTGGTTAGGACTCGAGACAGCAACCTCCACTGCTCCTATTTAATCCCAGCAACTCCGACACGTTTATCGATACTTACTTCTTTTCCGGTGCATAGAATTTGCTTCCCTCGTGACTTGGCAACTCGAACTCCAAAATAAACATTTCCAGTTCTTCTTTCTATTTTCCAGCAACAGTTTGCAGATTTGCAACTGTCATATCTATGTCAATTGGCAACCAAACTCCTTCAAATCAGTGCCCATTCTGAAGAGGATTTTGTCTACTTTCTGATGGAGGAAGATTCACACGCATGCATGCAGTAATCTGGGAGTTATCATCGAAACAATAGGACTGGTTCAGCACAGTTCCTGATTCTAAATCCGAAACTTGTGAACATGAGATATCTCTCATTTCTCCATGAAATCATACGGTTCTTGTGCCCAAAATGAAGAGCTTTTTGTCTACTTTTCAGAGAAACAAAAATCACTGAAGGGTACCAACACTGTTTTTACCCAGAAATTCTGATGAACTTAGATCATCATCTTCAATCACTTGCCATTACGAATTCGAGCTGCAATAGCTAACCTAAACATTCCAATACAGAACCAAGCTACTGGACTTCACCCTAATGTATTAAAATCAGCCATGCATCTTCAGTTTTGACTCCCTCTAGCTTCGATTTGAACAAGATGAAGCTTTGGATTTCGAAAATGGTAGAAGGGTGAGGAAGGTGACTGAGCTATCAGAAGGGGTGTCAATGGAAAGGGCTTGGAAAATGGAGGAGAATGGCACAAAAATTACTTACATGCATGAAGCTTGGGTGTTGATCCATTTCCTCCTTCTCCACTCTCTCGACTTCTCCTCCTCTTCCTCTCCATTTTCTCAACTTTTCTTTCTTTCTCAATTTCTACATTTCAGAAATGAGAGGGTGCTGCTGACTGCCTACCTTATTTGAAGCTGGAGGCTCAATGAGTGGTAAAAGACCACTTTGCCCTTAGTTCTCTAATCCTCACTTAACCCATTTTAATCCATCCAGCACTCATTAATTCAACCAACTTATGAATGTAAATACCATTTTCATGATCGTATCATGACTAGGATCCAGTTATTATATCGTTGGGTGATTCATCTTCGAAGTGAGGTGAAATGACCATTTTACCCTTCAGCTGAATTGTTCATTTAAATTATGACTAAGCCACAATTAAATGTAGAGTAGGATTTCTTTGGACTTTTCCTCGACTATTAATCCCTGAGACACGACCAATTATTCCCACAAATAATTACTCGGTCTTAGGCATCATAGTACGAGTCTTTAAAAATTAGGGATGTAACATGTAGTGTCCATACCTCGTACGGAAAGCGGTTTTCGGAATATCTAAGGCCCTCACTCGGATTTGATGGTATCTCGATCTTGGATCAATTTTGGAGAATATTTTGGCACCTCGAAGTTGATCCAGCAGATCGTCTATCCTTGGCAACGGATACTTATTCTTGATGGTGATTTTATTCAGCTGACGGTAGTCTATGCATAACCTCATGCTTCCGTCCTTCTTCTTAACTAACAGCACCGGAGCACCCCATGGAGAAGCACTCGGTCGAGCAAACTTCTTGGAGATTAATTCTTCAAGTTGGGACTTCAATTCCTTCAGTTCGAGAGGAGACATCATATAAGGTGCTATGGATATTGGCCCTGCACCAGGCGTTGTTGACTCTCTGTCATATGATGTAAGTTGTCCAATTTTAGGACCAATTGTGCGGAGTTTTGATTGTATTATAGTCAGTATATGGGGATTTAGCTTAGTATTAGAAATTTGTATTAGGAAGTCCTTTCGTAAGCCATTCCTGCATTGTTGGAGTTATTTTGTACTTGAAGGCCTCCAATTTGTGTGTTATCATTCGGCGAACCAGACACTTGCCCGGAGATGCAGCACAATTGGGAAGACTCAAGTTTCTGTTCAATATCGCGTCGCGACCAGGAGGGTTCGCGTCGCGATGGAAGCCTGACGCAGGAGCAACCTACAATTCTGTTCAATTTCGCGTCGCGACGGGCTCGTGTCGCGACGCGATGGCTTGCTGAAGTTAGGGTTTTAATTCAGTTTTTGCGTTTTTTTTCGAGAGAGCTTGGTCATTGGAGCGCAGCCAGACATTTTGGAGCAGAGGAAAGTCAGATTTTGGGAGCTTTTCACCACTTGGGAACGAGGGTTGAAGGTTCCTATGTCTATCTTTTCTTGTATTGCTTTCTTTACTCTAGTTATGTCCCTATTCACCATGTGTAACTAATTTTCTAAGATTAGGGAGAGATGATTCTCCCCGAACCGATGTTATGGATACTTTGTTATGGTTAATACAGTTAGTTGTTTGAATTATCATAAGCCTATGCCTCTGATCGTAATGCTTTATAGTTACATATGATAATTATAATCACTACAACAGAATTGTTAAAAAAGGGCGCCATCATCAGGGGCGCTTTCTAAAAAGCGCCCCGGATGTCCAAAATACGGAGGGCCATCAGGGGCGCTTTTTGAAAGCGCCCCTGAAGGCCCTCCGTATTTTGGTCATCAGGGGCGCTTTCTGAAAAGCGCCCCTGAAGGCCCTGCGTGTTTTGGCCTTCAGGGGCGTTTTTTTAGAAAAGCGCCCCTGAAGGCCAAAACACGCAGGGCCTTTAGGAGCGCTTTTTAGAAGCGCCCCTGATGCCTTATATTAAAATTTCTTGATTCCCCATCTCCCTCTCATCAGATCTCACTCCCTCCACGACTCACTCTCCCTCTCCAAACCTAAACACTCTAACCATTTAGATTAGAGTGTTACACATACGACGACCGCTCTCATTCTTTGTTCCAAACGGTGTCCGGCCACAGCGCACCGCCAGCACTGCTACACATACGACGACCGCTCTCATTCTTTGTTCCAAACGGTGTCCGGCCTTCTCCGACCAGAGACAAACTTCTCTGACTTCCGCTGTTGGTGAGTAATGCCACCACCACTGGGTTTGATTTTGATTTCTATTAGTAACTATATATCGATTCCCCCTTTGATAAAAACCCTATTTCGATTCCCCTTTCTCTATTATGTTTCCTAGGTTCCCATTTCGATTTCGGTTGAGCTGTGGGAACTATGTTTTGGTTTGGGGTTTGGTGGTTTTAGATTATCTGATAGTTACTTTTCTATTTTTAAACTTTTATTTCTGGTTTTGAGGTGAAGCTGATTAAATTTCTGTGTAATTTTTTGTTTGGACCTGAAGTTGACTCTCTAGTCCTCGTTACCTACTTGTGAAATCCATCATCTATTTAGAGTTCTCTAGTCTCTACAATTTGTGTTTTCCATTACTTAGGCTTGTGCTGGTTATGGTTACTGTGTTGATTATGATTAGCTTATGAGAAAGATTACTGCATAATTTGGGTTTGAAATTTAGTTAACTGTTGGGAAATGCTTTGGCATCTAAATGTTTTATACATGTTCTATGGGTATGTAAGCTTTTTTGTATGCCATTATTCTGAAAAAGGCAATTCTTTGGGTAAGTAAGCTTTTTTGTATGCCATTTTTCTAGAGATTACTTTCTCTTTATGGAGAACTCTAACCATAGCTTGTTAGTGTTTTCAGTTTTCTGGTCTTTAGTATTTAAACATGATTGCTCGTGAATATAGGTACTGTAACATGAGGTGAGTTGGTATTGCCATGTTTTTACTTTTAATTATTCTAGGAGGGAATTAGATTTGATTACTAAGTCTGATAATTATTATGGGATATGATGTAATGTTTAGACCTCCCCGACAATGTACTTATGAAGTCTGTATTGAGTTGGCTGACATTTTGCCTTTAGCTTAAGCAATTGAAATGTTGAGATTGGCCTACATTTACATTTCTTAGATGTAGTTATGCATGATTCATGGAATTGCATGATACTTTTTTTTTTGTATTTTCCTTCATTTTCAGCATGGATAATCAATGGATTAGTGATTTTTAATGTCAATTGGTTTCCATTATGCAGGATTTTGGGATTAAATATAATATGGAAAATGGTGGACCTGCACCAGAGGGACTTACTTGAAGGCGACCTTCTATAATTTTATTGAAGTTATGATGCATTACATGGAGTTGCTGGAGCTTATGCAAAGCGCATTTTTGTGGATGAGCTTGGGGCACAAGAAACCTCTTTACTGAAGTGTGTACCAAAGGTGTTATTCTCTTATATATATGGTTATACTAATTAATGATAAGCTTTGAGTAGTCTGAGTTTTATAGCAATAGCTTGTGTTTGATTTGTGGATGACTTTCATGAATATAGGAAGACTTTGGAGGGGGACACCCAGACCCCAATTTGACATATGCAAAAGAGTTAATTAGTTGCTCGCATGGGATTGGGAAAAACAGAATCAAAAGGTGCTGCTGATGGTGGGCTGAGCTGGAGAAGTTAGTATATAAGTTAGTATATGGTAAGCTGACATAAATATATTTCCTTTTCAAATAAAACAACCACAGAAACTTAATTTGTTTAGTGTTTAGCATGTATCTTTGATTTAGAAAATATTGTAGGAATATGTAGGACATCCCATTATTAGAATCTTGTAGTTGTTTGGTGGCACATCCCATTTCTTTAACATGTTTGTAGGACCCATTATTAGAATATATGCTTCTGCTTTTGTTTGGTGGCACATGCTGGTTTCTTTTCATTAATTGCTTGCTAGCTAATTAATAATTATTCGAGTAAAAACAAAGTTATTTTGACTGATTAGGGTTTAATATTTTGGAATTGCATGCATAAACGGTTATATCATGTGTTCTATGCTTGCTGGTGCAACTTGCAGCACCTAGTTGGCCATTATATATATTCTCACTGCCTGTCCCACCTTACATCACATGTCTCATTTTTGTAACAGCAAATACCTTGAATTGGCATATTACTCCTACTTGTTGATTAATTCATTTTTTTATGTCTAGTTCGAGTACTTTTTGCGGAGGTTCGAGTTCTGTCTTGTTGCCGTTCACATCTAGGTCAAGTTCGTTGTTGCTTCCCCTTGTTACGGTACTTTTCTTATTCTCTCTTCTTTTTATTGTGGTTATTGTTTAGACACTTGAGCAATTGACATATGTACTCATAAGTATTGGTGTATTTGAAATTGATGATTGTTTGAATTGGAGTTGAAATTGAATCGAAAATTGGATTAAATTGCATGATGATGGATGTTAAATTGCATAGAAAAGACGTTATCCAAGGTTGAATGGCTTGGGTTCAGAAAATTGTACTCTGTGTTTTTCACCTTTAATATGTTTAAGTTCTCTTATCAGGAAATTAGATATAATAAATTTCGGTTGTTATATAGCAAAATTTTTAAGTTAAACTATAAAAGAACTAACTCTGATGTCTTAGGTTAGAAAAATTGTACTTTGTGTGTTATTCTAATATGTTTAAGTTCTCTTATCAGGAATTTATATTAAATTTCGGTCTAATATGGATAGAAATTGGATGTCTACGAATCGTCTATCGAAAGAATATGGCGAAGGCGTGGAATATTTTGTGAACTTTGCCGTTCAACGTTTAGGAACTTCTAGTAAGTTCAAGTGTCCTTGTTTAAGATGTTGCTACGCCAATCGAGTTACTGCACTTGAGTTGGAAAGACATTTAAAGGCCAACGGAATCGATCAAAGTTATACTTGTTGGACAATGCATGGCGAGGAAAGAGGTGAACCTTCGAATATGGATAATAGCACTCAAAGATGTGATCCGGTTGATTATCCTGAAACATATACAGTTGATGGCGACGAATTTGAAGAGATGACAAAGGCGGTTGAAGATGATCTTAATGACTGTCCTCAAATGTTGGAGAAGTTGATAACCGATGCGGAGACACCGTTGTATGCGGGCTGTACTGAATTGACAAAGTTATTGGCTGTGATAAAGCTGTATAACTTGAAAACTTGCCACGGATGGACAGATAAGAGCTTTACGGAGTTACTCGCACTATTGAAAGATATGTTGCCGAAAGACAACGTGCTCCCTTCTCGGACGTATGATGCAAAACAAATGTTAGGCACCATTGGTTTGAACTACGAGAAGATACATGCTTGTCCAAATGATTGCATTTTATTTCGGAATGAACATGCATTGTTAAAGTCGTGTCCTAAATGTAATGCATCACGGTATAGGAAGAAAGAATCTGCTCCAGTAAAGGTATTGTGGTATTTTCCCATAATCCCTCGATTTAGGCGTATGTACCGTAGTTCGGAAGACGCAAAATGGTTGACTTGGCATGACGATGAAAGGATTAAAGATGGTATGCTACGACACCCTGCAGATTCTCCGCAGTGGAAAAAGATTGATATCGATTATCCCGATTTTGGGCATGACCCAAGAAACCTACGCCTTGCATTGTCTGCGGATGGATTTAACCCGCACGGTATCCAGAGTAGCTCCCACAGTACATGGCCTGTGATTTTGGCGATTTATAACTTACCTCCATGGCTTTGCATGAAACGCAAGTATATGATGTTGTCTTTGTTAATTTCTGGCCCCAAACAACCAGGAAATGATATTGACGTATACTTGGCTCCTTTAATAGAAGACTTGAAGCAAATGTGGGAGATTGGGGTAGAGGTGTATGATGGGTTCAGAGAAGAAAATTTCATTCTGAAGGCTATGATTTTTGGCACCATTAATGACTTTCCAGCATATGGCAATCTATCTGGGTACAGTAATAAAGGTCAGTGTGCATGTCCTATATGTGAAGATAATACAGATTGGATGTGGTTGGAACATGGTAAGAAGAATATATATCTTGGCCATCGGAGATTTTTGCCTCCAACTCATCAGTATCGGGTGTGGAGAAAGGCATTCAATGGGAATTCAGAAACTCGTAAAGCTCCTTCGCCTTTGACCGGTGAACAACTATTTGAAAAGGTGAAAGATGTAGACATTAAGTTTGGGAAACCTTTTGCAGGAGATGTTGCCAAACGAGGGTGGAAGAAAAAATCGATTTTCTTTGAATTGCCATATTGGAAGTCATTATACGTAAGACATTTCATTGATGTGATGCATGTTGAAAAAAATGTATTCGAAAGTGTCATTGGTACCTTACTCAATATGCCAGGAAAGACTAAAGATACGATCAATTCAAGGTTAGATTTGGTTAGTATGGGGTTGAGACCAGAATTGGGTCCGATAAAGAAGGGTACACGTACATATCTACCTCCGGCTGCTCATACTCTATCTAGAAAAGAGAAAACTGTCTTTTGTAATTTTCTTCATGAAGTTAAAGTTCCAGAGGGGTACTCTTCAAACGTTACGAACCTTGTATCGATGAAAGACCTTAAGTTAAAGTCTCTAAAGTCTCATGATTGTCATGTTCTCATGGAGAATTTGCTACCCATTGGTATACGATCCATTATGCCCAAGAAAGTGCGTCAATCCATAACTAAACTTTGTTTCTTCTTTAAGGCGATATGTAGTAGAGTGATTGACCCTGGAAAGTTACCAGCTCTGCAAAGATCAATTACTGTCACTTTATGTGAGCTTGAGATGTTTTTTCCGCCTTCATTCTTTGACATAATGATTCATTTGATAGTTCATCTAGTTAGAGAGACACAGTTGTCTGGCCCATGTTACATGAGATGGATGTACCCGTTTGAGCGGTACATGAAGATATTAAAAGGATATGTTAAAAACCGATCACGACCCGAGGGTTGCATTGCTGAGCGCTACATTGTTGAAGAAGCTATTGAGTTCTCCACCGGCTATCTATCTAGTGTTGAATATTCTGTTGGGATGCCAAGGGAACGTCACATTGGAAGTGTTGGTAAAGGGATAACAGGAAGGAAAATAGTGATGGTATCCAGGAAAGAACTAGAGCAAGCACACTTATATGTTCTGCACAATGATAATCAGATTGATTCTTATGTTGCCAAACACATGGAAATTCTTAAGAGTGACTACCCAACTAAGAGTGAAGTTTGGTTAACAAAAGAACACAATCGGAGTTTTATACAGTGGCTAAAAGATCAAATTGATATTGAGTTTGTTTCGAATCCTACTGCGATTTCTGAAAGATTGAGATGGTTAGCAAAAGGTCCAACTATACATGTTTTCTCTTACACTAGTTATCTACAAAATGGGTACACGTTCTATACAAAATTCCATGATGATCAGAGTAAAATGCAAAATAGTGGGGTTACTCTTGTAGCTGAAACTATGCATACATCAGGTGCGAAAGATAGAAATCCCATTTACGCGAATATGTCATACTTCGGTGTCATACAAGAGATATGGGAGTTGGATTACAATATGTTTTTGGAGCCTGTGTTCAAATGTAATTGGGTTGACAATAATAATGGTGTACAAATAGATGACATGGGCTTCATGCGGGTGAATTTCAACAAGGTAGGGTACAAAGATGAACCTTTTATTTTAGCCTCGCAAGCCCAACAAGTGTTTTATGTCACTGATCCAGTTGATATGAATTGGTGCATTGTTTTATTGACAAACAAAAAATTTTTGGTGAATGACCTCGGGGATCAAGCTCATGAAGATATTGACATTGAGGACGACCCTTTCTTCGGGTCATCACAACCAATAATACGGGAAAATACTTCTACAGAGGAAATTTTGTATGTTAGACATGATCATAACGATGGAATTACGTTTCGTCGAAAACAAAGTAGTAGGAAGCAAAAAACAAAATATCATACAATTAAAGAAATGGCTAGTAACATTAGATCGAGGAAAAGGAAAAGGTAATAATATATCATGCAGAGTTTCTTTTTTATTCATTTTCATATTGTAAAAATTAACTTAATTGTTAAAATAACATATAGCCTAATAGCAATTGTTTTATTGTGTTGCAGGTGAGATGACTTCCCCGAGTGATGATAGTGCACATGACAGTGGTCATGAGAGTGAACATCAGCCCCAAAAAAAGTTCACTCGTCGTGGAATGACAGTTAAAAAGAATATAATCAATCGGGGAAACAAAGGCCTTCCTAAACTTATTGTACGATACTTACTAATTAACTAATTTTGTTACGTACTTTTAATTGTTTGTTATCTAATTTACCCAAGTAATAATGCAGGTCCAATGGAATGCTAAAAATCAAGCAATTGGTGCCAACGGGAAACAATTGAAAATGTTCCTTGGTGTCAGAGCAAGGCAGGATGTACCAATTACAATCAGCAGTTGGATTAGTAAAAAGGAGGCCTTACTCGAGAAGCATAAGGATGAGCTATGGCATATGATACAAGTATGAGTCTTATTTTTGACTTTTAGGTTATTTTATAATTAAATATGTAAGTTTATTTATAATCATTTTGTTGAATGTAAGCAGAAATACTTTGATGTGGATGACTCTCATAAAGACTATTGTCTTATGAAAGCTGGAAAGGCGCATAGAAAATACAGATCAACTCTAACAAAGATGGTGAGAGATGATGACGGGAACATCAAAAGCCATCCTCCACCACCGTATGCAGATAGTATACCATTGGAGGATTGGAGGGCATTTGTTATTTCACGTGAAGAAGAGGAATTCCGGGTTTGTACAATTACATATCATACATATACCTATATTTGACACTTATAAGGTATTCATGTAAAAACATGTGTCTTTATAGAGAAGGAGCCAAGAAAATCGCGAGAGAGCGCAGCGTCCTGAATACCCTTGGAGAGCCGGTGTTACAGGTTATGCTGAGATTGAAGAGCGAATGGTAAGCACGTTATCTTTTATTTTATCTTTAATTTATTAAATTAATCTTCTGAATTATTTAGTAATAGACGGTAAATTTTAATAGCTGCGGGAGCAAGGAAAAGATCCTGCTCAGGAATCTATTGACCGAGATGTTTTATGGTTAGAAGCAAGACAAAACAAAGATGGTGTCGTTGACCACCCAAGAACGAGAGAGGTGGCACAAAGAATTGTAAGTATGATAAAATTCTTGTCTTTCATTGTAGGTGAATAAATTAAACTTAAATAATATTTGTGAATCAGGAATCAATATCTCAATCAGTATCACAAGGAGATATTTCAAATTGTGATGGTCCGAATGACATCCTTGCCCGTGCACTGGCAATTGAAGAATATCCAGGACGTGTAAGGGGTTTGGGATTTGGTATTACTCCAACCACATTTTGGACTTCAAAGAGGCAAAAAAAAGAAGCGGAACGAGAAAGTAGAGAAAAAAGGTTGGAAGCCACTGTATCGATGCTAGTACAAGAACTTAAAGAACTAAAAGATAGAGTTGGTCCAAGGACTAATGATGTACCATCTCCTGACCCAGATAGCTTCAGGGATAGTTGCAATATTGCGTCCAATGAGGTTAACAATTGTCAATGTGAATTATTTATATCAAACCCGCTTACTTTGGTTGCAAAGGGCTTTGTTTGTAACACTGAGGGCTCCACCTTGCACAATCTTCCTATGCCTTCAAATCATGTGAGAGTCAGTGTTCAGTTTGTTGTTGTCCCTGATGCTGAATTGCCGGTACCAATTGATACTGCAGACATGACTCTTTTGACTGTGAATGATGCACTTGGCACTTTCGTGGCATGGCCATCAAATCTTATCAATGTAAGGAGCAATTAATACATTTGTTAATAATTCATTGCTTATTGTCCCATACTTGAAAACTAATTAAATTTTCAAATATATAGGTACCAAGAAGCAAGAAGCAGGTGTCTAGCCGGGATGGGAGTCAATCCCAACCTCGCAAGAAGCAAGTGTCTAGGGGAGTTTGTAGCGGGAATGAAATTCGGTCCCAGCCCCCCCTTTCTAGTGCTCGCAATAAATCCGTGTCTCGGCAAGTAGATAAGGGAAAGGATATTCAATCCCAACCACCCTCCTTGGGGGAATTCATCACTTATATAAGGATTCATGCCTCCACAATGTCTGGTGCTGATTTGATACACGTATCGATTGATGAAGACATCTTCGGAGTTGCCGACACAATTTTCCTTTCAAATCAAGAACTTGAAGAGGTATATGAGCACAAGTGGGCATCTGCGGCTACTATTCAAATATATATCAGGTATAATTATTATCATTATTGTTATCGTTGTTAGGATCAATGATGCAATTACAGTGGCCGCAAATTTACTTGATAAGTGAATGGAAACTAATAGGAACGTGGTATTGTAAAATATAAGAAACTATGGAGCTATACTCCTTAACAATAACAAAACAGAATTCTAAAGAAGAGTCGAACAGAAAAAATGCAGAACTGTAAACGAGAAATAGGATATGAATTTCTCCCTCAAACATGATGCTTGCCCAGATTTTTCCAACTAATTTTCTCATCCCCTTTCATTCTGTTACACCACTTTATATAATTCCTCTCCTCCACTCTGATAGTCTGATCTTGGTCCTCATCATTCTGTTATAATTTTCACCCCATTCTCTCACTTCCCAATGTGGTCCAGCAGAATTCTATCAGAAACATGTCTGCCTTTTGCTCAATCAGATGTGTCACTGTTACTGTTCTATTTACAGTGACTAGTTCTATTACATAGCAGTTAAATAGATATGATGTTAGTTATGTTATGTTGAGCATTTGGGGTGGGAATTCATTCACGATTTTTCATCTGCATCTTCTCTTAAAATACGATTAATTTCTTTTGATTTGCAGTGGACTTGCTAGTTAAATTGTTATTGTTGCTGATATGTAAATCAACATACTCCCCATTACCATACTAATTGTGTGCTAATACCATGACTTAGGCATTCCTGTTACCATTCCTGTTGCTGATATGTAAATCAACATACTCCCCACTGTACATTTATTATCATATGTTAATTTATTTGTCTACATTTTAACTATAGGTATTTGTACCATGTGATTTTGAGCACCATGGAACAAAGACAAAGATTTATATTTTTGGATCCCGAACGTACTTTTCTACGCAACCTTCATATTGACAAAAAAATGACAAAAAAGCAACTTCAGGACGTGAAGGAAGCGGTTAAAGAAAGCAAGGAAGCGATAAAAGCCTATATCAATACACGCTTGGCTTCGGCACTTGAAAGCAGCTGTGATTGCTGGTTTTTGGCACCCATTAACTTAGGAGGGTAAGAAATTTAATCTCTCTCTCTGTCTGTCTCTCTCTCTCTATATATATATAATGTGTTTTTTCAAAAATGTCTTATTTATTTAATTATCGAAATATTTTGGTAGTGTACATTGGGTATTGTTGGTGATTGATGCTAGGAGAAATAGAATTTTCTATTTGGATTCGTGTCACGGTGATTATAGCAAACACGCCATGATGAGAGGAATGTTTGAAAGGTGTGTATTTAGATACATCGCATATTTCAATATTAATTATGTATCTATTTCGATTAATTAATATAGTTATATGTATGATGTTTCAGTTGTTTGACAACTTTTTGGGCATCAAATGAGGTTAGGACTAGAGGTGGGAACAATAAAACAAATTGGATAGTAATAAAGGTAAGTTTATAATCAATATTATTCTTATCCATGTAAATTTTGCTCGCATTTTAACAATTAATTTTTTTTTGATTTGTAGTGTCCGAGACAACCAAACAATGTTGATTGTGGATACTACGTTATGAAGTATATGAAGGACATAATCACTGACATACAAATGGAAATTCCCCTAAATGTATGTAATTTATATAGTTTCTTTTTTGATAAGCTAGCAATTCCATATCAAGCATTTAACAACTTAGTTCTAACTTTATTTTATTTTATTTTATTTTGGAAGTATTTTCCAGGATACGAGGTTGGAGCTCCATTTTCTGATGACATACTTACTGAGGTCAAAGGCGAGTGGTGTCATTATGTTGCTTCTTTGATTAATCAAAATCGAAATTCAAGTCATTTTGGGTAGCTTGTTTTTTTGCTCATTTTGGGTAGCTTGTTTGTACTCAATAAGTGGACATGTAAATTTTGTTGCTACTTTGTGGACATGTAAATTTTGTTGCTACATTGGATGTCATATTATTTTTGTTCTCTCTATGTATGGATATTAGATGCATTTATAAGTTTTTTATTTGGAATTTGATTTTGAATTGGCTGGTTTGAAAATTTGATCCCCCAATTCAATTGGTTATTTTAGGTTGTTGTTGCTGCAGGTTTGATTTGGAACTGGTTAGATTTGGAACGGGTTAGATTTGGTAAAAAGAATTTAAAAAAAAAAAATATAGCATCAGGAGCGCTTAGGAAAAGCGCCCCTGATGTCCTTTGTCCTTTGAAATTCAGGGGCGCCTCTTACAAGCGCTCCAGTTGGTCACCTGCGCTATGGCCATCAGGGGCGCCTCTTACAAGCGCTCCAGTTGGTCACCTGCGCTATGGCCATCAGGGGCGCCTCTTACAAGCGCTCCAGTTGGTCACCATCTACAGGAGCGCAAGCTTTAGGGGCGCCCGAAAACGCCCCAAATGGATAAAAAAAAGCGCCCCTGATGGCCTTTTCTGTTGTGGTGAATGATTTAGGTTATGTGATCGCATAGGGATATGGGTTGCATGCTGGATATGGGGTATTAGATCATGTACTTGTGATCACCATAGGAATATGGGGTTGGATGCATGAATTCTTTATTTCTTAAGTTTATTGCTTTACCGGTTGGCATGATTCACCTAAGGAGTTAGGGTAACTCAATTAGGTAAAAGGGGTTTTGAGGCAAGGGATTGTCTTTAACCTACTATAGTGAATTGAATCTGGTAGTTCAAACAATTAACCTATAATTAGCTGAAGGTTCATAACATGGGTGAAGGGAGATGATTCGACACCTAATCGCTTTCTCTCGTTATTTCAACAACAGTCTTTAATTTCGCGTTACATAATTACAACTCGAATCAACTGTCACAATCTAGAATTAATCAAATTTGTTATTGTTACAACACGCAATCCCTGTGGAATCGACCGGTACTTACCGAAATTTTATTACTTGCAACGTTTTCAGTGCACTTGCTGAGTTGTTAACAAGTTTTTGGCGCCGTTGCTGGGGATTGTTGACTTTGTTGTCGACAAGGCAAATGAGTTGATTCTAGATTTTAGTTTTCGTTTGTTTTTAGTTACTTAATTTTGCTACTTGTTGGTTTCTTGAACTTGTTGACGTTTGCTTAAGTGTTTCAGAGATTTGTGCATGCGGAGCAAGGGTCCACAAGAACTCTTGTTTGACCCAGAAATTGAAAAACTAGCAAAGGCAAACCGAAGAAAGGCTAAGCTTGCCAAGCAGCAAGCAAGGGAATTGTCACAGGTACAATCAACTTCTACCTCGGTACCGGAATATTTTTCGAGTGAAGAGGAAGAAATGGCTGATCCTCCACCTCAGGTGACTTCGGGCGAAGAAATCAAGGTGCCCAAGCTTTAGCATTTAAACCAGTGGGCATGGCCCAGTTTGACATCAAATATTCTGTCCTCACTGCCCTTAAATCGGAGCAGTTCTCTGGGTCTGATGCTGAAGACCCCAACCAACATCTCTTCCAATTTTATGAGATATGTGGTACTACACACCCTGAGGGGGTGACTGATAATGCAAAGAAGTTACGGTTGTTCCCATTCACTCTAACGGGCAGGGCGAAAGATTGGTTGAACACTCTCCCAGGGACCGTCAACACTTGGAATGAACTCGAGAATAAGTTCTTGGAGCGATTCTTCCCTGTCTCCAAGTTTATAAGGAGAAGAGCTGAAATCTCTAACTTTACTCAAGGGGAGTCAGAGTCGTTGTATGATTCTGGGGAGAGATTCAAACGGTTGCTCAAAAAGTGTCCGGGGCATGGTATAGATGACTTCTTACAGCTGCAAACCTTCTGTCATGGTTTGAGACCTCAAACAAGAATGATGCTAGATGCCTCAGCTGGAGGATCTTTGGGTACAAAGACTTGGGAGGAAGCAAAGAAGCTAGTAGAAGACATGGCCTCGAATGAATACAGAATTCAGAATGATCGGGGAGGTGTAAGTAAAAAGGGTGTACTGGAACTAGATTCAAATAGTGCTGTGTTAGCCCAGCAAAAATTAATGTCCATGCAGATTGATGCCCTCACCAAACAATTGGCTGCAGCTTGTGAGGTTGGGTCAAAAAGCCAAGCAACCGCCCAAGAAGTTCAAACAGGTGGGTGCATTTATTGTGGCAGAGAAGCTCATGAAGGGGATTGTGCAGCCCAAGGAGAGGCAATGGAACAGGCCAATTATATGGGAAATTTCCAAAAACAAGGTGGGAACCCTTATTCCAACACCTACAATCCTGGGTGGAAGAATCATCCCAACTTTTCTTGGAAAAACAATGAAGCCTCAGGTTCCCAACAACAGTCTCAGGCACCTAATCAACAATAGAAACCCCGTTCTCGGTTAGAAGATGCGTTGACACAGTTTATGCAGATGACCAAAAACACCTTCCAGTCCCAAGAACAGGTAATGATAAACATGGTGTTGCGCCCGAAAAAGTCCTTGGGAGAGAACTGTTCTCGTTTACAACTTTCTTTAAAACAACGGAGTCGCCACCAATATTTATTTAGGAAAATATTAGGAAAACCTTTTTTGGAAAGCGATTGGCCTTTGAAAACTGAAGATTTGGGTTCGGGGGTCGGTTATGCGTGGGGAAGGTACGAGCACCCCACACATCCTCTCTACTGAGAGGGAACCTTTAATTAAAAGTGTGGTTTTAGTGTGTTGGTTTGAAAATACTTTAATCTTGCCTCTCTACTTCTTATTGAAAAAAAATGCATTGAAAAAGACTTGGTGAAAATCTTATTTATGTGAAAGAAAGGAGAAAAAAAGAGGGTTTTTTAGAGAAAAAGTGGTTGACGGGGGTTACGACCCGCTCCTACGTATCTCCCGGTGCGATGGAGAACTCAAAGCTTACGTAGTTCTCCTTTGTCTTTTTCTGAAAGTTTTTTGTTTTTTATCTTTTGGTGAGTTTTCGCAATAGGACGAGCATTAGCGAGTGATTAAACTAACAAAGGCTATGGGTAATCATCGCTAAGTACTTATGTGAAATTGAAGAGCGTTCATAGAGATCAAACTAACAAAGGTTATGGGTGACCTCCACTACTTGCTCATTTTTGTTTATTGAAAATGCTTTGAAAATTAATTGGTTTGGAAAAGAGTTTTAGAAAATAAATAAATCATTTTCAATCAAATTCTATGTCCAAAACCAAATGCAAAATGAATGAATGAAGCTCAAACATACTCAACAATCAAGCAGTCATAAACATGTAGATCACTAACTAAGATTAAGCATGCCAATATATTCAAAGAATTCAATTGTCAAAGATGCAAGACAAAGTTCTCAAAACAATTGTGTTTGTGTGTGAAGGGGAATTGCTACACAAGTTGGAAGCAATCTCAAGAGGGGCACATATGCCTCTATGCTACACATGTTGGTTGTCTTATAAGGGCACATGATTGTGTAGAAGGGTTTGTGCACAATTAAGTCAAGACATTCAAATGGAATCAAGAACAAAGGAATACAATTGATCATAGGCATAGAGTATTCTAGATTAGGTGAATGAACATGTGAGCAATGAGGCATGATTAGGCAAGCATGTGAATGCATGAGCATACAAGAATGAATGTATGAATGAGTAGACAAGAGGATGCATGAGAGTGTCGCATAAAATAGGGATGAATGAAGATGCATGAGGGTGAAAATGTTTTGGTAAAAGGTTTAGGTAAGAAAGTGGTAAAATGTTTTTGGGTTTTGGTGTTTTGGAAATGAGATGAAATGTTTTTGGTCTTGAAAGTGGTAAAAGTATTTTGGGGTTTGTTTTATAAAGTTGAAAAAGTTTGAAATGCAAGTGAGAAAATGTTTTCGGGTTTTTATGCAAAGATGCAAGTGGTAAAAACTTTTAGTAAAAAGTTAGTGAAATGGTAAATTTATTTTACTTGGAGTAGAAAGTAATTTTTTGAAAATTAGTAAAGGTAAAAAGTGAAAAGTAAATCATTAATGAAATGGTACATGTGAAATGGTAAAAGTGAAAAACACAATTGAATCAAATGCACACACAAATGCAAGATCAAAATAACAAAGTTTTGAGTAAAATTTGGTCAAAAGACATGGCCCATGGCCGAATGCAATCATGGGCGAAATCAAGCACAATTTCAACAATTTCTTGCAACCAAATCACATCAATGAGCTCATAAGTATAAACCCTAGGACCTATGCATACATTTCATGCCCAAACAATTGTTATTTCATCATTTATTTCAACACAAAATCAAAGAAACAAAAGCAACAAAAACCCTAGGTCTCTAATCCTCAAACCCGAGGCTATGTAAGGCATAAACCCACCAACAATTCAACTTCAACACAAGAAATGAACAAAGCAATGCATGAACAAGAAAAAAAAACACTACATGGCCGAAGCTAAAAGAAGAGGAAAACAAGGTTTTATTTCATGAAATTTAGTGAAAAATGTGTAGAAATGCAAGGAAAATTATTCAAACACAAGAATCTTCCCTTCAAGGCCAAGGACCCATCTCAAACACCCAGGGCTCCCAATGTCCTTGTCCAATAATGTTTGAAATGAGTCCTCAAAGCTTCTTTCACGAAGGAAAGAGGAGTAGAAGAGAGATTACATAATGAAAATTAAAGAAAATGCAAGAGTTTGTGAGCTTACCTCTAGATCTTGCTTGAAATGAAGAAGAAGATCAAAATAGAAACCAAGAACACTTGAACCTCCTCTTGAATCCCACGAAAATCACTTTATCTTGAAGGATTTGATGATGAACTTTGAAGATAATGCAAGATTAGAAGTGGGTCTAGTGTAGGAATCAAGAATAATGAAGTTTGGATGGTTGAAAATTGAAGAATTGGTGGTGGAAATGGTGGGAGGTGGTCTCGGGTTTGAGAGGGGAGGAGGAGAGGAATTGTGATCTGATTGTGTGCTAGGGTAAAATGAGAATGATCTCCTTTGGTGGTCTCCTATTTTTGGTTTTATATCAGATGCAAAATTAAGGGTATAATGGACTTTGTGCTTTTGCAAACCATTGAGATTTGAGATAGGATTTGAATCAAGGATCTAGATTGCAATGCACATGGATTAGGGACAATGAGAAAGCACAAATGAGTGAGAGTGGGCTGATCATATGCGAAATGGGGGAGTTTTTGTAGCACAAAAATTGTTGAGGGCAATTAGGTCATTTCACACTAAGTTGTAGCCTAGGATTTGATCTAGAATTTTAATCAATGGCTAGGAATACAACTCACATGGATCAAGGGCATGGAGAAGCACAAAATATGGGCTGGAAATGAGGGAGTGGCTGCGGCATTGAGGAGAGAGAGTGAGTGGAATTGCAAGTTGTCATGTTGTACTATACTTGACCTTTCAAAATTCCAAAGATTATTGATTATTCCTTTCTAGATAACTCCTCATTATTCATGCCACTTTGGGCCATATCCTAGGAATCAATCATTGGACCCAAAATTCCATGATATCACCATTCCCAAAATTGATTTGATACCTCACCTTGAAGGAAATTCCCATTTTGCCCTTTTCTTTGAAGTTTGACTTTTTATGCAAAAATTCATCAATGCATGCGCATAAAAAATATGACCCAACTCATTTTGATCTAAATAGATTACTCCAAAGTTGCACAGTGATTTTTACTGAGAAATTATCTTTTTGGGTAAAATGACCAAAATACCCTTTTTGCCCAAAAAACTCTATTTTTGCCCCGAAGTGCATCCCAACCCTAAAAATGATTTTAAAAACTTTGGAATGCCTTTCAAGACTCAAAAATGCATGCCCATAGACTTCTCACCTTTCAAAATAATGCCACGCCTCTGAAACTATTTATTTTTGTGGAAAATTAGGGTTTCGACCTAGGCGGACAAAATTAGGGTATAACAGCTGCCCCTCTTTATTTGGATTTTGACAAGGAATATGAATTGGCCGAAACATATTCTGAGGCAAAATAGAGATAAAGAATTCAGAAATTATTCCAGTTTTGTCTTCCTAGAGAAACCCGAATTTTACTTTTCCTTTTTTTGCTGTTTTTTTGTTGTTGTTTTAGAGAGAGAGCTAACACTTGTTGCATGGACGGGAAAACATAAATTAGTAAAAAGCAGTAAATAAGAAATACTGTAAATTTGGAACTTCGGAGGCTACCTAAAACCTTTTAACGGATTCTTTTGAGTCCGAGCTCTAGGGGAATTCGGAGGTTGCCTAAAACCTTCTAACGGACCCTCGAGTCCGAGCACTTGGGTGGCCTTTTCGAGCGGCCGATAAATATCAGGTCCGGAACTGATACGATCAAAGGATATGCCTTAGACTGACACAACTAAACCGATGGACCCACTGAGGTCAGGTGGATTCGCCGCGCGCTCGTACGCGACGTTGTGATCTGTGGATGGAGTCTACTTACTCTGTGGGAGTTCAATGACTCTGATAGTGTTTACCTACCCTGTGCTGATGGTTTTCTGAAAATAAGATTTTTAGGGACCCCTGGGTGCGAAGTTAACTCTTTTTTTGTTGAAAATTCGGGGGACTTACATGTCCAAAGCAACTTTTTCTTGAAAATTCTTGGATGATGCATGAAACGCATGCACTTGGGCGTTTGGGATGCAATGAACGCAATGATATGTTTTTTCTGTTTGCTTTTTCTTCTTCTGTTTTTTTTGTTTCTTTCTTCTGAGATGCAAATATGAAAGCATAATGAAATGATGAATGGCATGAATGTTATGAGAATGATGAATGGTATAGGAATGCTGTGTTCTTTTTGTTCCGTCTTCCGTTGTTTTTTCATTTTGTTTATTCTTTTTCTGAGCAGCTTTCTTTTTTTTGCTCGTTTGTTGTTTTCTTGCTGAGCAGCTTTCTTTCTTCTGCTCGTTTGTTTTTTCTTGACATTCCTTTTTTTTTGCTGGTTAAATCGATTCGCGGGACTTATGACACTTAATACGAAGACCGCTCCGGGGCGATGATTATTCACTGACTTGCAATGATTTTGTTACTTTTAAGTGCTGGTGCATGCGGCTATTTTGTTTTTCTTGCAGCTTTATTCACTGGGGAGAACACTTCTTTCTGTGATTTTCAAAGATTTCGCAATGCTTTGCGATGCTATGAATGTATGCACATGTTTTCAATTCAATTTCATCAATCACAAAAGTTATTATTTTGAAAGAAACTGAATAAATGAAAGCAAAGACACGAAAAGCAAGCATATGAAAAAAAGTTGAACTTTTATCGATTGGAAACTGGTCGTGCAGAATGTCACGCCAATTGAAAGTACATTTCAATTTTCTTTTAAACTAAAAAAAATACAAGAAAAAGGAACAGATCCTGCGATTCTGTCCTTGAAGTAACGGCGCCCACCGTTCATACTCATGATCTTGATCACCCCCTTATCCAAACCTTCGGGAGTGCTGATTGCCTTTTCTTTTTTCAAGCCCAAGTTTTCTGACCCTAATTTTTGCCTGGATCGCCCTTTGCGGGTTTTCAATACACCGGGTCGCTCTGATTTTGCCTAGGCCGCCCTTTAAGGGTTTTCAACCTAGCGAGCTTATTTTTACTTGGCTTATCTTTCTCTTTTTTCTGTTTATTTTTCTAGGCATAGTACTTCTTTACCACATCCGAGTTGACCGGGTTTGGGATTTCATCTCCATCCATGTTAGCAAGAATCAACGCTCCTCCGGAGAATGCCTTCTTCACCACATAAGGTCCTTCTTACTTGGGAGCCCACTTGCCCCTGGGATCTGTCTGGATCGACAAGATCTGCTTGAGTACGAGGTCTCCTTCTTGGAATTCTCTGGGCTGGATTTTCTTGTCGAAAGCCCTCATCATCCTCTATTGATACAGCTATCCATGGCACATAGCAGCTACCCTCTTCTCGTCAATGAGATTCAGTTGGTCAAAACGGGATCGAACCCACTCTGCTTCTTCTAATTTGGTCTCCATCAATACCCGCAACGAGGGTATTTCCACTTCAATGGGGAGTACAGCTTTTGTCCCATAAACCAGTGAGTAGGGGGTTGCCCCTGTAGATGTACGCACCGAGGTCCTGTACCCATGCAAGGCGAAGGGGAGCATCTCATGCCAGTCCTTGTAAGTCACTACCATCTTCTGCACTATTCTCTTAATGTTTTTGTTAGCTGCTTCAACTGCCCCATTCATCTTCGGGCGGTAGGGAGAAGAGTTGTGATGCTGGATTTTGAAGTCCTTACATAAGTCCTTCATCATTCTGCTGTTCAAATTACTGCCGTTGTCTGTAATTATCTTGTTTGGCAGACCATAACGACAGATTAGATCTTTCCTGATGAATTTTGCAATTACTGAACTCGTCACATTGGGATATGAAGCAGCCTCCACCCACTTAGTGAAGTAGTCGATAGCAACAAGGATGAAACGGTGACCATTTGAAGCTTTGGGTTCAATGGGACCAATGTTGTCCATGCCCCACATAGAGAATGGCCAAGGCGCACTCAAGACGTTCAGAGAAGTCGGCGGTACATGGATGTGATCTGCATAAATTTGGCACTTATGACATTTTCTGACAAAACTGTAACAATCAGACTCCATCTGCAGCCAATAATATCCAGCTCTCAGGATCTTTCTAGCCATTGTGTGCCCACTGGCATGAACTCCGAATGAACCCTCGTGAACATCTTGCATTTTCTTTACTGATTCCTCTTTTGTTACACATCTGAGGAGGACCAAGTCATGGTTTCTCTTGTAAAGGATGTCTTCACTCAAGAAGAAACCCGCTGACAGTCTCCGAAGTGTTCTCTTATCGTTTTCCATAGCACCGGGAGGGTATTCTCTGCTGGTGAGGTATTGCTTAATGTCATGGTACCAAGGTTGACTGCCGGATTCTTCTTCAATTGCCAGGCAGCAGTCATAAGCAGATAAATCTCTGTGTTGGATTTTGACAGTTGTCAAGTTCTTATCACAATTGACGTTGAACATAGAAGACATAGTTGCTAAGGCGTCAGCCAATTGAATCTCATTGCGAGGTATGTGCTGGAAGGTGATTTCCTCAAAAGGCTTGATTAGCTCTTGAATGTAATCACGGTAGGGGATCAAATCAGGGTTTCTTGTTTCCCAGTCACCTTTCACTTGATGGATAACCAGAGCTGAATCCCCATACACGTCGAGCCTTTTGACTTTCCAATCTAAAGCTGCCTTTATACCCAAGATACACGCTTCATACTCTGCGATATTACTTGTGACGTAGAAACTTAGCCTTGCAGTGAATGGTATGAACCGATTATCAGGAGAGATCAACACTGCTCCAGCCCCGTGTCCCCACATATTAGAGGCACCGTCAAACAACACTCTCCATCTTTCATCCTCCTGGGATTTGCCTTCGTCAAATAAAGCCATAATGTCCTCATTAGGGAATTCACATTGCATGGACTGATAATCTTCAACTGGTTGCTGTGCCAGATAGTCTGCTAATGTGCTACCTTTGATTGCTTTCTGAGTTACATACACGAGGTCATACTCTGACAGAAGCATTTGCCAGTGAGCAATTCTACCTGTGAGCGCAGGTTTCTCAAGGATGTACTTGATTGGATCCATTTTGGATACCAACCATGTAGTGTGACTCAGCATATATTGTCTTAACCGGTGCGCAGCCCAGGCCAAGGCGCAACAAGTCTTTTCTAATGGTGAATACCTGGTATCGCAATATGTGAACTTCTTGCTCAGGTAATATATTGCATGTTCTTTCTTTCCTTACTTGTCGTGTTGCCCCAGCACGCAACCCATTGAATTGTCCAGCACTGTGAGATATAGAATGAGAGGTCTGCCCGGCACAGGTGGCATTAGGACAGGAGGGTTCTGAGGGTACACCTTGATCTTCTCAAAGGCTTCTTGGCATTGATCATTCCACCTCACCTCCTGATTCTTGCACAGCAGTTTAAAAATTGGCTCGCAAATTGCGGTTAGCTGGAAGATGAGTCGAGAGATGTAATTCAGTCTCCCCAGAAAACCACGTACTTCTTTCTCCGTTCTTGGTGCTGGCATTTCAAGGATGGCTCGCACCTTGTCCGGGTCCATCTCTATTCCCTTTTGGCTAACCATGAAGCCCAACAACTTCCCTGACCTAACCCCAAATGTACACTTGGCGGGATTCAGCCTGAGTTTATACTTTTTGAGACGTTCAAACAGCTTCTGCAGGTTAATGACATGCTCTTCATCGGTCTTGGACTTAGCAATCAAATCGTCGACATACACTTCAATTTCTTTATGCATCAGGTCATGGAACAAAGTTACCATTGCTCTTTGTTACGTTGCCCCGGGATTTTTCAATCCGAAAGGCATGACCTTGTAGCAGAATGTACCCCAAAGGGTTATGAAGGTGGTTTTCTCCATATCCTCTGGAGCCATCTTGATCTGGTTATAGCCTGAATAACCGCCCATAAAGGAGAACATTGAGTGTTGCGCAGTGCTGTCCACCAAAACGTCGATGTGAGGTAGGGGAAAATCATCTTTAGGGCTTGCTTTGTTTAGATCACGGTAGTCGACGCACATTCTAACCTTGCCATCTTTCTTGGGGACCGGAACGATGTTTGCTACCCACTCAGGATATTTTGCCACAGCCAAAAACCCTGCATCAAACTGTTTCTTGACTTCATCTCTAATCTTCAGAGACATCTCAGGCTTCATCCGCCTCAACTTTTGCTTCACTGGAGGACATTCTGGTTTTACCGGCAGTCTATGCTCAACAATGTCTATGTTCAACCCTGGCATGTCTTGGTACGACCAAGCGAATACATCCATAAAATCCCGCAAGAGCTAAATTAGCCTCTCTCGCTCACTGTTCTCCATCGCTGTACCAACTTTGATTTCTTTCCTGTTTTCCTCGGTACCCAAATTAACCATTTCTGTGGGCTCCCCATGTGGCTCAATGATCTTCTCTTCTTGTTCTATCATTCTCATAATCTCCGGAGGAGTATCCCAATCATTCTCAACATCTCCCTCGGTTTGGTTAACCGGGTAATCAAAATCAAAGTATGAATTATGGGTGTTGTTATTATCAAGAATTTTATTTGATCTGCATCGAAATTAAGTGACGAATAAAAATAAAGCAGAGACACGCAAAGGAAAGATGAACAAAGAGAATTTTATTTAAGATAAAACTTTGTTGATTGATGAAGTTTGATAAAACATGCACACCCGAATGAAAATATCCCAAGGCTTTGGGCAGAGCCGAGGGATTTGCATTACAATGAAGCATTACTCTAAATTAAGAATCACGGGAAAGTCCATGGACTCCCAGTTCTGCAGTTCTTCTCCTGTAGCACAACGGCGCACCAAACCAGCAGCACCGCCACTTGCACTTGATTCCTCTCCAACAGCATTGACCTGGTCAGGGTACAGCACACCAGCACTTATGAAATTCTGACTGAGATCCCCAATGATCATCCTCCTCTGGCTAGGGGTCCTTCCTCTAAGTTTGAGCAGCCATTTCTCTCTTTTGTCAGTTGCCAGCTTCTCCCTGTCAGCAAGGGTTGGAATGTAGCCAATTCCGAACTTCTCAGAGTTCGCATTCAGCTGAACTGGTGCTACAATCCCTTGGGCAGCTTTCCCCAGGCCTTTCCCAACTTGATAGCCGTGTCTCAGCATTACTTTTGCCATCATCAGATCTGCTTTAGACCACTTGGGCTTCAGCATAGGTTCACTAACAAAGACAGCATTTGAGATTTCCAACCCTTGGAAGGCAGTCTCGAAGGACTCCTCTGCTGATTCAACATAGTACTCAGGTGGTGATCTATTTATGAGTGTTTCCTCCTCTCCTGATACCACTATCAGCTTTCCCTCAGCCACAAATTTGAGTTTTTGGTGAAGCGAAGAAGGTACTGCCCCGGCAGCATGTATCCATGGACGTCCCAATAGGCAACTGTAAGAAGAACTGATGTCCATTACTTGGAAGGTGACGTAGAACACTTCAGGTCCTACTTGCACAGGCATCTCCACTTCTCCATATACTTCTTTTACTGAGACATCGAATGCTTTCACCAAGGTAGAACTGGGTTTCAGATAAGAACAGTCTACATCCAACCGGTCCATCGTAGACTTGGGCATCACATTCAGTGACGAGCCGTTATCAATGAGTACCCTTGCTAACATGTAATCCCCACATTTTACAGAAATATGGAGGGCCTAGTTATGGTTCTCCCCTACATGAGGTAGTTCGGCATCTGTGAAGGTTAGGTAGTTGGAAGCCACGATATTCCCGACAATACCATCCAGCTGGTTGACGGTGATATCATGAGAAACGTGAGCTTCGTTCAAGATTTTCAACAACGCAGCTGATAGGCCGCAAGTGCACGGTCTTGTCGCAATAAAAAGAGTTATCGATCCAAAGGGAGAGCCTAGGTGATTACCAATTTAATTTTTCAAAGTTGATTAACTGAAAAGAAAGTGTTTTTAGAAAGAAGGAATGTTTTAGTAAAGTCTACTCACTCATGATCATTGTAGACAAAAGAGGAGAAAAGAAAATAAATAACTTGGAAAATAAAGGGGCAAGAAAGTAAATGACTTGGAAAATAAAGGGGCAAGAAAGTAAATGACTTGGAAAATAAAGGACTTAGAAAATAAATTGCAAGAATTTAAATAGCAAGAAAATAAATGACTTGGAAAATAAAGGGCAAGAAGGTAAATGACTTGGAAAATAAATGGGCAAGAAAGTAAATGACTTGGAAAATAAAGGGGCAAGAAAGTAAATGACTTGGAAAATAAAGGTCTTGGAAAATAAATTGGAAGAATTTAAATAGCAAGAAAATAAATGACTTGGAAAATAAAGGGCAAGAAGGTAAATGACTTGGAAAATAAATGGGCAAGAAAGTAAATGACTTGGAAAATAAAGGGTCAAGAAAGTCAATGACTTGGAAAATAAAGGTCTTGGAAAATAAATTGGAAGAATTTAAATAGCAAGAAAATAAATGACTTGGAAAATAAAGGGCAAGAAGGTAAATGACTTGGAAAATAAATGGGCAAGAAAGTAAATGACTTGGAAAATAAAGGGTCAAGAAAGTCAATGACTTGGAAAATAAAGGACTTAGAAAATAAATTGCAAGAATTTAAATAGCAAGAAAATAAATGACTTGGAAAATAAAGGGCAAGAAGGTAAATAACTTGGAAAATAAAGGGGCAAGAAAGTAAATGACTTGAAAAATAAAGGGGCAAGAAAGTAAATAACTTGGGAAATAAAGGGCAAGAAAATAAATGACTTGGAAAATAAAGGGCAAGAAAGTAAATGACTTGGAAAATAAAGGACTTAGAAAATAAATTGCAAGAATTTAAATAGCAAAAAAGTAAAAGAATATGAAGAACATGAAGAACATGAAGAACAATCTTTAGAGAATTTTTGAGCTGAACTTTGTCACCAAATTCAAGTGCTTTACAAGTGAGGATCAAGGTCCTATTTATAGGAAAATATGAGGGAGGGGAAAAATAGTAAATTACAAGTTTTGGCAAAGATATGGTCATCAACAAGTGGGCAAGGCAAAGCCATCAACAAGTGGGCAAAAATATCCTTCAACAAGTGGAGAAAGCATAGCCATCAACAAGTTGACAAAGCGCTTAGGTTGAGGGCAAAATGGTCAAAAAGAAGAAAAAAAATCAAGTTGGCAAAGGTGGCCATCAAAAAGTGGCCGTAGCCAAATTTTCCAGCATTTTGGCGCCCATGGCGCCCATGGCGCCCCTGCCTGCGCCAGTTTCTGTGTTGCACCTGTGTTGCGTTTTTGGCGCCCATGGCGCCCATGCCTGCGCCAGTTCCTGTGTTGCGTTTTTGGCGCACACAGGTCCCTGTCTTGCGCCAGTTTCGCCAGTTTTGCTCCTGTGTTGCGTTTTTGGAGCCCATGGCGCCCATGGGTCCCTGTCTTGCGCCAGTTTGGCCAGTTTTCTCCTGTTTTGGGTTTTTGGGGCCCTTGGCGCCCATGAGGGTGTCTAGTGCCTTAAACATTGCTCCTCCTCAAATATTTCCTTTTTTATTCATTTTAGCTCATATTTTCTCTTTTGCTTCAAAATAAAACCTGAAAATAAAAAGTAAACATTTGCAGTAAAATAGATCAAAAATATAATTAAAATACTAAAAAGACTTAATAAAATAACTATTAAAAAGACTATAAAAATAGACTTATCAATTCTGAAGGAAAATTCAGAAGGAAAATTATTTTCATATCGAAACCTTAAGTGAACTGTGGCGCAATTCTAACACTTTGGTTTGAGAGCTACTATTTTGGGCTTCTTGTGGAATTGAGAGACAACTTTAAAGTATCAGTACTCTAGAGAGGATATCAATGTCATCATAGAACCGGTTCCCCAACATTCTTAAGCTTGGGTCCTCCATTTACTAAGACCGGGTCTCAAAGGAGGGTCTTTATACGTTGGGTATTCAAGCATTTTTCTTTTCTTTTTGATTTTATATGCTAACCATTTATTTTGACATTTAAAATGCACTAACTTTTGCATTTTTGAATTGGTTTTGCATATATATATATATATATATATATATATATATATATATATATATATATATATATATATATATATATATATATTGCTTGATACCCCAACTCAGACGTTTTTCTCCAGTAACCGCGCATCTAGTAAATGTCACCAAGAGAACCAGGTTACTAGTTTCTTTTCAGTCCCTCTAATTGTATTAATAACTGAAAACAGTCTCAATAGTGTGTGTGTGTGAAAAAGCCCTAGAAGTAGAAATCGAACCATGATACAATTTTGTTGTTCCCAACCAGTCCACCTAGATGATTGCTAATGAAAAATTGAAAAATTATTTTTGTCCAGAAAAGGCTTATCTAAAACATGCTTAGGGTTCACAAAGTTTCGTGATGGAGGGAGCAGATACAACTCAAAGTACAAAAAGATAAAAACTCGGCAAAGCAATAAAGACATTCCTAATAAAAGTAATAAAATACCCCCCCCATGCTTGGACTAGGCATTGTCCTCAATGATTTTTCAAATAAAACAAAAGGGGTTAGGAGAGCTCACCTGGCTGTCTGGTTCAGGATACTCGACCCTGGGGTATTTTATTTTTCAACAAATCGAAAAATACATTAAGCCGTGGGTTGCCTCCCACGCAGCGCTCTTTTAACGTCACTAGCTTGACGATCAAAATTTCAATTGGGATCTTGCAGAACTAAACTAGTTTCTTTCTCAATTGGGTCACCAATTAAATAATTTTTCAACCTTTGACCATTGACTTTAAACGATCCAGTTTTCTCGCTCCAGATCTCTACAGATCTGAAGGGGTAAACCTTACGGATTTCAAAAGGACCGGACCATCTTGACTTTAATTTTCCCGGAAAAATTTTTAGCCTGGAATTAAACAATAACACCAGGTCACCCTCCTTGAATTCTCTACGAATGATACGCTTATCATGCCAATTTTTTGTTCTTTCTTTGTAAAGTATGGCATTCTCATAAGCATCCATTCGCAGTTCTTCCAATTCGTTTAGTTGGAGTTTTCTTTTTTCTCCGGCTAATTCCATGTTCAGGTTAAGGCGTTTAATTTCCCAGTAAGCTTTGTGCTCTAGTTCTACCGGAAGGTGGCAAGACTTCCCATAAATTAATTTGAAAGGAGTCATTCCTATGGGAGTCTTGTACGCAGTCCGATAAGCCCAGAGAGCATCATCGAGCTTTACCGACCAGTCCTTTCTTGAGGTCGAAACAGTTTTTTCTAAAATACTTTTAATTTCTCTGTTCGATACCTCAACCTGACCGCTTGTTTGAGGGTGATAAGGCGTTGCAATTTTGTGCCTTACTCCAAACTTTTGCAGTAACATTTCAAATTGTTTTGAGATGAAATGGGATCCTCCGTCGCTTATGACAACACGAGGGACCCCGAATCTTGGAAAAATTATTTTTTTGAAAAGTTTTATGACTACCTTTTCATCGTTTGTAGGAGAAGCAATGGCTTCGATCCATTTTGACACATAGTCAACGGCTACCAGAATATATTGGTTTCCAAAAGAAGAAGGAAACGGTCCCATGAAATCGACACCCCAGACGTCGAAAATTTCAACCTCTAAGATATTATTTAAGGGCATTTCATTTCTTTTTGAAATATTTCCGGTGCGTTGACACTGGTCGCATTTAGAAATGAATTGATGCGTGTCTTTAAAAAGGGACGGCCAATAAAAACCAGATTGTAGAATTTTCGTAGCAGTTTTTGAAGAACTGGCATGGCCGCCATAGGAAGAAGAATGACAATGGTATAGAATGTTACTTACCTCTTCTTCCGGAATGCATCTTCTGAACACCCCATCTGCTCCCCTTTTAAAAAGCAGTGGCTCGTCCCAGTAATACTGTTTAAGATCATGGAAGAATTTCTTCTTCTGCTGATAATTTAAATCTGGGGGGAGTACTCCTGCTGCAAGGTAGTTTACAAAATCTGTATACCATGGTGCTTCAGATTTGACCAATGAGAAGAGTTGATCATCCAAAAATGTATCATTAAGCGGAAACTCTTCTTCTTTTGTTCCTTGTAGACGGGACAAATGATCAGCCACAACATTTTCAACGCCTTTTTTATCCCTTATTTCAAGATCAAATTCTTGTAGGAGTAAAACCCATCGGATCAATCTCGGCTTGGCATCTTTTTTGTTTAACAAATATTTTATAGGCCGCAAGTGCACGGTCTTGTCGCGTATTAAAAAGAGTTATCGATCCACAGGGAGAGCCTAGGTGATTACCAATTTAATTTTTCAAAGTTGATTAACTGAAAAGAAAGTGTTTTTAGAAAGAAGGAATGTTTTAGTAAAGTCTACTCACTCATGATCATTGTAGACAAAAGAGGAGAAAAGAAAATAAATAACTTGGAAAATAAAGGGGCAAGAAAGTAAATGACTTGGAAAATAAAGGGGCAAGAAAGTAAATGACTTGGAAAATAAAGGACTTAGCAAATAAATTGCAAGAATTTAAATAGCAAGAAAATAAATGACTTGGAAAATAAAGGGCAAGAAGGTAAATGACTTGGAAAATAAATGGGCAAGAAAGTAAATGACTTGGAAAATAAAGGTCTTAGAAAATAAATTGCAAGAATTTAAATAGCAAGAAAATAACTGACTTGGAAAATAAAGGGCAAGAAGGTAAATGACTTGGAAAATAAATGGGCAAGAAAGTAAATGACTTGGAAAATAAAGGGTCAAGAAAGTAAATGACTTGGAAAATGAAGGACTTAGAAAATAAATTGCAAGAATTTAAATAGCAAGAAAATAACTGACTTGGAAAATAAAGGGCAAGAAGGTAAATAACTTGGAAAATAAAGGGGCAAGAAAGTAAATGACTTGAAAAATAAAGGGGCAAGAAAGTAAATAACTTGGGAAATAAAGGGCAAGAAAATAAATGACTTGGAAAATAAAGGGCAAGAAAGTAAATGACTTGGAAAATAAAGGACTTAGAAAATAAATTGCAAGAATTTAAATAATAAAAAGTAAAAGAATATGAAGAACATGAAGAACATGAAGAACAATCTTTAGAGAATTTTTGAGATGAACTTTGTCACCAAATTCAAGTGCTTTACAAGTGAGGATCAAGGTCCTATTTATAGAAAAATATGAGGGAGGGGCAAAATAGTAAATTACAGTTTTGGCAAAGATATGGTCATCAACAAGTGGGCAAGGCAAAGCCATCAACAAGTGGGCAAAAATATCCATCAACAAGTGGAGAAAGCATAGCCATCAACAAGTTGACAAAGGGCTTAGGTTGAGGGCAAAATGGTCAAAAAGAAGAAAAAAATCAAGTTGGCAAAGGTGGCCATCAAAAAGTGGCCGTAGCCAAATTTTCCAGCATTTTGGCGCTCATGGCGCCCCTGCCTGCGCCAGTTTCTGTGTTGCGCCTGTGTTGCGTTTTTGGCGCCCATGGCGCCCATGGGTCCCTGTCTTGCGCCAGTTTGGCCAGTTTTCTCCTGTTTTGGGTTTTTGGGGCCCTTGGCGCCCTGGGGTCCCTGTCTTGCGCCAGTTTTGGGTTTTTGGGGCCCTTGGCGCCCATGAGGGTGTCTAGTGCCTTAAAAATTGCTCCTCCTCAAATTTTTTATTTCCTTTTTTATTTATTTTAGCTCATATTTTCTCTTTTGCTTCAAAATAAAACCTGAAAATAAAAAGTAAACATTTGCAGTAAAATAGATCAAAAATATAATTAAAATACTAAAAAGACTTAATAAAATAACTATTAAAAAGACTCTAAAAATAGACTTATCAGCAGCCCGGTGTGCTTCAGAACTAAGCAGCAAAGAGAGCATTGAAATTTTGGCCGGCGTCTGATTTAGCTGATCAACCACCCGGTATTCGCTCTGTCTCATCACCTTCAAAAATTCTTGGGCTTCTTTGTCAGATACCTCTCTTACCTCTACAGTTTCTTTACCTTTGCGGTCTATCTCCTCAGCTTCCTTTGGTGTTTCTTTCCTGAGATTCTCAGGAGCATACAACCTTCCGCTCCTGGTAATACCACTGCTCCCAACTATGTTGGTCACATCCACAGTACTTTTAGGAATCTCTGCCTTCATCTGCACGTTGCAGCTCCATGAGATTACCCTAGTTTCTCTGCTAGGGGTAGTTGCCGGCACTGGAACAACAAGGGTATGAGGTCTAGCCGCAGTTGGGCTTAGACCGCAAGGAATTTCAATTGTCCTTCTGAAACCTCGCTCACAGGAGTGCAAAGTAGACACACTAGCTTCTTTCTCTTGGGTACCAACTTGGACCACGCCTCTGTCCAACTTTATACATTTTGAAAATTCAGAATCAGCATCAGCATAGTGGGGATAAAACTTAGCCAAAGCAGTGAACTTGGCAGCATACTCCGTCACTGACATGCTTCCTTGCTTCAGCTCAAGGAACTCTATTTCTTTCTTACCTCTCACATCTTCAGGTCAGGTATGGTACTCATTAGCAGTTTCTAATCTCTGCCTAACCTCCATCCACCAATCATCAGCCTCTTCTGCCAGCGTATGGGTACCATACCTGACCTTCTGCGCATCGTCACAATCCATGACACGGAATATCCTCTCGATCTCTTTCAGCCATGCTAGAGCACCATCTGGATTGTACTTGCCCTTAAAAACAGGTGGATTCTCCCTCTGGAACGTGGCTAAACTGCGAGTCCCAGCATTTTCAGCACCATTTTGCTGGTTCCCAACAGCCTGAGCCATAGCCTGCAAGGCAGCAGCAAGAGCAGCGTCGTTCCTCCCAGCCATTTCAAACTATCACTGCAGCACAAACAGAAATTTAGAACTAATCTAACAATTCTATTTGTCATAAGACACTATGACAGGACGACTTGGCCGGACAGACCGAACTGCTCTGATACCACTAATGTAACACCCCTTTTCTAATAACCTTACTATTTAATAAAATCAGAGTTTTTTTTTTTTTTTTGGAAAACAATTTAAGCGAGTGCTACACTTACTCCATTAAAATCAAAAACTTCAACTTTCATAGTTCAATTAAAACCACATGATACATAGCACCATAACAAGAAAAACTGTTTAGTTCACATCAACTAAATACAGTCACTACCAGCAGCGGAATAATAATTAAGTTTGAAACAAAATCAATACATCACCAAAAATGGTCTAACAGTATAGAGACAATAACACTTAAGCATAAGACGCCCCCCGGTGCTACGTATCATAGCATGACACTTCCTACCAAACGAAGGTGTAAAGGTAACCTTCACTCGTTATTACCTGCACGTTGCCGACATAAGAAGCAACATAAAAGCAGTAGGGGTGAGTCTCTTTTCATAATTAATAACATATGGAATTAAGCACTGCATAGGAAAAGGGAACCAGACAAACCGATTCACAACAAAGGCAATAACCACATCACAATTACAATCACCAATCAACAATACAAAAGGTATGGTTATGCAATGAAATGCAACCCAAACTCCACGGGCACATGCATGTCGGATCCGTCACCAAATACAAATAGGCCGTAGCCTCTGCTCACCAAATAAAACTAGGCCGAAGCCTCTTCTCACCAATAATGCACATGTTTCATGAGATGCTATGGAAATGCATCACAACACACCACAATTCAATCAATTCACCATTTAATTCAGCTCACCATTTTATTTATATTCTCACCATTGTATTAATCAACTCACCAATTAAGATTAGACCGAAGCCTCTGCTCACCAATCACACCATAATACACTCACCAATTCAACCCACCACTCACACCAACACCAATTTCAATTAGGCCAATTTATGATTTGACACGACCTAGGGAAGGTGGATAAAAATTGCCATTTGGACACTTGAACACCTCAGCCCAGAAACACCAGTAAAATAATTTAATTTTGCATAAAATTGGAACATTTGGATAGACACTGAAATTAGCTTCGAAACGCATTTTGAACCGTTAAATTTGGATAACCGAGTCAAAAGTTACATTAAAAACAAAACCGGAAAAATACTTAGACATCCTGGAAACTGGCGCATGGGCACTGGGCGCCCAGGAGCAACACAGAACTTGGCGCAGGGCGCTGGGCGCTCAGGAGAAACACAAAACTTGGCGCATGGGCGCTGGCGCCCAGGAACAGCAACACGCGCATAGGCGCTGGCGCTGGCGCCCAGGAACAGCAACACGCGCATAGGCGCTGGCGCCCAGGAACTGGCGCAGGAACTGGCGCAGGGGAACACAGCGCCCAGGCACTAGGCGCCTAAGGCCAACACACAAGGAAACTCATTTTACTTCGAAATTGATTTTGTACGAGCCAAATACTCAGAATATGAGAACCAAATAAAAATTTTGGCAAAAAGTGACACGCACCTTTGGCGCCCATGGACTAGGCGCCTAAGGCCAAGACTAAACACGACTCCTATGACTCCAAAAATTATTTTGCACGAGCCATTTTACTTGAATATGAAAACCCAGTATCCAATTTCGCAAAATAAGCAACAGAGAATGGGGACCCTTGGCGCCCATGGCACAAGCACCTAGCGCCAAAACTGGCAACACAGTGACACAGAAACAGCAACACAGTGGCAACAGAATTGGAAAAACTGGCGCAGGCACACTGGCTGGGCGCCTGGCGCCCATGACTGAGGCGCAGAAAACAGCAACCATGCATATGGCGCCCAAGGTGCCTAGGGGCTTCCAAAATCAGAATTTTTCAAATCCAAACACCAAATTAAGTTCACCAAACACCCAATCATATATATATAATTCAATCATCATCATGATCCTCAATTTTCACCAAACAAGCACCAACAAGTCATATATTCAAACATATGACATACAATTCACATTAGCAATAATCAAACATCAATAATGCGATTTTCAACATAGGCAATTCATAATCATATGTCACAACATTTCAATTGAATCAACAACACCACAATTCATTCATAGAAATTATCCTAGAACCCTAACCCTAGGCATCACTAATTCGCATAAGGTATTAAAAACAAAAAGAGGACCCCCTAACCTCTTAGAATTCGCACCACCAAGCCAAGCTCCAAGGAAAATGCAAGACACCAACAAGCTCTTCCTCCTCCTTGAGTGATTCGCCCCTTTCTCTTCTTCTCCTCTTCACTTCGCAACCTCTCCTCTTCTCACTCTCTCTTTTTACGTTTCTTTTCTTTCTTTTCACAATTGAGTCAAAAATGCAACTAAGTCACAAGACCCCTAGTGAGTCGAATTCCTATGACTATCCAATGGGTCATGGGCTCACTTGTGGGTCATGGGCCCCGTGCACCATCTAATTCGAGACAACACCTCCTAAAAATTAAAATAAAATAAATAAATTAAACCTTGAGTTATTTAATTAAATTAAATAAATATTGTAAGCCTTAAATAACTTAATTAAATAAATAATTAAATTATTTTGGGGCGTTACATATAAGCAAAGAAGCAATTATCTACTATTTTAAACAAAGAGCACACAAAGAAAGAGATGAAGAAGTGAATGCACATGAACGTGTGAAAAAAAAGAAGAAGAATAGAGACAAACAAAGCTTTTCAAATCAATCACATGAACCACACATTTAATTAATTAGGCTTGACCTTCTTTTTTTTAAAAAACAAATTTGTTTTTTTTTTCAAAAAAAAAAATTTCCCTAGTGAAGTCGCCAGCTGTTGTGCCCGAAAAAGTCCTTGGGAGAGAACTGTTCTCGTTTACAACTTTCTTTAAAACAACGGAGTCGCCACCAATATTTATTTAGGAAAATATTAGGAAAACCTTTTTTGGAAAGCGATTGGCCTTTGAAAACTGAAGATTTGGGTTCGGGGGTCAGTTATGCGTGGGGAAGGTACGAGCACCCCACACATCCTCTCTACTGAGAGGGAACCTTTAATTAAAAGTGTGGTTTTAGTGTGTTGGTTTGAAAATACTTTAATCTTGCCTCTCCACTTCTTATTGAAAAAAAATGCATTGAAAAAGACTTGGTGAAAATCTTATTTATGTGAAAGAAAGGAGAAAAAAAAGGGTTTTTTAGAGAAAAAGTGCTTGACGGGGGTTACGACCCGCTCCTACGTATCTCCCGGTGCGATGGAGAACTCAAAGCTTACGTAGTTCTCCTTTGTCTTTTTCTGAAAGTTTTTTGTTTTTTATCTTTTGGTGAGTTTTCGCAATAGGACGAACATTAGCGAGTGATTAAACTAACAAAGGCTATGGGTAATCATCGCTAAGTACTTATGTGAAATTGAAGAGCGTTCATAGAGATCAAACTAACAAATGTTATGGGTGACCTCCACTACTTGCTCATTTTTGTTTATTGATTAATTAATAAACAAGAGGATTATCATGAATTGATTAATTAATAAATAATATTTATGCATAATTGCAATATTATGTTAAGTTAGTAATTAATGGGAGTCATAGGGGACAAAAAGGTTAAGTGAAGGGCAAACCTGTCTTTTAACCATACCATATATATATATATATATATATATATATATATATATATATATATAATTGTCCCAGCTGAAAAACCAAACCAAAACACTTGAGCAAATTCTGGAAATCAGAAACAAGAGAGAAAGAGAAGAGAGGGGCGTGAGGAAGAAGAGAGGGAGAGGAGAGGAGAACCAGATTTTTCCTGAATGCATGTTTCGATTTCTATCATCATTGAAATCAGCTTTTCATTCTCTTCACACTGGTACCAACATCATCATCATCACCCTTCTTTATCTCAATTCGCCATTTGTGAGCACTTCAAGATCAATTTGACCAAAATCATGGAATCCTAAGTTTGCATGTAGTTTTGGGAGCTGAATAATCAGTAGCTAGAACACACCAAGCATCTACATGGTAATTTCAATCGTTTGGGTAGTTAGGATTCGGAATTAGCTGCTGTCCAAGCGAATTGGAGTGGCTAAGTTCGTTGTTGGAGCGTGTTCGAAGAGAATTCGTGGTTGTCGGAGCGGTTGAGTTCTCGGAGTCTCGGTGTTTGCGTGATTTTCATCACGATAGGTGAGTTCTATAACTCGCTTAGGGAATGTGTTTGTGTTTCTGAATCTCCTTTTCGAAAACCATGGTCATGTATTTGTGTTATCAAAAGAAATTTTATTGAAAACCGTTTTCCCAAAGATCGTGATTTAACTATGAATTGCTTGATTGATTGTTGGGCGAGCTGAATTGGATTGCTATGATATAGTGTTTTAATGCGTGTTTGAGTTTGGGTCTCGATCGGAAGGAATTTTGGAATCGGAACGGAATGGATTACTCATGAAAATACTATTTTCTGGAAAACTGATAGAGACGCACGGATTGTGTGCCTACGAGCACGGATCGTGCGCCTCCCTCTGATACGACAGAAACTGGATTTTTAAAACACGCACGGATCGTGCGCCTAGTCGCACGGGTCGTGCGTATGTCTCTGGAACCTTATAAAATTTTAGTGGATCACGCACGGATCGTGTGCCAAGTCGCACGGGTCGTGCGTATCTTTCTGGAAATCTTCTGCAAACTGTTCAACCACACACGGGTCGTGCGCCTATACGCACGGGTCGTGTGAGACCTTCTGACCTTCAATTTCAAAGTACCTTTTTATCCATTCCAAATGATTCCAATCCTCTTCCAATCCATTCCCCAAGGTCCCACAACAATGTAAAGGTAACAATGGTATGAGATTGAACATGTTCGATAGAAAGATTGTGTGTTATGAATAAAATGGAAAACCGCTCTTAGAGAACGCGAGAGTGCAAATGTCAAAGAATGATAATAACACACGGTACTTGACTGATATTATACACTGTAATTGACTGATATGGTACACGGTACTTGACTGATATTATACACTGTAATTGACTGATATGGTACACGGTACATGACTGATATTATACACTGAAATTGACTGATATGGTACATGGTACTTGACTGGAATGACTAACAGCCCATTGCGGGTACACAGACTGAAAATGTATAATAAATACAAGAGGAAAAAGGGTGACGACCCTAAGAGGTTAGCATACTAGGGGAGGGGAAGTCATGAGCCCCAAAACCTAGACTCAAGAATGTTTCCCCTGCTAGAAATAGCGGGATGGGTTCACCAAAGTCAAGAGATTGCCTATAAAATAGGTAGACTGAGGTGTTATGCTAAAAACATGGAACAAAGATTGCATGCTTCATGTGTCGCTTAGGAGGGCCATGAGCATGAAGGTTACAGGAACTAAATGTATTTCCACGTGGTTGCTTTTTAGGACCACGAGTTCAAAACAAGTCATAATGAACCGCTAGAGTAGTAAGGGGTCTCGATAGGACTCACTGAGATAATGTTTATCTCACCCTTCATATTTGTGGTTTTTACAGAGAAACAGGGGAAAGCAAAGGCGGTAAAGCATGGTTATCTGGTGTGACTCTTGGAGTCATTGCAGAACGTGATCGAGAGGCAACAGAAGATGATGGAAGATATGCTGCAGATGCAACAGAATGCTCAAGCTCAGCCCCAGCAAGTCCCTGAGCCTCAAGTTGACCCAAGGAGGGTTTTCTCTGAATTTCTGAAAATGAAGCCGTCCGAGTTCAGAGGAGGACCGGATGTCATGGAAGCCCAGCATTGGCTAGATGATATAGAGAAGATTTTCGTAGCTATGCAAGTCACTGATGATGACAAGTTGAGATTGGCAACTCATATGCTGAAAGGTGAAGCTAACAACTGGTGGACTAATGCCAAAGCCATGATGGTAACTATGGATACTCCCCAGACTTGGGAACATTTCAAGCAGGTATTTTTGGAGCAGTTATTTCCGACAGCCATGAGGTTCGACAAGGAGAACGAGTTTCTGACTCTCACTCAAGGAAGTTCAACTGTGGGTCAGTACGCGGCTAAGTTTGAAGAGTTATATCAATTCTTCGGTTTGGTCGGGTATGCTCCCAATGACAAGTGGAAAACCGAAAGGTTCAAGTATGGGCTAAGGGAAGACATTGCTCAGAGTTTGAGTTCTTTTGCCTATACTAACTATGCTGCCATGGTTCAACAAGCACACATAGCTGAGAGTGACTTGAAGAGGTTATATGCAAGCAGAAAAGTATTCCATCAGAATAAGAAGAATGTTGGATCATCTAACCATCAGACGGGTCCCAGGCACAACTCCAACAAAGGGAAACAGGTTCAGTCATCGAACTCCTCAAGATTCAGTACGTGTTCCAACTGTGGAAAGTACCATCAGGGTAAATGCCAGATGGGATCCAACCAGTGTTATTTCTGCAAGAAAGACGGTCATTTTGCACGGGACTGCCCAGAGAAAGAGAAGAGTCAAGGAAGTAACCCTGCTGCTACTGCAACTCATGGGAGAGTTTACACCTTGGACGCCCAGAAGGTCACACCGTCAGATAATCTACTAAGGGGTATGGGATCTCTTTTTAATAACTCCGTTAGTATTTTATATGATTCGGGTGCGACCCATTGTTTTATATCTCAAGTTTGTGTCGATCGGTTGGGATTGGCTTTAACTCCTTTGCCTCAACCAATCTCCATTAAGACTGCTGCTGAAGGTAGTGTTCAGACCCAAGCAATATGTGAAAATTGTCTTCTATCCATTGGAGACAGGAATTTTGTAGTAGACTTCATTTGTTTATCAATGAAGGGCATGGACGTTGTCCTAGGCATGAGTTGGATGACGGCCAATCATGTGACAATAGATTGATTCCATCGAACTATCGGTTTCGCCTCCGAGTCAGTAGAGCTACAACCGCCAAATTCTGAAGCTGTTATTTCTTTCACTTCGGCCAGTAATTATCTGTTCCAAGGCGCGGAAGCTTACGTCATGATGCTGTCTGCATCCACTGAGACAGGTCAGGATTTATCTTCTGTGCAAGTTGTTAATGAATTTCTTGATGTGTTTCCCGATGAAGTTCCTTCATTTCCTCCGGATCGTGAGATGGAATTTTCTATAGAGTTGGTTCCAGGCAGTGGAACTATTTCTATAGCCCCGTATCAAATGTTGCCATTAGAGTTGAGGGAATTGAAAGTTCAACTGGAAGAGCTAATTTCCAAGCGGTTCATCCGGCCGAGTGCCTCACCATGGGGTGCTCCAGTGTTGCTTGTCAAGAAGAAGGACGGAAGTATGAGATTGTGTATCGATTATCGTCAGTTGAATAAGGTGACTGTCAAGAACAAGTACCCTCTACCGAGAATTGATGATTTGCTAGATCAGTTGAGGGGAGCTTCTGTATTTTCAAAGATTGATTTAAGGCCCGGTTATCACCAAATCAGGGTTCGAGCTTTGGACGTCCCGAAGACCGCTTTCCGTACGAGATATGGACACTATGAATTCGTAGTGATGCCCTTCGGTTTGACCAATACTCCAGCTGTATTCATGGATTATATGAATCGGATTTTTAATCCTTATCTGGATCAGTTTGTGGTAGTGTTCATCGATGATATCTTGGTGTTCTCTAAGACGATTGAGGAGCATGTGCAACATCTCCGAATTGTTCTGAACGTACTCCGAGAGAAGAAGTTGTATGCTAAGCCGTCCAAATGTGATTTTTGGATGCCAGAAGTTAAGTTTCTGGGCCACGTAATATCTAGGACAGGTGTTGCAGTGGATCCCAGTAAGATCGAAGCTATGGTAGACTGGGAGCAGCCGTCTACGGTTACTGAGGTAAGAAGTTTCTTAGGATTAGCTGGGTATTATCGAAGATTCATTCAAGGATTTTCCCAGTTGGTTCTTCCACTCACTCGGTTAACTCGCAAGGGTCAGCCGTTTGTTTGGGACTCAGACTGTGAAAATTGTTTCACGGAATTGAAGGGTCGTTTGACTTCTGCACCCATCCTGATTCTTCCAGATCTGTCCGTAGGATTCCAAATCTATTGCGACGCCTCTGGTAAGGGTTTAGGATGTGTCCTAATGCAGAATCGACAAGTAGTTGCTTATGCCTCCAGGCAGTTGAAGCCGCATGAAGAGAATTACCCCACTCATGATTTAGAGTTGGCGGCGATTGTGTTTGCCCTAAAGATTTGGAGACATTACCTGTATGGGTCTCGTTTCGAAGTCTTTAGTGACCACATGAGCCTCAAGTATTTATTTGACCAAAAGGAGCTGAACAACAGGCAGAGGAGATGGGTAGAATTCCTGAAGGATTATGATTTCGAATTGAAGTATCATCCTGGTAAGGCTAATGTTGTTGCCGATGCTTTAAGCAGAAAGTCTATCCATACTGCAAAGCTGATGATGCATGAGATGTCACTGTTGGAATCATTCAGAGACCTCAATTTGAGAGTTAAGTCAAAAAGGAACAGGTTGGTGTTGAGTTACATTCAAATTTCAAGTTCATTGAGGAATCTGATTCGCTCAGCCCAAGAAGGTGATGTAGAGCTGCAATCGCAGAAGAGATTGCCGAGTTACACTGTAACACCCCGGTATTTTTATCGAGTAAAAATACCCAAGTGTACCAAACCTGAATCATCAGAGATATAATTCCTGTTTAAATACTGAACACCACAATAAAATTTTCACTGAATAACAAAAGAACAGTCTTAAACATAAATAAGACCATAAACCATCAGTGAAATACAGTGTTCAATATCGCACAAGAAAGCGGAAATAAAATTATAATACCAATACATAGAGTTGGAGTACAGAGACAACAAAAGGAAATATAAACTTAAGCATAATAGCTAAGTCATCAGCAGTCGCCTGAGCTCAACCTACTCGTGCTCCTTGGATTTCTGCCGTCCCTGTTTCTCTGTAAAACAACAACATATAAACAATGAGATACAATCTCAGTGAGTTCTACCGAGACCCCTACTAACACTCGCGGTCCAGTTATGAAATCTTTTATCTCGGAGTTTAATTTATAAACCCCGCAATTTAACCTAGCACAACACCGGCCCCAGACATGGTAATCCCGATGAATCGCACTAGATAACACGGCACCGACCCCAGACATGGTAATCCCGATGAACCGCATTATTTAGTCCTTAACACAGCACCGACCCCAGACATGGTAATCCCGGTGAACCGTATTATAGAACTTTCTTTCTTGTAGTTTATTTTATAGACCACGCAATTAAACCTAGCACGACACCGGCCCCAGACATGGTAATCCCGATGAATCGCACTACATAACACGGCACCGACCCCAGACATGGTAATCCCGATGAACCGCATTATTTAATCTTTGACACACCACCGACCCCAGACATGGTAATCCCGGCGAACCCCATACCAATAGTGTTTCCTACTGGCACGGAGCCTAGGGTAAGGGATCATGACTTCCCCGCCTAGTATGTCAACATGGGTCGTCACCCAAACTCAATATAATATATATATATACAATAATATGAACATTTAGTTCATTTACATTCAGACCAATAATTGAACGTAACACCCGTATCGGGTCATTTCCCATAGTCGATATAATTTATATATCGTGAATCGTAGACCGGTTTAGACAATATTTAATAATCATCCCGCGTCGGTTAAACCATATCACGTAGGACTCATAGTCCGTTTTATTATTAATAAAACATATCCGCACACGTGTACTATTAGTCGGTTTTTCGAAACAATCTATAACTTCGAAAACAGTTCATTTTGCCTTAAAGATAGAATATTCAGTTAGGCCTCTGAATAAGCTTTCCAACGCATCTTAGAACACCTCAATCGGGTTCCCGGATCAAAAGTTATCGCGAAACGAAAAACAGTGTTTGGCTGCTGAAAATCTGTCAACTGGCGCGCGAGTGGCGCGCCGCGCGCAAGTGGCGCGCGAACAGACAGCAGGTTCTGCCCAATGGCGCGCGAGTGGCGCGCCGCGCGCAAGTGGCGCGTGGGTTGACAGCAGGGGGTCTGTCAAGGGCAGATTTTGGCGGTTTCGCGTGAAAATCGCGATTCCGCTTAATTCCGATTCTCGTTCCGATTGAAAACAGTTTTCACACACATATAATCAAACCCAATCAACATCAAACAATCAATCAAAATCTTAATCAAATCGAAGTTTATCAAAATACGACGATTTTCCAAATAACGGTTTTAAATCAAAATCTCTCGAATCAAATCACCCAAAAGTTCCATTTTAACGCGACGCAGCCCGAGACTCGCCCCAATCGATTCCTAACCCGAATCAGACAATATCAAGTAATATTCCAGACTAGCGAAAGCGATAAAACAGTTAATTCGAAAAACAAAAAAAGCCTAAACGTGAGTAGAACTCACCCTTGAAGCGTGAACCACGATCGAGCCGAAATCACCGAGTAGCCACACGAACGCTCCCCGCTCCGGCGAAACCCAATCCGCTTCCAAAGCTTCCCACTCGATCACGAAACCGCTTTTGACCGGAATGCCAAATTCCTCGAAATCCTCCATGGGCACTATTCATCATCTTCTTCAATCTCAAACCACTATTCACCAAAAACACCAATTTGATTTTCAATCCCCAAATCACTCAACTCGCTTCCAATCAACGATCCATCATCCTTGGGTTCGCGCCAAACTCCATCCCAAGCCATCCTTGAGCTTGAACCATCAACAAACCTCCATTTCCTTCAAAATTCGAAAATGGCAAAGTGAGAGAGAGTGAGCTGATCGTCACGAAATTGGTACCAAATCGAAGAGGAAGTAGCGCTGAACATTTTTCGTGTTGGACGGAAGTCGTTTCGGTGAAGTCTTCTCTCTCCCTCTTCTCTTCTCCCTCACGCCACTCTCTCTTCTTTTCTCTCCTTTTCTCTCTTTTTCTCCTCTGTAACTCTCTCTCGTATTCTTTCTCTCTTTCATTCTTAATTCTTTTCTTTCCTTTCTTATTAACACACACACACACACACTTATATTTATTTATTTAATATATAAGCTGTAACGCGGCCAAATTACCATATTGATCGAAATCTCTTATTTCGATTCCGAAACTTCCTTGACCCGTATTATCTGGTTAATGATCCGATGACAACCAATAATTAATTTTAGCACTCAATAAATTTACCAGTCAAGTACTAAATTAATTTAATTGGGTTAACACCCAAATAATTCTATTAATTATTTTGCGGATGTTACATTCTCCCCAACTTAAAAGAATTTTGTCCTCAAAATTTCGTCAAGTCTTACGATTGACTAACCGAGAACAGATATTCTCAGAAAGGTCCAAATTTGCTGGAAAACATTCTTGAGTTAACGAAATGAGTGTGGAAAATCTCCCCAAAGTTGACACATCAATCTCCAAGTATGATCCACTACTACCTTGATACGAACTCTCTGGTTACGAATCAACACGAGAAACTCCTCTTTCGCCTACATAGGCTCAGCACCGCGTTTTTTTTTTGAAGGGTATAAACACGTTCTCAACAAATCTTCTAAAGTCCATAACAGTTCCTGTACACATTGAAAAATGCGACGGAAAGTCACTGTGAATTTCCTTGACTCGCTTCCAAGTCTTCGAGGTAAAACTTTTTCAAAAAGATGAGATTTGGGTTTTATCAAAAGCCCTGACCTTAAACGTAGAAATAAACCACGGGGACATCAAATAAATTGAACGTAATGAAAATCACCTCAGTTGTTCTCCAAACAACTATCAAACAGAACTCAGAGCTCCTTTCCGAATTAGTCAATAGCGTTGAGAGCTTCCCCTCAACCTAAGTAATCCTCCTAGGATTTTTCCTCCTCAATCATATTCTATTAGCCTCTTAATTCGTTCCCAAAATTAACTTTAGCATGCGGGTTTTCACAAAAACGATTTTTCAAAACTATTACACCGCACGCCAAGCTTCACTTCGGAAATTTCTGTCACTTATAAGCAGATCCATCAATTAATCCTTTGATGGTTATTCGCAAGGTGAAAACAGTCAGCAGTTACCTCATTTACATATTCGTATTCACGTTCGACTTGTCAAACGGAATCTCACAATACTATCTCATTGTTAACCTTCACAAAGGAGAGGTTAACAAACTAATACCTCGCCACTAATACATCTGCTTTATATTCTGTACACCCAGGAACAGAATATAAACTTCGGTGTGCTTCCTCTAACACTTGCCTTTTTATTGTTCTCATCATCGGGCGCACAGATTCTACCGTTGAAACAACTGACTCCATCACTATCCATAGTAAAATCTGGAAATACCTTTTGTGATTGTAGCTTCACATCAACTTCCTATGCTAAGCGTATAGAATCCCTTAGGGAACTAGAGATCCTCATATGGCTCAACACTAACAGGTTCCTCTCGATCTTGAATTCAGATTTAAGTCTCTAAAAGACTCCGATGATTCCATCTCATGCATCAATAAACTCAGCTATGTGGATGGACTTCCTACTCAGTGCATCAGTTACAACACTGACCTCTCTTGAATGCTACATCAGCACAAATTCATAATCCTCCAGAATCTCAACACACTTCTCTGCCTGCTATTCAGTTCTTTCTGATCAAACAGATAATTTAAACTTTTGTGATCACTAAAGACTTCGAAACGAGACCCATACAGGTAACGTCTCCAAATCTTCAGTGCATACACAATAGATGCCAATTACAAATCATGAGTCGGATATCTCTTCTCATGAGACTTTAATTGTCTGGACGCCCAAGCTACCACTTGTTGATTTTGCATTAGAATACGTCTCAAACCATTCCCAGAAGCGTCGCTGTAACTTTGGAATCCCAAAAACGGATCTGGAAGAATCAGGGTTGGAGTGGAAGTCAAAATCTTCAACTCTTGAAAACGTTCTTCACAATCGGCATCCCACGTAAACGGATGACCCTTACGAGTTAACCGAGCAAGTGGAAAACTAACCGTGAGAACCCTTGGACAAATCTATTATAGTAACCGGCTAGACCCAGAAACTTTCGATCTCTGCGGCTGACGTTGGTCACTCCCATTCAACACCGCTTCCTTCTTACTGGGATCTACAGAAACTCCCGTCTTGGGAAAATCACATGTCCCAAAGACTTTACCTCTGACACCCAAAAATCACACTCCTGAGGTTTCGCGTACAACTTCTTTTCTCGGAGTGCACTCAGAACAATGAGGAGATGTTGGACATGCTCCTCAATGGTCTTCGAGCACATCAAGATATGATCGATGAAAACGACTTCAAACTGATCCTAATACGTATGAAAAACACGGTTCATGTAATCCATGAATACCGCTGGAGCATTAGTCAAACCGAAGGGCATCACTACGAACTCGTAATGTCCATACCTAGTACGGAAAGCTGTCTTCGGAATATCTAAGGCTCTAACTTTTAATTGATGATAACCTGACCTCAGATCAATTTTTGAAAACACCACGGCACCTCGAAGTTGATCCAGCAAATCGTCTATCCTTGGCAAGGGATATTTATTCTTGATCGTCACTTTGTTGAGTTGTCGATAACCGATGTACAATCTCTTGCTACTAACCTTTCTTTTGACTAATCACACCAGAGCACTCCTCCTAGAGAAGCACTCAGTCGAATAAATGTCTCTAACATCGACTCTTCAAGTTGAGACTCCATTTCCTTTAATTCTAAAGGAACTTTCAATAAGAAACAATAGATATTGATCCCGTGCCAGGAACCAATTCTACGGTAAACTCTACCTCTCGCTCTGGAGGTTCAGAAGAAACTTCATTGTGAAGACATCCAGGAAGTCATTCACGACCTGAACGTTTGCCAAATCTAAACTAGTTTCAGCGGATGCAGATAACATACTAACATGTACTCTCGCACCTTGGAATGAAGATTGGCCGTCTAAGGTGAACTAGGTAACCGCTTCCGAATTTGTCTTAGACAATTCAACTGATTCTGAAGAGGAACTGATAGTTGATTAACACATTCGATTGCAACATGATTTGCAGTCATCTTATTCATACCCAAAATGGTGTCCACACTTCTCATAGGCAAACAATAAATTCTACAATGAAATTTCTGCCTCCTATGACAAGTAGACAATTCTATACAAAGATTAGGTCTGGACACGACCCTTAGCAGCAGTTAAAATAGTCATCGGCTCGGATAGCGATGATAAGGCTAGTCCCAACCGATTCACACGCGATCGGGATATACAGCAATAGGTTGCACCCGAATCTTATAACATACTGATCGAGTTATTGAATAGGACTCCCATCCTTCTAAGTATACCGTCAGCATTCGTAATTGTTTAAGCATTCAAGGTGTTGACTCGTCTTTGCCTTGGAGCTGCTTATGACTCCTTGGAACTTTTCCTGGCAGGGCACTCTTTACCATAGTGACCCTCTACATTACTGTAATAGCACCGATTAGATCTTCGCTTGCAATCACCACTGTGAGGCTCTCCACAGTTAGAACATCTTCTGACCTTTGAAGAATCAAAGAATTGCATCTGCTTTTCCTTCGATGAAATTATCTTAGGACTCTGCATTCGGAGTTGATGATTTCAACTACCTTCTTTCCTTTCCATACTTCCTATGAGATCATCCTCGGCGACATAGGCTGATTGCACTAAGGCAACATAATTGGTAGCAGTATAAGAACTGAGACCATAAATCATAAAAGCACTTATGCCAGTCTCATACTTCTGCATTCTCCGTTCGTCATCCGAAGCTTACTTTACCACTTGGTAAAACTGAGACAACTTCTCAAACTTGGCGGTGTATTCTCCCACCGTCATGTCACCTTTCCTGAGGATGCACCGGTTGAAGACTCCGATTGTGGTCGAGGATTGCATCTTGATCATCCAGTCATAATTCCGCTTATGATGCACTAAGTATTAAGTTGATCAGGCTCAATGTCTCTTAGCATCACAAGTGTAATTACAAAAAGGACTATCAAGGAATCGACTCAACCCTAAACTAAGTCCGACTAGGTCGAACTGCTCTGATACCAACTGTAACACCCCGGTATTTTTATCGAGTAAAAATACCCAAGTGTACCAAACCTAAATCATCAGAGATATATTTCCTGTTTAAATACTGAACACCACAATAAAATTTTCACTGAATAACAAAAGAACAGTCTTAAACATAAATAAGACCATAAACCATCAGTGAAATACAATGTTCAATATCGCACAAGAAAGCGGAAATAAAATTATAATACCAATACATAGAGTTGGAGTACAGAGACAACAAAAGGAAATATAAACTTAAGCATAATAGCTAAGTCATCAGCAGTCGCCTGAGCTCAACCTACTCGTGCTCCTTGGATTTCTGCCGTCCCTGTTTCTCTGTAAAACAACAACATATAAACAATGAGATACAATCTCAGTGAGTTCTACCGAGACCCCTACTAACACTCCCGGTCCAGTTATGAAATCTTTTATCTCGGAGTTTAATTTATAAACCCCGCAATTTAACCTAGCACAACATCGGCCCCAGACATGGTAATCCCGATGAATCGCACTACATAACACGGCACCGACCTCAGACATGGTAATCCCGATGAACCGCATTATTTAATCTTTGACACACCACCGACCCCAGACATGGTAATCCCGGCGAACCCCATACCAATAGTGTTTCCTACTGGCACGGAGCCTAGGGTAAGGGATCATGACTTCCCCGCCTAGTATGTCAACATGGGTCGTCACCCAAACTCAATATAATATATATATATACAATAATATGAACATTTAGTTCATTTACATTCAGACCAATAATTGAACGTAACACCCGTATCGGGTCATTTCCCATAGTCGATATAATTTATATATCGTGAATCGTAGACCGGTTTAGACAATATTTAATAATCATCCCGCGTCGGTTAAACCATATCACGTAGGACTCATAGTCCGTTTTATTATTAATAAAACATATCCGCACACGTGTACTATTAGTCGGTTTTTCGAAACAATCTATAACTTCGAAACCAGTTCATTTTGCCTTAAAGATAGAATATTCAGTTAGGCCTCTGAATAAGCTTTCCAACGCATCTTAGAACACCTCAATCGGGTTCCCGGATCAAAAGTTATCGCGAAACGAAAAACAGTGTTTGGCTGCTGAAAATCTGTCAACTGGCGCGCGAGTGGCGCGCCGCGCGCAAGTGGCGCGCGAACAGACAGCAGGTTCTGCCCAATGGCGCGCGAGTGGCGCGCCGCGCGCAAGTGGCGCGTGGGTTGACAGCAGGGGGTCTGTCAAGGGCAGATTTTGGCGGTTTCGCGCGAAAATCGCGATTCCGCTTAATTCCGATTCTCGTTCTGTAACACCCCGGTATTTTTATCGAGTAAAAATACCCAAGTGTACCATCATAAAATAATCAGAGATATTTTTCCTGTTTTAGATATTGAACATAAATAAAAACAACTCATAACTTAGAGTCCAATATCCAAATACCAAGAAATAGCAGAAACGTTTTTACAACTTTTACTGATACAAGTTATACAATCGAAAATACAAAAATCTCGAGGGAAAGACAATAACAATGAAAACTAAGTCTTCACCGTCTTCATATGCACGCCACCTAGCTGTGCTTCTTCACCTTTTTTTTTTCCCCTGCTTCTCTGTAAAACCACAAAATATAAACAGTGAGATACAATCTCAGTGAGTTCTACCGAGACCCCTATCTACACTCTCGGTTCAATTATGAATCGTTCAATTATGAATCCTATTTAACTTAACACGACACCGACTGCAATCCAGTGCTAAATCCCGGTGAACCGTATTATAGGACTTTCTTTCATTCGTGGATTAATTTATAACCGCGTGCATTTTAATTCAACACGACACCGACTGCAATCCAGTGCTAAATCCCGGTGAACGTGTTGTGACTCAGTACGGCACCGACTGCAATCCTGTGCTAAATCCCGGTGAACCGTACTGTACGACACCGACTGCAATCCAGTGCTAAATCCCGGTGTATCGTACGACAAAACTTTCAACATAACACCGACTGCAATCCAGTGCTAAATCCCGGTGAACCCCAATACCAATAGTGTTTCCTAATGGCACGGAGCCTAGGGTAAGGGATCATGACTTCCCCGCCTAGTATGTCAACATGGGTCGTCACCCAACTCGATATAATAAATATATCTACAGACACATGAACATTTAGTTCATTTACATTTGACCGATAACTGGACACAATACCCGCATTGGGCCGTTTCCCATAGTCGATATAATTTATATATCGTGAATCGTAGACCGGTTTAGACGAATGAATAATAATCATTCCGCGTCAGCTATACCATACCACGTAGGACTCATAATCCGCTTTATTATTAATAAAACATATTCGCACACGTGTACTACTATTCGGTCTTTCGAAACAATTTGAACTTCAAAAACAGTTCTTTTTACCTTTTTAAATTGTATATTTAGTTAGGCCTCGGAATAAGCTTTCAAACGCACCTGAGAACACCTCAATCGGGTTCCCGGATCAAAAGTTATCGCGAAAACGAAATCAGTGAAAAACTGTTGAAAATTTGCAAAGCGTCGCGACGCGAACTGCTTCCGTCGCGACGCGAAAAGTGACAGAAACTTTTTGCGTGACAAAATTGGCCAAGGTCGCGACGCGAAGGGGACGGGTCGCGACGCGACCATCTGCAGAAAAGTGCAGGTTTTCCGTTTTCTTGCGAAATTCGCTATTCCGCTCAATTCCGATTCTTGTTCCGATTGAAAACAGTTTTGACAACTATAAAAACAGTTTCAATCAAAGTCACACAATCAATCAAATCAATCAAAAACTCATTTTAAACGAATTGTATCAAAACGCGACATATTTTCCAATTATCGGTTTTCAACCCAAAATCTCTCAAACTCGATTATCAAATAATATTCCAGTCCAGCGAAAGCGGTAAAACAGTTAATTAATTAATTCGAAACATAAAATCTTAAGCGTGAGTAAAACTCACCTTTGACGCGTGATCCACGATCGAGCCGAAATCACCGAGTAACCACACGAACATTCCCCGCTCCGGCGACACCCAATCCGCTTCCAAAGCTTCCCACTCGATCACGAAACTGCTTTTTGACCGAAATACCGATTTCCCGAAATTCTCCATGGGCACTATTCATCATCTTCTTCACCTCAAGCCACTATTCAACAAAAACCCCAAATTTGATTTCTCAAATCTCACCCAATCAAACCTTGATTCTTTCACCCCAAGCTAGTACCCAAGCCTCCATTCGAACTCCCCTAGCCTTCAAACCGCTTTATTGACGAAGATAGCTCTCAAAAACGCCACCTTGAGCTTCAAACCGAAAATGGCAAATTCGTGTAGAGTGAGTTGATGATGAAGATCTTGGTACCAAATCGAAGAGGAAGTAACGCTGAGCATTTTTCGTGTTGGAAGGAAGTCGTTTTGGTGAACCGAAATCTCCCATTTTTCCTCTTCTTCCTCTTTACCCATTCTTTTCTCCTCTTTTCCCCTTTCTCTCTTTTCTCTCGGTTCTCTCACTGTCTCTCCCTTCTTCTTTCTTTCTTTCATTTATTTATTTAATTCTTTCTTCTCCTTTCACACGCACACACCTATACATATATATATTTATTTAATATTTAAGTTGCAACGCGGTCAAATTACCATATCGATCGAAATCTCCTATTTCGATTTCAAAAATTCCTTGGTCCGTATTATCCGGTTAACGATCCGATGACAACCAATAAATAATTTTAGCACTCGATAAATTTACCAGTTAAGTACTAAATTAATTTAATTGGATTAACATCCAAATAATTCTACTAATTATTTTGCGGATGTTACATTCTCCCCAACTTGAAAGAATTTTGTCCTCAAAATTTCGCTAAGTCTTTCATCCGACTTACCGAGGGTTGACATTCCCAGAAAGGTCTAAATTTGCTAGAAAACATTCTTGAATTAACGAAAAGAGGGTAGAAAAGCTTCCCAAGTTGGCACATCAATCTCCAGAAATGATCCACTACTACCCCAGAACGCTGCTAAGATTACAGTCCGAACTCCCTTATTACGAATCGACACGAGAAACTCCTCTTTCGCCTACATAAGCTCGGCACCGCATTTGAAAACACTTCTGAAGCTTCATTCTAGTTATCCTCGTTTACTCCCCAACTTTGATTAATCTAAATCAAAGGGTTTAATACAAGACACTTGATAGAAGTACAAGTTGAAAACGAGATCCACAAACTGGTACTCCTCGGCAAAGGTAAAAACAAACACAATTTCTTCGAAGGGTGTAAATACGTTCTCAACAAATCTTCTAAAATCCATAACAGTTCTCGTACACATTGAAAAATGTGACAGAAAGTCATCCGTGAAACTTCTTGACTCGCCCCTAAGATTTCGAGACAACACTTTTCAAAAGATGAAATGAGGATTTTACAATAAGCTTTGACCTTAACGTAGAAATAAACCGCGGGGACATCAAATAAATTGAACGTAATGAAAATCACCTCAGTTGTTCTCCAAACAACTATCAAACAGAACTCAGAGCTCCTTTCCGAATTAGTCAATAGCGTTGAGAGCTTCCCCTCAACCAAGTAATCCTCCTAGGATTTTTCCTCCTCAATCATATTCTATTAGCCTCTTAGTTCGTTCCCAAAATTAACTTTAGCATGCGGGTTTTCACAAAACGATTTTTCAAAACTATCACGCCGCACACCAAGCTTCACTTCGGAAATTTCAGTCACTTGCAAGCAGATCCATCAATTAATCCTTTGATGTTTATTCGCAACGTGAAAACAGTCAGCAGTTACCTCACTTACATATTCGTATTCACGTTCGCTTTGTCAAACGGAATCTCATAATACTCTCGCATTGTTAACCTTCACAAAGGAGAGGTTAACAAACTAATACCTCGCCACTAATACATCTGCTTTATATTCTGTACACCCTGGAACAGAATATAAACTTCGGTGTGCTTCCTCTAACACTTGCCTTTTATTGTTCTCATCATCGGCCGCACAGATTCTACCGTTGACACAACTGACTCTATCACTATCCATAGTAAAATCTGGAAATACCTTTGTGATCGTAGCTTCACATCAACTTCCTGTGCTAAGCGTATAGAATCCCTTAGGGAACTAGAGATTCTCATATGGCTCAACACTAACCGATTCCTCCTTGATCTTGAATTCAGATTTAAGTCTCTATCAGACTCTAATAATTCCATCTAATGCATCATAATTCTCAGCTATGTGGATGGACTTCCTACTCAGTGCATCAGTTACAACACTGACCTCTCTTGAATGCTACATCAGCACAAATTCATAATCCTCCAGAATCTCAACACACTTCTCTGCCTGCTATTCAGTTCTTTCTGATCAAACAGATACTTTAAACTTTTGTTATCACTAAAGACTTCGAAACGAGACCTATACAGGTAACGTCTTCAAATCTTCAGTGCATACACAATAGATGCCAATTACAAATCATGAGTTGGATATCTCTTCTCATGAGACTTTAATTGTCTGGACGCCCAAGCTACCACTTGTTGATTTTGCATTAGAATACGTCTCAAACCATTCCCAGAAGCGTCGCTGTAACTTTGGAATCCCAAAAACGGATCTGGGAGAATCAGGGTTGGAGCAGAAGTCAAAATCTTCAACTCTTGAAAACGTTCTTCACAATCGGCATCCCACGTAAACGGATGACCCTTACGAGTTAACCGAGTAAGTGGAAAGCTAACTGTGAGAACCCTTGAACAAATCTCTTATAGTAACCGGCTAGACCCAAAAACTTCTGATCTATGACTGACGTTGGTCGTTCCCAGTTCAATACAGCTTCCACCTTACTGGGATCTACAGAAACTCCCGACTTGGGAAGTCACATGTCCCAAAGATTTTACCTCTGACACCTAAAAATCACATTCCGAGGGTTTCAAGTACAACTTATTTTCTCGTAGTACTTTCCGAACAATGCGGAGATATCAGACATGCTCCTCAATGGTCTTCGAGCACATCGAGATACCATCAATAAAAACGACTACGAATTGATCTAGGTAATTGAGGAAAAAACTCGGTTCGGGTAATCCATGAATACCGCTAGAGCATTAGTCAAACCGAAGGGCATCACTACCCACACATAGTGTCCATACCTAGTACGGAAAGCTGTCTTCGGAATATCTAAGGCTCTAACTTTTATTTGATGATATCCTGACTTCAGATCAATTTTAGAAACACTGCAGCACCTCAAATTGCTCAAGCAAATCGTCTATCCTTGGTAAGGGATATTTATTCCTGATCGTCACTTTGTCAAGTTGTCGATAACCGATGTACAATCTCATGCTACTATATTTCCTTTTGACTAATCACACCAGAGCACTCCCTAGAGAAGCACTCAGTCGAATAAATTTCTTTAACATCGACTCTTCAAGTTGAGACTCCATTTCCTTTAATTCTCAAGGAAACCTTCAATAAGAAATAATAGATATTGATCCCGTGCCAGGAATCAATTCTACAGTAAACTCTACTTCTCGCTCTGGAGGTACAGAAGAAACTTCATCCAGAAAAACATCCGGAGAACCTCCAAAAAGTCATTCACAACTTGTACAGATGATAAATCTAATACTAGTTCCAGTGGATGCAGATAACATACTAACCTGTGCTTCCGCACTTTGGAATGAAGATTGACCGTCTAAGGTGAACTAGGTAACCGCTTCAGAATTTGTCCTAGACAATTCAACTGATTCTGAAGCGAAGCTGATAGCTAATTAACACGGACATTTGTCACATGATTCGTAGTCATCCCATTCATACCCAAAATGGTGTCCACACTTCTCATAGGCAAACAATAAATTCTACAATGAAATTTCTGCCTCCTATGACAAGTAGACAATTCTATACAAAGATTAGGTCTGGACACGACCCTTAGCAGCAGTTAAAATAGTTATCGGCTCGGATAGCGATGATAAGGCTGATCCCAACCGATTCACATGCGATCGGGATATATAGCAATAGGTTGCACCCGAATCATATAATATACTGACAGAGTTATTGAAAACTGATCTCATACTCCTCAGTAGATTGTCTGCAGTCGTAACTGCCTAAACATCCATAATGTTGACTCGTCCTTGCCTTAGAGCTGCTTGTAACTCCTTGAAACTCTTCCTTACGGGGCACTCCTTTTGCATAGTGACCATCTTCATTACAATAATAGCACCGATTGATCTGTGCTGACGATCACCCTGGTGATGTCCTCCATAGTTAGGACATCTTCTGACCTTTGAAGAATCAGAAAATTGCACCTGTTTTTCCTTTGATGAAATTATCTTAGGACTTTGCAGTCGGAATTGATATTTCAACTTCCTTCTTTCCTTTCCCATATTTCCTATGAGATCATCCTCGGTGACATTAGATGATTGCCCCAAGGCAACATAATTGGTAGCAGTATAAGAACTGAGACCATAAATCATAAAAGCACTTATGGCCGTCTTATACTTCTGCATTCTCCGTTCGTCATCCGAAGCTTACTTCACCACTTGGTAAAACTGAGACAACTTTTCAAACTTAGCGGTGTTTTCTTCCACCGTTCTGCCACCTTTCCTGAGGATGTACCGGTTGGAGATTCCGGTTTTGGTCGAGGACTGCGTCTTGATCATCCTGTCATAATTCTGCTTATGATGCACTAAGTATTAAGTTGATCAGGCTCAATGTCTCTTAGCATCACAAGTGTAATTACAACAAGGACTAACAAGGAATCGACTCAACCCTAAACTAAGTCCGACTAGGTCGAACTGCTCTGATACCAACTGTAACACCCCGGTATTTTTATCGAGTAAAAATACCCAAGTGTACCATCATAAAATAATCAGAGATATTTTTCCTGTTTTAGATATTGAACATAAATAAAAACAACTCATAACTTAGAGTCCAATATCCAAATACCAAGAAATAGCGGAAACGATTTTACAACTTTTACTGATACAAGTTATACAATCGAAAATACAAAAATCTCGAGGGAAAGACAATAACAATGAAAACTAAGTCTTCACCGTCTTCATATGCACGCCACCTAGCTGTGCTTCTTCACCTTTTTTTTTTCCCCTGCTTCTCTGTAAAACCACAAAATATAAACAGTGAGATACAATCTCAGTGAGTTCTACCGAGACCCCTATCTACACTCTCGGTTCAATTATGAATCGTTCAATTATGAATCCTATTTAACTTAACACGACACCGACTGCAATCCAGTGCTAAATCCCGGTGAACCGTATTATAGGACTTTCTTTCATTCGTGGATTAATTTATAACCGCGTGCATTTTAATTCAACACGACACCGACTGCAATCCAGTGCTAAATCCCGGTGAACGTGTTGTGACTCAGTACGGCACCGACTGCAATCCTGTGCTAAATCCCGGTGAACCGTACTGTACGACACCGACTGCAATCCAGTGCTAAATCCCGGTGTATCGTACGACAAAACTTTCAACATAACACCGACTGCAATCCAGTGCTAAATCCCGGTGAACCCCAATACCAATAGTGTTTCCTAATGGCACGGAGCCTAGGGTAAGGGATCATGACTTCCCCGCCTAGTATGTCAACATGGGTCGTCACCCAACTCGATATAATAAATATATCTACAGACACATGAACATTTAGTTCATTTACATTTGACCGATAACTGGACACAATACCCGCATTGGGCCGTTTCCCATAGTCGATATAATTTATATATCGTGAATCGTAGACCGGTTTAGACGAATGAATAATAATCATTCCGCGTCAGCTATACCATACCACGTAGGACTCATAATCCGCTTTATTATTAATAAAACATATTCGCACACGTGTACTACTATTCGGTCTTTCGAAACAATTTGAACTTCAAAAACAGTTCTTTTTACCTTTTTAAATTGTATATTTAGTTAGGCCTCGGAATAAGCTTTCAAACGCACCTGAGAACACCTCAATCGGGTTCCCGGATCAAAAGTTATCGCGAAAACGAAATCAGTGAAAAACTGTTGAAAATTTGCAAAGCGTCGCGACGCGAACTGCTTCCGTCGCGACGCGAAAAGTGACAGAAACTTTTTGCGTGACAAAACTGGCCAAGGTCGCGACGCGAAGGGGACGGGTCGCGACGCGACCATCTGCAGAAAAGTGCAGGTTTTCCGTTTTCTTGCGAAATTCGCTATTCCGCTCAATTCCGATTCTTGTTCCGATTGAAAACAGTTTTGACAACTATAAAAACAGTTTCAATCAAAGTCACACAATCAATCAAATCAATCAAAAACTCATTTTAAACGAATTGTATCAAAACGCGACATATTTTCCAATTATCGGTTTTCAACCCAAAATCTCTCAAACTCGATTATCAAATAATATTCCAGTCCAGCGAAAGCGGTAAAACAGTTAATTAATTAATTCGAAACATAAAATCTTAAGCGTGAGTAAAACTCACCTTTGACGCGTGATCCACGATCGAGCCGAAATCACCGAGTAACCACACGAACATTCCCCGCTCCGGCGACACCCAATCCGCTTCCAAAGCTTCCCACTCGATCACGAAACTGCTTTTTGACCGAAATACCGATTTCCCGAAATTCTCCATGGGCACTATTCATCATCTTCTTCACCTCAAGCCACTATTCAACAAAAACCCCAAATTTGATTTCTCAAATCTCACCCAATCAAACCTTGATTCTTTCACCCCAAGCTAGTACCCAAGCCTCCATTCGAACTCCCCTAGCCTTCAAACCGCTTTATTGACGAAGATAGCTCTCAAAAACGCCACCTTGAGCTTCAAACCGAAAATGGCAAATTCGTGTAGAGTGAGTTGATGATGAAGATCTTGGTACCAAATCGAAGAGGAAGTAACGCTGAGCATTTTTCGTGTTGGAAGGAAGTCGTTTTGGTGAACCGAAATCTCCCATTTTTCCTCTTCTTCCTCTTTACCCATTCTTTTCTCCTCTTTTCCCCTTTCTCTCTTTTCTCTCGGTTCTCTCACTGTCTCTCCCTTCTTCTTTCTTTCTTTCATTTATTTATTTAATTCTTTCTTCTCCTTTCACACGCACACACCTATACATATATATATTTATTTAATATTTAAGTTGCAACGCGGTCAAATTACCATATCGATCGAAATCTCCTATTTCGATTCCAAAAATTCCTTGGTCCGTATTATCCGGTTAACGATCCGATGACAACCAATAAATAATTTTAGCACTCGATAAATTTACCAGTTAAGTACTAAATTAATTTAATTGGATTAACATCCAAATAATTCTACTAATTATTTTGCGGATGTTACACGTTCCGATTGAAAACAGTTTTCACACACATATAATCAAACCCAATCAACATCAAACAATCAATCAAAATCTTAATCAAATCGAAGTTTATCAAAATACGACGATTTTCCAAATAACGGTTTTAAATCAAAATCTCTCGAATCAAATCACCCAAAAGTTCCATTTTAACTCGACGCAACCCGAGACTCGCCCCAATCGATTCCTAACCCGAATCAGACAATATCAAGTAATATTCCAGACCAGCGAAAGCGATAAAACAGTTAATTCGAAAAACAAAAAAAGCCTAAACGTGAGTAGAACTCACCCTTGAAGCGTGAACCACGATCGAGCCGAAATCACCGAGTAGCCACACGAACGCTCCCCGCTCCGGCGACACCCAATCCGCTTCCAAAGCTTCCCACTCGATCACGAAACCGCTTTTGACCGGAATGCCGAATTCCTCGAAATCCTCCATGAGCACTATTCATCATCTTCTTCAATCTCAAACCACTATTCACCAAAAACCCCAATTTGATTTTCAATCCCCAAATCACTCAACTCGCTTCCAATCAACGATCCATCATCCTTGGGTTCGCGCCAAACTCCATCCCAAGCCATCCTTGAGCTTGAACCATCAACAAACCTCCATTTCCTTCAAAATTCGAAAATGGCAAAGTGAGAGAGAGTGAGCTGATCGTCACGAAATTGGTACCAAATCGAAGAGGAAGTAGCGCTGAACATTTTTCGTGTTGGACGGAAGTCGTTTCGGTGAAGTCTTCTCTCTCCCTCTTCTCTTCTCCCTCACGCCACTCTCTCTTCTTTTCTCTCCTTTTCTCTCTTTTTCTCCTCTGTAACTCTCTCTCGTATTCTTTCTCTCTTTCATTCTTAATTCTTTTCTTTCCTTTCTTATTAACACACACACACACACACTTATATTTATTTATTTAATATATAAGCTGTAACGCGGCCAAATTACCATATTGATCGAAATCTCTTATTTCGATTCCGAAACTTCCTTGACCCGTATTATCTGGTTAATGATCCGATGACAACCAATAATTAATTTTAGCACTCAATAAATTTACCAGTCAAGTACTAAATTAATTTAATTGGGTTAACACCCAAATAATTCTATTAATTATTTTGCGGATGTTACACCGAAGACGGTGATGGAGTAATTTGTTTTGATGGCAGAATCTGTGTGCCGAATGATGAGGATGTGAAGAGGCAAGTTTTAGAGGAGGCACATAAGAATCAGTTCTCAATACATCCTGGGTCTACCAATATGTATCGAGATCTGAAGCAATTGTACTGGTGGCCGGGTATGAAAGTGGATATAGCAGAGTTTGTGTCTCGATGCTTGACTTGTCAAAAGGTTAAGATAGAGCACCGGAAGTCAGGTGGCCAGTTACAACCGTTGAATGTACCTGAATGGAAATGGGAAAGCATATCTATGGATTTTGTCATGGGATTGCCACGGTCCCAAACCGGAAATGATTCTATTTGGGTAGTGGTGGATCGCCTGACCAAGTCCGCTCATTTTATTCCAGTGCGTTCGACTCACAAGGTTGCTAGGTTAGCAGATGAGTATCTTAAGAATATTGTTAAGTTGCATGGAATCCCTACAAGTATCATCTGTGATCGAGATCCCAAGTTTACATCTCGATTTTGGAGAGCATTGAACATGGCGTTGGGAACAAAGGTGTGTGTTAGCACCGCATACCATCCTCAGACAGACGGGAAGACTGAGAGGACGATTCAGACATTGGAGGATATGTTGAGAGCTTGTGTACTTGATAGTGGAGGCAGATGGGAGGTTCATCTTCCATTGGTGGAATTCTCATACAACAACAGTTATCATTCTAGTATCGGAATGGCTCCATATGAAGCATTGTATGGGAGAAAGTGTAGAACACCATTGTGTTGGTGGGATGTAGGTGAGCAGAGATTGTTGGGACCGGATTTAGTCCGGGAGACTACGGAGAAGATCCGTCAGATAAGAGAAAGGATGAAAGCCGCGCAGAGTCGACAAAAGAGTTATGCGGATAAAAGAAGAAGGCCGTTAGAATTCGAAGAAGGAGATCATGTCTTTTTGAAACTTTCTCCAACCATCGGGACCGGTATTGCTTTGCGAGCGAAGAAGCTCAGTCCTCGGTATGTCGGACCCTTCCAGATTATCGAGCGAGTTGGGCCGGTAGCGTATCGCATTGCCTTACCTCCAGAATTGTCCAGACTACATGATGTGTCTCATGTATCGCAGCTGAGGAAATATATTCATGATCCGAATCAACCATTAAGTTATGAAGCGATTGACATCAGATCCGATTTATCTTATCAGCCTACTCCAATCAGGATCATCGAACGTGGCGAGAAAAATCTCCGAACGAGGTCAATTCCTATTGTCAAGGTGCTTTGGGACGGTGCGTCACCTGACGAAGCGACATGGGAAGTAGAGGAGAGCATGCGGCAGAAATATCCAAATTTGTTCGAGTAAGGTATGTTTTGTCAATTTTGAGGACAAAATTTTAGAAGTTGGGGTGATTGTAACATCCCCTAATTAGCTAATTAGATTAATTAAATTAGCAAGAGGATTATCATGAATTGATTAATTAATAAATAATATTTATGCATAATTGCAATATTATGTTAAGTTAGTAATTATTGGGAGTCATAGGGGACAAAAAGGTTAAGTGAAGGGCAAACCTGTCTTTTAACCATACCATATATATATATATATATAATTGTCCCAGCTGAAAAACCAAACCAAAACAGTTGAGCAAATTCTGGAAATCAGAAACAAGAGAGAAAGAGAAGAGAGGGGCGTGAGGAAGAAGAGAGGGAGAGGAGAGGAGAACCAGATTTTTCCTGAATGCATGTTTCGATTTCTAACATCATTGAAATCAGCTTTTCATTCTCTTCACACTGGTACCAACATCATCATCATCACCCTTCTCTATCTCAATTCGCCATTTGTGAGCACTTCAAGCTCAATTTGACCAAAATCATGGAATCCTAAGTTTGCATGTAGTTTTGGGAGCTGAATAATCAGTAGCTAGAACACACCAAGCATCTACATGGTAATTTCAATCGTTTGGGTAGTTAGGATTCGGAATTAGCTGCTGTCCAAGCGAATTGGAGTGGCTAAGTTCGTTGTTGGAGCGTGTTCGAAGAGAATTCGTGGTTGTCGGAACGGTTGAGTTCTCGGAGTCTCGGTGTTTGCGTGATTTTCATCACGATAGGTGAGTTCTATAACTCGCTTAGGGAATGTGTTTGTGTTTCTGAATCTCCTTTTCGAAAACCATGGTCATGTATTTGTGTTATCAAAAGAAATTTTATTGAAAATCGTTCTCCCAAAGATCGTGATTTAACTATGAATTGCTTAATTGATTGTTGGGCGAGCTGAATTGGATTGCTATGATATAGTGTTTTAATGCGTGTTTGAGTTTGGGTCTCGATCGGAAGGAATTTTGGAATCGGAACGGAATGGATTACTCATGAAAATACTATTTTCTGGAAAACTGATAGAGACGCACGGATCGTGTGCCTACGAGCACGGATCGTGTGCCTCCCTCTGATACGACAGAAACTGGATTTTTAAAACACGCACGGATCGTGCGCCTAGTCGCACGGGTCGTGCGTATGTCTCTGGAACCTTATAAAATTTTAGTGGATCACGCACGGATCGTGTGCCAAGTCGCACGGGTCGTGCGTATCTTTCTGGAAATCTTCTGCAAACTGTTCAACCACACACGGGTCGTGCGCCTATACGCACGGGTCGTGTGAGACCTTCTGACCTTCAATTTCAAAGTACCTTTTTATCCATTCCAAATGATTCCAATCCTCTTCCAATCCATTCCCCAAGGTCCCACAACAATGTAAAGGTAACAATGGTATGAGATTGAACATGTTCGATAGAAAGATTGTGTGTTATGAATAAAATGGAAAACCGCTCTTAGAGAACGCGAGAGTGCAAATGTCAAAGAATGATAATAACACACGGTACTTGACTGATATTATACACTGTAATTGACTGATATGGTACACGGTACTTGACTGATATTATACACTGTAATTGACTGATATGGTACACGGTACTTGACTGATATTATACACTGAAATTGACTGATATGGTACATGGTACTTGACTGGAATGACTAACAGCCCATTGCGGGTACACAGACTGAAAATGTATAATAAATACAAGAGGAAAAAGGGTGACGACCCTAAGAGGTTAGCATACTAGGGGAGGGGAATTCATGAGCCCCAAAACCTAGACTCAAGAATGTTTCCCCTGCTAGAAATAGCGGGATGGGTTCACCAAGTCAAGAGATTGCCTATAAAATAGGTAGACTGAGGTGTTATGCTAAAAACATGGAACAAAGATTGCATGCTTCATGTGTCGCTTAGGAGGGCCATGAGCATGAAGGTTACAGGAACTAAATGTATTTCCACGTGGTTGCTTTTTAGGACCACGAGTTCAAAACAAGTCATAAGGAACCGCTAGAGTAGTAAGGGGTCTCGATAGGACTCACTGAGATAATGTTTATCTCACCCTTCATATTTGTGGTTTTTACAGAGAAACAGGGGAAAGCAAAGGCGGTAAAGCATGGTTATCTGGTGTGACTCTTGGAGTCATTGAAGACCTAGTTTAATGTTTTAGACCTTTGTTCCGTTTATTGTTTCTATGTTCCGATTGTATAACTTTCATTGTCAAGTTGTACAATCGTTTCCGCTACTTTATGTTTTGAGTATTGAACACCAGGATATGTACAAGTCTTAAGTTTTGGAACTTAAGCATTTTCAGAAAGTTTATGAGGTTCAGAGAACCAGTTATTATGTATTATCTAAAGTTTTAGATGTGTTCAATAACAGGAAGTTACTCTGATGTATGCCATTTAGTGCATTTCGGTGATTCTATATGTTAGAATTTATCGGGGTGTTACACTTTTCCTTTTTTTGCTGTTTTTTTTTGTTGTTTTAGAGAGAGAGCTAACACTTGTTGCATTGACGGGAAAACAGAAATTAGTAAAAAGCAGTAAATAAGAAATACTGTAAATTTGGAACTTCGGAGGCTACCTAAAACCTTTTAACGGATTCTTTCGAGTCCGAGCTCTAGGGGAATTCGGAGGTTGCCTAAAACCTTCTAACGGACCCTCGAGTCCGAGCGCTTGGGTGGCCTTTTCGAGCGGCCGATCAATATCAGGTCCGGAACTGATACGATCAAAGGATCTACGCTTTGCCTTAGACTGACACAACTAAACCGATGGACCCACTGGGTCGGGTGGATCCGCCGCGCGCTCGTACGCGACGTTGTTTCTTTCTTCTGAGATGCAAATATGAAAGCATAATGAAATGATGAATGGCATGAATGTTATGAGAATGATGAATGGTATAGGAATGCTGTGTTCTTTTTGTTCCGTCTTCCGTTGTTTTTTCATTTTGTTTATTCTTTTTCTGAGCAGCTTTCTTTTTTCTGCTCGTTTGTTGTTTTCTTGCTGAGCAGCTTTCTTTTTTCTGCTCATTTGTTTTTTCTTGACATTCCTTTTTTTTTGCTGGTTAAATCAATCCGCGGGACTTGTGACACTTAATACGAAGACCGCTCCGGGGCGATGATTATTCATTGGCTTGCAATGATTTTGTTACTTTTAAGTGCTGGTGCATGCGGCTGTTTTGTTTTTCTTGCAGCTTTATTCACGGGGGAGAACACTTCTTTCTGTGATTTTCAAAGATTTCGCAATGCTTTGCGATGCTATGAATGTATGCACATGTTTTCAATTCAATTTCATCAATCACAAAAGTTATTATTTTGAAAGAAACTGAATAAATGAAAGCAAAGACACGAAAAGCAAGCATATGAAAAAAAGTTGAACTTTTATTGACTGGAAACTGGTCGTGCAGAATGTCACGCCAATTGAAAGTACATTTCAATTTTCTTTTAAACTAAAAAAAAATACAAGAAAAAGGAGCAGATCCTGCGATCTGTCCTTGAAGTAACGGCGCCCACCGTTCATACTCATGATCTTGATCACCCCCTTATCCAAACCTTCGGGAGTGCTGATCGCCTTTTCTTTTTTCAAGCCCAAGTTTTCTGACCCTAATTTTTGCCTGGATCGCCCTTTGCGGGTTTTCAATCCACCGGGTCGCTCTGATTTTGCCTAGGCCGCCCTTTAAGGGTTTTCAACCTAGCGAGCTTAGTTTTACTTGGCTTATCTTTCTCTTTTTTCTGTTTATTTTTCTAGGCATAGTACTTCTTTACCACATCCGAGTTGACCGGGTTTGGGATTTCATCTCCATCCATGTTTGCAAGAATCAACGCTCCTCCGGAGAATGCCTTCTTCACCACATAAGGTCCTTCGTACTTGGGAGCCCACTTGCCCCTGGGATCTGTCTGGATCGGCAAGATCTGCTTGAGTACGAGGTCTCCTTCTTGGAATTAGCTGAGAAGTACAATGGTAGTTTCCCTGCAAACACTGTGGATAACCCCAAGAATGAGAACTGCAATGCTATCTCGCTGAGAAGTGGTAAAGAGTTGAGACCCGTTGAGGTAACCAAGCACAAGCCTAGTGAGGAATTAACAAAAAAGAATGAGGTGGTAGAAACAGGAAGTGAGAAAATTGAGGGGGAAAAAAGAGAGAAGGTCCAGGAGATCCCATTGTACATGAAATTACCCTATCCCCCATTACCTAAGAAGAAAGAGAAGGAGGAGCAATTCTCCAAGTTTAGGGAAATTTTCTCACGTCTCCAGATCAACATTCCTTTCGCAGAGGCATTAGAGCAAATGCCCATGTATGCAAGGTTCATGAAGGAATTGTTGACTAAAAAGAGGAGGTTTAAGGATGATGAAATTGTGGCTCTATCTGAAGAGTGTAGTGCCATAATCGACAACAAGCTTCCTCAGAAGTTGAAGGATCCTGGGAGCTTCACCCTCCCGTGCAAAATTGGTGAAGAAAAGGTTGATAAAGCACTGTGTGATTTGGGGGCGAGCATAAACTTAATGCCCCTAGCTATGTGGAGGAAACTAGGCGGAGGAGAAGTGAAACCAACCACCATGACCTTGCGTCTTGCTGACAGGTCTATCAGGAACCCTTATGGGGTTGTGGAGGATGTCCTAGTTAAGGTTGGCACATTCCTCTTCCCAGTAGACTTTGTAATTTTGCAACTGGATGGGGATACGGATGTCAAAAGCTCCATGAATGGAGACAATGACATTCCTTTCATTCTGGGAAGACCCTTCCTGCCTACTAGTAGGGCAGTAATTGATGTGGCTGAAGGGACGGTGAAATTGAGGGTTCAAGATGAATCTGAGACCTTCAATGTGCTTGAGTACACAGCCCCGATGAAGGAAAAAGAAGAATGTCGCTGCATTGAGACCACTAATTTCAAGCTGGTTGAGAAAAAAATATACTACCCAAACCGTGAAAAGCCACCTGCCGTCCGGAAGGACCTGAAGGAAACTACAAGTACATCTGGTAAGAACTGTAAGATGGAAGTGGAGTATGTCAAGGGAGTGTTGGAAGAGGCACTGAAAAAGCTGAATGCTCCACCGGAGCCAAACTGAGTCATCTTCTGACAACCGTCAAGCTAGTGACGTTAAAGAAGCGCTGAGTGGGAGGCAACCCACTGTGAGGTACCAAGTATTTATTTTAGTTTAATTTTAAGTAGTCCATTAAATTTTAATTTTGGGTTAATTTTAGAAAAAAATTGTGTTCGGTCAAATTTAGCTTCGCGAAAGAGAAGGATTTCAAAGGAAAAATGTTTCTGTCTTATTTCGCGTCGCGAAATAAGAGTGTTGCGTCGCGATGTGTTCAAAATTTTATACTGGAAAACGGTTCTGTTTGATTTCGCGACGCGATAGAGACGCGTCGAGTCGCGATGTGAGACTTTTTAGCCTGATTCCAGGCAGACCGAACACAAACAAAGAATTTTTTTAAATTTTCCTTTTTCCCTCTCTTGTGCCCACACTGCAATCACCTTCCCCATTTCGTTTGTGCTCTAATTTGGTCGTGGATTCTTGTGACTTTGCACTAAATCATCATCATCAAGCATCTCCAGGTATTGATTTTAACGTCTTAATTCAATTAGAGCAGAAATTTCAATTTTATTTGATGGTTGAACTTGGGGTTACAATTTTGGGGTTTGGAGGACAAATTAGGAGTTGGAAATTGTTCCCCACTGTAGCACATTGCATGATTAATGTTGATTTCTGAATTTGGGGACTGAGTGATTGAATTGGGGTATGAACGAAGTTGATTTTCGGGTGTAGCCAAGGTGTTTGACGAAATGCTTGAATGAAAATTTTTGTGTGGCCAAGGTGTTTGTGAAAATGCCCAAGTGAGTTTTGGCTAAGCAACCAAACTGTTTGTGAAAATGCCAAAGTGAATGCTGTTTTTGGTTGCTAGCCTGTGCTTTAATTTTGTCAATGCTCATTGAACCTTAGGGTAGTGGACTAGTGCTGAGAAAATTTTATTGCCTGTTTTTGTTGGATTCTCTGCTGTGAGTGGGGCCCACACCAGGGACCCACCGTGAACTAACAATTTGTGTTGGATTCTGTTTTATTTCATTACAGGACATTACAGGTAAACAGAATGATGAGGCAAAGCAAAGCAGGCACCTCCAAGAAAAGGCGAGGGGGACCACCAGTTGAGGTTGAAAGATTCAAGTCCCCCACGCACAAAGAGCGGTACCAGCACGTGGTCAAGGGCAAGAAGATAAATCCCGAAAGGGCCTTTGACCTCTCCACATGAGTTCCCGATTATTACTTCCACACTGCGGAAGTTGGGGTGGCTTCCACTCAATGCAATGATTAAGCAGGCGAACCAGAGCCTAGTCAGGGCATTCTACTCCAATGCCTATTGGGAGGAGGAGAAGGACAAGTCTACATCAGTTTATGTCAGAGGCAAAACTGTGTCCTACTCTCCGAACAGCATCAACAGCCTACTTGGCCTACCTACAGATGCCTACTGTGTTATGTGCTACGCTGCAGTCAACCCCAGGAACATTGATTATGAGGGGACATTAAGAGAGCTGTGCCGTCCAGGGGCACAATGGGTCGGATCCCAGAACCTTCCACGCCGCTTTTGCAATATGGGACTGAAGCCAATTCCGAAGGCCTGGAACGCATTTTTCAATCAGTCAATCATCTCATGTTCCAATAACACTGATGTGAAGGTCAAGGTGCCCATGGGATTATTGGCTATTATGAGAGGACAGAGGGTGAACCTGGGGAGAGCCATATCTGAGAGCATTGCTGAGATAGTCTGATGTCCTAGGGCTAGATTGGGACATGCTTCTGTGATCCATTCCTTATGTATACAGCAGGGGTGTCCTGAGTACCCTGATGACTTACTAGTTGATCCCAGGGAACCCATCACTGCAGCCTGGATTATGAAGCAGCCCGAGGGGCCTATGGATGGAGCAGTTCCAACACCTCAGCCAGCATCTCCAGCACAGCAACAGTCAGCAGGCCCATCCTACCGTCAGCAGTATGGCAGCGACCCTTCCTTCCAGTATGACCTCCATATGGCCAACTGGTGCGGGACGTCGATGCTACTACAGCAGCAGGGCGTAGACACCTCTTACCTTGCATCAGCTAGAGTCCACCTGGCCGCCCAGGAGTATATGGCAGAAAACAGGGGAGCAGGTGTGTCATACCCTAATTTTGTCCGGCTTAGGTCAAAACCCTAATTTTCCACAAAAAATAAATAAATTGAAGAATGAAGAGCATCATGCATTGCATTTTGGGTCCTAGAAGTCATTCCAAGGTCTTTAAAATCATTTTTAGGGTTGGAATGCACTTTTTAGGCAAATTAGGGTTTTAGGGTCAAAAAGGACATTTTGGTCGTTTTTCGCAAGAAGATGATTTTCTCGCCAAAAATGCACATCCACAAAAAGTACATTTTTATTCTATCAAGGATAATTTTTGTACAATTTTTTAGAAAGAAAACCCTAGTCAAAAATAATTAAAATGTTTTTTTTCCATTTTTAGTGCATAGAAAAATAAAAAAGGGACCATTAAATATTCCTCAATTCTTAAGTGACAATTTTTATTGTCATGGGTGACTAGAGGGAATATTTCATGGTGCCCAAAAACATGTAACACATTTTCAATAGTTGCATTCCCATTATTTCCCATGCCCAAAAATTTCAAATTCAAAAAGAAAATGCAAAGTGTCCTCAATAAGACAAAAGACCAAAAACAAGTTTTTTTTTTCTCTCTCTCTCTCTCCCCCCACAATTTCGAAATTCTCTCTCTCTCTCTCTCCCCCCCCCCCCCACAATTTCGAAATCCCCTCTCTCTCTTTCCCTCTCACAAAATTCTTCCACACTCTTCTATTGTACTATTATTCCTTATCTTGAAAGAATATGTCTTGTACCATCCTTAAACCTTCTCCTTTGGTGCATATCACCAATTCTCACTCACTCTCATGAGGATTCATGCCCTCTTTGGTAAATTACCTCACTCACTTACACTAACCTCTTCATAAGGAAACACCAATTTTCCTCTTTGGTAACATTCCATCCCAATCATACCCCTAACCCTATTTTTGCCTCACATTATTCCTAAAATAAGACAAGTTTTTTTTACAAAAACTCTCACTCCCTTCCCTCATTTTCGCCCCCACTCTCTCACTCTCACCTTTTGTGTTTTCTCAATACCCTCAATCCAAGTGACCTTTAATCCTAACCCTCCATTTAATTTTAAAACTCAATCCTAGAGCACTTAGTAAGGCCAATGACCCAATTGCCCCTAAACCTAAAATAACTCTATAAATACTCCCACATTCCCACACCTAAGGATCCTTTGGCCTCTCATTATCCTACACTCTCATTTTTTACCCTAGCACACCAAAAACTTCTCCCTCTTCCTCTCTTCATTCTTTTCATCTTTCACCATCAAATCTTCCATTTCTTGCTAGATCATCATCATTCCTTCCATTCTCTTCAAGGTTGCATCATCAAATTGCTAAGAGCTAGCAATCTTTGTGTTCATATCATCTTCTTCTTCATCTCTTTGTGATTTGGAGGTAAGCTTTGAAACTTTGCCTCTCACATTTAGTTCTTCTTGCATAATCTCTCTTCTACTCCCAACTCCTTTTTGATTGCTTGTTGTTGTTGCTTCGAGGATCTATTTCAAACATTTTGACAAGGACTTAGGGAGCCTTGGGTGTTTGAGATGGGTCCTTGGCCTTGAAGGATTTGTTCTTGTGCTTGAATGATTTCCCTTGCATCTCTAAACATTTTGCACTAAATTTCATGAAATAAGAGTTGTTTTATGGCATTGTTCATTTCGCATGCTTGTAGAAAACTTAGGGTTCATGTGAGTTTTATGCCATCCTTTGCTTAATCATGTGAATCCTTTGCAAAAATGGATCTATGTTTAAAAAACTTTTGTGTTTTTTAAATAAAAGTGTGGATCTATGTTCCCTTTGGGTTCGCATGCTTATGTTTAAAAACATTTTCAAATTAATTTTGTTGTTGTTCTTTGCTTGATGATGTTTAATCTTGTTGTTAATATTTTATTTTAGTGTTAGATGTTATTTTTTGTTGTTGGTTGATGATCTAGCAATATGATTCCCACTAGTGCCTAGTGCACCTTGACCTAAGTGGTGAAGATTGCTAGAAATGACTCAATTTAGTTTGTGTGTCCACTTATTCTTGTGTCTTAGTTTGCTTATTGTAAATTGTTGATGATAGGCATGTTGATTCTCACTAGTGCCTAGTCCACTTTTCTCAAAGTGAGAGGATTGCTCTATGTGATTCACCTTGATTTTAGTGTTTATCTACTTTTTACCATTTTACTTTACCACTTCATTAACTTTTTACCACTTTGGTTTTTACCATTCATTAACTTTTTACCAAAACATAAAAATATTTTACTACTTTGGTTTTTACCACTTCATTAATTTTTTTTTTACTAAAACATAAAAAGATTTTACCACTTCCCATTTACCTCATGCATTTTTACTTTACCATCTCATTAAATAATTACCATTTACTTCATGCATTTTTACTTTACTTTTCACTAACTTCTTACTTAAAGTTTTACAACTTATCAACTTGCAAAAATACCCAAAACATTTTCACATTCATGCATCTTCATTCATACTTAGTTTATGTGACACTCTCATGCATCCTCATATGCTTATATCTCTTGCATCCTCTTATGCATCCTTGTATGCCATCCATTCATAAATAAAGTGCTATGCATCCATTCCTTGTACGCTCATGCACTTACATGCTTACCTAATCATGCATCCTTGCTTACATATTCAATCATTTAACTTAAAATACTCTATGTTTACAATCAATTGTATTCACTTGTTCTTGATGCCATGTAAATGTCTTGACTTGATTGTGTGCCCTCCTCTCCACTTGTATGACCTCCTAATGGAGACGTAAGTCTACATGCATGTTGTAGCATAGAGCCATTAGGGTAAATACAATCCTTCTTGCACACACAATTACTTTGAGAACTTTGTTTTGCATCTTTAATAATTGAATCCTTTGATTGTATGGGCATGTTTAATCTGGGTTAATGAATGATATGTTCATGTTTGCTTGAGTATTATTCATTCATTTGCATTTGGTTATGGATTTAGAATTGACTTGAAATGTTCTACTCCTTTTCTAAAACCCATTTCCTAAAATCATTTCAAAACAAAAAGAAACTTTTACTTTCAAAACAAAAGTAAATCAATCGTCATTAAACACCAATCGCGCCGTTGCCGATTAGGTTGATAATGATGATGTTGTTTTCAAAAGAGTTAGTAGCAAGACCATTCTAACCGTTGTTGTTCGGTCTTCGCAAAAGCTCTATCCCATTTTCGAAAACTTATTCATTTCTCAAAAATAAACCAATTGTCATTAAACACCAATCGCGCCGTTGCCGATTAGGTCGTTAATGATGATGTTGTTTTCAAAAGGAGTTAGTAGCGAGACCATTCTAACCGTTGTTGTTCGGTCTTCGCGAAAGCTCAATCCTTTTTCAAAACCAATAGCCGAGAACTACGTAGCTTTGATCCCTCTTCCAGTGAGGGTACGTAGGAGCGGGGTCTTGTCCCGTCAAGCACACTTTTAAAAAAAAAGCCGAGAACTACGTAGCTTTGATCTCTCTTCCAGTGAGGGTACGTAGGAGAGGGGTCCTGTCCCGTCAAGCACAATTTTAAAAAAAAATTGTTTTGTTCCCGAGAACTACGTAGCTTTGATCTCTCTTCCAGTGAGGGTACGTAGGAGCGGGGTCCTGTCCTGTCAAGCACACTTTTAAAAAAAAAAACTTTGTTTTGTTCCCGAGAACTACGTAACTTTGATCTCTCTTCCAGTGAGGGTACGTAGGAGCGGGGTCCTGTCCCGTCAAGCACACTTTTAAAAAAACTTTGTTTTGTTCCCGAGAACTACGTAGCTTTGATCTCTCTTCCAGTGAGGGTACGTAGGAACGGGGTCATGTCCCGTCAAGCACACTCTTAAAAAATCTTTGTTTTATCCTGATTTTCAAAGATAACCAAAAATATTCTTCTTCCCTCCTGTTTTCAATAAAACAAACCTTAAAGAAAAGAAAAGAAGTAGAATAAATTACTTTCAACTCGAACTTTTGTCCAAACCACACATCAAGTTAATGGTTCCCTTTCGGTAGAAAGGAGGTGCGGGGTGCTAATACCTTCCCCGTACCTAACCGACCCCCGAACCTACATCTCTAGTTTTCAAAAGACCATCTGCCTTGTTTAAAAGACCTTTTTTCAATGTTTTGGTCTTAAAATTAAAATATTGGTGGCGGCTCCAAACTTTTTCCACGTTGTCAAACGAAAAGTCCCAAACCGGATTTTTCGGGCGCAACAAGGTGCATCTTCATCAGCACCACCGGCAGAGCAGCAGCCAGACCCTCAGGACCCCCTACTTTCAGGGGATGAGTACATTGATGATCACATTTCTTTTCCCTGAGCAGGAGGCTCATTGATGTTTCACTGTTATTTTCAGACATTTTTTCTTGCATTTTTAGTCCTATTTTCCCCTTTGACTTTATTTTGCACTTTGGTCTGTACTATATTATTACAACTTATCCTGTGATATTGAGGCACCATTACCCTAGGCTATTTGCAAGCAGCTTCAATTTTATGGTATTGTGGTATTTAGTTTCATATGTTTTACATTTTACTTTGTGATTGCTAGTGTGTCAAATTTTATCATCAGGTATTGCTAGTAGTCATGCCAAAAGTTGAGGCAGACTGAGATCATCTGTGGGCATTCTCTCAAGTAACATCTGTTAAAATTCCCAGCTGTGAGGTTTTCCCTCAAACACTTATTCTATTCATTGTGTGATTATTCCTTGCTTGCATTAGTCTGCAGAACTTGAGCTTGTACTTAACTATCTTGCATGTGATTTATATACACACTGAGGAAATTTTTGAAAACCTGAGCCTTTCAAGCCAACCCTCTAATTGCGATCCCTTGTTAGCCCCTCTGAGCCTAATTGTTTATTTTTGTAATTTTCCTGCAAATCATAGCCTAAATTTTCTTAACTTGGAGTTAGGTAGATTAAAGCATGAGAGTGGGGAAATATTCTAAGTTTGGGGTTGCTCATGGAATAGCAACATTCTAAGTTTGGGGTGGTATACAAGAGAAGGAACCTACAAAGAAAAGAAGGAAAAAGAAAATATATATAAATATATATATATATATATATATATATATATATATATTTAAAAAAAAAACAAAAAAAGGTTATATATATAAATAAGTCAATAATTCCTTCTCTTGTGGAATGCTTTGGGAAAGTGGGGAAGTGAGTGAGATTGTTGAAATTGACCAAGAGAGAAGTAGGCCTAACTCCAAGTTGTAACCTACTCATCCAAATGTATCCACCCGTACCTAAGCCCCATTACAACCTATGAAAGTCCTCAAAAAGTGTGTGTGTATTTCTTGTGTATTGATTTGTATAGTACTTGTTCAAGCCTATGAAACGATGATGCAGGTACTGTGAATCGAGTGAATACCCTAAACACCTCAAAGAGAGAAACACCGGTGAGATGTGTGAAAAAGAGATAACTTGAGAATGCTTGCCTGCTTATGATCTTGTGTCTTACCGATTCAGTTGTTTGGCTACTGCATTAGTTTGATGATGATTTTTGATATACTGTGTAGTTATTGGTTTGTGTAGAATGTGTGACAGCTAAATAAAAAAAGTAGCCACAGCCTGAATTGAATGTTTGCTTGAGGACAAGGAAAAGTTTAAGTTTGGGGTTGTGTTGACTCTCTGTCATATGATGTAAGTTGCCAATTTTAGGACCAATTGTGCGGAGTTTTGATTGTATTATAGTCAGTATATGGGGATTTAGCTTAGTATTAGAAATTTGTAGTAGGAAGTCCTTTTGTAAGCCATTCCTGCATTGTTGGAGTTATTTTGTACTTGAAGGCCTCCAATTTGTATGTTATCATTTGGCGAACCAGACACTTGCCCGGAGATGCAGCACAATTGGGAAGACTCAAGTTTCTATTCAATATCGCGTCGCGACCAGGAGGGTTCGCGTCGTGATGGAAGCCTGATGCAGGAGCGACCTACAATTCTGTTCAATTTCGCGTCGCGACGGGCTCGTGTCGCGACGCGATTGCTTGCTGAAGTTAGGGTTTTAATTCAGTTTTTGCGTTTTTTTTCGAGAGAGCTTGGTAATTGGAGCGCAAGCAGACGTTTTGGAGCAGAGGAAAGTCAGATTTTGGGAGCTTTACACCACTTGGGAACGAGGGTTGAAGGTTCCTATGTCTATCTTTACTTGTATTGCTTTCTTTACTCTAGTTATGTCTCTATTCACCATGTGTAACTAATTTTCTAAGATTAGGGAGAGATGATTCTCCCCGAACCGATGTTATGGATACTTTGTTATGGTTAATACAGTTAGTTGTTTGAATTATCATAAGTCTATGCCTCTGATCGTAATGCTTTATAGTTACATATGATAATTATAATGATTTAGGTTATGTGATCGCATAGGCATATGGGTTGCATGCTGAATATGGGGTATTAGATCATGTACTTGTGATCACCATAGGAATATGGGGTTGGATGCATGAATTCTTTATTTCTTAAGTTTATTGCTTTACCGGTTGGCATGATTCACCTAAGGAATTAGGGTAACTCAATTAGGTAAATGGGGTTCTGAGGCAAAGGATTGTCCTTAACCTACTATAGTGAATTGAATCTGGTAGTTCAAACAATTAACCTGTAATTAGCTGAAGGTTCATAACATGGGTGAAGGGAGATGATTCGACACCTAATCGCTTTCTCTCGTTATTTCAACAACAGTCTTTAATTTCGCGTTACACAATTACAACTCGAATCAACTGTCACAATCTAGAATTAATCAAATTTGTTATTGTTACAACACGCAATCCCTGTGGAATCGACCGGTACTTACCGAAATTTTATTACTTGCAACGTTTTCAGTGCACTTGCTGAATTGTTAACAGGCGCCAAATCTATAGAGAATTCTACCTCTCGTTCCGGAGGTAAAAAGGAAACTTCCTCAGGAAAAACATCTAAGAATTCATTAACAACTTGTACAGACGATAAATCCAAACCAGCTTCAGTTGATGCAGATAAAATAACAACAAAAGCTTCCGCAGGCTGTAACAGCCCAGGTCCACCGCAGCGGCCACCCCGGTCCCACTGTTACCTCACGGTCTTCTCTACCCCTCTTGTAGAGTTTTTGCCTTCCGTGGGAATCGAACCTTGCACCTGAGGCATAAGTGCAAGTTAAACCCCCTTCCCACTACCAATTGAGCGCGCGCTCAATTGGTAGTGGGAAGGGGGTTTAACTTGCACTTATGCCTCAGGTGCAAGGTTCGATTCCCACGGAAGGCAAAAACTCTACAAGAGGGGTAGAGAAGACCGTGAGGTAACAGTGGGACCGGGGTGGCCGCTGCGGTGGACCTGGGCTGTTACACAGGCGGTGCATGTTCCGCTAAAGCGAACGAAATAACACCATCAGTTGCAGGCGGTGCATGTTCCGCTACTTCAGAAGGAAACTCAATTGCATGATTGAAGCACTCAATAGTAACGTGATTGGAAGTCATCCAATTCATTCCCAAAACGATCTCCGTCCCCCTCATAGGCAAACAGATAAAATCCACAATGAATTCCCTGCCTCCTATGGCAAGTAGACAGTTAAGGCATAATGATTGGGTTCGAACATGACCCTTTGCAGCAGTAATGATAGTTATCGGTTCGGATATAGGAGACACTTCTAATCCCAACCGTTCAGCACACGCTTCAGAGATAAAACAGTGAGTAGCGCCAGAATCATACAGTATATTAACAGTTTGATTAAAGAGAGAACATGTACCCCTTATGAGATTATCAGCAGGTGTGATGGTCTGGGCGTCTAAAGTGTTGACTCGGGCCTGCCTTGGAGCATCAGGAGACTCCAAGAAAGCTTTCCTCGCCGGGCAATTATTAGCATAATGGCCACCTCCTTGCAAAAGTAGCATTGGTTTGGTCCAGCTTGACATTTGCCTCTATGATTCTTCTTGCAGATAGAACATTTGTTAAGCCTCGAGAAATCAGTTGATTGTACTTGCTTTCCTTATCAGAATTTCCCCTCTGTCTAGGGTTGGAAGAGGTTGCTTCATTTCCCCTTTTCTTGTCCTTCCAGAAGTTCTTCCTTTCAGCATACATTCTCTTTAGATCTTCTTCAGCAGTGTGTGCTTGTTGCACCAAAGTGGGATAAGTGGTCATAGTATAGGAACTAAGACCTTGGTTCACATCACCACGGAGACCTTGCTTAAACATTATCATTTTCCACCAGTCATTAGGAGCATGAGCACCCACTTCATAAAATTGAGACAGTCTTTCAAACTTTGCGGCATACTCCCCAACAGACATGTCCTATTGTTTCAGACTAACAAATTCCGCCTATTTGGCAATCCTCGGAGCATCAGGAAAGTAGTGACCTAAGAACATCTCCTTAAAGTTATCCCAGTTAAGAGGTGTTCCTTGGGTTTGAAGCATCCTACGTGCATTAGTCCACCAGGAATGAGCATCTTCATCCAGAGCATTGGCAGCACAAATTACTTTTTCCTCTTCAATGCATTGCAATGTCACAAAGATCCTTTCCATGGCATCTACCCAGAAATGGGCTTTCATTGCATCGGATCCTCCTTTGAAGGTTGGGGGTTTCATCTTCAGAAACCGGAAATACATCCTGTTGGGATCCTCAGGTTGTGGTACATTGACTGGCTCAGTTAGTTGTGGTTGAGGCATTTGATGCATCTGCTGCATTTGAGCCATTTGAGCCATCTGTTGCTGTTGCATTAGCATCATGTCATTCATCATCTTCTTTTAAGTTTCAATGACATTTTGTGTAACACCCCATTTCTACCCGGCAATTTAAAATAAAAATATCAGAGTTTAAAAATTATTTTTCAATTCATCCAAACGGGATGCTACATTTACTTCAATTCCAGCATACACAATTGATAATAAAATTCATCATTTCAAAGAAAAACATAATACGTAGCTCCTCAATAAATTGGGCGAACCCTCAAGTACTCAAAAGTCTACAACAATAGTTTATCAACACGCAGCGGGTTAAAAGAAATAGTTTCCAAACATAGTTGTAATAACATCAATACAAATCCATCAGTGTCACATAAAATAAAACAAAAATAACATTTATTCGCCCCCAGGTGCTACGTATCAGAGCATGACCGACTCGAGGGATGAAGGGTTAAAAGCCTTCACTCGCGGTTACCTGTAGTAATAATCAACATAAGGGGTGAGTCTGAACCGTATAATAAAGCTTATAATAAGCAGTATGCCAGAGTACAGAACTATACCAATCACAGCAATACATATATATACATTTATATATATATATATATATATATATATATATATATATATATATATGTAATAACTATAGTAATACATTCATAAACAGCAGTCACCCCAATATATATATATATATATATATATATATATATATATAACAACTTTTTAATATATTTATAACAACTATAATAACATATATACATATATATATATATATATATATATATATATGTATATATATACAGCGCTCACTACACAACCACGTCAACATTTATATTTGCCACACAAATATATTGCACACCGACCAAAATAATAATTGTCAACGATGAGAATGAATGTATGAAGTGCAAGTATGCATGTGGTACCATCATCGTCACTAATTTTGCCAATTGGGCACTTCGTCACTTTTTGAGCCTTATTCATCGTCACTAGCTCGAGACCGCGGCCTTTTATCGTCGCTTGTAAGACCGCAGCCTTTTATCGTCGCTTGTAAGACCGCAGCCTTTATGCACATGAGTTTCATGAGGCACGATGACATGCACCAAACACAACCACACACAATCGCGGTCAACATAGTGACCCATTACATACCAGTTCGCCAATCAAAGGCACATAAACTGTCAAGTCATCGTCACATATATCATCATCATTAATACCACCATCACTAATATTCTCATCCTCTTTAACATCATCGTCGCTAATATCCTTTATGGCATCATCGTCGCTTATAATACCACAGCCTTTATTCATCATCAATATCACCGTCAATCAAGTAATAGCCACTAGGGACATTATCGTCAAAAACATCAACACGTCCTTATTGACACCGGACACTAATATTACTGATTACATCAAAAGGTTTTACTTCAGCTCACGACACCATTTAGGACACCAAAAAGGGTTTTAAACACCGAAGTAAATTCAGAACGCCAACAACAACGACCACCGGGGACAGCCACTTGAGGCGCCCAGAAACCATCAGAAAAATAATAATTTTTATCTTAAAACAGAACGTAACTGTAGACGACTGAATAACCTTCACAACGCACTTTGAAACACTTAAAACGGACACCCGAGTCAAAAGATATGACAATAACAAAACCGTGGAACATTTGGACAACATCCTGAAAATGGCGCCCAGGCACTGGGCGCCTAGCATGGAAACACGCAACACAGAAAACTGGCGCAGCCACGGAAAACTGGCGCAGCAACACAAACTGGCGCCCCGAGGCAACCTGCGCCACTCTGGGCACAACACAGACAGCAAAAACTGGCGCAGAGGCAACCTGCGCCACTCTGGGCGCAACACAGCAACACAAAAATGACGCCCTTGGCGCCTAGGGTCCTTCTAACCCAAATTTTTCTAGACGATCATGTGTTCAATCACCAACAATAATTTCAAACGTCACATATTCATTTCAACATCATCAAATACACATTTTACCGAGCACTTAGCATGCATTCTCATTCTCACATACATCTAACAACATCATATGCTTTTTGACAAACACATAGCGAGCATCACATCTCCACCAATAAAATCATGCATCACAAACATCATCAAAATCATAATAATAGCGACCTAAGCCCTGAACCCCACATACATCCCATTATAAACCCTATTATAAGGTAAGACCCACCCTTACCTTAAGTATAACGAAGATGATGATCGTTCTACGTGAGCGCCGAAGTAACCACAGCAACAGCTCTTCTTCTCCTCTTCTCTCTTGTGCGATCTCTCTCTCTCTCTCTCTCTCTCTCTCTCTCTCTCTTGCGATCTCCTTCTTTCTCTTGAATTTGCGAAACCCGCTTCTCCTCCTCTCTTGAAATCGCGCCTTGCTCCTTTCTCTCTTCTCCTCTCTCTATTTCGCAAGCCTCTCTTTCGTTTCCTCTCAAAATTCGCAAAATGAGCCAACTCTCCCTAACCCTTGCTACATGCGCCTAGGCCTAAGTCAATGGGCTTGGGCTCTTGGGCCAATCTTACCGCTCCGTAATTACCGGCTACTACTCCCTTCATTTAAATAAATCACTATATTAATAATTTAATAACATTATATTAATATAATACTTAAAAAGATTTAACCAAATAATTAATTAAATTATTTTGGTTGTTACATTTTGCATCCATTCCTGATGAGGATCAATAGGTGGGTTTCTCCTACCTCTTCCAGCCATGATTCTGCGAAATATGCACAAAGTATTAAGTTGATCAGGCTCAATGTCTAATAGCATACTAAGAAGAATCAGACTTAGAAGACGTAAAAGATTCTTAACATCTAAGTCCGACTAGGTCGAACTGCTCTGATATGAAATGTAACACCCCGATATTTCTAACGTGTAGATATACCGCAATGCACAATTTCAGCAATAATCAGAGGACACAGTTCTTGGATAATTATTGAACATATAAACTTTCTCCGAAATTAAACATAATATTCGGAACATCCCGACTTCATATAATAGAAGTTACTCGGTCCACGGCCGAAAGGATTACAACCTCCGAGTTCAATAACTAAAACAGGAAACACAAATACGGTTCGTACAACTCATAAACGATACAAGTCATACAACCATGACAAAGACAGCAAAAGGAAACATAAGAAAATCAAGACTAGGTCCTTGACATTTCCAAGAGTATGTCACCTACTCGTGCCTGACAGTCTTCTTCATTCCCTGCTTCTCTGAAAAACAACAACAATGATAGGGTGAGATAAAATATCTCAGTGAGTTCTACCGTGCCCCCTCACTACCACTCGGTTCATTTATAAAACCGTTTACATAGTTAAATTATAACTATTTATACCAATACATATACCTAGCCCATTACCGGCCGTGCAAAGCCCACAATCCCGGTGAATGAAGTGCTACTATATATATATATATATATATATATATATATATATATATATATATTAGCCTTGTCAATTATTACATAATTACAAGCTTTACCAAACGAAACATCGACCGTGCAAAGCCTACAATCCTGATGAGTCGTGAACCTATCTTAGCATAAATCGGCCGTGCAAAGCCCACAATCCCGATAACCCACGTTAGACCACGCCATAACGTTTCAGGGCCTAGGGTGAGGGATCATGACTTCCCTTCCTAGTATGCTACTTGTCGGGTCGTCACCCAACGCGATATATAATAAAATATACATCATGTCCGCATTGGACCGTCTTTAAGTTTCAGATACCTATATCTATGTCCATTGTCGATCTATAACCCGTTTTGATGAATTCGAAGTTAGTCATCCGGCGTTATAATCATAGCGTCAAGAGGGATCTATAATCCGGTTATTATTCAAAAACATATGCTCACACGCGGTCTACAATTCGGTTTTGAAAACAGCTTTGACTTTCAGAAAAACAGTATGATTTCCAATTCAAATTGTATATATATAGTTAGGCCTTTGAATAAGCTTTCCAACGCATCTGAGAACACCTCAATCGGATTCTCGGATCAAAAGTTATTACGAAAACAAGTTCAGGGACTTTTTAGGGAAAACTGCAAACCGTCGCGACGCGAACACATACCGTCGCGACGCGAAAAGTGACAGAAAGTTTTGAGTTGCAAAAATTAAGGGAGGTCGCGACGCGATGGCCGTGGGCCGCGACGCGATGGGAGCGAGAATTGGCTGAAAACAACATTTCGAAAACCCGTTTTGTACCGTTTCGCTTTCTATTCGACCCCGAGACATTTCCTAACCATCAAGACTTAAAAATAGATATTCTAACCAACATTTCAGCGCATATTCCAGTGAAATCATCTAAATCAACAATTAATAGATTACTCAAAATTTCGATAAAAGCCGCAAAACGCTATTTTTCTCAAAAACAGTTTTCGACTCGAAAATCTTTCGAACTCAGATTTTCGCCGAGAAACAAAATGTGACACAAGTTCAGGAGATCATATTTTCCCTAATCCATGAGTAGAACTCACCGGTTTGAAGATCGTGTGAGGAGCCCCAACGAAACACGCGATGATCGGAATACGATAACCACGAACAATCCTCGCTAGGCACGAACACAAGTTGACACAGCAGCTCTCTTCCCTTAACAACTGAAGCAGCAACTGAACCAGCAACTCAAATCCTCATAAGCCTCCTCCAAATCGAAATGCAAGGCAAGGACTTCACCTTCAGCAGCTACAACAGAACATGCAAACCCATCTACACACAAACTCCACCATTTTCACCACTTGGAGCTTCATGGACATCAATGGAGATGAGAGAAAGAGTTGGAATCAGGCTCTAAAACTTATACCATTGGAAATCAAATCGAAAATGGAGTGGGAAAGTGGAAGGAGTACTTACATGCAACCAAGATTTTTGATGATCCCTCCTCCTTCTCTCCTCCCCTTCGTGCCCCTCTTCTCCCTTCTCCCTTCTTTTCTTTTTTCTGAATTTTTTGAGAATGGTTAAGTGTGAGAGTGTGGGGCTGAAGGGGTTCAGTCTTAGTGGCTGAATCACTAAAGAGGGGTAAAAAGAAAAATTTGCCCTTCAGCTTAATTCTTCATTAAAACCATGACTAGGCCACAATTAAATGGAGAATAGGGATTTCGGACACTATCCTCGAGTAATCCTCACCGAGACTCGCCTAATTATTCTTGACGAATAATTATATCGGTATTAGGATTTATAACTCGAGTCTTAAAAATTAGGGATGTTACAGTTAAAACCAGTTTTATCACCGATTTTGCAAAGTTAAGACTAATTGCGTAGGTTGTTTTCAAAATCCAGTTATCATAAATGGTTTTGGTGTGGTTTTGAAATGGTTATGAATATAACTCTTTTTTTTTGCAATTGAGTTTTCTTAATTAGGTTTTGTGGGCTTGTATTGCATTGTTAATGGACAAGATTTTACTTTTGAAGGCCAACTTCACACATTATTTTTTTGCGTTTTATTTTATGTACCCCCACCTCGATACACTATACCGCCACAATTTTTTTATTCCTAGAATTCCCTCAATAAAATGACCTAACAGATTTATCTAATTAAAAGATAAATTCATTTTGGGAAAAAAATCAAAACGGATTTATCTTTTAGTTAGATAAATCCGTTTTAATAAAAAATGCATAACTTTAATTCAAGAATAGATAAATCCGATATTAAAAAGTAACCTAACCTCAGCAAGACGTAAATCTATTTTTGTAGTTTTTTAATAACAGGTTTATCTATTCATTAGATAAATCCGTTTTGAATTTTTTGAAAACGGATTTATCTTATAAACAGATAAATTTGTTTTGTAAAATAATTAATTAATAAAATTGATAAATATGTTAAAAAATAAAAAATTAATTTTTTTTAGAAAAATAAAGCAGATATCGATATCGGTGATCTTTTGGTTCCGTTTAGTGTGTAGATATTCGTTAACATGTGACGATGTTGTACGCCGCGTGAATAATTTAGGCTTAAAAATTGGCTTTCGGACAACCTACTCGGATTATAATGAAACCACAGCCATTAAATCAGGGACTTCTTTTGGGACTGCGGTGCTCAAAATCCGAAAATCCATCGTTTATTATTTTTCATTAACTTGTTTAATTTTTCATAATCTCCAAAAAATCTAAAAAAAATGCATAACCTTATGTTGGTTTTATTAGATTTGTAGTAGTGTTTTTATAACCTTTTTTTAAAAAATTTGAATAAAAAAATTCATACACAACAGATTTACCTATTTGTTAGATAAATCAGTTTTAAATATTTTCAAAACGGATTTATCTAGTCAATAGATAAATCTGTTATTATGAATTTATAAAACAAAATTATGTGTTGCTTAGGTAAATCCGTTTTGCAAAAATATAAAAACGGAATTATGTGTTGTTATTTTCCTTCTAAACGGATTTATTTAATTTAAAGATAAATCCGTTTTGGAAAAAGACTAAAATGAATTTATCTTTAAATTAGATAAATCCGTGTGATGAAATTTAGTAGGGGTAATTTGGGAATAGCAAAAGTTGTGGGGGTATGAGGTATCAGTGTGGGGTACAAAAAATGTGTGCCTATTTTTTTTATTAACTGAGCTGGTTTTATTCATTAAATGGGGAAAGCCCAAACCGAGTACACTAGCAAGTTAGACTTATAAGAGCATGTAACATCCTAGTATTTCAACCTTGGAAATAATATTGAGACTTTCATAAATAACATACATCAGAGTACTAATCCTACTTAAGTGAATTGAACATGCTTAAGTCGACAAATAATTCATCAAAGTATTCTTCATAGTAGAATTCAAACATTCTATTGTTCAATATATCCCAAAAGTAGAATTCTCCAAAACGATACATAAACTTTGATTCCGAAATCATAAGTTAAAGTATCAACATTAAACTTGTTACATAATATAACACTAGGGTAGGCTAAGCAAACATAAAATTCTCGATCACTAAGGATCCTCCTAAACTTGTAACCCAGTGCAACATTTGTAAAACACCAACTTTTGGGAACCGACGATCACTCCCCATCGTTGTCAAACACAAATGTCTCTTTGTCTGTGCTAACTTTTGGGAACCGGCGATCACTCCCCACCGTCGTCAGCCACAAATATTAGATGCCCACTGTAACGCCCCAATTAGATTCAATTTCCTTGAGTGCTAAGTGATTAAATGGTTGTGATTGTTTAATTAAAGTGATGTGTGTGTGAATTATTATTGTTTAATTGTGAATTGTGGAGGTAATTGTGCATTGGTAAATTTTAGGATTTGTAGAATGTTGAGGTAATGATAGATGAAATATATGAGTTTGAGTGTTAGAAGAATAGATGAGGGGTAGTACTGTAATTTCCCCATCAGTTTTAACTAAAAACCCACACCTCTTTATTCCTCTTAGTTAAGATACCCCAAACATACACACACTTTCACAAAACATTTTCAGAATTCAAAATTAGAAAGTGAGAGGGTAGGGAGAATAGAGAGGGCGAAGGGAAAGAGGGAGAGAGGGAAGGGATTCAATCTCAATCATCATGATTCATTGATACCAAGTAAGTTTTGTTCGAAAACTCTCACCCTTCAAGCAAGCTCAAATCTGTCTAAACTCAAACACTCATAAAAAATAGGTTTCCCTCCTTGTATGTTCGATTTCTAGCCACAAGGGAACATTAAGAGCTGTTAGAAGACCCACCTTATCTCTTATTTGACTATTGGAAACTCACATTCCATCTTTGGGGCTTGGGGAAATCGAGTGGAGCATCAAAGGAAGTTGATTGTGTGTCTTTGATTTTCATTCTTGGTGATATCTCTTACATCTTGACTGAAAAAGGTGAGTCATTTACCTATTTCCTTTAATTTCAATTGTTGCATGTTAATTATTTTGGATGTTAAGGTTTCAGTTAATCAAATGCATGTGCCTGTGTTGGTTAAGTTCCTGGAAAAATTGTTGTAAGATAAGATAAACAAGTTGATATGCTATTTGATGTGTTGATGAATTAAGATATGATTGAAGTATTGGAATGATGTTTTGATGTCTTAAAATTACTTCAAGCTACCAATAAATTGGTGTTTTATAACTGTTCGGATGTTTTTGATTCGAGTTGGGAAATATTGGAGGGTAATGGGGTTGATTTGCAAAATACAAAAAACTGAGTTTTCTGCAACAACACAGGTTGTGCATCTGTTCGTCTTTCTGTGAATCGATTCCCAGGTTGTGAACCTGTTCCCGGGTTGTGAACCCGCTCCCACGCTGTGAATTGATTCCCAGGTTGTGAATCTGTTCCCAGATGGTGAACCTGTTTCCACTTTGTGAACCTGTTCCCAATCTATCAATCTATTCCCAAAATTGTGAATCTGTTCCCAGACTGTGCTCTCTTAATTTTCTAAAACTAAAATATTCCAATTTCACCTACTCAATGGTACCTCTCCTATCTAATCCAACCCTTATCATATGTAAGGACAAATGCAAGTATTTGAACCCATTTTCGTTGATTGTTAAGGGTTTAGAGGTTACGGTTGAACGGTTTTGTGTCGAGTTGAAATCTTTTCAAAAATCCGAGTGCGAAAACTATTTAGTACCTATGTAAGTACACAATAAATAAACTAGTGAATAGTTGATGTACTTGGGGTGGTGTTATGAACTATCTCAAGGCCCAAGAGGTTTAGTTAAAGGGTTCTATTTATTTATAGAACATGGGTTCCCCACCGTGTACGTAATAGCTTTTATATTATGTCAGTCTATTGCGTTAGGGGGATGCATCATAGGTCAAACAATAAAAGATATTCAAAGTGTATTAGTAAGGAGTCTCGAAAGGACTCGCTGAGATTATGTAATCTCACTCCTCATATTTGTTTTATTTCAGATAAACAGGTGAAGGAAGGCTCAGTGAAAAAATCCCATTAGCAGTGGATTTGCAAGTCTTGAGTTAGCTTAGGTTTTGGATTAGCTCCAATAGTAGTACCTTTTGTGATTGTCTATGTTAAGACAAGAACTTGGGTGTGTTAAGTTTATAAGTACTTATGTATTTATGTTTGGACTAAGTTAGGTATTGGCTCCGATAGATGATTTTGAACGAACGGTTTAACTTGTATTTGAACTAAGCTTTATTTTGATGAAAAACCCTATCGATATGAGTCATTGAGGGTTGTTTTGTTGATCCAATATATAAATGTGTACTGAATGTCCTAGAAGGTAATGTCTTGGATTTTTATTGTCGGCTAAAAATCTAGGATGTTACACCCACCAGCTTCTACTTGTTTCGTCCATGAACCACACCGTACTAGGAGAGGTTTGCTCTGATACCATTTGTAACATCCCAAACTACTTTTTAGGATTGTCGACTGTCCCCACAAACCAACACGAGTCTTTTTAGCATGTGTTATCCTAACTTGCAAGATATCCGAGAAACCTCCCATAAGGTCACCCATCCCAAAAAATTCCAAGTCAAGCACACTTAACTATGAAGTTCTTATGTTTAGGGATCCTAAAAAGATAATGCATTTGTTGGTATAGGAAATCCAAATTAATTATTTTAAGCATTCCTTCCACTGTACAGTCACATACCTACACAATCTCAGAATCCATTTCATTCCGGTGCATATTCGATTCATTCACATGTCCTTTCGCTGGAAGCTGTTAGGAGCCTCTCGTTATCCATACTAGGGGTGTTCTCTGCCACTCTTGTTCTTTACAATATTGTTCAAACTAACCTCCCTAATTATGACATATGTGGCTGACGAGGGCGGGGATCATCAATGCCAAAAGTTGGTATGGATTAGGGGTGTTCAAAATCGAAGCAAACCAATAGAAAACCGCAAACCGAACCAAACCAAACCGAAAACCGCAAAAAAACGCTTCTTATTGGTTTTGTTTTTAATTGCACCGCGCGGTTCAGTTCGCGGTTTTGATTTTAGAAACCGAACCGAACCAAACCAAACCGTAAGTAACACTAAGGCTTATTGACTTACAACCTTCCTTACTAACTTACTAGCCCAATGAGAACTTTAATGGATTTGACCAACATTTCTCCTTCAGTTCCACTAGATGGTGATACTCCACACAAAGTATGTACATGAAAAGATGTCTCTCATAGTCATTTGAGATTGCTTGGTTGTAGATGTTTTGTTCAAACTTCAAGAGACGAAAGGTCTAAGCTTTCTGGGAAATCCAAACAATGTGTGTTGATGGGTTATGGTCATGAAAAGTTTGGTTATAGATTATGGGATATATATATATATATATATCTATATATATATATATATAGTTGCCAAGAATTATCAAAAGCACATATCTGATATTTCTTGAAGACTAGACTATTGAAGACTTTGAAAAAGTTGAGAAGCAGACATCATTTGCTAGAAGCTACACTGGTGTAGCTCCTGAACTTTCGTACTAGAACTGTTGTTGATGAGGGAGATACACAGGTATATGACATGCAGCAAATTGATGATCTTGAACTTCACCATGATGCGTTAGTTGAGCAGGCTCCACTTGAGCCATCGATTGATCCTCAATTGAGAAGATCTACTAGAGCGCATCCTACGTCTCAAAAATATTCTCAACATGTGAAGATAATTGATGCTGGAGAATAAAGAACTAACAAGAAGCTATTGAAAATGAGCATAAAGAAGGATGCTTGAGAGTGTGTGTGTGTGTGTGTGTCCACACCAAGCTTTATATAAAGGAAAAAAGAAAAATGTGTGTGTGTGTGTGTGTGAGAGAGAGAGAGAGAGAGAGCGAGAGAGTGTGCGTGTTTGTGTGTGTGTGTCCGCATGCACGCGCGTGCGAATGTGGTGTTGAAGGAAAGGGAATTAAATCCCTAATTTTGAAAAGCAACACTATGTGTCATAAAGAGATTTACGAGAGAGAGAGAGAGAGAGAGAGAGAGAGAGAGAGAGAGAGAGAGAGAGAGAGAGAGAGAGATTTAAGAGACTTTCGAAAGGAAAATGCGAAGAGTACATTGTCGGCAACTAGAAAAGAAAGAGAAAAGGGGTTTCAGTGGTGGAAGCGTGTCCAACAAACTTGCTCCATTTTTGCTGAGATTTTAGTATGTTCTTTCTACCACAAATATAGTTATTTTAATCTCTTTAGTTTGCCGTCTCTATTAGCTGGTTTTGGGTACCCATTGTTGAGGTATTATTGTACTCTATTTCCACCATTGTTGGTGAAAGTAGTTGTTGCTCGGTAATTTCCTAGTGCTTATAGGAAGACTTTTGTGTACCCAATATTATTTAATATATTAAATATAATTTTATACACAAGGGCTCGCGCTTTTTATCCTCTCACATTAAGAAACATCTTTTTATATTTCAAAGTTTTCTTGTCTAGTTCCATCACTTCAATTAAGTTCCTAGCTAACAAAGTTGGAAAACAAAAATTTTAGTTAAGTCTTTTTTTGGTTACTGTGTTTTTCGTGTGCAGTTTCTATCGGCTTTATTGGTGAATAATCTATGCGAAGGAATCTGGCTGGCCACGTGTAAACCCAGTTTTGTCGGTCTGTGTGGTTTCCCCTCCCAACAGAGTTTTGTCACACCCAAGATTCAAACTCCCGAACTTTGAGTAGGATCTTAGTCCAGATACTACTCGGACCAACCCTTGTTGGTAGTTAAGTCTAACATTTAATAAATACTGCATAATTATTTTTGATCTATGGGAGGGCTACCTTTCACATATCAATTTTGAGTGAACTCTGTGTGAAAGAATTTTTGACTAACTCTTCATTGTTGGGCCTGTCACATATTTGTAGTTTTGAAAGTTTTTTATTGATTTCTCATTGCCTATGGAGTTACAATTGCACGAGGGAATAGAGAAATCTATGGATGCCACAAGTGAAAAGGTTAAGAACTACATTCATGATAATCTTGCATTATCCATTTTGTCAAAACCGAATTTAAAGTCATTGAAGCAATTTAGATGTGTACATAATCACGGGACTTTGAAAACCCTTATTTTAGGCAACAATGTGAGCTCATCGTTAGGCGATCGACACTACTTGCTGAGCACACAGTTCTGCTTTCGAATTCCTAACGACACGTGCTCATTGTCGGACGATGGTCATTGAACAATTACTGAGCAAATAAAAATTTAATGGGTAGTGTATATTTTAAATGCAGTTGTTGGATTTAAACTCTGTTATGGCGTATGACACCCAACCCCCACCCCATGATTAATCCTATATCTGATACTCATGTTTGTATTTCTTAGAAAGTGGATTCGGCCTAACTCAACCCCACAAAACCAGTTTGTAAGGTGAGGGCTGCATCTTCATGATATATCCTCTTGAGACCTTATCACTAGTCAATGTTGGACTTGAACTTTTTCCCAATACGCCCTCTCACGTCCAGCACTATTGAGCTTGGAGCGTTGATAATGGTAAGTGGCCCGACAGATCTAGGATAGGCTCTGATACCATCTTAGAATGTGGATTGGGCCTAACTTAACCCCACAAAATCAGCTGGTAAGGTGAGAGGGCTGCCTCTTCATTATATACCCTCTTGAGACCCCTTATCTCTAGTCAATGTGGGACTTGGATTTTTTCCAATAGTATTAATATCATATGTAATTTTATATAACAACATATGGTGTTTGTTATACCCTAATTTTGTCCGACTAATTTAGAAAAAATCCAAAATATTGTTCGTTATGATGTTTGTCGTTCACGCGTGTCATTCCTAACCGTGTATAGGTTTTGTTCTCGTTGCGCATGCGTGTTTGCTTCTCATCATATACGCGTGTTTATTTTACTGCTCATTATTTACTGTTTATTATTAATATTGGTAGTTTCTTCTCTCTCAACCAAAAGATGAAAAATAAAATCAAATGAACAATTCAAATTGAATGGTCAATGCTGCATTTTTATCATAGAAGTAATTATTTTACATGTTTGATACATACATAGACAAAAATGAAAAAGTAAAAAGTACAAAAAATTTAAAATGAATTCAAGGAAAATGGAATAGGCGCTGCTGCCTTCTTGTGCCCTAGCTGAGAAATATTTTGAGAATGGAGGCAATATGCTTTCTCCTTACCCTTTTGCTTTTCCCATATTATTAGGCAAACACATCTCAGCCAACGTCTCCACTCCCTTGCTGCTCTATTTTTTTTCCTCAGTGGCTGTTATGCTTTTGTCCTCTATTGAGTTTTGCTCCCCTGCTTCTAAACCACGCCTACACCACACGTATTGGACTATAAATACCAGTGCATATCAATAGTAAAGGACAGGAAAATCTGAGAAACAAAAACAGTAATAAGTGAGAGGAATGTAGAGTAGAAGGGAGGGGATGTATCATTAAGGCTCATCCTCCACCGTAACAACCGCAACCACCACAGTAAGCCACCGCGAGAACCACTGTGCACCACCATGAAAACCACCCCTCTCTCACGCCCTTTCCCCTTTGTTCTCTCTCTCTCTCTCTCTCTCTCTCTCACCTCGCGAACCACAACCACTATAGCCGGTGCTCCCCACCCCCATGAAACGCTCGCCATCGACGCCTCTGGTCGTCTTCTCCGGCGAAACCGCCACTACACCACCTTTGCATTCCTCCCTCTGTCGCACTTCACCTCTCTCTCCCTCACCGTCGCCGACGCCACACCATTGCTTTCCCTCCGACGAAAACCTCTCTCTCCATTCACGACCACCACTGTGAATCCCCATCGCCGGAACGGCGCGAGCTTCGCCCTCCTGCAATGAACTGTCGTCTTCCTCCTTCCTTCTCTCTCATTCACAGGTTTTCTCTCTCTCTCTCTCCTTTTTTTAAAAAAGATGCAATTTATTGGTAAGGGCAGTTTTGTCTTTTAACTATAATATATATCATATCATGTCGTTATCTAGTGTGTACCAAACACGAGATATGATAAAATAATGCTATCCTATTTGTTATCATGTGTGTATCAAACACAATATATGATAAGTGTCTATCCTGTCACTATCCTATCCTGTCTCTATCATATCTTTTGCACCAAACGGGCCCTTAGGGTAAACACAAACACATAAAAAAGGGTAATGTTATTTAGCCAAAAAATTATCACCTAAAAATGGCCACAAAACCACTTTACAATATGGCCACCTAAATTTTACGGTTTTTACGAAATTATATATATCTATATGCTGTTTGTGTACTGGAATATGGTCTGAATTATGTTGCAAAACATCTGTTTTTAAGCCTCGGAGGTCACGGAATGTCTTGGTGACAATTTGGGAGCAAATTGGGGGAAAAACCGGGTTTTAGAAAAGCTGTTTCCAACCTATCTGTCAAGGGTCGCGTCGCGACCCGTGGTCCATCGCCTCGCGACCACAGTGCATTTTGTGACGCAAAAGTTTCTGTCACTTTTCGCGACGCGACGCTTTGCAGTTTTCAGCAAAACACACCGATTTTGTTTTCGCGATAACTTTTGATCCGGGAACCCGATTGAGGTGTTCTAAATTGCGTTGGAAAGCTTATTCAAAGAAATAACTATATATATATATATATATAACTTGAATTGGAAAACACACTGTTTTTGAAAGTCAAAGCTGTTTTCAAAACCGAATTGTAGACTGCGTGTGAGCATATGTTTTTGAATAACAAAACGAATAATTCGTCCAACTTGGTACCGTACTATAATGCCGGATGTCTAACTTTGAATTCATCAAAATGGGTTATAGGTCAACAATAGATATAGAATATCTAGAACTTAAGTGACAGCCCAATGCGGGTGCGATATATAAATTATATCGAGTTGGGTGACGACTCGACGAAATAGCATACTAGGAAGGGAATTCATGAGCCCTCACCCAAGGCCCTGAAATGTTATGGCGTGGTCTAACGTGGGTTATCGGGATTGTGGGTGTTTGCACAACCGATTTATGCTAAGATAGGTTCACGAATCATCGGGATTGTTGGTGTTTGCACAGTCGATGCTTCGCTTGGGAATCGGGATTGTGGGTGTTTGCACAGCCGATTTATGATAAGTTAAGTTCTCGACTCATCGGGATTGTGGGCTTTGCACAGTCAATGTTTCGTTTGAAAAGCTTGTAATTATAAATTAATTGACAAGGCTTAAAAATATATAATAGCACTTCATTTACCGGGATTGTTGGCTTTGCACAGTCGGTAATGAGCTAGGTATATATTGACGCAAATAGCTTATAATATATAACTATGTTGCAACGGTTTTATAAATAAACCGAGTGGTAGTGAGGGGGCACGGTAGAACTCACTGAGACAAGTTGTCTCACCCAATCATTGTTGTTGTTTTTACAGAGAAGTAGAGAAAGAGAAAGAGTAACCGGCACGGGTAGGTGACCAGCTCGTGGAGATGTCAAGGACTTGCAGTCTTGATGTTTTAGATCCTGTAATGCTTGTCTCTGTTATGGTTATATGACTTGTATTGTTTATGAGTTGTATAAACCGCTTTAAATTATGTTTATGATATTGAACACCTAGTTGTATTCCTACGGATGTTGTAACATTTTGGAAATAAGATGGATGTATCCGAAGTACTTTGTATTATTTTCGGAAAAATTTTATACGTTCAATATCTAAGCAGGGTTTGTGTCCTCTGATTATTACTATAGTTGTGCATTACGGTATGTCTACGTGTTAGAAATACCGGGGTGTTACAGAAAGGAATTAGGGTTTCATTCAAGTATTGATTCCCATTATATACCCACCTATCTGTTTACTCTCTTTCTTATTTTAAAATAAAAAACCTCAGATTAATAACTGCACCCCCTTTTAACGGCACACATATTCCTCCCTCTACCTAATGTTAGCGGCGACACTTGTTAAGGATTTTGATCCCATTTCTTTTTATGGTTAGCTTTCTTTGTTTTTATTATGCTTCTATTTTATACTTTTAATAACACCTATGAGCTTATTCTATGTTTGTTAAAAATGATACATAATCTGGCTGATCCTTCTTTTCTTATGCATTACTGATTACACCCTCCTGTTTTATTTCTTGTTTGTCATTTATTTTGTTATTTTATTTTTTCCTTATTTATTTCTAATAATCATCAAATGTTATTCATCTTTTTTTATTATTCTTTTCTTAAATGAACATTAATCACTTTACATCATATCTTTTTATGTTTATAACTCATTTGTGTCTAGGTTTTGCCTCACTCTTTCTAGTTTTCAGTAATGAATATTTGTTGTTTGCACCGTTTATTTCTTGTATTCACATCTCCTTATTTTTATTATCTTTTTTGTAATATACAATCTTTTCTTCTCTTTTACAAACCAATGAGTCCAACTCATCCTCACACATTTTACAAATTAATGAGTCCAACTCATTTTCACACAAATCTTAAATCTTTTTTTTTTTAAATCATGTTTCCAAGTAAACATTTCCAAATAATCAAATCACTCAATCACAAATCAGTTATTTGCAATGATCACTCTGAGTTTAACTCTTTTGAACATTGTGAAACCTTCCTTTTAAAAAAGGCCATTAGTGGTGACCACCCTAGATTTATATGTTTGGTCACTTCGAACGTCTTTCAAATTTCAAAAACATTCAAATAATAAAAAACATCAACACAAAAACATTTTCCACCCAAGAACTACGTAGCCTTTGATTCTCTACCAGGAGATACGTAGGAACATGGGGGGCTCACATTTGTCACGTGCATTAATAAAAACCATTTTTTAGTCCTTTTTGAAAATTCCTTGTTTCTAATCTTTCAAGAAAATGACCAAAAATAAATAAATGTCCATCAAGTCTCATTTCTCTTTAATTTGTAAATAAGGGTAAAACAAATATATTAGACTAATAATTTTTACGCATTTAGTTAAAAGGTAGCCTTCCTTAGGAAGGATGTCGTAGGATGCTAACACCTTCTCTATGCATAAACGACTCCCGAGCCTAAATCTGGTCCGCAAAACCCCCTTATCCATCGAAAAGGTTTTTTTCAATGTTTTCCCTAAAAATAAATATTGGTGGCGGCTTCATTGTAAACTTCGAAGAATCCTTTCCGGATTTTTCGGTCGCTACAGTGTTACATATATAACACATTTAGTGTTTTACAAAAGTGATTGCCACCCTTTGAAGGAAAACTTTTGGACAAAAGAATTTATTTATTTTTGACAAAAATAAAAGAAATTTATATCGGTTTGAGACTCTAATAAATATTTTTACGGCTATTTTGGTATTTACTTACTCATTTTGTTTTATATTGATTGTTGTTTTTTTTTGTTTCCCAAGGTATCCTCCCCATCGACTGGGGAGACTAATCCTTCGAGGTACTGGAGATCCATTTAAGGGGCTGACCTCTCCCAAGCGATGTCTCTTCATACGCACCGACTAGTGATCGAACCCCTGACCAAAGGTTTAAGGGGCCCAAGCATCTTACCACTTGTGCCACACCCACTTGGTATATTGATTGTTGTTTTACCAAAACTTATTTTTTACAATTTGATTGTCCTTTTACATTTGCAATAAAATATTAAATATTTTTTGCTAAAGTGCTCTCGGGGTCTCTTATCTTTATTTAAAGTAACGATTTGGTTTTTTATCTTTTTTTGTCCCAAATCAGTCCTTTATGTTTTAAATTTTTGACACATAAATCCTTTTCTGTCCCAAATCAGTCCTTTATGTTTCAAATTTTTGACACATAAATCCTTTTTTTACACATAAATCAGCACTGTTAACGGAAAAGGATTTATGTGTCAAAAATTTGAAAGATAAAGGACTTATTTGGGACAAAAAAAACATAAAGGACTAATTCATTACTTTAAATAAAGATAAGGGACCCCGGGAGCACTTTAGCCAATATTTTTTCACTCATGTCCTTCATAATGAGAATTTGTGATATTCAATAAATTACCACATTTTTTAAATGGAGAGGTAAATAATAAAATAGTATACGGCTAAATATGTTATTGGTTCATATAAAATTTGAAAATTTTAGTTTTAGTTCTTGTAAAAAAGAATTCCTCCGTCAATGCTTGTAGTCTCTTGTGACTTTTAATAGCCCTTAGAAGCGCTACTAAAGGCCCAAAAAGTGCTATTAAAAGTCATGTGGGACTAAAAGCTTCGACAGGGAAAAATTTGGAGACAAAAAGTGAGTGGAATTTTTAATATGGGCTAAAAACAAATTTTTTCAAACTTTATAACGACCAAAAATATATTTAACCCAATAGTATATTATGTAACAATTTCTAAAACTTTCACACTATTGATTATTTTTCTTTAGGGGCATGCCACAACACTAAACAACCAATATGGAACGAATGGAGTAATAATAACTCATAATTTAATAATCTTTGACACGTGATTTTATCGGTGGCTTCACTTTCATAAGTGGTTACGTATTCGAAAAAGAGAATTTTCGGGATTAAGATTTTCATCTTCATATTCCTAAGTTATTTTTTTTACAAGAAGCACTTAGTGTATTTTATTCATAACTAAATCAAAAATGTATGCGAGAACATCAGAGTATTTTTTAGGACTAGATGTCAACAAAGCTACCCTCGCAAGGGAATGAGTAACCTTGTTAGCATTCCTCCTAGGAAACTCAACATGCTAGATACAATTGAAAATAGAAAAAAAGGGTCTTACAAGCTTTAAGTAAAGATCAAAATTCACTCAAAGAGAAACATCCTTAGAATTAAAAGCATCAACTACGTATTTTGCATCCAACATAAAGAAGATGTCCTTATAACTGAGCTCACGAATCTAATTGATAGACAAGAACAAACTCATTGTTTCACCAAGAAGCACATCTGTAATTGAGGGGGGATACCCATGAGTTTTGGCTCTAATGAAGTTTCCACCATCCCGGAGGCACATTCCAATGCCAACCTTATTCATGCCCAATGAAAAGGACACGTCAACATTACATTTCACCCAACCTATTTGTGTTTTAACCCAAGTATGAACCACTGGATAAGGAGTTGGACCACTAGCAGAAACCAACGCTTGGTTGCCTCGCTCACGGGGTTCGGTCCACTTTAAAAAAAGCTTGTTCACATCACAAATTATAGTGGCTCCACATTCATATTTTCCCACAGTGTCATGCACCAAGCCATATTGTCACTTGTACTTAGAGCAGCAAGGACCAAGAAGAGCACTGCAGAAAAGCTGACATGTCACTACAAAAAAAGGTTATTAGCGATAGAATTTTCCCTCACAAAATGTCCAATTTCTGTCCAATTTCCCTCGCTAATCATCATTTGTGAGGGACTGATTCCCTCTCTAATCCATTAGCGAGGGAGTTTGAATCCCTCGCTAATTAGCGAGGGAATCAATTTCCCTCGCTAATTTTGACTGTCCCGCGTCCTAGTTCTGATTGCCACGTGGTGGGAGGAGTGTTGTGTGAAAATATGTAGTGCATGTGTACACTGTCCACCAAATAGTAAAGTAGAAATCAGACTCGTTCCCTCGAGGATTTAATGCTCAGATAGTGTTTAATTTGATTAACAAATTAGTGATGGTAACTGTAACATCCCTAATTTAGCTAATTACATTTATTGAAATTAGCAAGAAGTCATAGATAATTAATTAGCTATTTTAAGTAAGTTAGCATAATTAATTATATATAAGATGATTGTCATGGATTAAATAGTAGATTAATCATGTATTTAATTACTTAATTATATGAAGCATGTGAATTATTGATTCATTGTTTTATTAGAATTGGGATTTAAGTGAGTAATTAGAGTGCAAGGGTAACATGGTCATTGCACATCTGTTTTTTTTTAAAACACCTCAGCTGAAGCCATAAGTGATTTGTCCTCACTTCCAACAAGGACACAACACACTCACTTGTAGTGCTGAAAAACAGAATTTGAGAAACCTTGAGAGAGAGAGAGAGTGAGTCGCTAAAGTGAGAGGGAGAAGGAGATGGAAGAAATCCTTCAATTCTTAATGCATGTTTTACTTCTTTTCACCATTGTAATCCTTGTCATCTCCTCTCCATTTTGATACTAATTTCATCACCAAAGAACCAGCCATTCCCTTCTCACCATTTTCGCACCTAAGCTGCATTTTTGGAGAGAAGTGAGTTTCAAGTTTTCATGTGGTTCCAATGGAGGTCCTAGGAGTTGTTTGTTGATTACTGTCAGTTCCGAGTGTTGTTTGCCAACTATGAGAAGCTACATTTCGAATTAGGAGCTGTTGGAGAGGGTTTTAGTTGCTGAAATTCGAATTTAGAGGGGGTTGGAGAAGAATAGAGGTTGCTGGAAAAGTTTTGCAGCAAGGAAATTAAAGGTTTTCATCATCTTAGGAGCTGCATGTTCTATCTAGGAATGGTATTGGAACCTGGGAGCTTAAGATGAGATAAATGGAGGTTTATAATTGAGGATTGAAGTTAGTGTTAGCATTTTGAAGCTCCATTTCGTGACTGTTGGGGATAGGAGTTGAAGTTCCTAAATTCACAGCAAACTCTATATATAAAACAGTTTTGACCACGTATGGTAAATCCTTCGTAACTCCCTCCCTTGTCATCCGCTGAATGTAATTTTTAATTCTTTAGAAACTAGACACAAAATCCTTCACTTTAGGCACAAGAACCACTTGATTTGACTGAGTATTGAGGGAGAAAATATAAGTGCAAGTTTCACTTTTGAATTAGTGACAGTTTTGGACCAGTCACAAAGTTTCGTTGATAACGCCTCGAATACTTGTCGTATAAATACGAAAACTGAACCCCCATAAACTAGACAAAATTCCCCTCACAATAGACACTCGTTTTGCTAAATTTAGTTGAGAATTGACTAAGTTATGTTCGTTTCAAAATGACACATTGTTGCTGGAAACAGCAGGAACCAAAACCAACCCCAACCTCTCTTATACACTTGCATGTGGTGGTTTAAGCTCGACAATCAATTTCTAGTACACATACACAAGCCACATTGTGGTTCAAATTCATTTTCGGTAGTTATTGGAGCATTCGGGTAGCTGAGTTTGGAATCGGGAAGCGTTTCGGGAATTGTTCGCGTGGTTACATCTTCATTGCATTTTTCGGATTCTCCGTTGTTCGTGATTTTCATCACGATTGGTTAGTTCTATACTCGCTTAGGGATTTAATGTTCATGTCAAATACTGTATATGATTGAAATGTGTGCTGGTTTTTGTTTCGTTGAGTTTCGAGTCAAAAACGGTAAATTTGCAAAAGTGTGTTTCGTTATGAATGTTTGATGGATTGAAAATGAATGATTGATTGATTGGTGATTATGTGATTTCTTGAATTCTGTTTTGTACTGGAAATAATGAGTTTTGATGTTTGGGTATCGATCGAAATAAGTTTCGATATCGATCGGAATGGGAAGTTCACACGAAAACATGATTTTTAGTAATGCTGATAAGCCAGCACGACCCATGCTAATTTTGGCACGACCCGTGCTGACCTTTCTGTCCAAAATTATAAAACATGTCAAAATCCATTCTAATCGACTCCAAACCTTTCCTAATATCTTCCCCAACCCTATGAATTGATGAAACAACCATAATTCGCTTAATTAAGCGTAGGTATGAATGAAATATTGGAAATTTCCCAAGTATGATAAATGATGATATCGATTAGGGTTACGAGTGAGAACACATGTATATGTTAATACAATTAACTAAATTTTCATTGAGGTTTTGGTAACCACAATAACCACTTGATATAATTCAAGGTATGATAATGAACTACTTGATATAATTCAAGGTATGATAATGAACTACTTGATATAATTCAAGGTAAGATAATTAATGTAAAAGACATTAATTGGGGTGACGACCTCTATGTATATCACACTAGGGGAGGGAAGTCATGAGCCCAAAACCTAGGCCCTTTCTTTGTTTGCCCACCAGTGAAAGTGGATTGGGTTCACCGGGGGACTGAAACTGCAGGATCTTCGGTGTTGTGCTAGAATAAAAATAAGATCAGTGGGTAGCTGCTAGACTAGGCCTCACTTGATCTTGGTAGCTGCTGAACTGGGCTACGATTAAAATAATGCATAATGAACCGCTAGTGTTAGTAAGGGGCCTGGATAGGACTCACTGAAATAATGTACCCTTTAATTGTTGTGGTTTTTACAGAGAAACAGGGAAAGTCAAGAGAAAAGGAGCACGGTTAGCCGGTGCAACATATGAAGCTCATGGAGATTACTGAGAATTTTGTTTAGGGTTTATGTTGGTTCCCTTGTTTTCCTTGTAACTTCGATATTATGACTTGTATCGGTATTAGAAGTTATAAATCGTTTCCGCTATTTCCGTATTGGATATTGGACATTAGGATGTGGGAAGGAAAATAAAATATGGTTTTTATGTTAGTTGTGTACTGCTAATTGAAGGTATGAAATATGAGAGATCGCTTGATGAGTTTTTATCAACTTTTAGTTTTGTTCCATATCTAAAGACAGAAATTTTACTCTGATATATGCCTTAAAGTATATTCTAGTATTTCTTCGGCGGTTGAAATATTAGGGTGTTACAGTAATAAAAGTAAAGACGCAAGTTTTTGGTATCATTCACAACAGTAAAAAGTAAATGGGGAATAAGATCAAAGATGAGAACAAGTTGAGATGCTACACTTCAGTAATTCCATTGTAATGCACTAATGCTATGTCTGATGCTGCAGCATTAGGTGCTGCCGCAATAGATGTATTCTTTCAAATACTTCACGCTAGGATTTCCTTACAAGATTTATGTCTAAAACCTAAATAAGTCCACCTTAGGCTGCTAGGGCATCCACGGTATTCACCTTATGAATTTTGCCCTCCTATGTCTAGGGTTTAAGCAAGGAACATAGTGCAAAAAGGGGATTTAAAGTCAGGCGAAAAGGGGATTTAAAGTCAGGCGCTCGCTTGACTTTTATTAAGTCGACTTTGTATGTCAGGAGTTTTAAAGTCAAGCGATAGCCTGACTTCGTAAGTCTGATTTAAAGTCAAGCATTTATTTTGCCTGACTTCGTAAGTCAGTTTTAAAGTCAAACATTTATTTCGCCTGACTTCTTAAGTCTGTTTTAAAGTCAAGCATTTATTCTTGCCTGACTTCGTAAGTATGATTTAAAGTCAAACATTTATTTCGCCTGACTTCTTAAGTCTGTTTTAAAGTCAAGCATTTATTATTGCCTGACTTCGTAAGTATGATTTAAAGTCAAGCATTTATTCTCGCCTGACTTCGTAAGTATGATTTAAAGTCAAGCTTTTGTTCTCGCCTGACTTTAAAAGTTCATTTTTTTTAAAAAAAAAAATTTATTTGGTAGCCATCTAATCTAAATAAAGACTGCTAACCAAAATCAAACCAACTAATCTAAATTACTTTTTTTTTAAAAAATTCAAATAAATGGAACTTACAATAGCCATCAATTGGTGCAACTACCAACATATATATAAACACTACCAACATATATATAAACAAATTTCTACCTCATTTATTAAGCATTAAATCCTTACAATAGCCAAATTCTCATATCACCATCATCATTCACTACTACATATATACCAAGGTCTTGTAAATTCCAGAACAATCATAACACAACCTATGGTACTTTCTAACCTACCAATATGCATTTTTCACTTTGTTACTAACTACCATACAAACGAAAGAGACTGAAAGCAGAAATACATGATAATGCCACCATACTAAGACTAACAAATCCTTCTGCTACTTGATTGCAGAATTTCCCTTAGAGCAGCACTAGCACGTTCCACTAGTTTATCTCTCTTCCTTCTATACCTTCAATTCATGTAAATCTCACCATATATGATTAAACTAGTTATCATAATTGATTGAAATATAAAAAAGTAAAAAGCTAATGGCTTTCATCATAAAATCAGTTTTCTGAAACATGAGTAAAACTAATAAGCATGGGGAGATTTCCAGAGAAGCCTAGAAGAAATGTAACAGAGGGAGCAATTGGCTGCCAAACAGGTATACTCACAGGGAGGAAAGACTGAAGCAATTAGCGAGCTGATCAGGAATCTTCCCACACAAGTGATTGTTGTTCAAAATCCTTCCAAACAGTTCAAGTAATGGCAAATCAATAAACGATCATCAAGCCGTTACTAAACAGAAAACATCAAGCATGAAGCACTTAATAATTAAACATACAGAGAGGCAAGGTTCTGCAGCTGCCCAATTTCTGCTGAAATGCTACCCGACAAGAAGTTGAAAGACAGGTCACTAGAAATAGAATAAATCATTAAAGGTTGTTGCAACACATGTCAATAGAAAAGAATAAATCACTAAGAACCAATTAATCAACTAGGATAGGCAATTTCATATATATTGAACTCCAATCCTTCAGATCAGAAATGGCCTTCAAAACTTACATAATCTGTATACTTCTGAGATTCCCAAAATCAGCAGGCAAATGATCATCAAGGCGGTTATGACTCAAGTTCCTGGATTTATAAACATGTAAATATTTTCAAAAATCAGCAACGTAAACACCTGGAAAATTAGTTTACATGATTTCTTAAAATATCCAACTTACAGGGTCAAAAGATGCTCTAGATAACCAACAGAAGCTGGAACCAGTCCTGAAAAGTTATTGCTAGACAGGTCCCTAAAACATAACACAAGATAGTAAATGATTATCATTTAATTGCCTGCTTAACTGATTGCCATGCAGTTGATTATCATTTAATTTCCTGGAAGAATAAAACTTAGTAAATGCATGCATAATACAGAAGATAGTGATGACACAAATAGAGACCAATTAAACTCACAGGGAGCTCAGTTTAGACATATTGCCAAGTTCGGGAGGTATTGGACCAGTAAGCATGTTTCCATGAAGGTATCTAAATTATGAAAAAGGTCAGGCAAGAAACCATAACTATTAATGAGTTCAAACTTTTAATCAATGAGTAGTGACACTCACAGTTTGCCGGTGAAAGACAGATTGCCGAATATAGGAGGAATTGGTCCCACTAACTCATTCTCACTCAAATCCCTACAACAGTGCCAGTATGCAAAATACACAATGCAGAAGTTAATCTCTAAACAGTTGAATAAAATGCATTCTCAGGCAGTAAATATGCAAATGTAGTATTTATACTGATGAAATGATCAGAGTAATTATAAACTTACAAAATTGCAAGGGCTTGCATTAAACCAATCACTTCTGGAATCTTCCCGGTTAATCTATTTCCTTGAAGCGACCTAGATAGAAAGCACAGCAAACTTTCTCAATACAATACAACAGAAGTAGCCAACATTGAACTTTGTCAATACAAGTAGCCAAATTACTTACAGAGTAGCCACTTGAAGAAAACCAATATTATATGGAATCTCCCCAGTAATCTGATTATATGATACGTCCCTGAAAAACTCAATGAGAAGATAGCCTAAGCATCTGGATCAAAACATTCGAAAGCAAATATTGATCAAACTAAATACTAAATGACTTGACATACAAGATTTCAAAACTTGTGCAGTTCCCAATGCTCTCTGGTATAGTACCAGTCAAATTATTGCCTCTGACATCACTGATAATTCATGCAAAACAAAACAGAATAACATAGGTCAAAACAGCGGCAGCGAAACAGTTTCGCCACTAAGCCACTTTTATAATTCTCAAAGGAATCATCATCGAGGCCGTCCTGAAATCAAACACATTTCTTCAAAACACGGTCTTCTAACTCAAGGATTGAGTACAAACAAACCCACTACTGAATAGATGATACATTACATGCAATGAAAATGCGAATAGAAGAGACATCCCATTGATAGTTATCTCAAGCCTAAAGTGTTGCTAAATTGAATCATCTAGTAGTTGTTTTCTAGTTTTGATCACATTAAACAATAATTGCAACACTACCCCCCCTTCTTGCATCGCAATACTGTCAAACAGCTCCAGAGGGAAAAGATGGTTCCATTGCAAAAATCTACCAGCAGACCACTTCAATATAGTCCACCCTAAACATCACCTTTAGTTTTTTAATAGCTTTTGTCAAAAGAGAGTACACCGGTGAAAACAACCGTGTTGGAACAAGTTCTTATGACATTTTATTTTGTGAGATGAAAACTCAAAACACAAACATGGGCAACAGCAATGTAAATTCCATAAGAACTTTAGATTAGGCATATTACAAAATCCTAGCATTGTACTATTCGCGGCCTTTTCTTCCTCTCTCAAAAATAGCTACCCATCATTTCTTAGTAACCATGTCACGTCAATTTTATTGAAGTTCACATGGAAGCAGTTAGGCAAAGAACATGAAGCTTGAAGGAATGAGGAACACTTACCAACAACTCTTCAATGCCATTTATGAAGCTATCGATTCTACCTTGCAAGTAAGCTGGGTCGTATTCAGATGACTGAATGCAAAAACAAAATCCAAATACACGGTATGTTACTCGTGGGCTACACTCAACCACATAACCAAGTTGCTCCTTTGTCCTGAATCCAGATACATATAAAAAATTTCAGCCCCAAACAAACAAGAAGGCAGGACAGAAGAAAAAAGAAGAAACAGTAATCTCAAGGAGGAAGGTACCTTTGGCATGTACAAATCTGTGATTTCACCATATTTCTCAAAATGACTGCAGGGAAAAGAAAGAATGGGAGACTATTACATAAATTTCCTCATATGTTCTTTATTACAAGTACATTACGAAAGAAAAAACACTTGTGAGACTAGATTATTTTAATGAAGATACTACATGTTCATATACCTTCTAAAAGTAGCTTCTGTTACTGATTGTGGAATCCTGGCCACAAATATTCTGGTAACTTTTTTGGCCGGTGCCCTCATCTCCTCCTTTAAGATGAAAACATTACAAGAATCAGCAGTAAAATCATAGCACAGGGTAAAACAGCCATGTACCAAAGCTGGTTTTAAGTTTAAAACATATTTAATTGCAACCTTTGGTGTGGCCACTTTGACTTCCAGCATCCTATTACCAAGAACATGTTCACTTGACAATACTTCCTGCAGCCAGAAAGACACCCAACTCGTGATATAGCATGCAGATTTGACCAGAAATATGTGCTTATGTTAGGAACTGTGAAATCAGAATTAAAGAAAGGGACAATGTGTCCCTGATTTTATTGAATGAATGGAATTGAAAAGAACATAAAGTAGAATACTCCTTTCACACTAGAAATCTTCCAGTCAAAAAATCAACAAATTGAATAAGCTTATGTCTAGGTGAAAAGCAGTTACCTTGGCATCATCCAATGAAGCAAATGTAACATATCCAAAACCACGAGACCGCCCAGTCGACCGCTCCTAGATTCAAGTGAGAATATTAGAATGCATCTCCAGCAAATTTAATGGTATAGGGGGAATCTAACCTATCCCTGTACAAGACTATGTCATATAGACCAGAAGCCATAAGTCCCAATTTGATCTTTTCTTATCTACTTTTTAAGTTTGCCGCACCAAGTTTAAGCATGTCACTTTTCCTCTTCAAATTTCGGATAAATAAGAATGACTAACAATCAATAAAGATCGTGCAGGGCATTTCCTAGACATAATAACAAATGATAGTATATCTGTCTAAGCTGTGCTTTTTTGCTAATATTTACATAGCCAATGCCAAACACAAGTCATAGAAGACGGCTGAATTAGGTAGTCAACTATCACTGTAAAACTTTGTCAAATTTTATGAGATAGGTTAAGTGCGTGTTTGGAGTCACTTTTGGGAGAGCCAAAAGTCATTCTAGAGACCTAAACTTTATTTTGACATGACTGAGTGTTCTTGTTCTTAAGTAAATTGATTTTGCCTCTAGAATGGATTCTAACTTGAAGCTGAGATTTGGAGTTTTTGCCTCCAAACATGACTAGTACACCCAAATATTGTTCAACTCACTTTTACATAAATATATTCTAACCTAACTAACTTTGCATTCAACTCACTTTTAGCTAAAATAAATTCTTCCTATCGTAGAACCAAACACACTAACTGTACAACCCTTATCTAAATTTATCTTTGGAAGAGTGGTAATGAGGGGGGAGGGGAGAAAAGCGACCCAAAACCCTTGTTTGAGGTCAAAAACTGCCATTGAAGAACCATTATATAGATTTTATCATTAGATGACCAACACCAATATATACATTTGTTATCTAAGTGATGTGATAGACAAACATGAACTGAACAAGAATCAGAAACACTGAAAAATTGAAAGTAAGAGATAACCTTCATGACAACGCAATCTTCCAGTTTGCCATATTTGCTCATATATTCTTTCAACCCCTCAGTATCAACATCCCATGGGATACCCAAAACCTAAGATGCAATTTAAAAACGCAAATGATTACCCAATCAAAGAAAAACCACAAGAAACAGAAACGAACTCAAATTATTGATTGTTGCAACAAAAAAGTAAAAATACGAACAAAAGGTTTCAAAAGAAAAGAGAAGATTGAAGTAAAAAGGCAGCCAATACCTTTGCATGTCGAGGTGAACGAGCTCGTCGATGGCCGAATCAAGAGCGAATCGATCTTCCTTCTTGGCCAACAACTTCACCTCCTGAACAACATGAACCCCCAACCATTCTTCAGATCCGAAGAGTACATGTGCCGAATCGCGTCGTCGATCGCTTCTCTCTCCTCAAAACTCGCGGATCCGAAATCCTCCAAGAAAATATATCATGAAAACCCTATTAAAAGCTTCTATTTATGAAGAAGCAGCGTTGCGAGCAGAGAGGAAGAGATGCTGAGAAACAAAGATGCGAGGGGAAGAGATGCGAGATGCGAGATGCGAGAGGGAAACGTGAGAGTGCGATGGAAGATGCAGTCAACGATGATTTTGGGGCTAGGGTGAGAGTGAGATGCGAGATGCTGAAATGTTGATTTGGGGCTTGGGCGTGGAGAGCTTGGAAGAAGAAGCTGGGAACCAGAGAAGAAAGGAGAAAACCAGAGAAGAAAGGTGAAAGAAAGAGGCAAGGCTTCGCGTAAAGTGTGAGAGTGGAGAGCTAGGGTTTCGGGTAAATTGAAAATCTTTTTTTCTATTTTGGTACTTTAGAAGTCAAGCGGATACAGGCCTGACTTCTAAAGTACTAAAAAAGAAAAAAAGAACTTCATCATTAATTACAAGTTTGCCACCGTGTCTACTTATGTAGTCAGGCAAATACACGCCTGACTTCTAAAGTCTAATTTTTTTCCTATTTTTTCACTTTAGAAGTCAGGCGTGTATTCGCCTGACTTTAAAACTCGCGCGTTTTGCCTATTAATTACAAGTTTGCCACCGTGTCTACTTATGTAGTCAGGCATCTGAGCGCCTGACTTTAAATGTCTAATTCTAATCCTATTTTTGCACTAGTGTATTAAAGTGTCTTTTAATGAACACTATCCATATTATTGTGAGTTAAGTTTACAAACCATTCTGAATTCATAAATGCTACTTGAGATTAGTTGACCATTCCTAATCTAAGATGGAAATATTATCATACAAAAGATAAAATGTGAAACATCAAACATACTTCATTAAATGCATTAAAACTTCATTACATCAGATTAAGCATCCCAACTATGACTATTTAGCTCATATTGAGCGAACAACACAAGGAAACTAACTTAAACATAAATGCTAAAGTCATACTAAAAATACAAGGTAAGAAATTATACTAAGATGGATGAACCGAAGGTGAGCTCCAAGATATGAATCATGGAGGTACAAATCCAGCTCTCAAAGTAGAAATCTCCCAAGTATAAGAAGCTTCAGTGATTGCTGCAGCAATGATCTAAGTAATGGTGTCTTGTTTGGTAACTTGAGGTAACTTGGTACAAAAAAGGAGGAAAACTATTTCTATACTTTCTCCTTTCGGCCAAGTGTAGTAAATAAGGAAGAGAGGAAGCATGTTATAGTGCAAGGGCACATGATCCTAGAAAAACCCTAATTTGGAGGTGCCTATTGTCTTGTTGTGTGCCCAAAAGTACATTGTGCCCACAATAAAGTGGCATATTCGAATATTCCAGCTACAACACTCATGCGCAGGTACTGTCCTTCCTGACAGCTAGTGCCATAGTTTTAAAAACCAGCTCGGCCCGGTCGAACCGGGAACCGGGGGGTAACCGAGCCGGTCGGCCTTATGGATCGAACATGCAGCCAACCGGTGAAAACTGGCGTGACTCGACCGGGTTTTGCAAAAATCGGTGACCCGACTTGACCGGACCGGGTTATGCATTTAATTTTTTTTTAATCAAAACGACGTCGTTTAATCTGTTTCTTTTGCTCTTTTTCATCTTTTTCTTTTCCATTATTGCATTATTAGCAAAAACAAGCACCATATTTGTTGAGTACATCTTAATTTGTGTGATCTAAAATAGATTAAGATTATGTATGAATAAATTTAAAAATATTAATAAATTAAGATATTAATTTTTATATTTTAGTAGATATAAAATAAACATAGTTATTAATTTTACAGGTATGAAATCTATATTATATACTATATAGGTCTTGAAAATTCGCGAAATAGAGACCGGGTCCGAGTCATGCGGTCCCGGTTTTGGTCATGCGGTTCAACTATCGACCCCTCGGTCCGACCCTTGACCCAATGACCCAATACCTTCACCGAGTCGGCCACCGGTCCGAGTTTTAAAACACTGGCTAGCGCTTCCCTTGAAATTAGTGCCTTTCTTCTTTCTCTCTCATCTGACACATTTTGGGAGATGTTGTGACATCTAGTGCTGCAGCAATGATATACACATATCAAAGCACACATGAGGCACCAAAGTGACAATTAACACTAATCCAGGACTTCACCTTAGAATCTTATAAAACACAATATTTACAACAACAATTCACTACTTTGCTTTAGAACTTGCAATGATTTAAGCTTGAGAACAATGTAATAACTATCATAAATGAGAGTTATCAAGGAGCTATGTGGTGGTTGTGGTTCACTTCGTAGGAGAGAGAGAAAGAGAGATGGGGGATAGGAGTTTGTGGTGGTGGTGGTGGTGGTGGTGGTGGAAAGTGCAGAGAAGAAGAGTAAAGAAATTTGTCGGTGAGAGAAGAGAAATTCATAGGGGAGAGAGAGAGAGAGAGAGAGAGAGGTAGGAAGGAAGAGGAGTTCATGGTGGTGGTAGTGGTGGTGGTGTGGTGGTGTTGGAAGGTGGAGAGAATTCGTAGTGAAAGAGGGAAGAGGTGAGAGAAGAGATAAGATGAAATGAGAGTGTGTGGTGTGTGGTTATTTAAAGTAAAAAAAATTGCCCTTTGCGAGGGACTGATCCGTCGCTAATTGTCAGTTGGCATTAGCGAGGGATTTAGTTCTGTCGCTAACAGCAAATTCCACTTCCCAAGGACTGCTCCACTATCAGATTCACGTTAGTGAGGGACCAATTCTGTCACTAATCACCTTGTTTTTCGTGCTAAAATTTTCTAATTCCCGCCTCCACATAGCGAGGGACTGGTCCGTCGCTAATATCAAAAATTTCATCGCTAACCATTAGTGCAAATGCTAATAATTCCCTCTCTAATGCTAACAATTCCCTCGCTAATGTTTAACTTCCACATTCCCTCGCTAATTCCCTCGCTAACGTCAGTTTTAGCGAGGGAATGTTATTCCCTCGCTAATGTCCCACGCAAATAAGTTTTTTTTGTAGTGATGGTGCTATTCCACCAATCACACTGTGAGGGCCGAGTGCAATCCAATACGCGACGACCTTAGTGCAAACAATAACTAAGTGTGAACCTCATAAGTGGCCACCAAATGCCCTGGTCCTCATCAACAGTACTAAAAGAGGAGTCTTCAAGATTCTGACCTACAACAGAGGGAACAAACAAATGATTGGTGAGAGTAGAATTTCATGTCTTGGTATGAGTAATTTGGGGCACTAGAATTCAATGTTCATCTACAATGAAGTTCGAGCTTGCTGGTTTAGTTGATTCTGCATACTGTGTACTTTTTTCCAGCTTCTTTTCCCCTACTTCTCCAACAGTTTTATTCAGCCAACATGAGATGCACTTGCATTACATGTCCAATTACAAATGATTCTGCATTCATATTGGTTTTGTAGATGCTCATATTAAGGGTGTCAATATCAAGCATGAGTATGATAATTGTGACAAACCAAGTGCCACCGTAATTATTTTTAGCTGATCCAAGAAATGTGCTTCATGTCAGGACAAAGAATCATTAAATAGAGACAAAAAACATTGTTTGGGCAGTGTTTGGTTCTGGTTCTTCTTCAAATTCCAACAACATTAACTGTTCGTTTGGGCATTTGTGGGTGAAAGAGAACTTCTCATCACAAAAGTAACAAAGTCCTTTTTCTCTTCTCGACTGCATCTCAGCTGGGGAAATTCTTTTAATGGCAGGGTTTTTTTGGAACTGGCTCATAGGTCTAGTGGGTGGGGTGGGTAATAAGGGTGGGTTGGGGGCTTTACCAGTGACTTATGTTTGGTCATTCTTGTTTGGATTGAAGTGAGCTCTGGTATTGTAGGTTTAGTGTGAGTTTTGTGATTTTTGGTGAGGGTTTTGTTTAGTGTTTGCAGCAATTTTCTCTTCAAACAGCTTTGCTAGAGATACAGCTTTCACAATGGATATAGGAGTATGGAGCATCACATCCCTGCGAATTTCATCTCTCAAACCACTAAAAAAGCAGTCAATCAAAGCATCATTACTTAATCCGTAAACACGATTAGACAGAGCAGTGAATTCTAAATAGTATTCATTAACAGAGTTTTTCTGGTTCAGCTTAAACAAAGATTCTCTAGGGTAGTCATACAATTAAAGACCAAAAACTAGTTCATGAGCTCGTGTAAAATCTCCCCACGATTGAAATGGTCGGGTTCGATGAACCATCTGGAACCAAGGAACTACCTCTTGGTCCAGATGCACAGATGCAATAATCAATCGTTCAGGATCAGGGGTATTATAGTAACCAAAAAACTGCTCAGCTTTAAAGATCCAGTCAAGAACATTCTTACCATTGAATCGAGGAATTTCCAGCTTGATGTGTCTTACTTGGAATGGTGGAGGCGTGGTGCTCGAGCTAGAAATAGATCCAATCGATACCGACTGTGTGCTACCTTGCGTCGCCGTCGTGACGGTGCTCGTCGTTCCTGAGTTCGTACTTCCATGGGTGACTCCGATTCGATGTAGTTGCTGCATTATCTTGTCCAACGCATCTGCTAGTTGGTTGAATCGTGTGTCTGATGCCTTCTGCATCGCTTCGAGTTTCTCAAATCTGGTGGTGTTCGTTGCTTCTAATTTTTCAAGGATTTTGGGTTGACGTTTTAACTCAGCAACGATCTCCTTCATGCGGGGCCATGGATTCAGTGAAAGCACCAATGTAATGCAAGTAAATTCGAATATGGAAGTGAAATTGAGCTTTGATTTCAAGTAGTAGTAGTAGTACAGAGTACAATCAAGCTCATTAGCTATGAAGAAGAGTAAATGAAGTGCAAAGATAAAGTACTGAATAGAGTAAGAGAGAGAGAGAGGGATTAGAAAATCACACCAATCATGCCTTCCTTGGATTCTTCTCTTTCCATATATTCTCATTTCTCAACAAATTGGTCCCACCTTGGGTGCACTCCCTTGATTCTGTTACTCACTCTTCTTCCGCATGATTCTTCACCCTTTGCTGACTTGGCATTCAGCTCAGCACCCATTACAGGATCGCATAAATGGGTCTGAAGGTGTCCATAAGGGGAGAATTGGATAGTTGGAAGGACGGGTTTGGACAAGTGTGGAAGGAAAAAGAGTACGTGGTTGAGAGTTGTCTTGGCAATGCTTGAAGGAAAATAAGGTGTGCGATTGGAGAGACTACACATCCGTGACTTGAGGTATTAAAAAAAAGTGGTTTACATGACTAGTCATGTAGTAGTTCTCAATGGCTAGATTTCTGGAATTGAAAAAGTGTACCACACACTCTATGTTGCATGTTCTGATGTTTCTAAACTCAAACATAAGTTTTGTAGGCTTGAATATTTGATAGGTAGAGAATTGAGATAGCCTTACTCAATTCATTTAAGAGATTTGGAACAAGAAATAATGTCAAATGTTTCTGTTCATATGTTTTAAATTCATTTGGAACCTTCTATTATTGTTTGACTCTACGAAGCAGTAAAAATATGTTCAATTTCTTAGCTTGTCTTACAGAGATTTTTACACTGTTTATGGAATAAATGCAGCTGATTATGATCCCACTTGGATCAATTTTGCCTTATAATATTAAGCTGCTAAAACTTGATTCATGAAATATTCTTAAGTAGTAAGCACTACTAATATTGCAGATTCATCTGATAGGGGTGTGATTTGGAGTCATCAATTTCTCTAGTAAAATAATTAAGCAAATGTGATTGAGGGCTTAAAGCAAATTCATCTAGGGGTCCATAAAAACTCACCTGGAATTTGGTAAGCCATATGTGGGATTATTAAAATATTTAAAACAATTTTGTTATATTCATATTTTATTTGTTAAATTAGAAGATAATGAAAGAGGGATCTCACGGCCATTGCTTAATCCTACTACATATGTGAACTTGCTTATGATGCTTATAAGTTCTGGTATGATATTCATCAGGGTACCTGCAAACTGCATATAGAATTTCATGCAAGTTGTGGTTAAGAAAGATTTGGTCATTGAAATGTGTTTTGTTACCTAGCTTAAACTATATTGCTTACCAAACCGGTATATAAATTCCGTAGCACTTAACAATTAAATTTAGAAGGCTAATTTAGAGATAAATTGAATTTAAAGTTTAATTTGTTTGACTTTTTTTATGTTCGATGATTTTGTAAGTGAAATATTGAAATTATCATTTTATAAACTAATTAAGTTTTGGATTAAAACTAAATATTATTAAATTAGTTTGAAGTATTACCATTTTGTCCAATTTTTGTTAAACAATAATGTTAAAATGAATTTAGAGGGAAAAATAGATAAATTAAAGATAAAGGGAAAATTATATATTTATATATGAAATATTTAAACATTAAAGATAATGCCGGTTTCATTCATTAAATGGGAGTTGGACTTATAAGAGCAAAATAAAAAGTTTATCAGCCCATACATTTTATTATTATTAAACAATTAATAATTTAGATTTCACTCAAACAAAGCCCAACCACAGTACTTAACTATGCCAAATACACACTTGATGCACATGATGATGATGTCACAGGAGGACAATCTATGTATACGTCTTGCATGTTCCCCTCTATGACTTTGGAATTGTCAAGACAAAGTCTTATTTCCACAATAAACGACTTAGTAGTATTTTTCTTTGTCTGGCAAAAAATGCGAGGGAGTTTGCCAATACCACCAGTGAGCGTGGGGTTGGATATTGCGTTGACGACATCACTGTACTGAATTGAATTTACTCCTCCTGGCCGAATATTGCCACTTTGCAAGATGGCCAATAAGTCTCTATTTTTACGGAGTTTTAGTGCTGCGCTGAAGTATTCATCTTGTTCCATAGTGGAACAGTTTCCATGTGCTTTCCATTGTCTATTCCAGAACGGAGTATAATCAAGAGCAGTGCTAGAGTACTGTGTTAAATCTGGCCAGTTTGACGCAAGTGATTTCGTCAATTGTGTCAACTGTTGAAATAAAAACATAAAATTAGTTTTTCATTTAAACATGATGATGACGCAAGTGATTAAAAGAACTTACATTCCGATCATTAATCCAATCTGGCGCTATATGAGGTTTACATTCACGTGGCTGGGTAACGGAGTAATTTGAAGGCCATAGGCCATGCAAAGTAAACTTCGGAAATGCTGATGCTGCGCCCTGGCCACATAGGTTGGTCTCACAGAATGATGCTGGCCATGTCAAGGCTAACACAAAGAAGTCAAAAGGAGGAGCTGGAGGAGATGATGATGGAGGGGGTGGTGGTGAACTCTTTGGTGGAGGTGGTGATCTTTTTGGTGGAGGGGGTGGTGGTGAACTCTTTGGTGGAGGGAGTGGTGGTGATCTCTTTGGTGGAGGTGGTGATCTCTTTGGTGGAGGGGGTGGTGGTGAACTCTTTGGTGGAGGGAGTGGTGGTGATCTCTTTGGTGGAGGTGGTGATCTCTTTGGTGGAGGGGGTGGTGGTGAACTCTTTGGTGGAGGGAGTGGTGGTGATCTCTTTGGTGGAGGTGGTGATCTCTTTGGTGGAGGGGGTGGTGGTGAACTCTTTGGTGGAGGTGGTGATCTCTTTGGTGGAGCGGGTGGTGGTGAACTCTTTGGTGGAGGTGGTGATCTCTTTGGTGGAGGGAGTGGTGGTGAACTCTTTGGTGGAGGGAGTGGTGGTGATCTCTTTGGTGGAGGTGGTGATCTCTTTGGTGGAGCGGGTGGTGGTGAACTCTTTGGTGGAGGGAGTGGTGGTGATCTCTTTGGTGGAGGTGGTGATCTCCTTGGTGGAGCGGGTGATGGTGAACTCTTTGGTGGAGGTGGTGATCTCTTTGGTGGAGGGGGTGGTGGTGAACTCTTTGGTGGAGGGAGTGGTGGTGATCTCTTTGGTGGAGCGGGTGGTGGTGAACTCTTTGGTGGAGGTGGTGATCTCTTTGGTAAAGCGGCTTCTATTGATATTGGGATAATTATGAATAATAGAAACAACAATGTAACATTGGTATTTTTCTTAAAGGGAAGCATGGTGAATGGTTTTAGTAGCTAAATGGTTGGTTTTTTTGTGTGTTAATGAATGGAAAATCAAATGACTTATATAGGCAGAAAATTGACTCAATTTAGCTTCTAAATTAATTGTTTTCTTATATCTTATATATGGACTAAATGAGATCAATGATATTGTATTAGAGAGATCATTATATATGGACTAAATTAATTGTTTTCTCTTACGTCTCTCAATATATATACTACTTTCCCAAAAAAAAAATTATAATATTAATCTTGCTATATTGAGATATCATTGATGTTGGTAGGTTGAGATTAAAGATGGAAATGCAGTTTTTTAGTCAGTTGTAATCACACGTTTCTTTAATTTTGTGAAAGTGTGCAAATTCATTTGTCCCCCAATGTTGCAAAAAACTGTAAACCCTGGCCCTAGTGAACAAAAGATCGCTGCAATTGTTGTAATTTGGGTAATTGTATTTAATTTCTTTCATTTGATTGTTCATTATATCATATTATTTAGGTATTTTATTTAAATTAGTAAAATAGCAGTTGAATCAGCAGCAATGTGAAGGAATTTGAAAGAGGTAGGTCCGTGTTCAAGTTTGAAAAACTAATATTTTTTTTCTCTCTAATTAAATTTTTTTTACATTCAATCAAATTGATAGATATTATATCAATCATACTACAAACTCTGAACTGCTAAAAACACAAATGATGGATCTGTGAATAAACTCACAACACCCAAGTTAATAGCGTAAAATGGCAAAATGCCTATGACAAAATAAAATGTGATAATCACTTATTTAAATAAAAAGACAGAAAAACAATACACAAGGGTGATTTTAGGCCAAAGACCGACCTAAAACCACCCCCTTCTGTGGTGAACTGGTGATCTAGAAAGAAGAGAAGAGTGAGAGAAAATTGGGAGAGACGGCCAGGGTTTAGCTCTCTAACTAATTATTAATAATTAATATTTACCTATAAAAATAAACTGCCTATTACATGCAACTAGAACTGTGTGCTCGTTCACATAGAAGTTAAACTGTGTTGGATCTCATCTAATGGCAGACCCGTTTATTGTTCAGGGAGTTCACTTGAACCCCCTGGGAAAAATATATGCTATTTTTACCCTTATATAAATTTTTTGAACCTCTCCAAATTTTAAAATTTCACTAGTATTTCTAATTTTGCACTCAAAACGCAATTTTGAGCCCCCTGATCTCGGGTCCTGGATCAGCCAATGATCTTATCAATACACATAGTGTTGAGCTTGTATGTGTTTTTTGAGGGGGTCAAGTATACGTATATATACACTTGGTGGTATTATTTTATAACTTTCCTCCTGTGGTTTATAAATTTATAGAGCAACAACCATGGCTGGCTGCCCCAACACATTTGGTGGCTTAAAGCAAACTTTTAAGTGATTTTTTTTCTTCTTTTGATTAAAAAATGAGGCCTTTTTATATAATATAATATGAGTTTATTTACTATGCATTATCAGCATAAACTTTTTTACAATTACAATCAATAACAATTCATGATATGGTTGACATATATGATGGTTACCAATTGACTAACTTCTCTTTAATGACGAGTCAAATTGTTATAAGTAGATTGTGTGAAACACTTATACACCTACTGTGTATATAAATTAAATCCATATAAAAATTAAGATGCCTCTTTTTTGGTGTAACCCCTCGAGCTGGGTAGGACTATAATGGGCGACAAAACTCTCCCTTTAAGAGATTTGAGGCCTAACCTTTAATTTAAGTATCAATTTAGAGGCCTAAAAACAAAAAGAAAAATGAGTTTTTTAGGCCTAAAGCAAGGGCTTGGGCCATCAATACATTTGGGCCGGCCCTGCCAACAATATAGTATGGGTGCGATTCCATGTTTATAAGAAAAAATGTAGGCACATACTTCCTACAACCCCCTTCCACTCACAGGACACCCCCAAAACAAGCGAAAAGACGTCATTAATGAGAAACGCACGCTCCTTTTTTCTGGGTTTATGAAGGTTCGGAAATTCACTTCCGTACTGGTTTGGAACAGAACTTCTGGGTGTTATATCTTGACAGACACCCCTTTAATGACGATTTTAACAAGTCCGGAAGTTGTAAACCAAACTGTATGAGGGACAGTTATTTGTCCTTTTGTATAAGTGACAAATATTTGTCCCGTGTTTTTTATATGTCAGGGATAGTTATTTGTTTTTTAAGTATTAGAGACAAATATTTGTTACATGTTTTATTAATATTTATTAGTTGTCCGAATAGTTACTAAGTCTTCTTGTTTTTTAAGAGAGTAATAGTTAGTTTGAAATTTTTGTCAGCTGTTGAATAGATTATTTTTTATAGATAGTAGAAGGTAAGCACTAGATTTATAATAGTCTTTAAAAATTAAAATTATCTACAAAAAATAGTAATTTTGTGTTTTTGATATATCAGGACAGTTATTTATTCTTTTTAAGTATCACTGACAAATATTTGTCACCTGTTTTTTTAATATTTATTGGTAGTTTGAATAGTCATTAAGTTGTCTCGCTTTTTCTAAGAGAGTAGTAAGTTATTTTGGAAGATAGTAGATTATAGTAGATAGATAATATATTTATAAAATATATAAAAGTCTTTAGAAATTATAAAGTTGTGTTTATTTATATATCAGATACCATAAATTCTGTGTTTTTCAATGACAGTTAGTTGTGTTTGTTGAATATTTATCAGTAGTTTAAACATTCATTAAGTTTTCTCGTTTTTTTCTAAGAGATAAAAAGATTATTTGATCCTGAGCTAAGAGCGTACTAGGGGAACGGAAGTCATGAGCCCTAAGCCTAGGCCTAGAATAAGTTGACTCGGTAATAGCTATTATCGGGTCGGCTCACCGGGGGAATCGCGTAATGATTGTCCGAGGTTGTTCTAAGATAAGAGAAAAGTTAAGTAAGACACTGACAGTTTAAGGTGAGGGGTTTCGAAAGAGCTCACTGAGATTTTATCTCACAGTTTATAATGTGGTGTTTTACAGATAAGCAGGGAAAGTCCAAGCAACTGAGAAGATGTAGTCGCTGCTTTGGGTTACAAGTTATAGAAGGATCCTTGTGATCGAGATTTTATGTTTGCTTAGCTGGCCCTAGGGTTATTTTATATAGCCAAGTTTATATTAATGCTTTAACTTGTGATTTGTACGCTTCAAAAAAAAACTTGTGATTTGTAATCGAAGTTTAAGTGTTGTTTTAAGAACTTCTGCTTTTGGATATTGAACAATAGAAGTATACTAATGACTTATGTCTAATCCTTATGGTCATTAAACTATTCCAGTTGGTAATTTTTACCCGTTGGAACATGTATGTGATGAATTATTTCGTCGAGTTAGGTTTGTTCAATTCCTTGATCTCCCTCTTCCTTTCAGAATTTGTGTGCTGTACTTGGATTACATCTTTACTTTTCTCTATGTTCCCCAAAAAATTTAAAAGCTAATTCTTTGACAATTTGGCATTCCCCTGCTCTGTTCCGATCTTTGAACTCGCATCTGCTTGTGTTTATGTTTCCGTGTTTATGAAATTGAACCTTTTTTGAAATACTACATGCAAATATGAATTGAACCTTGTTTGAATAGCATCCTCAATTTAAGAATTGTTTAGTTTACAAGGAGCTTTAACAAAAGAAGACTTTGTTTCTAAAACCTTCCACCTGTTTCAATTTGTTTGTGATTTTTGCGATTTCTACATAAACTACCAATTTGTTGTCTTTTCTGATTTTTCTTGCTATCTTTTATATTTATAGGTAAATATGAATTCACAAGAACAACGTGATGTGACGCTATATCTAATTTTGGAGGAATTTTTTTTAAAGATGGTTGGAATTTGTTTTGCAATTTTCATGATTGTGACTCGTTCTTCATTATGATTTTATGAAAATCATAGCATTAGGCAACAACCGGTGGATAGAGAAGGGTTACGGGGAGAGTTTTTAGAGGGTTTGATCAATCGAGATGATGTAATATGTGTTGATCAACTCCGCATGGATATTAGATCCTTTCGTTTATTATGCGGTCTCCAACGTACTGCTGGTAAATTGAAAGAAGATGGATTAGTAAGTATTGAAGAACAAGTAGCTATGTTCTTACACATACTGGCACATCATTCTAAGAATCGTGTTATTAAGTTTCTATTTAAACGATCAGGAGAAACGGTTAGTAGGTATTTCAATTCAGTGTTGAATGGGGTCATACGATTACATGGAATACTTCTTAGAGCACCCGATCCTGTCCCGGAAGATTGTTTAGACGAAAGATGGAAATGGTTTAAGGTACTTTGTTAGTATGTATGTTGAAGTTTCTATGTGTTACATATTTTCCCCTAAATTATTTTTAGTAGGTTTTGATAATTTATAATATTTAAAAATATTACAAATTATTATATTTTTTAAAAAAGATGCAATTTATTGGTAAGGGCAGTTTTGTCTTTTAACTATAATATATATCATATCATGTCGTTATCTAGTGTGTACCAAACACGAGATATGATAAAATAATGCTATCCTATTTGTTATCATGTGTGTATCAAACACAATATATGATAAGTGTCTATCCTGTCACTATCCTATCCTGTCTCTATCATATCTTTTGCACCAAACGGGCCCTTAGGGTAAACACAAACACATAAAAAAGGGTAATGTTATTTAGCCAAAAAATTATCACCTAAAAATGGCCACAAAACCACTTTACAATATGGCCACCTAAATTTTACGGTTTTTACGAAATTATATATGTCTATATGCTGTTTGTGTACTGGAATATGGTCTGAATTATGTTGCTAAACATCTGTTTTTAAGCCTCGGAAGTCACGGAATGTCTTGGTGACAATTTGGGAGTGAATTGGGGAAAAACCGGGTTTTAGAAAAGCTGTTTCCAACCTATCTGTCAAGGGTCGCGTCGCGACCTGTGGTCCATCGCCTCGCGACCACAGTGCATTTTGTGACGCAAAAGTTTCTGTCACTTTTCGCGTCGCGACGCTTTGCAGTTTTCAGCAAAACACACCGATTTTGTTTTCGCGATAACTTTTGATCCGGGAACCCGATTGAGGTGTTCTAAATTGCGTTTGAAAGCTTATTCAAAGAACTAACTATATATATATATATATATATATATATATATATATATATATATATATATAACTTGAATTGGAAAACACACTGTTTTTGAAAGTCAAAGCTGTTTTCAAAACCGAATTGTAGACTGCGTGTGAGCATATGTTTTTGAATAACAAAACGAATAATTCGTCCAACTTGGTACCGTACTATAATGCCGGATGTCTAACTTTGGATTCATCAAAATGGGTTATAGGTCAACAATAGATATAGAATATCTAGAACTTAAGTGACGGCCCAATGCGGGTGCGATATATAAATTATATCGAGTTGGGTGACGACCCGACGAAATAGCATACTAGGAAGGGAAGTCATGAGCCCTCACCCTAGGCCCTGAAATGTTATGGCGTGGTCTAACGTGGGTTATCGGGATTGTGGGTGTTTGCACAGCCGATTTATGCTAAGATAGGTTCACGAATCATCGGGATTGTGGGTGTTTGCACAGTCGATGCTTCGCTTGGGAATCGGGATTGTGGGTGTTTGCACAGCCGATTTATGATAAGTTAAGTTCTCGACTCATCGGGATTGTGGGCTTTGCACAGTCAATGTTTCGTTTGAAAAGCTTGTAATTATAAATTAATTGACAAGGCTTAAAAATATATAATAGCACTTCATTTACCGGGATTGTGGGCTTTGCACAGTCGGTAATGAGCTAGGTATATATTGACGCAAATAGCTTATAATATATAACTATGTTGCAACGGTTTTATAAATAAACCGAGTGGTAGTGAGGGGGCACGGTAGAACTCACTGAGACAAGTTGTCTCACCCAATCATTGTTGTTGTTTTTACAGAAAAGCAGGGAAAGAGAAAGAGTAACCGGCACGGGTAGGTGTTGCGTCCGTGTGTGCTATAATCGCAATATCAGTGCAAGTATACACGTCGTACAAGTAATAAAGTGGATAAAAGTAAGAGATCGTTCCCACGAGGATTGATTAACTTTCAGAGTTCAAGTCTTTAAAACACAAGTGAAACAAGTAGCAAATCGACACTAAAAGTTGATATTAAGACTAAGAACATAAATAAAGCAAGTAAATGAGAAGTGGGTGTGAATATGGAAGAGTATGAGTTGGATTGCTGCATGCAAGTAAATCTCCTCTAGTCAGACGTTATAACGTTTACACGCTAATACGTACAAATGCTATGTTGTATAGACGTTATAACGTTTGAACGCTGTTGCAAAAGAGCTGTGCTTTTCAGTCACAAAACGTCAGAGCTTCAAGTACTAGAATTCCTATGTCTAGGTTCTAAGTAGGCCTACTCCTGTATTTTAAGTACCCACAGCAATGTCCTATGAACTATTATCTGTTCTATGTCTAGACTTAGATAAAAATGCCTAAATGTCTTTAGTGCACCTTTTCATTCACATAAATCTTTGAGTTCTTTTCATAGACCATGTCTGTACCTATGAATCTACTTATTTTAAGTGATCAGTTCAAAACAAGTTTGGAAATATTAACATGCAAAGATTTAAAACACATAAACATCAATACTTCATAGCATTAGACTAAAGGTTCATTACATGCAAAACAACAACCCAACTACAAATTGTTTAGCTCATGCTGAGCATCCTTACAGAAATAAGAGGAGTTAAAATCCAAATACCGTACATAGAGAAAAGGAGACTAAACGCAAAAGATACGCCTAAGTGGCCTTCCTTCATGCACGCTGTAAAGACGTTACAACGTCTGAGCTTTACAATAATGGCTGCGAATGGATATGGAAATTGGGGCCTGGAGAGAATTAAAAATGAAGAAGTCTGTGTCCAGAACTTCTCTCAGAAAAACTATCTCTGAAAAATGGGGGAAGGTGGATGATGAATGGAGTCGTGTGTTTTCCGCATGGTGCACCCTTGCCTTTTTATAGAGAGAGAATAGCCATGGTCAAAAGAGGTCACATGCTGCTGATGTCATTCCCCCACCTTCCAAGCTTGCTTGCGAGTTGACTCTGCCCTGAAGTGACACCGCACTGCTACAGTGCGTCAGCCGCGTCAGTGTTGAAGAAAGAGAAGATCTTCTTCATTTCCAGATCTCTGGTCATCATTACATGCGCGCCAAAATGATATATATTATTTTCTTGCTCCGCTGTCCTTCTTCAGACGTGATGAGAGACGCTGCCACGTTTGGATTACTGCACAAACAAAAGAAGCATCAAAACGCTCACAAAGGCGCCAATTGGCACCAAAATGCCTAGAACTTGTAATTTAGCCCCTTTCTAACTAAAAGCAATAAACTAACAGAAACTTTACTAGAAACAACCTGCTATTGCCAGAGAACTTGCATGATTTAACTTTGAATACGTATAAATAACTCATATAAATATGAGTTATCACACCCCCAAACTTAAACCATTGCTTGTCCTCAAGCAATTGAAATACTACATATGAAAAGATGCAGGAAATTAAATACACCAGCAGTTTACACCCTGCTCATCCATTTGATCAAAAATTTTCCTCAAGGGGCTAATTCCTTCAGACTTACACTACACACTCACGCACCAATGCACAATTACATTCTAGATTCATTACTGCCCAAAGTGAGTGTGTGATCTCTGTATCAATTCTTTTCCTAGCTAGGTTCAGAACTACCCTAGCCTATGAAAGAGTGGTTTCCATATGGTGAGAGTACAACATCTTTCAAAACAAAGAGTAGGCTAACATTTTCACACAAGACTTGAGGGTTATTTTAAGCACGACAAAGGGTCTTTATTTGGGTGCTAGGACTAGATTAGTGCAAACTACTTTTCTGACTCACACAACGCAAAACACACACGGCTGCAATCCCTCATTACTGAGCAACTTTCATTTGATTCATTTCACTTTTGGTTTGGAGTTTTTTTTTTTGTGATTTTCTCCTTTTTGATCCCTTGGATTTGACAATTTGGGATTGAGATTTTTTTTGGGGTACCCAGTATTTGTTTCGGGAAATTGCAGCCAACACAGAGGACATGTGGATTTTTCCACTTATTTGAAACAACACACACTTTTTGGTCTTTTTGGAGTAGACGTTATAACGTTTATAGGAGAGACGCTACAACGATTGATAACACAGAACACAACACACAAACACACACGGCATACGTTATAACGTTACGGGTAGACGTTACAACGCTGCACTCACACTACACAAGCACTAATCATCCTACAGTCTTTGCACCCAGCCTTAGTACAACCTGATATACCCCCAAACTTAGCTTCTACTGCTACTCTGAGTTTTTAATCAAGTTCTACCATCACCAAAGTCAACCAAAACTAGCTTTTGCATCACATAGTCCTTAGCTAACTAGGTTTTCCTCAAAACAGAGTTTGTGTGGAAGCAGTAATCAATTCTATTCATTTAAGCATGCATCAGCTACTCACACAAATTCACACATAGTCATTACTAGATTTAGCCCAAAGAGAAACATTTTTGATGATTAATAGAGTAGGAAAGTAAACTGATTTTGCATTTGATTTCATGCAGACAGGAAACATAAAAATGATCCTCCCCCCCCCGAACAAAAAGATGAGCAGTGTCCCCACTGCTCACTGATTTTGAAAAATGAGAGAGGAACATTTACACAAAACAGAGACAAAACAACTACTAACTCTCAAGACGTTGTAACGTCTAGACAGCTATTTATTTGTACTGAAATTGGAAACTAAAACTATTCTACTGCTAAAAGAGGGCTACTTACTTGTTCAGAGCACCGGCCCTGAGCCTTCCACTTTGTCTGGCTGGGATGCTTGCTTGCACAGCCTTCTTTTTCTTTTCCTTCTTCTTCTTTTCTCCTTCACCGTCACCAACATCAACTGAGACTTCAGTTTCCTGGGGCCTCTTTACACTGCTCTCAGCAACTCTTTTCTTTGCTTCCTCCCATGCTTTCTGCTTTTCCAGCTCTGCAGGATGAATCTGCTGCTGCTCTTTGGGTTCCCCCTGGGCTTTTTCAACCTCTGGCTCATGAGACGTTGTAACGTCTGCAGCTTCCTCATCAGCAGCAACAGCAGGAGCATTCTCTGAACCACTTGCAGCAACAAATGCTGCGCTGGTGGCTGTTGCTGGCTTGTCTTTAGCAGCTTCAGATCTCTTTTTTACCTGCAACTTTTGCCTTTTGGGTGCAGGAGGATCAACTGGTTGCTCTTCTTCATCACCATGTCTTGCTTTTTCACTTGCAGCGGCTACTTCACGCCTTTTCTTCTTCCCAAATGGACTCTGGGTGGGTACAGTCTTGAATCTTTGCCTTTTGGGTGGGGGAATGAGTTGTGGGTCTGGGTTGGTTTCAACAACAGTTGGTTCAGACGTAGCCACATCTGCACTGGTTACTTCTGGAATGGATGGTTGTGATGGCTCTTTAGTTGGTTCAGGTTGAGTGGGGGTTGGCTTTGAAATGGGCTGGTCTTTAGGTTTAGATTGTGGTGTTTGGGGGATGTTTTGGTCATGGGTGGGTTGGGTTTTATCTGAGGGTTGGGGTTGTTTGTCTTTTGGTGATGATGGTGTGGGTTGGGCTGGTTCTTTGAGTGTTTGGGTTGGTGGGGAGTCAGCCTCAATATCAGTTTTATCACTGGAACTTCCTTTCTCTTCTGAATGTGTTTCTTCCTCATCATCACTTAGGATTTCCCTACTCACCTTCTTTGATTCCTCTGCATCACTTTCACTGATGCTATCCATATCAGCCGATTTAAGCTCTTCTTCCTCACTACTTACCTTCTTCTGCTCCTTCTTTGCTGGGCTCTTTCTTTTTGTTGCTGGTTTTCTTGTTTTCTTGACTTTTTCCTTCTTCACTTTCTTGGGGTTCATTGCTGATAGGAGTACGTTGTCTTCATCTTCCTCTTGCATCCAATCTGGAAGTACTGGTTCTTCAATCACCATCTTGCCTTTTGTTGTATGTGCAATCACCTTCTTTTGCCACTCAAATTGCTCCTTGACAAACTTGGCTAGACTGTTTTGCTGGTCTACCAGACGTTGTAACGTCTGTGCATCAACTGACGTGGTAGCATCTGCAGCTCTCTGCCTAGCTTTGAACTTTGTAGAGAATGCCCCCTGAGGTTCCTCTCTTAGCTCAGATGCTTCAATCTCCACTCCAGCCTCCATGCAGAGATCGGTGATTAAACAAGGGAAGTATAGGTATCCATCCTTCCTGTTCTGCCATTTGTTAATCTCTCTGTTGATGAGCTTACCCACTTCAATCTTATCTCTTGACATAATGGCATCAGTAGCAATCAGCCTCTCTTTATCAACCCAGAGAGTGTGGGAAGTGGGTATCAAGCAATGTCTGATGAAATGAAACCAAGCACTGGCCTCATCACAAAGGTATCTCTTCAAAATTTTGAATTCATTCCCATGGTCGCCTCTTCGCTCCCAAACAGCTCCTTCAACACATATCCTTTCTTTGATTTCAGTCATCTCTGCCACTCCGTAAGTCTTTTGCTTCACCTCAACTGCCTTGCCATAGTAACCTAGCCCAAAGTAGTCATTTATGATTCTTACACCAAATTTGACTTCCTCACCTCGTACGATGGAGGTGCTTGAAAGTTCTCCATCGGTTCTTTCAACGATTCCTTTATAAAAGTCATGCACCAGAGTTGCAATGTATTCCTTTCTGTGAACTACAAATTTCTGCCATCCCAATGCTGCCACTGTTGCGATAAAGTCAGGATTTGGGTTTTCCAAGCTAAAACCCCTTTCTGGCAGCAAGGCTTTCTTCTTTGAAGGAATGGGGATTTCTGGGTTTGGAACAGAAGAAGAACTTGGGTTGACGTTCTTTCCTTTACCAGATGATTTTACTGCAGCTTGCTTTGTTTTAGTCATGGTGATTGTATGAGTTTTCTGGAGAGTGGGGGATTTGAGATTGAGATTTGCGATTTGGGGTTGGGAGAAGGTATAAGATTGCGGTTTCTGAAAGTGTATGAAGGTGGTTTTTATGATTGTAACTGGTGTGTGCCTATTGGGGAGGTTTTATGGGAAGTTGGGAAGTAGGTGGTGGCGTGGGTTTGGGAAAAAGGGGTAACCGTTGGAAGTGACGTCATGGTCACTTTGGCAGTCACGTCTCAAAAAATTCATTAAAAATTGTTTTATTTGAAAACTGCTTGACTCATTTTCTTTTCTTTTTCATTTAAAACTTTACCCAGGCAGCGAACGTGACAACATCCTAGACACGCAGAGACGTTATAACGTTTTTACTACTTCAGCTCCCAATCCTGCACAAAAATTTAAAGACACAAAATTGCTGGTTAGTAAAAACCATTGGGTTGCCTCCCAAGAGCGCTTGCTTTAAGAGTCTTCAGCCAGACTATCCCCTTTTTTGAATTCAGAGGTTGTTGAGAGTCACTGTGGTCTTGTCCCTAACCACATGTTCTCCATGGTAATGCTTCACTCTTTGGCCATTGACCTTGAAAATGGAATTAGTTTTCTCATCAAACAGATCCACAGCACCATGACTGTAGACTTTTACTATCTTGAAAGGTCCTGACCATCTTGATTTTAACTTCCCAGGGAACAACTTTAATCTTGAATTAAACAACAAAACTGATTGTCCCTCTACTAGCTCCCTTCTTTGAATTCTCTGATCGTGCCACTTCTTGGTTTTCTCTTTATACATTTTTGAATTCTCATAGGCAGTGTGCCTGAATTCATCTAGCTCATTTAGTTGAAGGAGCCTTGCTTCTCCAGCCTTTGAATGATCTAGGTTCAGTTGCTTCAGTGCCCAGTGAGCTTTGTGTTGGAGCTCAATGGGCAGGTGACAAGCTTTTCCGAAGACTAACTTGTATGGTGACATGCCCAGTGGTGTCTTAAATGCTGTTCTGTACGCCCACAATGCATCATCAAGGTGCAGGGACCAATCCTTCTTGTTTGGACCAACCATCTTCTCAAGTATCCTTTTAATTTCTCTGTTGGAAATTTCTGCTTGACCACTTGTTTGTGGGTGATAAGCTGTAGCAATCTTGTGCTTCACTCCGTACTTAGCCAATAGGTTCTCAATCAGCTTGTTACAAAAGTGAGAGCCTTCATCACTGATTATAGCTCTTGGAGTACCAAATCTTGTGAAGATGTTTTGCTTCAGGAATTTGCTGACTGATTTGGCCTCATTATTGGGTAATGCAATGGCTTCCACCCATTTTGACACATAATCCACAGCTACCAAAATGTATAAATTTCCATGAGACATAGGAAATGGCCCCATGAAGTCCATTCCCCAAACATCAAACAGTTCCACTTCAAGAATATTTGTCAATGGCATTTCTTGCTTGTTGGAGATGTTTCCAGCTCTTTGGCATTTATCACATCTTTTTACTAATTCATGAGCATCTTTGAAGAGTGTTGGCCAATAGTATCCTGACTGTAACACCTTTGCTGCAGTTCTGGTTCCTCCAAAATGTCCTCCATAAGGTGATGCATGACATTGTTGTAATACATGGAGTTGTTCCTCTTCAGCCAGGCATCTCCTAAGCAACTGATCTTGACACATCTTATATAGATAGGGCTCATCCCAAAAATAGTGCTTCACAGTGTGGAAGAATTTTTTTCTTTGCTGATGGTTGAAATCCACAGGCACCATCTTGCTGACTAGAAAGTTAACTATATCAGCATACCAGGGAGCAGTAGTATCAGACGTTATAACGTTTGAAGAAATAGTCATAGACGTGGTAACGTCTTCAGCTACTGTGGCTACTGTCAGCAGTTTTTCATCAGGGAAATTTTCTTTTATTTCTTCTGCACCTGTACCTGCATCAACATTCTCAAGCCTAGAAAGATGATCAGCAACTTGGTTCTCCACCCCCTTTTTATCATGAATTTCCAAGTCAAATTCTTGGAGGAGGAGAACCCATCTAATGAGTCGTGGCTTTGCATCTTTTTTAGAAATCAAATACTTGATGGCTGAGTGATCAGTAAAAACAATAACTTTTGCACCCACCAAGTATGATCTAAACTTGTCAAAAGCAAATACAACAGCCAGTAACTCTTTCTCAGTTACAGTGTAATTTAATTGGGCATCATCTAAGGTTTTACTAGCATAGTATATAGAGTGAAAAATTTTGCCATACCTTTGACCCAATACGGCCCCCACAGCGTAGTCACTCGCATCACACATTAATTCAAATGGTTTGGACCAGTCAGGAGTGACTATCACAGGAGCTGTTACAAGGGCATTCTTCAATTTCTGGAAGGCTTCATGACAATGCTCATCAAAGTTGAAGACGTTATCACGTTGCAGCAGCAGACACAAAGGTTTGGAAATTTTTGAGAAATCCTTGATAAACCTTCTGTAAAAACCAGCATGCCCTAAGAAACTTCTAATACCTTTGACAGTTGTAGGTGGAGGTAATTTGTCAATAACATCAATTTTCGCTTTATCCACCTCCAACCCTTTCTTTGAAATTTTATGCCCCAAAACAATTCCCTCTTGAACCATGAAGTGGCATTTCTCCCAGTTGAGTACCAAGTTGGTTTCTTCACACCTTATTAAGACTCCTTCTAAGTTATCCAAGCATGCCTTGTATGAGTCTCCATAGACTGAAAAGTCATCCATGAAAACTTCCATGGATTTTTCAATAAAATCTGAGAATAAAGCCATCATACACCTCTGAAATGTTGCAGGCGCATTACACAATCCAAATGGCATCCTTCTGAAGGCAAAGGTACCATAAGGACAAGTGAATGTGGTCTTCTCTTGGTCCTCAGGCACAATAGCTATCTGGTTATATCCTGAGTAACCATCAAGGAAGCAATAGAATTCTTTGCCTGCAAGTCTATCCAACATCTGGTCAATAAATGGCAGAGGAAAATGGTCCTTCTTGGTTGCTTTGTTCAGCTTCCTGTAGTCCATACATATCCTCCATCCAGTCACTGTTCTTGTTGGAATTAATTCATTTTTTTCATTGGTTACCACAGTAACTCCACCCTTCTTTGGCACACATTGAACTGGGCTCACCCATGAGCTATCACTAATTGGATAAATGATTCCTGCATCTAACCATTTGATGATTTCTTTCTTGACCACCTCCTTCATTATCGGGTTCAATCGCCTTTGTCCTTCAATGCTGTTCTTTGCATTCTCTTCCAAGACAATTCTGTGCATACAGATTGTGGGACTGATACCTTTGATATCTGCCATTTGCCAACCAATGGCTTTCTTGTGCCTTTTCAAGGTGCTAATGAGATCACTTTCCTGCTCTTGTGAGAGGTTAGAAGAAATGATCACTGGTAAAGAATCATTTTCCCCTAAAAAGGCATACTTCAGGTGATCAGGCAACACTTTCAATTCCAGAGTGGGTGGTTCTTCAATGGATGGCACTATCTTCTTGAGATTGGAGTCTTCTTTCCCCAAGGATTCATACTTCTTTGTCCACGCCCTGGGTACATGGGAATCAGACGTGACAACGTCTGTGGTTGACGTTGTAACGTTTGACTGATCAGCTTCTTCTGATAACAATTCTTGAATCTCATCATTGCCCAGAATATTTTCCAAGTGGTCATTATCTTTATTGAATTGCTTTTGAACCACATGGTCAAGGGCAACCACAAAGGAACATTCCTCTGTGTTAGGTTCTGGATACTTGAGTGCGTTGAGGACGTTGAATTTGACTTCTTGGTCATTGACCCTCATGATTAATTCTCCTTTTTGCACATCAATGAGTGTCCTTCCAGTGGCTAGAAATGGTCGCCCCAAGATGATAGGAACTTCCTTATCTGCATCAAAATCCAAAATAACAAAGTCCACTGGAAAAACGAATTTGTCAACTTTAATCAAAACATCTTCTAATATGCCCTCAGGATAAACTCTACTTTTATCAGCTAATGTAAGACTTAAAGAAGTAGGTCTGGCAGTTCCTATACCAAGTTTTTCATAAATGGACTTGGGCATCAAGTTAATACTTGCCCCCAAGTCACATAAAGCTTTGCCAAGGTAGAAATCTCCAATGGAGCATGGTATAGTAAAACTGCCAGGATCTTTCAGTTTTCTAGGGAGTTTATTCTGCATGATTAAGCTACATTCTTCAGTTAAAGCAATAGTTTCAAACTCCCCTAGCCTTCTTCTTTTGGTGATGATATCCTTTAGGAACTTGGCATAGTTTGGCATCTGTTGTAGAGCTTCAACCAAGGGAAGGTTTATGTGCAGCTGTTTTAGCATCTCCATGAACCTGCTGAATTGCTTGTCTTCATGAGCTTTCTTGAGTCTTTGAGGGTAGGGTGGAGGAGGATATTCAGGTACAAGCTTAGGAACAGTCTTGATTCCTGGTTCAGAACTAGACGTTGTAACGTCTGGCTTAGACATCACAATGTCTGGAATATTCTTCTCTTTTTCTCCACCTTTGTTTTTCTCTTTTTCCTTGTCTGGCACCTCAGATTCCTTAGGCATAGATGGTTCTGGATACTCAGTGCCACTTCTTAATGAGATAGCATTTACCTGTGCATTCACCACATCTTTATCATTTGACTTGGATGAAGATGGTGTTTCAGTTGTGGATGGAAGAGATCCATTCTGTCTTTGAGTAAGAGCTGAGGCTATCTGTCCAATTTGGTTCTCCAAAGTTTTGATTGAAGACTCATGGGTCTGTAAGGTTGCCCTACAATCACTTATGAAAGTTTTCATCAAGGCTTCCAAATTGCTGTTGTTGTTATTCTGCGTATACTGCTTTTGTTGTTGAGGGGGAAATCCTGGGGGTATTGCAGGAGCAGCATTGCTAGCATTCAAAGAATTGTTGTTCTTCCAACTAAAATTTGGATGATTTCTCCAATTTGAATTGTACAAGTTGGAAAAGGGACTGTTACCTTTGTTATGTGATACAAAGTTTACAGACTGGGGGTTATGGGGACACTCTTCGTAGACATGCCCTCCTTCACAATATACACACACTACTCCCCCAGATGGTGTTGGCTCAATAGCCGCAGCAGTCTGTGGTTCAGACGTGGCCACGTTTGGAGTGCTCAAGTTCTTAATCATGTTAGTCAGAGAAGCAACCTGAGCAGAAAGGGCAGTTACTTCACTTATCTCATGGACACCAGCCTTCTTTCCAGGAGTGAATCTATCAGAAGGCCAATGGGCATTGTGAGTGGCTATGTCTTCAATAAGTCTGCATGCCTCAGAGAAAGACATGTTTAATATGACACCGCCTGATGAAGCATCAAGTATAAGCCTGGTAGGTTGATCTAGACCATTATAAAAAGTCTCCATTTGAATAACTACGGGAATGCCATGGTGTGGGCACATTCTTAGTAATTCCTTCCATCTTTCCCAAGCCTCAAATAATGATTCCCCTTCTCTTTGTTTGAAGGAAGTGATGTCATTTCTTAACTTGGCATTTTTGTTGGGAGGGAAGTATTTTCCAAGAAATTTCTCAGCTAGCTCATCCCAAGTATGAATTGAATTTGGCTCTAAGGAGTTCAACCAATTCTTGGCCTTGTCCTTAAGAGAATATGGAAATAGCTTCAGTTGGAAGGCATCTTCTGAGACTCCAGGGATGACAAAGTTGCTACACACATCCAAAAATTGCCTTAGATGTGCATAAGGATCTTCTTGAGGGAAACCCCCAAATTGCCCTGCAGTCTGCAACATTTGGAACATCATTGGCTTGAATTCAAAGTGACCAGTATGAATAGGTGGTCTTGCAATGCCTGTTTGTAAATGTGCAGGATTGAGCACGGCATAATCACGCATAGGCCTGTCCCTGTCATTGACCATGTCTTGTGGCCCTGCATTGATGAGTTGCTGTCTCTGCCAGTGTTCATCATCAACATAGGTTTCTGTATGAGTTTGTGGTCCACGACCACGTCCTCCAGCATCAGAGTGCCTTCCTCCTCTTGGAGTACGTCCACCTCTAGAGCTTCTACCACCAGTACCATGTTCAGACATGATTGGTGGCTGAACTTGCTGTTGTTGTTGCTGCCTTCTTAGCCTTTGTTGTCTCCTTAGTCGCCTGAAGGTTCTTTCAGGCTCTGGGTAGAATTCAGGTTCAGATCCACTCCCTGGTTCTGTTGAACTAGAGCTTGAACTGGAACTAAGCATACGCTGTAACGTTTACCTGTTCACTCACAAAAACAACAAACAACACAGCAGAATTCTTTCACCTAGTGTTTTAATTCTTGTTGAGCAATAAAAGTTAAATACAATCCCCGGCAACGGCGCCAAAAACTTGTTCGCGCTCGTGTGTGCTATAATCGCAATATCAGTGCAAGTATACACGTCGTACAAGTAATAAAGTGGATAAAAGTAAGAGATCGTTCCCACGAGGATTGATTAACTTTCAGAGTTCAAGTCTTTAAAACACAAGTGAAACAAGTAGCAAATCGACACTAAAAGTTGATATTAAGACTAAGAACATAAATAAAGCAAGTAAATGAGAAGTGGGTGTGAATATGGAAGAGTATGAGTTGGATTGCTGCATGCAAGTAAATCTCCTCTAGTCAGACGTTATAACGTTTACACGCTAATACGTACAAATGCTATGTTGTATAGACGTTATAACGTTTGAACGCTGTTGCAAAAGAGCTGTGCTTTTCAGTCACAAAACGTCAGAGCTTCAAGTACTAGAATTCCTATGTCTAGGTTCTAAGTAGGCCTACTCCTGTATTTTAAGTACCCACAGCAATGTCCTATGAACTATTATCTGTTCTATGTCTAGACTTAGATAAAAATGCCTAAATGTCTTTAGTGCACCTTTTCATTCACATAAATCTTTGAGTTCTTTTCATAGACCATGTCTGTACCTATGAATCTACTTATTTTAAGTGATCAGTTCAAAACAAGTTTGGAAATATTAACATGCAAAGATTTAAAACACATAAACATCAATACTTCATAGCATTAGACTAAAGGTTCATTACATGCAAAACAACAACCCAACTACAAATTGTTTAGCTCATGCTGAGCATCCTTACAGAAATAATAGGAGTTAAAATCCAAATACCGTACATAGAGAAAAGGAGACTAAACGCAAAAGATACGCCTAAGTGGCCTTCCTTCATGCACGCTGTAAAGACGTTACAACGTCTGAGCTTTACAATAATGGCTGCGAATGGATATGGAAATTGGGGCCTGGAGAGAATTAAAAATGAAGAAGTCTGTGTCCAGAACTTCTCTCAGAAAAACTATCTCTGAAAAATGGGGGAAGGTGGATGATGAATGGAGTCGTGTGTTTTCCGCATGGTGCACCCTTGCCTTTTTATAGAGAGAGAATAGCCATGGTCAAAAGAGGTCACATGCTGCTGATGTCATTCCCCCACCTTCCAAGCTTGCTTGCGAGTTGACTCTGCCCTGAAGTGACACCGCACTGCTACAGTGCGTCAGCCGCGTCAGTGTTGAAGAAAGAGAAGATCTTCTTCATTTCCAGATCTCTGGTCATCATTACATGCGCGCCAAAATGATATATATTATTTTCTTGCTCTGCTGTCCTTCTTCAGACGTGATGAGAGACGCTGCCACGTTTGGATTACTGCACAAACAAAAGAAGCATCAAAACGCTCACAAAGGCGCCAATTGGCACCAAAATGCCTAGAACTTGTAACTTAGCCCCTTTCTAACTAAAAGCAATAAACTAACAGAAACTTTACTAGAAACAACCTGCTATTGCCAGAGAACTTGCATGATTTAACTTTGAATACGTATAAATAACTCATATAAATATGAGTTATCAGTAGGTGACCAGCTTGTGGAGATGTTAAGGACTTGCAGTCTTGATGTTTTAGATCCTGTAATGCTTGTCTCTGTTATGGTTATATGACTTTATGAGTTGTATAAACCGCTTTAAATTATGTTTATGATATTGAACACCTAGTTGTATTCCTACGGATGTTGTAACATTTTGGAAATAAGATGGATGTATCCGAAGTACTTTGTATTATTTTCGGAAAAATTTTATACGTTCAATATCTAAGCAGGGTTTGTGTCCTCTGATTATTACTATAGTTGTGCATTACGGTATGTCTACGTGTTAGAAATACCGGGGTGTTACAGAAAGGAATTAGGGTTTCATTCAAGTATTGATTCCCATTATATACCCCGATATCTGTTTACTCTCTTTCTTATTTTAAAATAAAAAACCTCAGATTAATAACTGCACCCCCTTTTAACGGCACACATATTCCTCCCTCTACCTAATGTTAGCGGCGACACTTGTTAAGGATTTTGATCCCATTTCTTTTTATGGTTAGCTTTCTTTGTTTTTATTATGCTTTTATTTTATACTTTTAATAACACCTATGAGCTTATTCTATGTTTGTTAAAAATCATAATCTGGCTGATCCTTCTTTTCTTATGTATTACTGATTACACCCTCCTGTTTTATTTCTTGTTTGTCATTTATTTTGTTATTTTATTTTTTCCTTATTTATTTCTAATAATCATCAAATGTTATTCATCTTTTTTTATTATTCTTTTCTTAAATGAACATTAATCACTTTACATCATATCTTTTTATGTTTATAACTCATTTGTGTCTAGGTTTTGCCTCACTCTTTCTAGTTTTCAGTAATGAATATTTGTTGTTTGCACCGTTTATTTCTTGTATTCACATCTCCTTATTTTTATTATCTTTTTTGTAATATACAATCTTTTCTTCTCTTTTACAAACCAATGAGTCCAACTCATCCTCACACATTTTACAAATTAATGAGTCCAACTCATTTTCACACAAATCTTAAATCTTTTTTTTTAAATCATGTTTCCAAGTAAACATTTCCAAATAATCAAATCACTCAATCACAAATCAGTTATTTGCAATGATCACTCTGAGTTTAACTCTTTTGAACATTGTGAAACCTTCCTTTTAAAAAAGGCCATTAGTGATGACCACCCTAGATTTATATGTTTGGTCACTTCGAACGTCTTTCAAATTTCAAAAACATTCAAATAATAAAAAACACCAACACAAAAACATTTTCCACCCAAGAACTACGTAGCCTTTGATTCTCTACCAGGAGATACGTAGGAACAGGGGGGGCCCACATTTGTCACGTGCATTAATAAAAACCATTTAGTCCTTTTTGAAAATTGCTTGTTTCTAATCTTTCAAGAAAATGACCAAAAATAAATAAATGTCCATCAAGTCTCTTTTCTCTTTAATTTGTAAATAAGGGTAAAACAAATATATTAGACTAATAATTTTTACGCATTTAGTTAAAAGGTAGCCTTCCTTAGGAAGAATGTCGTAGGATGCTAACACCTTCCCTATGCATAACCGACTCCCGAGCCTAAATCTGGTCCTCAAAACCCCCTTATCCATCGAAAAGGTTTTTTTCAATGTTTTCCCTAAAAATAAATATTGGTGGCGGCTTCATTGTAAACTTCGAAGAATCCTTTCCGGATTTTTCGGTCGCTACAGTGTTACATATATAACACATTTAGTGTTTTACATTACCTCGAAAGTGATTGCCACCCTTTGAAGGAAAACATTTGGACAAAAGAATTTATTTATTTTTGACAAAAATAAAAGAAATTTATATCGGTTTGAGACTCGAATAAATACTTTTACGGCTATTTTGGTATTTACTTACTCATTCTATTTTATATTGATTGTTGTTTTTTTTTGGTTTCCCAAGGTATCCTCCCCGTCGACTGGGGAGACTAATCCTTCGAGGTACTGGAGATCCATTTAAGGGGCTGACCTCTCCCAAGCGATGTCTCTTCATACGCACCGACTAGTGATCGAACCCCTGACCAAAGGTTTAAGGGGCCCAAGCATCTTACCACTTGTGCCACACCCACTTGGTATATTGATTGTTGTTTTACCAAAACTTATTTTTTACAATTTGATTGTCTTTTTACATTTGCAATAAAATATTAAATATTTTTTGCTAAAGTGCTCCCGGGGTCTCTTATCTTTATTTAAAGTAACGATTTGGTTTTTTATCTTTTTTTGTCCCAAATCAGTCCTTTATGTTTTAAATTTTTGACACATAAATCCTTTTCTGTCCCAAATCAGTCCTTTATGTTTCAAATTTTTGACACATAAATCCTTTTTTTACACATAAATCAGCACTGTTAACGGAAAAGGATTTATGTGTCAAAAATTTGAAAGATAAAGGACTTATTTGGGACAAAAAAAACATAAAGGACTAATTCATTACTTTAAATAAAGATAAGGGACCCCGGGAGCACTTTAGCCAATATTTTTTCACTCATGTCCTTCATAATGAGAATTTGTGATATTCAATAAATTACCACATTTTTTAAATGGAGAGGTAAATAATAAAATAGTATACGGTTAAATATGTTATTGGTTCATATAAAATTTGAAAATTTTAGTTTTAGTTCTTGTAAAAAAGAATTCCTCCGTCAATGTTTTTAGTCTCTTGTGACTTTTATTAGCCCTTAGAAGCGCTACTAAAGGCCCAAAAAGTGCTATTAAAAGTCATGTGGGACTAAAAGCTTCGACAGGGAAAAATTTGGAGACAAAAAGTGAGTGGAATTTTTAATATGGGCTAAAAACAAATTTTTTCAAACTTTATAACGACCAAAAATATATTTAACCCAATAGTATATTATGTAACAATTTCTAAAACTTTCACACTATTGATTATTTTTCTTTAGGGGCATGCCACAACACTAAACAACCAATATGGAACGAATGGAGTAATAATAACTCATAATTTAATAATCTTTGACACGTGATTTTATCGGTGGCTTCACTTTCATAAGTGGTTACGTATTCGAAAAAGAGAATTTTCGGGATTAAGATTTTCATCTTCATATTCCTAAGTTATTTTTTTTACAAGAAGCACTTTGTGTATTTTATTCATAACTAAATCAAAAATGTATGCGAGAACATCAGAGTATTTTTTAGGACTAGATGTCAACAAAGCCACCCTCGCAAGGGAATGAGTAACCTTGTTAGCATTCCTCCTAGGAAACTCAACATGCTAGATACAATTGAAAATAGAAAAAAAAGGGTCTTACAAGCTTTAAGTAAAGATCAAAATTAACTCAAAGAAAAACATCCTTAGAATTAAAAGCATCAACTACGTATTTTGCATCCAACATAAAGAAGATGTCCTTATAACTGAGCTCACGAACCTAATTGATAGACAAGAACAAACTCATTGTTTCACCAAGAAGCACATCTGTAATTGAGGGGGGGTACCCATGAGTTTTGGCTCTAATGAAGTTTCCACCATCCCGGAGGCACATTCCAATGCCAACCTTATTCGCGCCCAATGAAAAGGACACGTCAACATCACACTTCACCCAACCTATTTGTGTTTTAACCCAAGTATGAACCACTGGATAAGGAGTTGGACCACTAGCAGAAGCCAAAGCTTGGTTGCCTCGCTCACGGGGTTCGGTCCACTCTGAAAAAAGCTTGTTCACATCCCAAATTATAGTGGCTCCACATTCATATTTTCCCACAGTGTCATGCACCAAGCCATATTGTCACTTGTACTTAGAGCAGCAAGGACCGAGAAGAGCACTGCAGAAAAGCTGATATGTCACTACAAAAAAAGGTTATTAGCGATAGAATTTTCCCTCACAAAATGTCCAATTTCTGTCCAATTTCCCTCGCTAATCATCATTTGTGAGGGACTGATTCCCTCTCTAATCCATTAGCGAGGGAATTTGAATCCCTCGCTAATTAGCGAGGGAATCAATTTCCCTCGCTAATTTTGACTGTCCCGCGTCCTAGTTCTGATTGCCACGTGGTGGGAGGAGTGTTGTGTGAAAATATGTAGTGCATGTGTACACTGTCCACCAAATAGTAAAGTAGAAATCAGACTCGTTCCCTCGAGGATTTAATGCTCAGATAGTGTTTAATTTGATTAACAAATTAGTGATGGTAATTGTAACATCCCCAATTTAGCTAATTACATTTATTGAAATTAGCAAGAAGTCATAGATAATTAATTAGCTATTCTAAGTAAGTTAGCATAATTAATTATATATAAGATGATTGTCATGGATTAAATAGTAGATTAATCATGTATTTAATTACTTAATTATATGAAGCATGTGAATTATTGATTCATTGTTTTATTAGAATTGGGATTTAAGTGAGTAATTAGATTGCGAGGGTAACATGGTCATTGCACATCTGTTTTTTTTAAAACACCTCAGCTGAAGCCATAAGTGATTTGCCCTCACTTCCAACAAGGACACAACACACTCACTTGTAATGCTGAAAAACAGAATTTGAGAAACCTTGAGAGAGAGAGAGTGAGTCGCTAAAGTGAGAGGGCTTGAGAGAGAGAGAGTGAGTCGCTAAAGTGAGAGGGAGAAGGAGAGGGAAGAAATCCTTCAATTCTTAATGCATGTTTTACTTCTTTTCACCATTGTAATCCTTGTCATCTCCTCTCCATTTTGATACTAATTTCATCACCAAAGAACCAGCCATTCCTTTCTCACCATTTTCGCACCCAAGCTGCATTTTTGGAGAGAAGTGAGTTTCAAGTTTTCATGTGGTTCCAATGGAGGTCCTAGGAGTTGTTTGTTGATTACTGTCAGTTCGGAGTGTTGTTTGCCAACTATGAGAAGCTACATTTCGAATTAGGAGCTGTTGGAGAGGGTTTTAGTTGCTGAAATTCGAATTTAGAATGGTATTAAAGGTTGCTGGAAAAGTTTTGCAGCAAGGAAATTAAAGGTTTTCATCATCTTAGGAGCTGCATGTTCTATCTAGGAATGGTATTGGAACCTGGGAGCTTAAGATGAGATAAATGGAGGTTTATAATTGAGGATTGAAGTTAGTGTTAGCATTTTGAAGCTCCATTTCGTGACTGTTGGGGATAGGAGTTGAAGTTCCTAAATTCACAGCAAACTCTATATATAAAACAGTTTTGACCACGTATGGTAAATCCTTTGTAACTCCCTCCCTTGTCATCCTCTGAATGTAATTTTTAATTCTTTAGAAACTAGACACAAAATCCTTCACTTTAGGCACAAGAACCACTTGATTTGACTGAGTATTGAGGGAGAAAATATAAGTGCAAGTTTCACTTTTGAATTAGTGACAGTTTTGGACCAGTCACAAAGTTTCGTTGATAACGCCTCTAATACTTGTCTTATAAACACGAAAACTGAACCCTCATAAACTAGACAAAATTCCCCTCACAATAGACACTCGTTTTGCTAAATTTAGTTGAGAATTGACTAAGTTATGTTCGTTTCAAAATGACACATTGTTGCTGGAAACAGCAGGAACCAAAACCAACCCCAACCTCTCTTATACACTTGCATGTGGTGGTTTAAGCTCGACAATCAATTTCTAGTACACATACACAAGCCACATTGTGGTTCAAATTCATTTTCGGTAGTAATTGGAGCATTCGGGTAGTTGAGTTTGGAATCGGGAAGCGTTTCGGGGATCGTTCGTGTGGTTACATCTTCATTGCATTTTTCGGATTCTCCGTTGTTCGTGATTTTCATCACGATTGGTTAGTTCTATACTCGCTTAGGGATTTAATGTTCGTGTCAAATACTGTATATGATTGAAATGTGTGCTGGTTTTTGTTTCGTTGAGTTTCGAGTCAAAAACGGTAAATTTGCAAAAGTGTGTTTCGTTATGAATGTTTGATGGATTGAAAATGAATGATTGATTGATTGGTGATTATGTGATTTCTTGAATTCTGTTTTGGACTGGAAATAATGAGTTTTCATGTTTGGGTATCGATCGGAATAAGTTTCGAAATCGATCGGAATGGGAAGTTCACACGAAAACAGGATTTTTAGTAATGCTGATAAGCCAGCACGACCCATGCTAATTTTGGCACGACCCGTGCTGACCTTTCTGTACAAAATTATAAAACATGTCAAAATCCATTCTAATCGACTCCAAACCTTTCCTAATACCTTCCCCAACCCTATGAATTGATGAAACAACCATAATTCGCTTAATTAAGCGTAGGTATGAATGAAATATTGGAAATTTCCCAAGTATGATAAATGATGATATCGATTAGGGTTACGAGTGAGAACACATGTATATGTTAATACAATTAACTAAATGTTCATTGAGGTTATGGTAACCACAATAACTACTTGATATAATTCAAGGTATGATAATGAACTACTTGATATAATTCAAGGTAAGATAATTAATGTAAAAGACATTAATTGGGGTGACGACCTCTATGTATATCACACTAGGGGAGGGAAGTCATGAGCCCAAAACCTAGGCCCCTTCTTTGTTTGCCCACTAGTGAAAGTGGATTGGGTTCACCGGGGGACTGAAACTGCAGGATCTTCGGTGTTGTGCTAGAATAAAAATAAGATCAGTGGGTAGCTGCTAGACTAGGCCTCACTTGATCTTGGTAGCTGCTGAACTGGGCTACGATTAAAATAATGCATAATGAACCGCTAGTGTTAGTAAGGGGCCTGGATAGGACTCACTGAAATAATGTACCCTTTAATTGTTGTGGTTTTTACAGAGAAACAGGGAAAGTCAAGAGAAAAGGAGCACGGTTAGCCGGTGCAACATATGAAGGTCATGGAGATTACTGAGAATTTTGTTTAGGGTTTATGTTGGTTCCCTTGTTTTCCTTGTAACTTCGATATTATGACTTGTATCGGTATTAGAAGTTATAAATCGTTTCCACTATTTCCGTATTGGATATTGGACATTAGGATGTGGGAAGGAAAATAAAATATGGTTTTTATGTTAGTTGTGTACTGCTAATTGAAGGTATGAAATATGAGACATCGCTTGATGAGTTTTTATCAACTTTTAGTTTTGTTCCATATCTAAAGACGGGAATTTTACTCTGATATATGCCTTAAAGTATATTCTAGTATTTCTTCGGCGGTTGAAATATTAGGGTGTTACAGTAATAAAAGTAAAGACACAAGTTTTTGGTATCATTCACAACAGTAAAAAGTAATTGGGGAATAAGATCAAAGATGAGAACAAGTTGAGATGCTACACTTCAGTAATTCCATTATAATGCACTAATGCTATGTCTGATGCTGCAGCATTAGGTGCTTCCGCAATAGATGTATTCTTTCAAATACTTCACGCTAGGATTTTGTAACATCCGCAAAATAATTAACCGAATTATTTGGATGTTAACCGAATTGAATTAATTTAGTACTTGACTGGTAAATTTATTTAGTGCTAAAATTATTTATTTGTTGTCATCGGATCGTTAACCGGATAATACGGACCAAGGAATTTTTGGAATCGAAATAGGAGATTTCGATCGATATGGTAATTTGACCGCGTTACAACAAATATATTAAATAAATATATATATGTATACGTGGGTGTGTGTGAGTGAAGAGAAGAGAGAATTAATTAAATTAAATAAATATAAGTGTGTGTGTGTTAATATGAAAGGAAAGAAATTAAAAGAATAGAAAGGAAAGAAGAGGGGAGGCGTGAAACAGAGAGAGGCCGAGGGGAGAAAAGAAAAGAATGGGGGAGAAAAGAAGAAGGAAGCGAATGAGAGAAGAGGAGAGGGAGAGGATAGCTTTCATCAAATCATCATCCCTCTTACACAAAAAATGATCATCTCATCACCCTCTTCATTTTGATCCAAGAATCATCACCAACAAACCTTCCTCTCACTCTCCACCATTTTCGAATTTGGAGCTTAAAAGTGGAGGTTTGGAGTTCATCCTTCCATTTATGAGCTTTGAAGTTATAAGAGTTCAATTAGAAGCTTGATTGTTAGCTTGAGGAGAAGAAATCAAGGTTTGGGTGAGTTAGGTTTGAGAAATCCAAATTTGGAGTTTATGTGTGAATAGTGTCATGGAGGTTAGAGGAGGAAGATGATGAATAGTGTCTGTGAAGAATTTCGGGGAAATCGGTATTTCGGTCAAAAAGCGGTTTCGTGATCGAGTGGGAAGCTTTGGAAGCGGATTGGGTGTCGCCGGAGCGGGGAATGTTCGTGTGGTTACTCGGTGATTTCGGCTCGATCGTGGATCACGCGTCAAAGGTGAGTTCTACTCACGTTTAGGATTTTTGTTTTTTTTGAATTAATTGATTGATCGTTTTATCGCTTTCGCTGGTCTGGAATATTATTTTATTTCGAAAGATTTTGACTTAAAAACCGTTAATTGGAAAATATGTCGCGTTTTGATACAATTCGTTTAAAATGAGTTTTTGATTGATTTGATTGATTGTGTGACTTTGATTGAAACTGTTTTCATAGTTGTCAAAACTGTTTTCAATCGGAATAAGAATCGGAATTGAGCGGAATAGCGAATTTCGCAAGAAAACGGAAAACCTGCACTTTTCTGCAGATGGTCGCGTCGCGACCCGTCCCCTTCGCGTCGCGACCTGGGCCAGTTTTGTCACGCAAAAAGTTTCTGTCATTTTTCGCGCCGCGACGGTTTCGTATCGCGTCGCGACGCTTTGCTGATTTTCAACAGTTTTTCACTGATTTTGTTTTCGCGATAACTTTTGATCCGGGAACCCGATTGAGGTGTTCTCAGGTGCGTTTGAAAGCTTATTCCGAGGCCTAACTAAATATACAATTTAAAAAGGTAAAAAGAACTGTTTTTGAAGTTCAAATTGTTTCGAAAGACCGAATAGTAGTACACGTGTGCGAATATGTTTTATTAATAATAAAGCGGATTATGAGTCCTACGTGGTATGGTATAGCTGACGCGGAATGATTATTATTCATTCGTCTAAACCGGTCTACGATTCACGATATATAAATTATATCGACTATGGGAAACGGCCCAATGCGGGTATTGTAACACCCCATTCTACCCGGCTATTTATCATAGAGATCAGAGTTTCAAAATTTCTTTTTGAATGGAATGCTACACATAAACTTAATCTAACAACGATCAAATCAGTATAAGCCTTCCTTATACCTTTTACAATACGCAACACCATTAAATAATTTAGGGTACTCTTGACTTTACCAACAGAATCCACACATTATAATTTAGATGTCTCGCAGCGGAAAAATAACATAATCTCAAAAGTGCCAAACAACAGCCTCGTCGAAAAATCACTAAATCAATGCATACAAAATTCAACAACAAATGAATAACATTAGAATTCCTAAGCCAACCCCCTAGGTGTCACGTATCAGAGCAGACCGACTCGGGAGTGAAAGGAGTAAGCCTTCACTCAGGACTACCTGTGGTAAACAACAACAGAAGGGTGAGTCTCAACTACATAATAAAGACTATAATAAGAAGTATATTCCATCATAGCATCACACTCATACAGTCACACAGTAGCATAGTTCATACAATCACCAACTTGCATGCTTATCATGAGAATGTATGCAATATAGTTATGCATGTGGTACCATTTTCCCAGACCGCAGCCTTATCATCATAATATCAACTCAGACCGCAGCCTTATGTATGCATGAGACTCCATGACAAAACCAAAATCATAACTCTTAACAACACGGTCCATGTATCCTATATCATATCTTTAATTAATCTTAGTTTTAGCCCCCATGGCCTCATCATCAATCAACACATTATTTTCTCATCTCAATCACGTCTCTATGACTAAGCTAGCTCTAGGGACCAATCTGTTACTATTAGGACCGAAGCCAAAAGACAAGGCACGGACGCACCACTTGGCGCCACACAACACCCAAACGCACAACCACAATAGGTCACCTAAAAATTAAAACCGCTCTAGCCAAAATGTTCAAAATGGGATTTGGTCACGTGAATACAGAATTTGGCTAGGAAAAATATGTTCAGAACTCACAGCTCACCCCTAGGCACCACAACATAGTCAAAACAACACCCAATAGGACCATTTCAAAACAACAAGTGAAAATCTGGAAATTCTTTAGCCAAAGTGTTTTAAATACAATTTGGTCAGGTGAATACAAAATTTGGCTCGGTAAAAACTGTTTAGAAATTGAAGTGCACACAAGGCACCCCTTAGACAAGCCAAAACAATGCCCAATAGGACCATTTCAAAACCACAAGTGCAAATCTGGAAATTCTTTAGCCAAAGTGTTTTAAACACAATTTGGTCAGGTGAATACAAAATTTGGCTCGGTAAAAACTGTTTAGAAATTGAAGTGCACACAAGGCACCCCTTAGACAAGCCAAAACAATGCCCAATAGGACCATTTCAAAACCACAAGTGCAAATCTGGAAATTCTTTAGCCAAAGTGTTTTAAACACAATTTGGTCAGGTGAATACAAAATTTGGCTCGGTAAAAACTGTTTAGAAATTGAAGTGCACACAAGGCACCCCTTAGACAAGCCAAAACAATGCCCCATAGGACCATTTCAAAACCACAAGTGAAAATCTGGAAATTCTTTAGCCAAAGTGTTTTAAACACAATTTGGTCAGGTGAATACAAAATTTGGCTCGGTAAAAACTGTTTAGAAATTGAAGTGCACACAAGGCACCCCTTAGACAAGCCAAAACAATGCCCAATAGGACCATTTCAAAACCACAAGTGCAAATCTGGAAATTCTTTAGCCAAAGTGTTTTAAACACAATTTGGTCAGGTGAATACAAAATTTGGCTCGGTAAAAACTGTTTAGAAATTGAAGTGCACACAAGGCACCCCTTAGACAAGCCAAAACAATGCCCAATAGGACCATTTCAAAACCACAAGTGCAAATCTGGAAATTCTTTAGCCAAAGTGTTTTAAACACAATTTGGTCAGGTGAATACAAAATTTGGCTCGGTAAAAACTGTTTAGAAATTGAAGTGCACACAAGGCACCCCTTAGACAAGCCAAAACAATGCCCAATAGGACCATTTCAAAACCACAAGTGCAAATCTGGAAATTCTTTAGCCAAAGTGTTTTAAACACAATTTGGTCAGGTGAATACAAAATTTGGCTCGGTAAAAACTGTTTAGAAATTGAAGTGCACACAAGGCACCCCTTAGACAAGCCAAAACAATGCCCAATAGGACCATTTCAAAACCACAAGTGAAAATCTGGAAATTCTTTAGCCAAAGTGTTTTAAACACAATTTGGTCAGGTGAATACAAAATTTGGCTCGGTAAAAACTGTTTAGAAATTGAAGTGCACACAAGGCACCCCTTAGACAAGCCAAAACAATGCCCAATAGGACCATTTCAAAACCACAAGTGCAAATCTGGAAATTCTTTAGCCAAAGTGTTTTAAACACAATTTGGTCAGGTGAATACAAAATTTGGCTTGGTAAAAACTGTTTAGAAATTGAAGTGCACACAAGGCACCCCCTAGGCGCACACCCCATGGGACACAGGCGCCCCAGGCGCCATTCTGGGCAACACAGGCGCCCAGACAGCAACACACGCACGCAACACCAACCCACTGCTACAGTACACAGAGCGCCATTTTCCCTAGGCACTTGGCGCCCCATGCGACCCAACATCTACCAAACATCAAATTTCCAAAACAATTCATAACAACAACTCACAAAATACATTATGCTCATACCAACAACATTTATTCTCACATTTATGTATTAAGGACACAACAAGGCATAAAATCAACACATGTAATCTAACCTTAGCATAGGAAATCGAATCAATCACACTAATTACCAATTTCAACTAACCTAAACAAATCTAACAATTAGCAAAATAATGTCAAGTGGGATCCTATGGTTTACATACAACCTATTATACTCTCTATTATAGAGTGAGACTCCCCTAACCTTGATTATGACGAACTAGGGCTCTTTCCACCGAAGCACCGACAAACCACCGCAACAAGAATTCTTCTCCTCCTTCTTCCCTTATTCACGAACACGCCCTCTCTCTCTTTCTCTTGGACCATTCGCGAATTGAACAAAAAAAATAGGAAGGGTTAGGGAAACCGAAAACTCAAGCACTTGATAGAGAAAGGAAATCGAATCATAAAAGACTAGGAACCCTTACCTAGGATCAAGATGCACAAACCCTAACTCCTTAGCTTGAAGTCGCCTCCTTCCTTCTCTTCTCCTCTCCTTCGATTTTCTTTCTCTTCTTCTCTCCTTCGACTCACTTGCTCACTTTTGGCACAATTGGGGCGCAACCTAGACCCCTAGCGCCTAAGGAGCGCCTAAGCCAACGGGCTTGGGCTTCTTGGGCCGTCACTTGTAATTCCGGTATTTCCGATGCCGTCCCCTTCAATTAAAATAAAATACTATATCATCATATAATAATAAAAATTAGTGCAACACTTTAAATAATTTAATCAATTACTTAATTAAATTATTTTAGGGTGTTACAACTCTCCCCCACTTAGGAAATTTCGTCCTCGAAATTCATACCTGAATCAAATAGCTCTGGGTAGGATTCCCGCATCCTACTCTCCAGCTCCCAAGTCACGCTCTCACCGGTAGCTCCCAACCACACCACCTTCACTGAAGCAATGCTTTTCCCTCTCAGCACCTTCACTTCTCTATCATCAATCCTTACTGGCATAGTCTCCACAGTGAGATTATCTCGCACCTCAATATCATCCATATGGATCACATGAGACGGGTCCGGAATGTACTTCCGAAGTTGCGACACGTGAAATACGTCGTGCAAGTTCGAAAGGTTAGGTGGTAAAGCCACCCTATAAGCAACCTTTCCGACCCTCTCGGTGATCTGGTACGGTCCAATAAATCTAGGAGTCAACTTCTTTGCTTTAAGTGCACGCCCAACACCAGCCATAGGCGTGACCCTCAAGAAAACATGCTCACCAGCCTGAAATTCCAAATCTTTTCTCCTTCTATCATGGTAACTCTTTTGCCGACTTTGAGACTCTTTCATTTTCTCCCTGATCATTTTTATCTTCTCTGTAGTCTCTCTCACCAATTCAGGTCCAAGAACAACACTCTCTCCAGACTCATGCCAACACACAGGAGTTCTACACCTCCGCCCATACAGTGCCTCGTAAGGAGCCATCCCTATACTTGAATGGTAGCTGTTGTTGTAAGTAAACTCAATTAATGGAAGGTGTGTATCCCACGCACCTCCCTGCTCCAAAACACACGATCTCAATAAGTCCTCCAATGACTAAATGGTTCTCTCTGTCTGCCCATCAGTCTGAGGATGATAGGCTGAACTCAACCTCAATCTGGACCCCAATGCCTCCTGCAAGCTCCCCCAAAACTCCGAAGTAAACCTCGGATCTCTGTCAGATACAATACTCTTCGGAACACCATGCAACTTTACAATCACCTGAATATATATCTCAGCCAATCTCGATACCGGATATGTGATGTTGATAGGAAGGAAGTGAGCAGACTTCGTCAACCTATCCACGATCACCCAAATAGAATCAAACCCCCGAACGGTTCTTGGTAACCCAGTCACAAAATCCATGGAAATGCTATCCCATTTCCATTCCGGAACATCTAAAGGTTGCATCAACCCCGCAGGCTTCTGGTGCTCAACCTTTGACTTCTGGCAAGTCAAACAGGCATACACAAACTGTGCTACATCTTTCTTCATACCAGGCCACCAGAATAATTTCTTCAAGTCATGGTACATCTTTGTAGCCCCTGGATGAATACTTAGCTTGCTCCTATGACTCTCCTCAAGGATCATCTTCTTCATCTCAATATCATCGGGAATACAGATCCTATCTCTAAATCTCAACACACCCTGGGAATCCAACCTGAAATCCCCATCCACATTCTGATCACCCGCAACTAACAAGTCAACCAGCTTCACATCTAATTTCTGGGCGTCTCTGATACTAACCAATAAGTCATTACCAATCCTCAGCATACCCAGCTTAACACTTCGCGGTGTCATTTCACAAACCAGACTCATATCACGGAATTGCTCAATCAACTCCAACTCTTTTACCATCATTGCTGACATATGCAAAGTCTTTCGACTCAAAGCATCAGCCACGACATTAGCTTTGCCGGGGTGATAGTTTAAGCCAAAATCATAGTCTTTCAGCAGTTCTAACCAACGCCTCTGCCTCATATTCAGCTCCTTCTGATCAAACAAGTATTTCAAACTCTTGTGGTCGCTGAATACCTCGAATCTAGTGCCATACAAATAGTGCCTCCAAATCTTTAGCGCAAACACAATAGCAGCCAATTCCAAATCATGAGTAGGATAGTTCTTCTCATGAGTCCGCAACTGTCTGGACGCATAAGCGACTACCTTCCCATCCTGCATCAATACGCCCCCTAAGCCCATTCTGGAAGCATCACAATATACCACAAACGGTTGATCCGGCACGGGCAACACTAACACCGGAGATGTTGTCAATCTCTTCTTCAACTCTTGGAAACTCTCTTCACACTTAGCATCCCACACAAAAACTCTCCCTTTACACGTCAATTGAGTCAACGGAAGGGCTAGCTTTGAGAAACCCTCTATGAACCTCCTGTAGTAACCAGCCAATCCCAAGAAACTCCTGATCTCAGTCGCAGACTTTGGGCTCTCCCACTGTAACACTGCATCAACCTTGACTGGGTCCACAGCTATGCCATCACTAGAAATAATATGACCCAGAAAGCTTACCTCATGCAGCCAGAACTCGCATTTGGACAACTTAGCATAAAGCTTCTTCTCTTTCAATACCTCAAGCACCAATCTCAAGTGCTCTGCATGCTCCTCCTCAGACTTGGAGTATACCAGAATATCATCTATAAAAACTACCACAAATCGATCCAAGTAACTATGGAAGATACGGTTCATGTACTCCATAAACACCCCTGGTGCATTGGTGACACCAAACGGCATCACAGAGTACTCATAATGTCCATATCTCGTTCGAAATGCTGTCTTCTGGACGTCTTCGTCTTTTACTTTAATCTGATGATACCCAGACCTCAAATCAATTTTGCTAAAAACCTTAGCACCCACCAGCTGGTCCATCAGATCATCAATTCTCGGAAGAGGGTACTTATTTTTAATAGTTACCTTGTTCAACTGTCTATAATCCACACACAGGCGCATACTCCCATCTTTCTTCTTTACTAACAAAACCGGAGCTCCCCATGGCGACACACTAGGTCTCACAAATTTCTTTTCAAGTAACTCTTCCAACTGCTTCTTCAACTCAGATAACTCAGAAGCTGACATCCGGTACGGTGCCATGGATACCGGCCTAGTACCAGGCACAAGGTCAATCCCAAATTCTACTTCCCTCTCTGGTGGCACACTAGGAATCTCATCAGGGAACACCTCAGGGAACTCACACACCACCTGCAACCCTTCAACCATAGCTTGGTTTTCAGCAGACATAGACGCCATCAAAGCAAATAGTTGACCACCATCCTTCATTACCTTATGCAGCTGATCCCCAGACAACAAAACAGACTTTTCCTCCTCAGGAGGAAAGAAACTCACAGACTTGCTGAAACAGTTGATGTGCACATGGTTATCCACTAACCAGTCCATACCAAGAATAACATCCAACCCTCCCAAAGGCAAACATATAAGGTCAACCAGAAAATCTCTGCCGAATACTGACAGAGGACACTTAGCACACAATAGAGAAGTAGTCACCGAACCCTTAGCCGGAGTGTCGATAACCATTTCCCTTTTCATATCAGACAATACTAGATTTAACTTTTCAGCACAAACAGCAGCAATAAAAGAATGCGTAGCACCAGTATCAACTATAGCAACTAAAGGGGAACCATAAATAAAACAAGTACCTCGAATCTCATTGGGCCCCTCTGAGCCTGCTAGCGCGAAAACTCTTCCATTGGATTTCTCTTTCTTTGGTTTGGTGCATTTAGAACTAAAGTGACCAGCTTCACCACAATTGAAACACACTGATTCCTTACGATCGCAGTTAGACGCCATATGACCTTTCTTCCCACAACGGTAACACATTACTTCAGTCTTGCAATCGAAACTTTTGTGACCCGGCTTGCCACACGTATAACACACTATATCAGCGGGAGCACCTCCCCCACCAGGCTTCTTACCCTCAGAAAATCTTTTACCAGCACCTGCCTTCCACTTATTTTTACTTCCAGCCGTATCATAGGGCTTTCCCCTAAACTGAGTATTCCTTTTCCCTTTCCCAACCTTGTAGGCAGCAGAACTGTCCTCCTCATAAATTCTACTCTTGTCAACTAGTCTAGCAAAATCTCGTATCTCATGATACCCAATTGCCTTTTTAATGTCAGGTCGCAGGCCACTTTCAAATTTCACACACTTAGAGAACTCTGAATCAGCATCATTGGCGTAGTAAGGACAAAATTGGGCCAGCTCTTCAAATTTGGCTGCATACTCAGCCACTGTCTTATTTCCCTGTTTCAGTTCTAAAAATTCTACCTCCTTCTTGGCCCGAACGTCTTCAGGGTAATACTTTCTTTTAAATTCCCTTGTGAAGACTTCCCAAGTAACCTCTTCACCAGCAGTGTTCAACCTATGCAGCATCCCTAACCACCACTTGTCAGCCTCTTCCGCCAGCATGTGCGTCCCGAACTTCACTTGTTGGGCAGCAGTGCAATCCATAACACGGAATATCCGCTCTATCTCATTCAACCACGACAAGGCTCCATCGGGATCATACCGACCCTTGAAGGTGGGTGGGTTTTCCCTCTGAAACGTTGCCATGTTACGGGCATTCATATCAGCAGCATTGTGTTGATTTCCAACAGCTTGGGCTATGGCCTGCAGAGCAGCAGCCAAAGCAGCATCATCCCTTCTAGCCATATCAACCTAGCACTGCAGCATAAACGACAATTTAGAACTAAAACAAAAACACCTAATCGTCATACACAATATGACAGACAGACACACTTGGTCGGACAGACCGAACTTTTTGCTCTGATACCACTAATGTAACACCCCATTCTACCCGGCTATTTATCATAGAGATCAGAGTTTCAAAATTTCTTTTTGAATGGAATGCTACACATAAACTTAATCTAACAACGATCAAATCAGTATAAGCCTTCCTTATACCTTTTACAATACGCAACACCATTAAATAATTTAGGGTACTCTTGACTTTACCAACAGAATCCACACATTATAATTTAGATGTCTCGCAGCGGAAAAATAACATAATCTCAAAAGTGCCAAACAACAGCCTCGTCGAAAAATCACTAAATCAATGCATACAAAATTCAACAACAAATGAATAACATTAGAATTCCTAAGCCAACCCCCTAGGTGTCACGTATCAGAGCAGACCGACTCGGGAGTGAAAGGAGTAAGCCTTCACTCAGGACTACCTGTGGTAAACAACAACAGAAGGGTGAGTCTCAACTACATAATAAAGACTATAATAAGAAGTATATTCCATCATAGCATCACACTCATACAGTCACACAGTAGCATAGTTCATACAATCACCAACTTGCATGCTTATCATGAGAATGTATGCAATATAGTTATGCATGTGGTACCATTTTCCCAGACCGCAGCCTTATCATCATAATATCAACTCAGACCGCAGCCTTATGTATGCATGAGACTCCATGACAAAACCAAAATCATAACTCTTAACAACACGGTCCATGTATCCTATATCATATCTTTAATTAATCTTAGTTTTAGCCCCCATGGCCTCATCATCAATCAACACATTATTTTCTCATCTCAATCACGTCTCTATGACTAAGCTAGCTCTAGGGACCAATCTGTTACTATTAGGACCGAAGCCAAAAGACAAGGCACGGACGCACCACTTGGCGCCACACAACACCCAAACGCACAACCACAATAGGTCACCTAAAAATTAAAACCGCTCTAGCCAAAATGTTCAAAATGGGATTTGGTCACGTGAATACAGAATTTGGCTAGGAAAAATATGTTCAGAACTCACAGCTCACCCCTAGGCACCACAACATAGTCAAAACAACACCCAATAGGACCATTTCAAAACAACAAGTGAAAATCTGGAAATTCTTTAGCCAAAGTGTTTTAAATACAATTTGGTCAGGTGAATACAAAATTTGGCTCGGTAAAAACTGTTTAGAAATTGAAGTGCACACAAGGCACCCCTTAGACAAGCCAAAACAATGCCCAATAGGACCATTTCAAAACCACAAGTGCAAATCTGGAAATTCTTTAGCCAAAGTGTTTTAAACACAATTTGGTCAGGTGAATACAAAATTTGGCTCGGTAAAAACTGTTTAGAAATTGAAGTGCACACAAGGCACCCCTTAGACAAGCCAAAACAATGCCCAATAGGACCATTTCAAAACCACAAGTGCAAATCTGGAAATTCTTTAGCCAAAGTGTTTTAAACACAATTTGGTCAGGTGAATACAAAATTTGGCTCGGTAAAAACTGTTTAGAAATTGAAGTGCACACAAGGCACCCCTTAGACAAGCCAAAACAATGCCCAATAGGACCATTTCAAAACCACAAGTGAAAATCTGGAAATTCTTTAGCCAAAGTGTTTTAAACACAATTTGGTCAGGTGAATACAAAATTTGGCTCGGTAAAAACTGTTTAGAAATTGAAGTGCACACAAGGCACCCCTTAGACAAGCCAAAACAATGCCCAATAGGACCATTTCAAAACCACAAGTGCAAATCTGGAAATTCTTTAGCCAAAGTGTTTTAAACACAATTTGGTCAGGTGAATACAAAATTTGGCTCGGTAAAAACTGTTTAGAAATTGAAGTGCACACAAGGCACCCCTTAGACAAGCCAAAACAATGCCCAATAGGACCATTTCAAAACCACAAGTGCAAATCTGGAAATTCTTTAGCCAAAGTGTTTTAAACACAATTTGGTCAGGTGAATACAAAATTTGGCTCGGTAAAAACTGTTTAGAAATTGAAGTGCACACAAGGCACCCACTAGGCGCACACCCCATGGGACACAGGCGCCCCAGGCGCCATTCTGGGCAACACAGGCGCCCAGACAGCAACACACGCACGCAACACCAACCCACTGCTACAGTACACAGAGCGCCATTTTCCCTAGGCACTTGGCGCCCCATGCGACCCAACATCTACCAAACATCAAATTTCCAAAACAATTCATAACAACAACTCACAAAATACATTATGCTCATACCAACAACATTTATTCTCACATTTATGTATTAAGGACACAACAAGGCATAAAATCAACACATGTAATCTAACCTTAGCATAGGAAATCGAATCAATCACACTAATTACCAATTTCAACTAACCTAAACAAATCTAACAATTAGCAAAATAATGTCAAGTGGGATCCTATGGTTTACATACAACCTATTATACTCTCTATTATAGAGTGAGACTCCCCTAACCTTGATTATGACGAACTAGGGCTCTTTCCACCGAAGCACCGACAAACCACCGCAACAAGAATTCTTCTCCTCCTTCTTCCCTTATTCACGAACACGCCCTCTCTCTCTTTCTCTTGGACCATTCGCGAATTGAACAAAAAAAATAGGAAGGGTTAGGGAAACCGAAAACTCAAGCACTTGATAGAGAAAGGAAATCGAATCATAAAAGACTAGGAACCCTTACCTAGGATCAAGATGCACAAACCCTAACTCCTTAGCTTGAATGAACTAAATGTAAATGAACTAAATGTTCATGTGTCTGTAGATATATTTATTATATCGAGTTGGGTGACGACCCATGTTGACATACTAGGCGGGGAAGTCATGATCCCTTACCCTAGGCTCCGTGCCATTAGGAAACACTATTGGTATTGGGGTTCACCGGGATTTAGCACTGGATTGCAGTCGGTGTTATGTTGAAAGTTTTGTCGTATGATACACCGGGATTTAGCACTGGATTGCAGTCGGTGTCGTACTGTACGGTTCACCGGTATTTAGCACAGGATTGCAGTCGGTGCCGTACTGAGTCACAACACGTTCACCGGGATTTAGCACTGGATTGCAGTCGGTGTCGTGTTGAATTAAAATGCACGTGGTTATAAATTAAACCACGAATGAAAGAAAGTCCTATAATACGGTTCACCGGGATTTAGCACTGGATTGCAGTCGGTGTCGTGTTAAGTTAAATAGGATTCATAATTGAACGATTTCATAATTGGACCGAGAGTGTTAGTAGGGGTCTCGGTAGAACTCACTGAGATTGTATCTCACTGTTTATATTTTGTGGTTTTTTACAGAGAAGCAGGGGAAAAAGCAAAGGTGAAGAAGCACAGCTAGGTGGTGTGCTTATGAAGACGGTGAAGACTTAGTTTTCATTGTTAATGTCTTTCCCTTGAGATCTTTGTATTTTCGATTGTATAACTTGTACCAGTAAAAGTTGTAAAATCGTTTCCGCTATTTCTTGGTATTTGGATATTGGACTCTAGGTTATGAGCTGTTTTTATTTATGTTCAATATCTAAAACAGGAAAAATATCTCTGATTATTTTAGGATGGTACACTTGGGTATTTTTACTCGATAAAAATACCGGGGTGTTACAGTTGGTATCAGAGCAGTTCGACCTAGTCGGACTTAGTTTAGGGTTGAGTCGATTCCTTGCTAGTTCTTTTTGTAATTACACTTGTGATGCTAAGAGACATTGAGCCTGATCAACTTAATACTTAGTGCATCATAAGCGGAATTATGACTGGATGATCAAGATGAAATCCTCGACCACAATCGGAATCTCCAACCGGTGCATCCTCAGGAAAGGTGACATGACGGTGGGAGAATACACCGCTAAGTTTGAGAAGTTGTCTCAGTTTTACCAAGTGGTAAAGTAAGCTTCGGATGACGAATGGAGAAAAGCAGATGCAATTCTTTGATTCTTCAAGGGTCAGAAGATGTTCTAACGGTGGAAAGCCTCACAGCGGTGATTGCAAGCGAAGATCTAATCGGTGCTATTATAGAAAGGTAGAGGGTCACTATGGTAAAGAGTGCCCTGTAAGGAAGAGTTCCAAGGAGTTACAAGCAGCTCTAAGGCAAGGACGAGTCAACATTCTGGATGTTTAAACAGTTACGACTGCAGACAATCTACTGAGGAGTATGAGATCAGTTTTCAATAACTCGATTAGTATATTATATGGTTCGGGTGCAACCTATTGCTGTATATCCCGATCGTGTGTGAATCAGTTGGGATTAGCCTTACCATCGCTATCCGAACCGATAACTATCTTATAGGAGACAGAAATTTCGTGGAAGGATTATTTGTTTGCCTGTTAGAAGTGTGGACACCATTTTGGGTATGAATTGGATGACTGCAAATCATGTTGCAATCGACTCTGTTAATCAACTATTAGCTTCGCTTCAGAATCAGTTGAATTGTCTAGGACAAATTCTGAAGCGGTTGCCTAATTCACCTTAGACTGTCAATCTTCACTCCAAGGTGCGGAAGCACAAGTTAGTATGTTATCTGCATCCACTGGAACTAGTGTTAGATTTATCATCTGTACAAGTTGTGAATGACTTTTTGGATGTTCTCTGGATGTTTTTCTGGATGAAGTTTCTTCCGTACATCCAGAGCGAGAGGTAGAGTTTTCTATAGAATTGATTCCGGTACAGGATCAATATCTACTGTTTCTTATTGAAGTTTTCTTTCGAGTTAAAGGAAATGGAGTCTCAATTGGAAGAGTCGATGTTAAAGAAATTTATTCGACTGAGTGCTTTTCTAGGGAGTTCTCTGGTGTGGTTAGTCAAAAGGAAAAATGGTGGCATGAGATTGTACATCGGTTATCGACAACTTAACAAAGTGACGATCAAGAATAAATATCCCTTACCAAGGATAGACGATTTGCTTGAGCAATTTGAGGTGCTACAGTGTTTCTAAAATTGATCTGAGGTCAGGACATCATCAAATAAAAATTAGAGCCTTAGGTATTCCGAAGACAGCTTTCCGTACTAGGTATGGACATTACGAGTTAGTAGTGATGCCTTTCGGTCTACCTAATGCTCCAGCGGTATTCATGGATTACATGAACCGAGTTTTTCATACGTATTAGGATCAGTTTGAAGTCGTTTTCATCGATGATATCTTGATGTGCTCGAAGACCATTGAGGAGCATGTCCAACATCTCCTCATTGTTCTGAGTGTACTCCGAGAAAAGGAGTTGTACTTGAAACCTTCGAAGTGTGATTTTTGGGTGTCAGAGGTAAAGTCTTTGGGACATGTGATTTCCCAAGTCGGGAGTTTCTGCGAGAAGGAAGCGGTGTTGAATGGGAGTGACCAACGTCAGTCACAGAGATCAGAAGTTTTTGGGTCTAGCCGGTTACTATAAGAGATTTGTTCAAGGGTTCTCACAGTTAGTTTTCCACTTACTCGGTTAACTCGTAAGGGTCATCCGTTTACGTGGGATGCCGATTGTGAAGAATGTTTTCTAGAGTCGAAGATTTTGACTTCTGCTCCAATCCTGATTCTTCCGGATCCGTCATTGGAATTTTAAATTTTCGATGACGCTTCAGGGAAGGGTATAGGATGTATTCTAATGCAAATCAACAAGAGATAGCTTATGCATTCAGACAATTGAAGGATCATAGGGAGAATTATCCAACTCATGAATTGGAGTTAATAGCTATTGTGTATGCACTGAAGATTTGGAGATATTACCTGTATGGGTCTCGTTTCGATGTCTTTAGTGATCACAATAGTTTAAAGGTATCGGTTTGATCAGAAAGAACTGAATAGCAGGCAGAGAAGTGTGTTGAGATTCTGAAGGATTATAAATTAGTGTTGATATAGCATTCAAGAGAGGCCAGTGTTGTAACTGATGCACTGAGTAGGAAGTCCATCCACATGGCGGAGTTTATTGATGCATGAAATGGAATCATCGGAGTCTTTTAGAGACTTAAATCTGAATTCAAGATCAAGGAGGAATCGGTTAGTGTTGAGCCATATGAGGATCTCTAGTTCCCTAAGGGATTCTATACGCTTAGCACAGGAAGTTGATGTGAAGCTACATTCACAAAAGGTATTTCCAGATTTTACCATGGATAGTGATGGAGTCAGTTGTTTCAACGGTAGAATCTGTGCGGCCGACGATTAGAACAATAAAAGGCAAGTGTTAGAGGAAGCACACCGAAGTTTATATTATGTTCCAAGATGTACAGAAATGTAAAGCAGATGTATGAGTGGCAAGGTATTAGTTTGTTAATCTCTTCTTTGTGAAGGTTAACAATGAGATTGTAATAAGTGATTCCGTTTGACAAGTCAAACGTGAATACGAATATGTAAGTGAGGTAACTGCTGATTGTTTTCACGTTGCGAATAACCATCAAAGGATTAATTGATGGATCTGCTTGCAAGCGACTGAAATTTCCGAAGTGAAGCTTGGTGTGCGGCGTGATAGTTTTGAAAAATCATTTTTGTGAAAACCCGCATGCTAAAGTTAATTTTGGGAACGAATTAAGAGGCTAATAGAATATGATTGAGGAGGAAAATCCTAGGAGGATTACTTAGGTTGAGGGGAAACTCTCAACGCTATTGACTAATTCGGAAAGGAGCTCCGAGTTCTGTTTGATAGTTGTTTGGAGAACAACTGAGGTGATTTTCATTACGTTCAATTTATTTGATGTCCCCGTGGTTTATTTCTACGTTTAAGATAAACGTTTCTGGTAAATCCTCATTTCATCTTCTTTCGAGAACTATTATCTCGAAATCTTGGGGGCGAGTCAAAAAGTGTCACAAGTGACTTTATCGTCACATTGTCGGTATGTACGAGAACTGTTATGGATTTTTAGAAAATTTGCGGAGAACGTGTCTACACCCCCCTTTGAGGGAATCGTACTTATTTTTTTTCCTCTACCGAGGAGTACTTTGATTTGGATTAATCAAGTTGGGGAGCAAGTGAGAAATGAAGCTTCGGAATTGTTTTCGAACGCGGTGCCGAGCCTATGTAGGCGAAAGAGGAGTTTCTCGTGTTGATTCGTAACTAGAGAGTTCGTATCAAGGTAGTAGTGGATCATACTTGGAGATTGATGTGCCAACTTTAGAAAGATTTTCTACACTCATTTCGTTAATTCAAGATTGTTTTCTCGCAAATTTAGACCTTTCTGGGAATGTCAACCCTCGGTTAGTCGGATGAAAGACTTAGCGAAATTTTGAGGACAAAATTCTTTTAAGTTGGGGAGAATGTAACATCCGCAAAATAATTAACCGAATTATTTGGATGTTAACCCAATTGAATTAATTTAGTACTTGACTGGTAAATTTATTGAGTGCTAAAATTATTTATTTGTTGTCATCGGATCGTTAACCGGATAATACGGACCAAGGAATTTTTGGAATCGAAATAGGAGATTTCGATCGATATGGTAATTTGACCGCGTTACAACAAATATATTAAATAAATATATATATGTATACGTGGGTGTGTGTGAGTGAAGAGAAGAGAGAATTAATTAAATTAAATAAATATAAGTGTGTGTGTGTTAATATGAAAGGAAAGAAATTAAAAGAATAGAAAGGAAAGAAGAGGGGAGGCGTGAAACAGAGAGAGGCCGAGGGGAGAAAAGAAAAGAATGGGGGAGAAAAGAAGAAGGAAGCGAATGAGAGAAGAGGAGAGGGAGAGGATAGCTTTCATCAAATCATCATCCCTCTTACACAAAAAATGATCATCTCATCACCCTCTTCATTTTGATCCAAGAATCATCACCAACAAACCTTCCTCTCACTCTCCACCATTTTCGAATTTGGAGCTTAAAAGTGGAGGTTTGGAGTTCATCCTTCCATTTATGAGCTTTGAAGTTATAAGAGTTCAATTAGAAGCTTGATTGTTAGCTTGAGGAGAAGAAATCAAGGTTTGGGTGAGTTAGGTTTGAGAAATCCAAATTTGGAGTTTATGTGTGAATAGTGTCATGGAGGTTAGAGGAGGAAGATCATGAATAGTGTCCGTGAAGAATTTCGGGGAAATCGGTATTTCGGTCAAAAAGCGGTTTCGTGATCGAGTGGGAAGCTTTGGAAGCGGATTGGGTGTCGCCGGAGCGGGGAATGTTCGTGTGGTTACTCGGTGATTTCGGCTCGATCGTGGATCACGCGTCAAAGGTGAGTTCTACTCACGTTTAGGATTTTTGTTTTTTTGAATTAATTGATTGATCGTTTTATCGCTTTCGCTGGTCTGGAATATTATTTTATTTCGAAAGATTTTGACTTAAAAACCGTTAATTGGAAAATATGTCGCGTTTTGATACAATTCGTTTAAAATGAGTTTTTGATTGATTGTGTGACTTTGATTGAAACTGTTTTCATAGTTGTCAAAACTGTTTTCAATCGGAATAAGAATCGGAATTGAGCGGAATAGCGAATTTCGCAAGAAAACGGAAAACCTGCACTTTTCTGCAGATGGTCGCGTCGCGACCCGTCCCCTTCGCGTCGCGACCTGGGCCAGTTTTGTCACGCAAAAAGTTTCTGTCATTTTTCGCGCCGCGACGGTTTCGTATCGCGTCGCGACGCTTTGCAGATTTTCAACAGTTTTTCACTGATTTTGTTTTCGCGATAACTTTTGATCCGGGAACCCGATTGAGGTGTTCTCAGGTGCGTTTGAAAGCTTATTCCGAGGCCTAACTAAATATACAATTTAAAAAGGTAAAAAGAACTGTTTTTGAAGTTCAAATTGTTTCGAAAGACCGAATAGTAGTACACGTGTGCGAATATGTTTTATTAATAATAAAGCGGATTATGAGTCCTACGTGGTATGGTATAGCTGACGCGGAATGATTATTATTCATTCGTCTAAACCGGTCTACGATTCACGATATATAAATTATATCGACTATGGGAAACGGCCCAATGCGGGTATTGTGTTCAGTTATCGGTCAAATGTAAATGAACTAAATGTTCATGTGTCTGTAGATATATTTATTATATCGAGTTGGGTGACGACCCATGTTGACATACTAGGCGGGGAAGTCATGATCCCTTACCCTAGGCTCCGTGCCATTAGGAAACACTATTGGTATTGGGGTTCACCGGGATTTAGCACTGGATTGCAGTCGGTGTTATGTTGAAAGTTTTGTCGTATGATACACCGGGATTTAGCACTGGATTGCAGTCGGTGTCGTACTGTACGGTTCACCGGGATTTAGCACAGGATTGCAGTCGGTGCCGTACTGAGTCACAACACGTTCACCGGGATTTAGCACTGGATTGCAGTCGGTGTCGTGTTGAATTAAAATGCACGTGGTTATAAATTAAACCACGAATGAAAGAAAGTCCTATAATACGGTTCACCGGGATTTAGCACTGGATTGCAGTCGGTGTCGTGTTAAGTTAAATAGGATTCATAATTGAACGATTTCATAATTGGACCGAGAGTGTTAGTAGGGGTCTCGGTAGAACTCACTGAGATTGTATCTCACTGTTTATATTTTGTGGTTTTTTACAGAGAAGCAGGGGAAAAAGCAAAGGTGAAGAAGCACAGCTAGGTGGTGTGCTTATGAAGACGGTGAAGACTTAGTTTTCATTGTTAATGTCTTTCCCTTGAGATCTTTGTATTTTCGATTGTATAACTTGTACCAGTAAAAGTTGTAAAATCGTTTCCGCTATTTCTTGGTATTTGGATATTGGACTCTAGGTTATGAGCTGTTTTTATTTATGTTCAATATCTAAAACAGGAAAAATATCTCTGATTATTTTAGGATGGTACACTTGGGTATTTTTACTCGATAAAAATACCGGGGTGTTACAGATTTCCTTACAAGATTTATGTCTAAACCCTAAATAAGTCCACCTTAGGCTGCTAGGGCATCCACAGTATTCACCTCATGAATTTTGCCCTCCTATGTCTAGGGTTTAAGCAAGGAACATTAAAGTGTCTTTTAATGAACACTATCCATATTATTGTGAGTTAAGTTTACAAACCATTCTGAATTCATAAATGCTACTTGAGATTAGTTGAGCATTCCTAATCTAAGATGGAAATATTATCATACAAAAGATAAAATGTGAAACATCAAACATAAATACAACTATGACTATTGAGCTCATATTGAGCGAACAACGCAAGGAAACTAACTTAAACATAAATGCTAAAGTCATACTAAAAATACAAGGTAAGAAATTATACTAAGATGGATGAACCGAAGGTGAGCTCCAAGATATGAATCATGGAGGTACAAATCCAGCTCTCAAAGTAGAAATCTCCCAAGTATAAGAAGCTCCAGTGATTGCTGGAGCAATGATCTCAGTAATGGTGTCTTGTTTGGTAACTTGAGGTAACTTGGTACAAAAAAGGAGGAAAACTATTTCTATACTTTCTCCTTTCGGCCAAGTGTAGTAAATAAGGAAGAGAGGAAGCATGTTATAGTGCAAGGGCACATGATCCTAGGAAAACCCTAATTTGGAGGCGCCTATTGTCTTGTTGTGTGCCCAAAAGTACATTGTGCCCACAATAAAGTGGCATATTCGAATATTCCAGCTACAACACTCATGCGGAGGTACTGTCCTTCCTGACAGCTAGTGCCATAGTTTTAAAAACCGGCTCGGCCCGGTCGAACCGGGAACCGGGGGGTAACCGAGCCGGTCGGCCTTATGGATCGAACATGCAGCCAACCGGTGAAAACTGGCGTGACTCGACCGGGTTTTGCAAAAACCGGTGACCCGACTTGACCGGACCGGGTTATGCATTTAATTTTTTTTAATCAAAACGACGTCGTTTAATCTGTTTCTTTTACTCTTTTTCATCTTTTTCTTTTCCATTATTGCATTATTAGCAAAAACAAGCACCATATTTGTTGAGTACATATTAATTTGTGTGATCTAAAATAGATTAAGATTATGTATGAATAAATTTAAAAATATTAATAAATTAAGATATTAATTTTTATATTTTAGTAGATATAAAATAAACATAGTTATTAATTTTACAGGTATGAAATTTATATTATATACTATATAGGTCTTGAAAATTCGCGAAATAGAGACCCTGTCCGAGTCATGCGGTCCCGGTTTTTGTCATGCGGTTCAACTGTCGACCCCTCGGTTCGACCCTTGACCCAATGACCCAATACCTTCACCGAGTCGGCCACCAGTCCGAGTTTTAAAACACTGGCTAGCGCTTCCCTTGAAATTAGTGCCTTTCTTCTTTCTCTCTCATCTGACACATTTTGGGAGATGTTGTGACATCTAGTGCTGCAGCAATGATATACACATATCAAAGCACACATGAGGCACCAAAGTGACAATTAACACTAATCCAGGACTTCACCTTAGAACTTGCAATGATTTAAGCTTGAGAACAATGTAATAACTATCATAAATGAGAGTTATCAAGGAGCTATGTGGTGGTCGTGGTGGTTGTGGTTCACTTCGTAGGAGAGAGAGAAAGAGAGATGGGGGATAGGAGTTTGTGGTGGTGGTGGTGGTGGTGGAAAGTGGAGAGAAGAAGAGTAAAGAAATTTGTAGGTGAGAGAAGAGAAATTCATAGGGGAGAGAGAGAGAGAGGTAGGAAGGAAGAGGAGTTCATGGTGGTGGTAGTGGTGGTGGTGTGGTGGTGTTGGAAGGTGGAGAGAATTCGTAGTGAAAGAGGGAAGAGGTGAGAGAAGAGATAAGATGAAATGAGAGTGTGTGGTGTGTGGTTATTTAAAGTAAAAAAAATTTCCCTTTGCGAGGGACTGATCCGTCGCTAATTGTCAGTTGGCATTAGCGAGGGATTTAGTTCTGTCGCTAACAGCAAATTCCACTTCCCAAGGACTGCTCCACTATCAGATTCACGTTAGTGAGGGACCAATTCTGTCACTAATCACCTTGTTTTTCGTGCTAAAATTTTCTAATTCCCGCCTCCACTTAGTGAGGGACTGGTCCGTCGCTAATATCAAAAATTTCATCGCTAACCATTAGCGCAAATGCTAATAATTCCCTCTCTAATGCTAACAATTCCCTCGCTAATGTTTAACTTCCACATTCCCTCGCTAATTCCCTCGCTAACGTCAGTTTTAGCGAGGGAATGTTATTCCCTCGCTAATGTCCCACGCAAATAAGTTTTTTTTTGTAGTGATGGTGCTATTCCACCAATCACACTGTGAGGGCCGAGTGCAATCCAATACGCGACGACCTTAGTGCAAACAATAACTAAGTGTGAACCTCATAAGTGGCCACCAAATGCCCTGGTCCTCATCAACAGTACTAAAAGAGGAGTCTTCAAGATTCTGACCTACAACAGAGGGAACAAACAAATGATTGGTGAGAGTAGAATTTCATGTCTTGGTATGAGTAATTTGGGGCACTAGAATTCAATGTTCATCTACAATGAAGTTCGAGCTTGCTGGTTTAGTTGATTATGCATACTGTGTACTTTTTTCCAGCTTCTTTTCCCCTACTTCTCCAACAGTTTTATTCAGCCAACATGAGATGCACTTGCATTACATGTCCAATTACAAATGATTCTGCATTCATATTGGTTTTGTAGATGCTCATATTAAGGGTGTCAATATCAAGCATGAGTATGATAATTGTGACAAACCAAGTGCCACCGTAATTATTTTTAGCTGATCCAAGAAATGTGCTTCATGTCAGGACAAAGAATCATTAAATAGAGACAAAAAACATTGTTTGGGCAGTGTTTGGTTCTGGTTCTTCTTCAAATTCCAACAACATTAACTGTTCGTTTGGGCATTTGTGGGTGAAAGAGAACTTCTCATCACAAAAGTAACAAAGTCCTTTTTCTCTTCTCGACTGCATCTCAGCTGGGGAAATTCTTTTAATGGCAGGGTTTTTTTGGAACTGGCTCATAGGTCTAGTGGGTGGGGTGGGTAATAAGGGTGGGTTGGGGGCTTTACCAGTGACTTATGTTTGGTCATTCTTGTTTGGATTGAAGTGAGCTCTGGTATTGTAGGTTTAGTGTGACTTTTGTGATTTTTGGTGAGGGTTTTGTTTAGTGTTTGCAGCAATTTTCTCTTCAAACAGCTTTGCTAGAGATACAGCTTTCACAATGGATATAGGAGTATGGAGCATCACATCCCTGCGAATTTCATCTCTCAAACCACTAAAAAAGCAGTCAATCAAAGCATCATTACTTAATCCGTAAACACGATTAGACAGAGCAGTGAATTCTAAATAGTATTCATTAACAGAGTTTTTCTGGTTCAGCTTAAACAAAGATTCTCTAGGGTAGTGATACAATTAAAGACCAAAAACTAGTTCATGAGCTCGTGTAAAATCTCCCCACGATTGAAATGGTCGGGTTCGATGAACCATTTGGAACCAAGGAACTACCTCTTGGTCCAGATGCACAGATGCAATAATCAATCGTTCAGGATCAGGGGTATTATAGTAACCAAAAAACTGCTCAGCTTTAAAGATCCAGTCAAGAACATTCTTACCATTGAATCGAGGAATTTCCAGCTTGATGTGTCTTACTTGGAATGGTGGAGGCGTGGTGCTCGAGCTAGAAATAGATCCAATCGATACCGACTGTGTGCTACCTTGCGTCGCCGTCGTGACGGTGCTCGTCGTGCCTGAGTTCGTACTTCCATGGGTGACTCCGATTCGATGTAGTTGCTGCATTATCTTGTCCAACGCATCTGCTAGTTGGTTGAATCGTGTGTCTGATGCCTTCTGCATCGCTTCGAGTTTCTCAAATCTGGTGGTGTTCGTTGCTTCTAATTTTTCAAGGATTTTGGGTTGACGTTTTAACTCAGCAACGATCTCCTTCATGCGGGGCCATGGATTCAGTGAAAGCACCAATGTAATGCAAGTAAATTCGAATATGGAAGTGAAATTGAGCTTTGATTTCAAGTAGTAGTAGTAGTACAGAGTACAATCAAGCTCATTAGCTATGAAGAAGAGTAAATGAAGTGCAAAGATAAAGTACTGAAAAGAGTAAGAGAGAGAGAGAGGGATTAGAAAATCACACCAATCATGCCTTCCTTGGATTCTTCTCTTTCCATATATTCTCATTTCTCAACAAATTGGTCTGTTACTCACTCTTCTTCCGCATGATTCTTCACCCTTTGCTGACTTGGCATTCAGCTCAGCACCCATTACAGGATCGCATAAATGGGTCTGAAGGTGTCCATAAGGGGAGAATTGGTAGTTGGAAGGACGGGTTTGGACAAGTGTGGAAGGAAAAAGAGTACGTGGTTGAGAGTTGTCTTGGCAATGCTTGAAGGAAAATAAGGTGTGCGATTGGAGAGACTACACATCCGTGACTTGAGGTATTAAAAAAAAGTGGTTTACATGACTAGTCATGTAGTAGTTCTCAATGGCTAGATTTCTGGAATTGAAAAAGTGTACCACACACTCTATGTTGCATGTTCTGATGTTTCTAAACTCAAACATAAGTTTTGTAGGCTTGAATATTTGATAGGTAGAGAATTGAAATAGCCTTAATCAATTCATTTAAGAGATTTGGAACAAGAAATAATGTCAAATGTTTCTGTTCATATGTTTTCAATTCATTTAGAACCTTCTATTATTGCTTGACTCTACGAAGAAGTAAAAATATGTTCAATTTCTTAGCTTGTCTTACAGAGATTTTTACACTGTTTATGGAATAAATGCAGCTGATTATGATCCCACTTGGATCAATTTTGCCTTATAATCTTAAGTAGTAAGCACTACTAATATTGCAGATTCATCTGATAGGGGTGTGATTTGGAGTCATCAATTTCTCTAGTAAAATAATTAAGTAAATGTGATTGAGGGCTTAAAGCAAATTCATCTAGGGGTCCATAAAAACTCACCTGGAATTTGGTAAGCCATATGTGGGATTATTAAAATATTTAAAACAATTTTGTTATATTCATATTTTATTTGTTAAATTAGAAGATAATGAAAGAGGGATCTCACGGCCATTGCTTAATCCTACTACATATGTGAACTTGCTTATGATGCTTATAAGTTCTGGTATGATATTCATCAGGGTACCTGCAAACTGCATATAGAATTTCATGCAAGTTGTGGTTAAGAAAGATTTGGTCATTGAAATGTGTTTTGTTACCTAGCTTAAACTATATTGCTTACCAAACCGGTATATAAATTCCGTAGCACTTAACAATTAAATTTAGAAGGCTAATTTAGAGATAAATTGAATTTAAAGTTTAATTTGTTTGACTTTTTTTATGTTCGATGATTTTGTAAGTGAAATATTGAAATTATCATTTTATAAACTAATTAAGTTTTGGATTAAAACTAAATATTATTAAATTAGTTTGAAGTATTACCATTTTGTCCAATTTTTGTTAAACAATAATGTTAAAATGAATTTAGAGGGAAAAATAGATAAATTAAAGATAAAGGGAAAATTATATATTTATATATGAAATATTTAAACATTAAAGATAATGCCGGTTTCATTCATTAAATGGGAGTTGGACTTATAAGAGCAAAATAAAAAGTTTATCAGCCCATACATTTTATTATTATTAAACAATTAATAATTTAGATTTCACTCAAACAAAGCCCAACCACAGTACTTAACTATGCCAAATACACACTTGATGCACATGATGATGATGTCACAGGAGGACAATCTATGTATACGTCTTGCATGTTCCCCTCTATGACTTTGGAATTGTCAAGACAAAGTCTTATTTCCACAATAAACGACTTAGTAGTATTTTTCTTTGTCTGGCAAAAAATGCGAGGGAGTTTGCCAATACCACCAGTGAGCGTGGGGTTGGATATTGCGTTGACGACATCACTGTACTGAATTGAATTTACTCCTCCTGGCCGAATATTGCCACTTTGCAAGATGGCCAATAAGTCTCTATTTTTACGGAGTTTTAGTGCTGCGCTGAAGTATTCATCTTGTTCCATAGTGGAACAGTTTCCATGTGCTTTCCATTGTCTATTCCAGAACGGAGTATAATCAAGAGCAGTGCTAGAGTACTGTGTTAAATCTGGTCAGTTTGACGCAAGTGATTTCGTCAATTGTGTCAACTGTTGAAATAAAAACATAAAATTAGTTTTTCATTTAAACATGATGATGACGCAAGTGATTAAAAGAACTTACATTCCGATCATTAATCCAATCTGGCGCTATATGAGGTTTACATTCACGTGGCTGGGTAACGGAGTAATTTGAAGGCCATAGGCCATGCAAAGTAAACTTCGGAAATGCTGATGCTGCGCCCTGGCCACATAGGTTGGTCTCACAGAATGATGCTGGCCATGTCAAGGCTAACACAAAGAAGTCAAAAGGAGGAGCTGGAGGAGATGATGATGGAGGGGGTGGTGGTGAATGTCCCCTTTTATTATTTTACCCAATGCTAAATGTCCCCTTTTATTATTTTACCCAATTTTTCCATCGCATATCTCGCGTTCGTTCTCAACTCTCTCACTCTCTGTAAAAATCTCTTCACTCTCTCACCCTCTTCACTCTCTCCCTCTCTAAAGATCATCCCTCGCGTTCCATCGCATATTCCTCCCAATGTTGTGGTCACCGTTCGTTACTCGCCGTCGTCGTTCCATCGCATATTCCTCCCAATCTTCCTCTCGCACTCACAAATACCGAAACCCTAGCCTGATAAATCGAAAATGAAAACTGATCTTAAAAAGAAAGGAGAAGAGGGTTGAACTCCTAATGTCGTCGTCACCGTTCGTTACTCGTCGTCGTCGTTACTCGCTCGTTGTTGCCTTGCTCGCCATCGCCTCTATTGCAAAGAAATTTTCGAAACCCTAGTTGCTCGCCGTCGCCGTTAACAATCTCAGGTAACGTTTGAAACAGAGGCGTATTTCTTTACTTGATACATATAGTGAGTGCAGTTCTTCAATTTATTTCCAAATTAATTGATTCCTCTTTAGATCTCATTTACGGAACCCTTCTTTTCTAGTTGCTGGCTACGCGACGTCTCAAGGTAGAACTGCAGTTACTTTTGGACCCACCGATATCCTTTGCTGTAGAACGCTCCAAGGTTATACTGGAAAGGTATTCAATTCAATTTCTTTCTCTACTCTTGTTGTCTTTTTCACTTCCTAGAATTATCATTTTTTCCCAATCTTAGTGGCAAGTTTGTTCCTTATGATGATGGTTTTTTAAGCACTGATTTTAGTAAGGAGTTACCTTAATGCTTCTTTGGTGGATGATGAGAAGGAAAATGGGAAACAATGGGGAAAAGACTGGTGGTGGAAACAGGATGGAAGTGGTGAATTATGTAGTAAAGATTATGTCATGCAGCTTCTTTAGTTAACATAGTTTTTTGTACCTTTAAAAAGAGAACTGAACTGGGGTTCTTTACATAGGTTAGGGTTCTTCCACGGGCCAGCACTCCAATAGGTTAGGGTTCTTTACATAGTCTAGCATCTCAATATATTTTGTGATAGAAATTAAAAGACATTTGTTTTCTTTAAGCATTCTTATACTTTTTTGCAGTGACGACATTGGGGGTATCATTTTCTTCTGGTCTAAAGATTCCATGCTGATTACGTAAAGTTATCTTGATGATGTTTCTATGTCTACAGGTGCAAAAGAGGCTCAAGAACAGAATTCAATGGAAGTAAGAATTCTTTATTTGCATCTTGCATTGTTGTGTTTTTTATTGAATATATTGTTTATTCAAGATGTTGAAACACTTTTACCAACTAACTCCTTTGATGGTTGGCCAGGGGACTGGATGTTTCAAAACCAGGGGACGCCGAAGATAGTTTTGCTCGTTTACAGGTTAGGAATGTCTAAACTTTCTCTTTGGAATTTGCAAGGAGGATAGTTTTCTTTGGAAGATATAGAGACCGATGATTTATATAGTTCTCTTTAAGGTATAACCACTTATACTATGTTTTATGGTTTGATACAGTCACTTGGTCTAGAATCATGTTTTCATGTGAGATTGTGGGTTGTTGATTTTTTGGTTCAGATATAGATCTGGAGGCATCGGTTGTTGGTGGCTTTCAACTTAGTGACTAGTTGCAAAGGATCTTCATTTATTTGTTGTGGGTGTTGATGCTGTGGATCAATTTCTTACAAAGCTTAAAGGTGTGACCGATCCTGAGAAAAAGAGGAAAATTATTGGTAGAGAGTTTATCTGCAATATTGATATTGATTTAGTGCCTTCAGTGTTTTGAGTGCAAAAGTTTTTTTTTAGGTTGATGAGATTTTCATTCAATCAATCAAGGATGCTGGCCTTTATGATTCCATATGGCAAGCCTTTGCAGTTTTCTTGCCAGTACGATCTGTTGGAGTTCAAGGTGAAACTATCTCAAAGTAAGTCATTTGTAGTTTCAAGCATAGTAGTTAATTTTATATTGTGTATGTGGCATAATTGCAGGCATAGTTGGTGGCTTGCTTGGTCTTGGTGGAGAATTTATAGCGAGACTCCTTTTCAATGGACTAGAAATCCCTCTTTAGGTACCTTCTATCCTTCTCTTCAAGTCTACTTAGATTTATGGAAAACTTTATTGTGATTTATGTAATTATGTTAGTTGCTTTGGAACTCACTTTGATTGAGGAATTTTTCATGAGCATGTCCATGAATTAGTGTCCATGAATTAATGATATAACTTCCATGTAACTTTTATGTGTAGCATATACAAGTTTATAAAGACCTTTGGAACTCACTTTGATGGTTCTTCCTTTCTCTTCTTTGAATCAGCATGCCAAAGAGCTTGAGGTAGCTACTGGCCATACTTGAAGTCAACAAATTAAGTATGTGCTTTTTTTGATGTCTAGCTATACTGACATATGAATCTGAATAATCTCTAGCTAGTGTATCTTGATTAATGTGTGTGACCAATAAGTATATTTTGATGTGAATAATTTTCCATTTCTGATAAACCTTTGTTGTCCTTGTTTTCATTTCTGCAGGATTATAAATGCCAGATGGTAATGTTGAAGAGGATGGAATTGTCCAAGAGGATGATCAGTCTTTGAATGTACACACCGCATGGTGCTGTTTTGCAAGGCAGCTGTTGAGGTACATAAACTAAATAACTTGGTATCTTAATCATTCATGTGATACTCTCTAATCTCTGACAAGTCAATTCGATTGTAAACAGTGAATACTAGGGTAAAATTACAGCTATACTCTACATTGCATTAGGGTAAAATTACAGAATGGCTAATAGTAATTTTGTTTTTCAAGAAACACTAGTGCAAAAAAGGGATTTAAAGTCAGGCGAAAAGGGGATTTAAAGTCAGGCGCCCGCTTGACTTTTATTAAGTCGACTTTGTATGTGAGGAGTTTTAAAGTCAAGCGATAGCCTGACTTCGTAAGTCAGTTTTAAAGTCAAGCATTTATTTCGCCTGACTTCGTAAGTCAGTTTTAAAGTCAAGCATTTATTTCGCCTGACTTCGTAAGTCTGTTTTAAAGTCAAGCATTTATTATTGCCTGACTTCGTAAGTATGATTTAAAGTCAAGCATTTATTCTTGCCTGACTTCGTAAGTCTGATTTAAAGTCAAGCATTTATTCTTGTCTGACTTCGTAAGTCTGATTTAAAGTCAAGCATTTATTCTTGCCTGACTTCGTAAGTGTGATTTAAAGTCAAGCATTTAGTATTGTCTGACTTCGTAAGTATGATTTAAAGTCAAGCATTTATTCTTGCCTGACTTCGTAAGTCTGTTTTAAAGTCAAGCATTATTGCGCCTGACTTTAAAAGTTTTTTTTTCTTTTCAAATTTTGGTTTAATCTCCTACATACACCCTGATTATACGATTTTGGTCATTCTTCCAGCAAAGCAAGCAAATAAAATTCTACACTTAAAAATTCATCACATTCTACTTTAAGTACATCCAAATTCATCACTTTAAGTACAAAATTCATCATTAAACAAGCAAAACTCATTAAAAGTACAAAATCCAAAGCTAAAATTCAAAGCTAAAATCCAAAGCTAAAATTCATCATTAAACAAGCAAAACTCATTAAAAGTACAAAATTACTATATAATAACTTTTAGTACTAATAAATACAACATCTAATTAACTACAATGCACCGATTGTCATCATCTAATAATGTTACGAAGTAAATAGACAAGGTATAAAATGATAATTGCAAGGTGCCACATATATGTCTCCTAGATTAACAATGATCCACTAATAATGTACATAATACTGGTAACATCCCACCTCCTTTGCTAGTATCAATTGCTTCTAACATTTTCACATCATCTTCTATTTCTGGACGCTTTTCTGGATATTTGTCCCAACATTTTTTCATGATATTTGCTAATGCACTTGGACAACATCTAGGAATAGAGGGATCTGTGAACAAATTAAAAAAAAGTTAGCAAAAGAATTTGACCAAGTTATATGGTACATAACTACATCAAAATTTCTCAATATATGAAAGCATGAAGAACATGAAACCAACTTCTATGATAGACATAAGCATCAACATAGCAAAATGATACCTCTTCCAAAGCATCCTCCAAGAGACATTAGCCCTGATTGTTTGACTTTCAGCCTGTAAAAATGATAGGGAAATTAAACAGTGGTATTCAAGAGACAAAATAAGCAAGTGACTCATTTATATGATTGATTATACCTTCTCCTTTTCCTCTTTTTCCCTCTCAGGATCGATGTCAGTAATGCAGTTTTTAACCTTATACACCTTCCTATGCCTTGAGTCAACAATAGCAATCAACAACCGATGAGAATTTGATGACAATGAAGATGGCATAAACTTCATTTTCCTCTCCAACCTTCCTTGTGATTGAAGGACTCCCTGTATGCATGTAGACATAGTCCATTCAAGGAAAACAGTAATTCATCAACAAAGCTGTGAGAATAATGAAGTTTACCTTTCCATGTCTAAGGAAAAGATGTGTTTGCTCATGATGTGCATCTTGCACTGATATGTCAAGAACTTTATTCCCAATTAGCAACTGCATGCTACCATCAGACCACTTTACGAAGCGAGCGTTGCTTTCAATCTGATCATGATGAACAATATTCTTAACTACAGAATAAGTGATCGATGTAGCTCAATTGAAATTATTCTGGCCTTAAAAGGTTGAAGAAAATTTAACAATAAATATGAATACATGCACCCAGTTTTTCAACATTCTTACTTAAAGGCCTAACACCACTGCCAAGACAGAGCACTACAGCAGCAACAGCAACCAGCAGGGACACTCCAAAAGGCCTAACACCACTGCCAAGACAAAAAACAAACTGAATTCAAAAGATAATAAAAGGGGAAAATTGGAAGAAAATGGGGTCTATGTATATACAAAAATAGTTAGAGGATCCATTTCAGTGTTATAAATTATAAATTATAAATTAGTTGTTATAACACCAGAACAATGTAAAACATGTTCATTACTTGCGGTCAAATAACAAGTAAATTTGTTTTGATGAATGGCTATGAAAAGAACTCACCATTCCTGTTCCATATATCAAGTGACAATAGCAATGAAGTCGCTAACACAAACTGAAAATAGAACCATCAGGTTGCTTCACAAAAGCTTTGACCTTCTCCACCTCAAATTGTAAGAAAATTAGGAGGAAGAAAACTAAAGCCGATGCCCAGAGGACAGAACTGTCAACAACATAGTAGACAAGATGAGCACATTTTTGTAAGTAAACTAAGAAAAAATATACAATACTTAGCCACATGGAGCAACTCAAGCACCAAATCAGGTCAAAGTACAAATATAATATATTTGATTTACTAGGCATAGATGTGTAAGACCCTATACATCAAAAGCAATACATAGTACCAATTTGGCAAGACAACATTTACTATCTCCTAAAGCTATTCCTGCAATACTCATTAGAATAGTAACTCTGCAGCAAGCTGTGGACAAAAACCAAATTGAACAATCCTTCTCAGCAAGGAAGATAGGTTCGTAATCCTAGGTAGGAACGGTGAGGGGTCATAGGTTCGTAAAGCACGGGTTCGTAGCACGAAACGCAGTTCCTATAAAATTGTACAACTAGTATATATATGCATATTAAAACATGAATAGAGATAAAAATCATAAATAGGTGAAAAAAAATCACAAAAACACCATAAATACTCAAGAGCTTCAATGTCATACACACAACATATAAGTCTTAAACAACATAATAAGGGCATAAAGGCACAAACATAAACATAAGTCATTACAAACAATAATACTCAACAAAATGGTTTAAAAAGAACACAACACAGTGACACACAACAGAAAAAACAAAATCAGAATTATTAAAAGTGTAGACACATAAACAATGTATAAAAAAGCATAAGAAATAAAGAGAAAACAAAACAGAGAACAAAAAGAGCAAAACGCAGAATCAAAACAGAGAAAAATGCAGAGCAAAATGCAGAAACTGAGAGAGGAAGCAAAAGAACAGAGCAGTAGAAGGAATACGAACCAGGAAGAAGGAAGAAGAGACCGCAGAAACTGAGTGTAGGTCTGCCCCGAGCCTCTTCAGAAAGCAGTCCATAATTAAGTACATAATAAATTTATCGAAACAACAAAGAAAGAATGAGAAAGACTTACTTGGGAGACAATGAAAAAGGGACAGGGTCACGACTAAAAGTAGGGTGAGGAATTGCAGACAAGTTGCAGCTAATGCTTACATACACAGGCTTGCTCTCTTTCAATGAGGTTGAGGTTGCTGTATCAATCAGCTCATGAGTGAGCATCTTCCAAGTTATTCACCACAACCTATTATCAAACCAACCAAAAAACCCAATCACCAAAAGCCATTTTCCAAACAACTCACCAAATTCACAAACACAAACAATTAAATCCACAATAGGGGGATGAGGGCACCATGGCTGAGAACAAGATCCTGGCACCTAGGGAAGTCACCAGCAACATTTCCCAAAGCCCACACCGCCTACATTTTCATTTTAAAGTTCAGTATATTTCAGCAAAAATTTAAAAAACAGAAGACAAAAAATGCCCATGCTACCACATTTCAGTATCAATATACTTGCTCCCGAACATCATCACTAGGTGAACTAAGTAGCTTGACAAATATGGGTACCGCCCCATGATCAATTACCACCTTGGTATTCGCAGAAGTTCCAGATGTTATATTTGTGAGAGCCCACACAGCCTCAAACTAAACAAACAACAAGCCCACGCAGCCTCAAACAGTAATACACAAACAAAAACAATAGTTTAAAATAAGTTGAGATTACAAGTTCAAATAACAAAACTTATTAAAACTAGACTAGCTGATTATGCCAGCGCCATCAAAGATTCAATATCCTTTGAATAACTGGGTATGCTACTCACTTCTTTGATTTCTTTGGTGCCGTCCTGCACAAAAAAAATGCATTTAGACCACAACAGAAGCATGAAACAATAAAGTAGATATAAAACTAAACTGTAATACTCACTGGGCAGGCTGTTCTGCTACAGCAGGTGGAGCACTGGCTGTTGGGGCTGGTTTCTCACCGGGACCCTAAATATTTTATAGAAAAAATTTAACAGTCAAAATTTTCATTACCAACTTCAATGAACACACAAACACACTTCTCAGTGCAATAAATTCCCCAAGTTCAAATATGAATTCACTAACTATATGTTCAGTATATGGTCGTGAGTCAAGACACAAATAAAAAACTCACTTGGGCAAACCGCTCTTCCCACCTAGCAAACTTCCTTTCCCTGCTTGCCTTGTTCTTTGCACGCTTAGCCTCAAACTGGTCAGAAAGAGTCTTCTCTCTTGCCTTCTCAGCCTTAGACTTGTGAATGCTCTCCATCAAGACTCTCTTGTTCTTGAAAACATTACCCTTCACCTTCATGTACATATCATGATACATATGCTTGTCAATCTTCTTTGACTCACGGTACTTACGAAGCAATCGCCTGAGTACACACATCCTCCTCATCCAAAGAATTTTAGTGGGAAGTCTAGCCTCTCTTGTACCCTTTCGCTTACCTAACAGTATTTAGGTAAACATTATACTTAGCAAATGATCCCCTTATCCCACCAAAAGGAACAGAGCAGTTCATTTGATCACAACTCAAATATGTCCTAGCTTATATGCTTATCACATAGTAGTTATGCAAGTTTGTTTCTTATGATAGGCATGTTAGTTGGGAATAAATACCATAACCAGAGTGACGTCCCTTTCTCTTGGCCTTCTTCATCCTACGGGCACGTGATCAGAAGTGAATCTTGGTTGGCTTCCTAATGATGAACCCATCCTTCACAAGCTTCCTGATGTTTTGGCCTGCAAACAACAACCAGCCAAGCTAAGCAATCTGTGCAATGAAATATCAGAGCACAACTTAAAGGTGTTTTTTTTATCTTGTTTTGATAAATTTTTGAAAGAGACTCTTGAGCCATGGCTTGAAAGACACTGAACTAGCACTATGTCTGGTGATTTGAAGCAATCACCAACTCAAACAGCCAGTTTGAGCACATACAACAGAAACCAAGAGTGTTAAACATAGGGTTTTACACATTAAAAGGAAACAGAAATCAGATTCGCAGTTTCACAAACAGAAATCAGATTCGCGGTTTCACAAACAGATAAGTTAGCGAAGCAATCAAAGGGCTTTTGTCTAATACCTTCTGAAAATCTTTGTATAACTGTGTCGGTATGAATCCAGCCTTCAATCTGTACAAATTATCAATAAACTGTAAAAACCTAGCAGAGAAGATAAGGGAAAACGAAGAAGATGAAGTAAAGAGAGACGAAACGGACCTGGGTGAGAAACGACGCTGATTTAGGGTTTGTTTCGTTTAATCAATTCCTTCCCTTCTTCATGTTCTGAAGAGGCAAATGGGTTTCTTGGACGTGGAAGAGGGCATCTTCGTCCATTTCAAAACCGGAGAAACAGTCGTCGATTTGGTTTTCTGGATCTTGGAAGCATTCACGGAGCCAGTAGTCGCGAAACCATGGGGAGGAGTGAACGAGGGTCCACCATTCATCGGAGAAATCAACGACCGTTTGATAAGCTAGAGGAGAACGGCGAGAGGAGTCAGGCGTGTGAATGGAGTGAGAACGGCGAGAGGGTGAGAGAGTGGCTGAGAATGCTAGGGTTCGCGTGTTTTGCGAATGAAGGGTGATTTTTTTTTTTCAATTTTAGTACTTTAGAAGTCAGGCGTGTATGCGCTTGACTTTAAAACGTTACCTCTTAATTACAAGTTTGCCACCGCGTCACTTATGTAGTCAGGCGAATACACGCCTGACTTCTAAAGTCTACTTTTTTCCCTATTTGTTCACTTTAGAAGTCAGGCGTGTATCCGCTTGACTTTAAAACTCGCGAGTTTTGCCTTTTAATTACAAGTTTGCCACTGCGTCACTTATGTAGTCAGGCATCTGAGCGTCTGACTTTAAATGTCTAATTCTAATCCCATTTTTGCACTAGTGAAAATCAATTTATCAAAGTTCTCTTTCCTGTGGCACCTCCACCTTCATGTGCTGGAGCATGGAGGCTACTGCTTTGACTAATGACTATTCCTGTAGGATCAGTTATGCATATGGCTGCTGAAATCTGTTCATGTGTTCCATTCATTTTTTGAATGAGAAGCTGAAACTAGACTTGACATAAGGAAATATGGGCTTCACATTTCTTCATAAGCACCTAATCCTGGTCCACAAGTAAATTATATTATTAAGAACTTACCACAAGAAAATGATAACACTCCTAAGTTGTATCCAGAAACTATTACTAAGTCTGGTTTAATTTGAATCAAATTGACTAAACTCAGTTAGTGAGCCAAAACTCTCTTAGTACTCAATTCATACATTATTTACTAATTAACTTTATAGCCCAATGCATTATTACAAGGATTTGTGCTTTTATAGTCCTACTTCCTATGGAATAGGCTGCTGAGTATTTAAATGACAAAATGCTAGGATATTACTATATAATATATGCAATCCTTTGACATAGATGTGTAGTTGTTGGTTTTATAATTCTGAGTAGTGAGTACTAATATTAATGATCTATTATGTGTAGTTGCAGGAATTGTGCATTGGTTGTGCAGGGGGAGTGCATTTCGAGTTGCTAGTATTGCCCAAGAGGAAAAATGCCTTTGGGATAGAACCAAGAGACTAGTCATCTGTGGAGACTTTTGTGTTACATCTCATCAATTTACTGGCTGGTATACTGACTGATTTCAGTTCATATACTAGTTTTTAAGCTCTTTGATGTAGTAGAAGAAATAGTTGGATCAATGAGTTGTACTTGTTCACAGTTTACTATTTGTAGACTGTAATTACCATAGTTCTTGAACATTATTCTCTTCTCGTATGAATTGATGTTGTAAGTGATGTTTGTGAGGCATGTATAAAAAGAAACTAGACATTTAGCATCGCTTGTTTCAAACAAGCGATGCTAAATGCCTTTTTTTATCAAGAAAATTACATTTAACATCGGTTGTTTCAAACAACTGATGCTAAATGTATCAATAAATGACATTTAGCATCGGTTGTTCCAAACAACCGATGCTAAATGTCATTTTTTTTATCAAAAATGACTTTTAGCATCGGTTATTTGGAACAACCGATGCTAAATGTCACTTTCAGGACATTTAGCATCGGTTGTTTCAAACACCCGATGCTAAATGTCATTTTTCAAGACATTTAGCATCGGTTGTTTCAAATAACCGATGCTAAATGTCATTTTCAGACAGCAAAAACAGTGATGAAATTGACATTTAGCATCGGTTATCTGAACACCCGATGCTAAATGTGACATTTAGCGTCGGTTAAATAACCGATGCTAAATGTATGACATTGAGCATCGGGCGATAACCGACGCTAAATGTCCAATTTAACCGACGCTAAATGTCTTTTTTCCACTAGTGAATTAAGAATACTCTAGTTACTCGTATATGTTATAAATTAAAGGCTTAAAAGTACTTTTAGTCCCTGCAAATGTCAAAATAATCCAGTTTAGTCCCTGCAATTCCAAAACTTTTAAAATAGTCCCTGCAATTACTAAACGTTACTACTTTTAGTCCCTGCTGTTAGTTAAGGGTTAACACTGTTATCTTTTGATGATGTGGCAGCCAACAGGGATGCCAACATGGAATAAAAGGGCTTAGTCAAAAACGATCTTCTCTCTTCTTCCATCTTCTTCTCCTTTTCACGAACACATTACACATTGGTTGAACGGAGAATATAAAGGGTACAAACGTTTTGTAAATATTCGGTGTGGGACTTTTATTCTAGTTTAGCAGAATCACCAGAACCCCCCTAGTTCAGGTAACAACTCAGAACCTGCAAATTACAATTTAACCAGCTCATAGTCAGATGACTTCATTGAAGCACACTATCATCCAGATTAGTGGTAGTTATGTTTTTATCCTTTATCTGATATTTGTTTCTTTTAGTTTCCTTTTTAGTTTCTATAAAGCTGATACACTCGATGGAAGTGTGCTCTCCTGTTGATGACGTGAACGAGAACGAGAACTTCATAAGTAATCTTGAAAGCACTTTTAGTGAGTCATTGAATCTACAAGATGCTCAGAAACATGAACACGCCTCTAAAGGAAATGATATCTGCAATGTGGCAGAAGAAAACTCATGTGGAGTTATTAACCAGAAAGAAACACAACTGATGAATAAGTGCTTGGAAAAATCTGCAACTTTTCCAATTCCTCATTTGATTACGCCTTTTTGCTCGTCTGACGTTCAGGCAGTTACGTCGGTTACAGAAGCACCCTCTGAGCATTCTGCTCATCAAATTTATTCACATTCAGTATCTTTGCCTGTAAGTTTTCAATGTTACAATGTTAGATTGTTAGTAATTTATGAATGCCTAATATTTATCCATTCCTTGTTTAGTATATAATATGGAGATCTTCAATTACTTGTATTTTTCAAATTAAAACTAGGATATTATTGATGTAAAACAAGGTATAATATGATGGTTATATAGTTGAGGAGATCATGCTATAACTAACTTTTCATAACTAGTTAACATAATTAGTATTGGAGGAAATAACAAGCTATTTAATTAACAGAATTAGTTATGGAGGTTACCAAGATAAAACTAACTAGTATCTAATATACATTCCTTGTTTAACTTTATTTTTCTCTAGACCTTACACCACAGGCTGCTTTGAATCTTAAATCTGCCATGAAAGGTGGTCGCGAGAGAAATGGTGAATCACTTGCGAAATTGACGGTGAAATGGGCCGCTGATGTATATGATCCAATACCCACATTAATGTTAGGAGTAATATCAGGGAAAGATTACACTTTTCATTGATTATGAGTTGAACTTATATGAGTTCAATTACAGACTCAAGAATTCTGTTGCAGCTCAACAGAAAGCAATACAACGAAAACTAACTTTACTAATCTTGGCTATACTAAGGTGCAGCATGGTGCACAGTACTTACAATGGACCATTCAATACAGAATTACTAAAATAACCCCAATGCAGAGTTATTTACAGCAACATCTTCCCTTAAACTGAACTGCAATAGCAGTCAGTTTACATCCTCTAGAGTGCACATTCCCAGCAAGTTCCTTAGCTTGAAGAAAGTCTCCTGCTTCAATCCTTTTGTCATTATATCAGCAACCTGATTCTCTGTGGGACAATACTTTAGTTTTATCTGTCCTTCTCTGCACAAGTCTCTTAGGAAGTGGAAACGAACATCTATATGCTTTGTTCTTCCATGAAGAACAGCATTCTTTGACAGATTTATACTTGAGTTATTGTCACACTGCACTGTGATGCAGCCCAGTTTTTCCACACCAAATACCTCTAGGATTCTCTTGATCCATACACCTTGGCAAGCACACAAGGCTGCTGCTATATATTCAGCTTCAGTAGTGGAGAGAGTGACTACTGGTTGTTTCTTTGAGGCCCATGACACTGCACCAGAACTCAAGAGAAAACAGTATCCAGAAGTACTCTTCCTGTCATCACTATCACCTGCATAGTCACTGTCAGAGAAGGCAACCAGCTCTGTTTCCTGATGCCCCTTATAGAAAATCCCATAGTTCAAGGTGCCATTTATGTATCTCATAATTCTCTTTGCTGCTGTCATATGTTGTTCTGTCGGTTTCTCCATAAATCTGCTAATTGTACTGACAGAATAGGCAATGTCAGGCCTAGTGGCTGTCAAGTACATCAAGCTTCCCACAATCCTCTTATATTCTGTTGCATCCACAGGTCTTCCCTCTCCTTCTCTTGTCATCTTTGTTCCTGGAACCATTGGTACCCCAACAGGCTTGCATTCCTTCATTCCAAATCTCTCCAACACTTCCTTAGCATATTTGTGTTGACAGATGAAAGTTCCAGTTGATTTCTGATGCACCTCTACTCCTAGGAAGTATTTCATTCTTCCTAGATCTGTCATATCAAATTCACCTTCCATTGAAGCTTTGAATTCATCACACATTTTCTCACTGCTTCCAGTAAAGACAAGATCATCTACATACAAACTTAGAATGAGAACTTCACCTTCTGCACTGACTTTGGTGAATAAGGCATGTTCATGAGGACACTTCACAAAATTTTCTCTGGCAAAGTATTGTTCTATTCTGGTGTACCAAGCTCTTGGAGCTTGTTTGAGACCATACAAGGCCTTGTGCAGCTTGTACACCTTCTCCTCACTGCCCTTAACTTCATAACCAGGAGGTTGATCAATGAAGACCTCCTCAAGCAGCTCTCCATGCAAGAAAGCGCTTTTTACATCCAATTGATTCATTTTCCAACCTTTCAAAGCCGCAAATGCTATCAGACTTCTAATGGTGTCCCACCTTGCCACAGGTGCAAATACCTCATTGTAGTCAATACCATACTTTTGTGAGTACCCCTTAGCTACTAGTCTTGCCTTATATTTCTCTAGATTTCCTTCTTCATTGTACATAGTTTTAAAGACCCACTTGACACCAATGCTCTTAGAACCCTTAGGCAAGTCAACCAGAGTCCATGTTCTGTTTCTTTCTATTGCTTCAAGCTCAGCATTCATAGCATCTCTCCATTCCTTGACCTTTGCAGCCTCATCATATGTAATAGGGTCCTCATTAGATCCAACCATAACTAGGTTGTGTAGTTCATTTGCATTAAACATTCCCTTTGTATCATAGTCTCCAAGCCAACCAGGGGGTCTGATTTCTCTCTTGTTTCTGCTTTGAGCAATGGAACTGCTTTCTGGTGCATCTTCAGTGGCTTCTGCATCATTCTCAGTTACTGACTCTTCCCTTGATTCAGAACTAGCTGTTCTGCTTGCTTTATTTTCTGCTTGTTTGTCACCAGTATCATCATCATCAACTAGTATCTGTTTCTCCACAACTTTACTGCCTTTTTCCCACTCCCATGCTTCATTCTCAGCAAACACTACATCTCTGCTGATGATTACCTTCTTGGTGGCAGGATTATACAATCTATACCCTTTTGACTCTTCACTCATTCCCACAAAAACACATTTTTGGCTCTTGTCATCCAATTTTCTCCTTTGTGCATCAGGCACATGCACATGAGCAATACAACCAAACACTTTGAAATGGTGCACAGCAGGCTTGACACCACTCCAGGCTTTCTCTGGAGTCTTGTCTTTTACAGAGAAACTGGGACTTCTGTTTAGCACATAGTTGGCCCAGTTTACTGCCTCTGTCCAGAAGAGCTTTGGAACACCCTTCCCAGACAACATACTCCTTACTAAGTTCAGCAGAGTTCTATTCTTCCTTTCTGCCACCCCATTCTGTTGGGGAGTGTATGCATTAGTCAGCTGTCTTTTAATCCCATTCTCTTCACAATATTTAGTGAATTCTATGGAGTTGAATTCACCTCCTCTATCAGTTCTAAGACAGCATATAGGATTACCAGAGTGCTTCTCAACTACAGCCTTAAACTTCTTGAAACAATCTAAAGCATCTGATTTTTCAATCAAAAAATATATCCAGGTTTTTCTACTCATATCATCTATGAAAGTCAGAAAATACCTTTTACCACCCCCTGATTCTGGCTTAATTGGCCCGCAAATATCTGCATGGATCAACTCCAAAGTCTTGGAAGCTCTCCAGGCACCAGTCTTTGGAAAAACCTCCCTGTGCTGCTTGCCTTTCATACAGTCAGTGCATACTTCATCTGTTTCAACTATTTCTGGCAGCCCTTTTACCATGCTCTTTTGGCTCAACAACTTCAATCCCTTCACACTCAAGTGAGCAAACCTTTGATGCCATAGTTTGGTAGTATTGTCAGTGCTAGCCTTCAAACATTCTGGCAACACAGTTGTTGCTTGTACAGCAAATAAACTGTTTGCAGCCATTTGTGATGATATAACTAGGCCCCACTTCTTATGAAACACATTGCATTGATCATCTTCAAATACTACTTTCATACCTTTGTGTGGAAGTTGTCCTACACTAATCAGATTATTATTCAGTTTAGGAACATAGTAAACTGAAGTAATTACCTGTATTCTTCCCTTAACTTTGATCTTTATACTTCCTTTGCCTTCCACAGGCATTCTTGAGCCATCTCCTATTTTTACTGATTCTTTGAATTTTTCATCAAGTTCAAAGAACCACTCCTTTTGACCAGTCATATGGTTGCTGCACCCTGAATCCAGAAACCAAGTTCTTTACTGCTCTATGTCTCTGTCTTCACTATGTGCCATAAGAAGAGTTTCATCTTCTGATTCAATTACATGGTTGTTGGCTCCTGAATCCAAGAACCAAGTTCTTTGTTGTTCTGTACCTTTATGTTCACAGCATGCCATGAGAAGAATTTCTTCTTCAGGTTCTGATCCTGCATAGTAGGCATTTTCTTCATTCTTGGGGCATTCATACTGGTAGTGACCAAGCTTCTTGCACTTGTAACATTGAATTTCTTCTTTGTTAACATTCTGCCTTCCACGACCTCTTCCACCCTTTCCTGCGCCTCTACCTCTTCCTCTACCAGAGTTTTCACCGGTTGCTACCTTCAAGACCTGTTCTTCCAACTTGTCCAATTTTCGGAGTCTTCATTCTTTGTTCCTCAACAATAAGGCTGCTCTGTAGCTCATCAACGCTCATGGTTGCGACATCATTCGCTTGAACGATGGCACACACCACGTAATTATACTTCACAGGCATGGACCTTAGGATCTTCTCCACTACCTCAGTCTCAGTCACGCTCCCTCCATGTTTCTTCATCTTGTTCGATATGGCTAGGGTTCTTGAAAAATAGTCATTCACCGTTTCGTCGTCTTTCATAGTCAAGATCTCAAACTCACGTTTCAACACTTGCAACTGAGCATGCTTGACCTTTGAAGAGCCCTTAAACTTCAATTTGAGAGAATCCCAAATTCCCTTCGCAGAGTCACCATTGATTATGGTTTCGATGATATTACGATCCAGCGCCTGGTAAAGGTAATTTCTTGCCTTTAGATCCTTCAGCTTTCCTTCCTCAGCGGCCTTTCGCACCTCCGCCGTCGCATTCTCGCCGGCCACCGGAACTCCACCTTCTACAATTTCCCAATACTCTTTCGACCTAAGCAGGTTCTCCATTAGCATTGCCCAGTGGTCGTAATGACCATCGTACTTTGGAATCGTTGGTTGAACGTAGTTGCCCATCTCCGTTGCCATTTCAAACGAAGCTCCTTTCGTTTGCCGTTTGCCGTTAATCGTCGTTCGCCGTCACAGTTGTACAGGCCCCGCGAGGAGCTCTGATGCCAGTTTGTTAGGAGTAATATCAGGGAAAGATTACACTTTTCATTGATTATGAGTTGAACTTATATGAGTTCAATTACAGACTCAAGAATTCTGTTGCAGCTCAACAGAAAGCAATACAACGAAAACTAACTTTACTAATGTTGGCTATACTAAGGTGCAGGATGGTGCACAGTACTTACAATGGACCATTCAATACAGAATTACTAAAATAACCCCAATGCAGAGTTATTTACAGCAACAATTAACGTCCCACACTGTCAAAAACAAGAAACAGCAAAAATCATAAGGGAAGTTCAACTAGAGGAGGCAGTGGTAAAGATAAGAAACAGTTTCGCAACCATGGTGTCTTGCATTCTGATATGCGTTATAATAAGAATTTGGATTCCAAAGATATTGAAGCTTCTTCTGAGTTGGATGCTCTAGGTGCTCGAAGCCAAGATTCATACTGCGGAACTAGTTTCTTGAAAAATTCAGTTACGGAAGTGCACTACTCGGTTGCTGAAGCGCAATGAGATGAGTAAAATGTTTCACACTTCCTGCTATGTGTGTAAATAAAGTAGTTTCATGCTGTTAGGAACTTCAGCAACTATCATCCATACTTCATAAATTATGGATGATAGTTGCCAAGTATGGGTGATAGTTGCCAAGTATGGGTGAACAAGAGTTGCTGAAGGAGTTGTTGTCAGTTATTATGAAGTATTGATTAATTTATGAGTATGGATGATAGTGTGCTTCAATGAAGTCATCTGACTATGAGCTGGTTAAATTGCAATTTGCAGGTTCTGAGTTGTTACCTGAACTAGGGGGTTCTGGTGATTCTGCTAAACTAGAATAAAAGTCCCACACCGAATATTTACAAAACGTTTGTACCCTTTATATTCTCCGTTCAACCAATGTGTAATGTGTTCGTGAAAAGGAGAAGAAGATGGAAGAAGAGAGAAGATCGTTTTTGACTAAGCCCTTTTATTCCATGTTGGCATCCCTGTTGGCTGCCACATCATCAAAAGATAACAGTGTTAACCCTTAACTAACAGCAGGGACTAAAAGTAGTAACGTTTAGTAATTGCAGGGACTATTTTAAAAGTTTTGGAATTGCAGGGACTAAACTGGATTATTTTGACATTTGCAGGGACTAAAAGTACCTTTAAGCCTAAATTAAATCTTGTATGAACACTTATAAGTTTTTTGGTAAAATAAACTTTTGTAATTTTTACTATCAGAAAAAGATTTATAGTTTCTTTAAACTTGAATATTGAGATTGTATATAAACTATATAGGATATATGGTATTTGTTAACGGTCGATATCTAGAGTCAGTGTTGTTGTTAATGTTTTCTCTTCACTATACTGTAGCTAAATTTGAACGAGAGGTTATAATTTTTACTATTCCAATTTATTGCATATGCCTAGCGAAATAAAAGAACAATTTGGTATTAGTAAAGATAGAGATTCGAGCTCAGGAGCTAAAAGGCCGGCCACCTTGAACTTTACCATTTAGACTACACTAGGTATTTGGGTCCTAATATTTTTTTAGTATAAATAGGGTATTTTCTGCGCGAAGCTGCAGAAACTAATCCCTCGAGCTAGGTGGAACCACAATAAACGGTAAAGCTCTGCTTCAAGAGATTTGAGACCTAATCTTTAATTTAAGTATCAATTTAGAGGCCTGACAACAAGTAGAAAAATGAGTTTTTTTATGCCTAACTAAAGCAAGGGCTTGAACCATCAATACATTTGGGCCGACCCTGCCAACAATACGGTAGGGGTTCGATTCCATGTTTATAAGAAAAAAGTAAATACAAAATGTATAATGTTGGGATACTACAACCTTAGCCCTTACATCCACAAAAATACCCTTTACCCTCTCACCAACTAAAGAACACAAGTGACATCGATAGCCATACAATAAATATATATAAAAAATAACGAAAAAATAATCTAAAGCGGCTTATCACTACAGTAGACTTTGGCGCCAACTCTTTTTTTCTTTACTTTTATATTTTAATAAAGTTCTATTTTTTTATCTTTTTTATACTTTCTTTTTTTTTTGCTTTTTTCATATTGTAAATTTTTTTATCTTTTATACTTTCTTTTTACTTTTAGGAGTACTTTTCGGCCAAGACAGGGTTTGCTACAATGTTCTCAGCTTTGCATTCAGCAAACACAACCTTGTTCTGCAGGTCTCTCAGGATCATACCCTACACAGTTCTGCCATCAACACAATATCCAACGTCCACCATGGCAGAGTTGCAAGTATTAAGATATTGGTCATTGTCATGGTTCTGGGCAGGGATTCTGCTAGGGGCAGCAGCTGAATTGGCTTGATTAAATTCAATGACAAAATCCATAGCAGACAGACCAATGTGGATCGGATTGGTTCCTAGCATACCATATGTTCCAAATGACTACACAAAACCATTAGGCACCTATTGAGTCATTACTAGTCAGCCAATGTTCAATCCATGAATGCAAGTTCATATTAGAGGGTATGTTAGTTCCTAAAGGGGAGGAGAACATAGCTAATTTCATGATTTGGCAGTGCATAATTATATGCTCAGAATTTTCAACATCAGAATTACAAAGGGGACAAGTAGTGTCAAGAATGATACTTTTCTTGCTAATATTCGATCTCGTTGGTAGAATGTTTTTGGCTAGCCTACAAAGGAAGTTCCTGATCTTACTTGGAAAGGGAGCCTTCCAAATCTTGGTCCACAGTTTGTCATGCTCCCTCCTATATGATCCTTGTTGACTTCTCTCCTTCACAGCCCCTGTTGCATGATAAGCTGATCTCACTGAATAGTCACCATTCTTTTCCCAATGCCAAACAATTCTGTCCTCAGGAAGTCTAAATGATAGTGGAATGCTCAGAATCTGCTTTTCTTCATAGCTGGTGAAGTTGGTGAGAATAGTGTCTCGTTTCCATCTCTTAGTGTCATAGTCAATAAGCTCCCCCACACAAGCATCTTCATTTAGAAATCTTCTAAGGCTCAATACCATAAAACCAGACTGCTCAGGCAACCAATTATCACTCTGTATTCTGACATTGCTTCCATTGACAACTTGCCACCTTGAGCCTTGAGATATAATTCCCTTGGCGCTCAAAATGTTCCTCCATGCATAGCTAGGCTGGAAGACAGGCTTTGCATCCATGAAGGAACTTCTAGGGTAGTATCTAGCCTTAACGATTCGCTCCATCAATGATCCCTCTTTAGTCACCAATCTCCAACAATGTTTGCCCAATAGTGCTCTATTAAAATCACTGAATCCTCTGAACCTCGTTCCCCCTCTATTCTTAACTTTTGATATTTTCTCCCAACTTATCCAATGCACCTTCCTAGCCTCATCACTAGATCCCCACCAAAACTTAGAAAGCATTGCTTCAATGTCATGATAGGTTCCCTCAGGGAACTTATAGCAACTCATGATGTAGTTGGGAATAGCCTGGGCTATGGATTTGATGAGTGTCTCCTTGCCAGCTCTTGATAAACATTTTTCCTTCCAACCCTTCAGTTTTTTCCAGATCTCGTCAAAGGAGAAGACTACCTTCTTGGACCTCCCAAAAGAAACTGGAAGTCCTAGGTATCTTGTGTGAGTATCCACTGTCTTTACACCCATCCTGTTACAGATCATATTCTTATCATTCTCAAGCGCATTTCGACTAGAGGAAGACTCAGACTTCCCCATATTAACCACTTGACCTGAAGCTTTCTGGTAGGTATCCAAGATTTAGAGAATCACATTAGCTTCATTAGTAAAAGTAGACTATCATCAGCAAAAAAGAGGTGTGATATTGAGGGGGCACCTCTAGCCCTCTTTCCGGGCTAAAAGAGTGGCTTGGCTGGACATTGATGAGAATTTGGTAGGATAAAGTGGAAATACACCTCATAATCAACTGAATCATGTGCACTAGATACCCCATAGAAGTTAGAGTTTGCTCCACAAATTTCCACTCAATTATGTCATAGGCTTTAGACATGTCAAGTTTCAGAGCCATAGTCCCCCTTTTTCCTTTCCTCTTCTTCTTTATCTAATGGAAGCATTCCATTCAATCAGATGAATGTCTGTGATGAGCCTGCGTTGAATGAATGCACCCTGCTCCTCATCCACCACAGAAGGAAGTGTATGCTTTAGCCTATTAGCAATACTCTTGGTCACTATCTTCATCACCACATTGCAAAGGCTAATTGGCCTAAAATCCTTAGGAGTTGAGGGGTTCTTGCATTTTGGGATGAGTACAATGAAAGTTCTTTTTATGTCTTCAGGGGATCTTTCATTGTTGAGGATGTCTAGAACCAGCTTAGAGACTGTAACATCCGCAAAATAATTAGTAGAATTATTTGGGTGTTAACCCAATTAAATTAATTTAGCACTTTGTTGCGCCCGAAAAAGTCCCCGAGGGAGAACCTTCCTCGTTCACAACTTTTCCTAAGACAATGAAGCCGCCACCAATATTTATTAAGGAAAATATTAGGAAAACCTTTTTTGGAAAAGCAGATGGCCTTTGAAAATTGAGAGGTTTGTGTTCGGGAGTCGGTTACGCACGGGGAAGGTGTTAGCACCCCACACGTCCTCTCTACTGAGAGGGAACCTTTAATTAAATGTGTGGTTTTAGTGTGTTGACTTGAAAATACTTAGTTTTGCCTCTCTACTTCTTATTGAAAAATTATCGATGAAAATCTTTATTTATCGTGAAAAAGAAAAGGGGGAAGAATGGTTTTTTAGAAAAAAAAACGCTTGACGGGACATGGCCCGCTCCTACGTATCTCCCGGTGCGATGGAGAACTCAAAGCTACGTAGTTCTTCTTTGTCCTTTTGAAAAGTTTTTGTTTTTTATCTTTTTAGTGAATTTTCGAAACAGGGCGAGCATTTAGTGAATGATTAAACTAACCAATGTTATGGGTAATCACCGCTAAGTACTCTTGAAAATGAGAGTCACTACCGCCAGTCAGACGAACAAAGGTTCTGATTGACTATTAGTAGCGACTCGTTTTTTATTTGCTTTTTTGAAAGTGGTTTTCGAAAGGGATTGATTGGCACGAATGATCAAACTAACAAAGGTTATGAGTGATCATCGCTTGTTGTTCTTTTGGGAAAAAGACATCGCCACCAATGGCTAGACGAACAAAGGTTCTGATTAGCCACTAGCGACGATGGGTTGAAAATGTTTTTAGAAAAGAAAAGGTTTTCGTTCTGAAAATGATCTTGGTTTGCAAAAGTGATTCTTTTTTGTTATGAAAATAACTCTTTTCTTTTTGTTATGCAAATGCTAAACTTTTATGGTTGCGCTTGACGAGAATGTGACTCGCTCCTACGTATCCCAAGTGGGAATCAAAGCGACGTAGTTCTAAGGAGTGTTTGATTGTTTTGTTGGTTTTAATTTTTGAAAGGGGTTTAAGATCAAAGCCGTACAGCTAAAGTCTCTTAAACCGGGATCGACGAGATGTCACATCTCAGTCAATCCCATATTTTTGGTATTTTTATGAGAAAAAGAAAAAGGAGAAAAATATTTTTTATGTGAACTAACATTTGTTTTAATTTTTTTTGAAATGGTTAATAGTGATAATAATAATAATAGTAATAATAATAATAAAGAATAATAACAATGATAGGAAACGCAAAGAGAAATAAATAAACAACAAAAAACTAAAAAAAAGGGGGAGGGCGCCTTATCATAAACGGGGAGTGCAAGTAGTTGAAGCAATAGGGATTGATACCATAAAACGTGGGGTGTAGCTAACATCCTAACATTCTGATCCTAAAAAAAAAAAAAACATAACTAAAGAAAGGAACATATATTGCAAACAGCAAATAAGGAAACCTAATTTCCCATTTTCACACAGTAGCGTCGTTTCCACCACAAAGAGGAGAGAGAGAGAGAAAAAAAGTTTCATGCTAAAAATGAAGAAAACAGAAAAACAGGGAGAAGGAGAGAGAAGGGTCACCGGAGAGAGAGAGATGGAAACCGACGGTGGTCACATGGTGGTGGCGATGATGGAGGCGGCGGTTGTGGGGGTGGCTTCGATGGTGGTTGTTGCGTTTTGGGGTGGTGAGAGACGCGGTGGTTCACGGTGGTCCGATGGTGACACGGCGGTGAAAGGGGGTTGCGTCGTGGTGGCTGTGGGTGGAGAGAAAGAAACGGAGGTCGGAGATGGTTTTGTGGTTGTGCGAGGAGAGAGAAACGCAGACTGAGAGGAGAGAGGGCGGTGGCTGTGGGCGGATGGTTCTGGTGGTGAACGGTTTGGGGGGTGCGGTGGCCGGCCGTGAGAAGGAAGAGAGGAGAGAGAGGGACGGCGGGCGGTGGAGAGAGAGAGGGAGAACCGAAGGGAGAGAGAGAGAAAAGGGGATGCGCGGTGGTGGATGGGTGGTTCGGCCGGAGGTTGCCGGAACTGGTGGTGGCCGGAGGTTGCCGGAACTGGTGGTGGCCGGAGGTTGTTTCTCCCTTTTTTATTTCCTCTGTTTCTATATTCTTTTTCTCCTTGTTTTTTCTTCTTTTCTCTTTGCTGTGTGATGTTGTGTTATTGTTAGTTTTTTTTGGTGTTTCCCAGCGCCCCTACAGTCCCCCTCCCCCTCCCTTTGCTTGCTGTTTTTTCTCTCTTTTCCTTTTTTTTTTTTCTGTTCTCTATTCAGGCTTGCTATATAGTCTCTCCATTTTGTTTTGTTCCTCAGCCAGCTATAAGCATTTGAGATGTCCCTTTCAATTTCTTAATCTATGATGCTGAGCTCTCTGCTATTCTGTTATGGCCACTGACTTCTGCCCATTTGCTGTGTTTATGTTTGAGCTGTAATAGGGAGCAGAGACTTATTGGGCAAGAGCTAGAAATGGGTAAAAAAATTTCAAAGGGAGTTAAAGAGGACATTATCTTGAGCTTCTAAAGGGAAGAGAAAAACTTGATGCTATATCACGTGAAAGGGAGAAAGCCAGCACATTTTGACTCTATCTTTTTTTTAATTTTTTAATTAATGTAAACAAAACCATGTATCTATTTCTATTTTTATTTTATATTGTTTAAAAAAACTTGCAGTTAAATAAAAGTTAGAAATAAAACTGATGAAAGATTTGTTTAATTAACTTTTTTTAATAACAAAGAAATAAGCTCTACTAACAATAAAAGAAATCACTCAAAACTGCTAACGAACACTAAATGACACGTGCCGACAATTAAAACCTCAACATGCCCAAGAAGCAATATTTTTGATTTTAAGAATCATGGGTATGCGAATGCAAAGCTTTGGTGTTTGATGACATGGAATGCTCATGTATTTTAATGGAATGACATGCAAAGGAAAACTTTCTCTTCTTTGCCCTTTTTTTTTATGAAATGGGAATATTGCTATAAAATGATGAATAACATGAAATGATGAATGACATGGGATGTTCTAGCTTTCTTTTCTTCTATGAGATGCAAGTATTGATGTGATGTAACTGTATTGCTTGGATGTTTGATGGGATGATGAATTTTGGTTCTTTTTGTTTTATGGAATGCAAACATTGCTATGATGTAGACGACATTGAATGTTTTTGTTTGTTTTCTTTTTTTGGCATGGGGACCTTAGGATTCTTGAGTGATCAATCCAAGTGTCCTATCTTGATGACTATTTCGAATGTACATTCGACTTAGTCTCCTATTTATTGAAAATGATTTTGTATTTTGAGACTTGATTTGATGTCTGATGCAATGATGATGAATGCTTGGTTTGCTAGAATGAAAGCAGTAAATGAACACTTGGCGTGCTGATAAGGAAGCCGTAAATGAACACTTGGCGTGTGTCATACCCCAATTTTGTCCGGCTTAGGTCCAAACCCTAATTTTCCACACAAAAATAAATTATGCATTGCATTTTAGGTCCTAGAAACCATTCCAAAGTTTTTGAAAGCATTTTTAGGGCTAGAATGCACTTTTTGGGAAACTAGAGTTTTTAGGGTCAAAAAGGGCGTTTTGGTCATTTATCACTGAAGGTCTATGACTTTTAGTAGCTGAGAGATGAGTGTTTCAAAACATGCATGGTGCATCAAAATAGTTTTGAAAAATATTTTGGTTGAGGGCTTGAAATTAAAATCCTATATTTTTACAAAGATAATGGATTATGGTAATAGATTATGTGCCTGAATGTTTTCAGAGCACATAATCGATTACTCTCCTATCTTTACTAAAGCAAATAATCGATTGTTTCCTTATTTACAACAATAAATCGATTATCCTAATCATTTAGGAAGCAAATAATCGATTAGCCCTCATTTGCACATCACACATAATCGATTATGAAGCAAATGGAAGTTTCCATATTTATCAAATAAATCGATTACTCCCTTCTTGTAACTAAGCATATAATCGATTACCACCTTTTTGGGAAGGTTGATAATCGATTATACACTTGTTTTTCCTTCACACATAATCGATTATCCACTCAAAAATCAATGAGCCAATAATCGATTACATCTCCCAAGTTATTTCCAACATAATCGATTACTCCGTTTCCTAAAATAGATCAAATCTGATTTCCTATAAATAGGAAGCTCATTTTTCATTTCAAAGGGGGAGGACATCACACAAGATCAGAGAGAAGAATTGCTACACACATTTTTCACGAGATCTGACACACATTTTTCACGAGATCTGAGAGACTTTTTCACGAGATCTGAGGGGCATTTTCACGAGATCAGAGAGAAAACTCATTTTTCGAAATCTCTCACATTTTAGAAAAGCTCTTCTACGCTTTATTTTTTTTTTCGCTCTATTCGTTCCGTTGGTCCGTCGGAGTCGATCTTCTGCAAGAGTTAGTCGGGATTTGCGTTCTTCAGATCTGTAATATCTGTCTTCATCAGAGGTATTTCAGTCTTTTCATTTGTTAATATTTAGTTATTGTGATCCATGTGATTTAACTTAGCTATAGCGCTTATCTACTCGTTCTTGTATATTATCGTCCATTGCTGATGACGAACCATATGATTCCCACTCATGCCTAGTGCATCATGTTCTAAGTGGTGAAGATGGTCTCGGGTGATTCAGCTTGCCACTTTCAAACCCTTTCAAAAACATTTTTTATTTAGAACTACGTCGCTTTGATTCCCGTTTGGGATACGTAGGAGCGAGCCACGTCCTCGTCAAGCGCAACAAATAAAAATTATTTTCATCCCCCTAAACCAATCATTTTCATAAAGCAAACAAAAATCATTTTTCAAACCCATTGTTGCTAGTAGCTCATCAGAGCCTCTGTTCGTTTAGCTATTAGTGACAATGTCCTTTTCTCCTAAAAATAATAAACGACGATCCATCATAACTTTTGTTAGTTTGATCATCGTACAAATCAATCTCTTTCAAAAATCATTTTCAAAAACATAATAAAAACAAGTTGTTATCAATAGTCCATCAGAACCTTTGTTCGTTTGACTAGCGGTACAACTCTTTTTGAGCATTTAGCAGTGATTCATCATAGCCTCTGCTAGTTTAATCATTTGCTAATGCTCGTCCTATTTCAAAAAAAAACTCACTAAAAAAGATAACAAACAAAAACTTTTCAAAAAGAACCTAGAACTACGTCGCCTTTGATTCTCCACCCGGAGATACGTAGGAGCAAGGCCACGCCCCTGTCAAGTGCAAAAATAAACAATTTCTAAATTAAAAAAAATACAAACACATCTCTTTCATAAAACAAAAATCAAAAATCTTATTTTCAAAGTAGGGGATTAAGTCGGTCGTCCGGCCGGGTTAATCATCGTTTTAGGATAAGTGAACTGTGGTCCTTCAGAGCCCCAGCGCTCCTTCAGCCCCCAGCGGCCCTTCAGACCCCCAGTGGTCCTTCAACACAGATCACACAATCCTAAGACCCCTATATTTAAAAAACACCAACACACAAACATTTTCTACCCAAGAACTACGTAGCTTTGAATTCTCCATCGCACCGGGAGATACGTAGGAGCAGGCCATGTCTCGTCAAGCACTTTTCCTAAAAAACTTTTTTTTTCCCCCATCTTTCACCAAAAATAAAATTTTTGTTAAGTTTTCCCATTCATCTGCAAACAAGAAATAAATAGGCAAATCTAGGTATTTTTCAAATCAAACGTTAAAACCACACATTTAATTAGAGGTTCCCTTTCGGTAGAAAGGACGTGCGCGGTGCTAATACCTTCCTCGTGCGTAACCGACCCCCGAACCTATATCTCTAGTTTTCGAAAGACCATCCGCCTTGTCCAAAAGACCTTTTTTCAATGTTTTGGTCTCAAAATTAAAATATTGGTGGCGGCTCCATAATTTTTCCACGTTGTACATAGAGAAACCCAAGCCGGGATTTTTCGGGGTGCAACAGCTGGCGACTCCACTGGGGACACTTTTTTTAAAAGACGAGGGTCAAGCCTAACTAATTAAAATGTGTGGTTTAATGTATTGTTGATTTGATTAACACCTTGTTTGCCTTTCTTTCTTATCATTGATTGTAGGCATATGCATTAGTCTTCTTTGATGTTCCCTATCTCTTCTTTTAATCCTTTTCTTTTTATATGTTTATGCGCATGCATTCTTCCAACCCCCATGTTCCCTTCTTTCTTTGCTCCTTTTCTTCAAGGTAAGCTCATGCATATTCCCCAATTCTATCATGTTCCCTCTTCTTTGCTCCCTTTCCTGAGGTAAGTAGTGCATTGTTGTTGGCACCCTAGATTAGTTGTATTTGATTGGTATTGAACCCTAGGGTAGACGACATGTTATTGCTTTCTATTGTCTGGATTGTCTGGATTTTCATTTGCAGGTGAGGTAGTTTTTAAGGAAATGCCCTTCGCACACATACTTATACCTTGAGGCCATATGATTAGAGAAAGAGACCATAACCCAGGTCTGTTAGGATACCATAGGATGAGTGGATTCGAGTAGTAGGAGCCCATCAGGACCTTTGTCCGTTTGGCTACTTGCGAAAGTTTCAACCAGAGTTGTGCTCTTACATGATGCCTCACATCTAGCAGTTTGCTGCATTTGTGGGGAGTTTTGTGAAAGGGACTGTAGCTCTGGTGGCCTTGTGAGGGAATGAATAGAGCTACATGGGAGGATTACCCTTTAAATTGCCTTAGATCATAGGTCTCACCTCTTTTTAGGTCACAAGGGCTTTTCCAAAATTGTGTGTTGCATTATTACATCTAGTTTAGTTCATTTCCGCCAACGTTTTTTGAAAAAAAAACAACAAAATCAAAAATAGAATATGTTTTTCCTTCTCTTTCATAAACGCCTATATGAGGTGGCATATAGTGTGAAAATTTTCAAATCGCCACCTGTAAATATCCTCTTTCTGCAAAAACACAAAAAAAGCACCCTTGCATCATCGCGTCATTGCATCACTGCATCATTGCATCATTTGCATTGCATAAAATTCCAATTTTGAGAAAAAACCATTCATCTTGCAATCCCTTTCATTACAAAAAACAATTATCATCTGCATAGCATAAGCATTTCATGTATAATCATGCAAAATACCCTCGTCAAGTTCATCCAAGACGAGGCATTCATGCATAAGCATTATTTCAAAAGAAAGACACAGTAGAACTACGTAAGCTTTGATTCCTCATTACAATGGGGATACGTAGGATCGGGTCATACCCCGTCAAGCACATTTTTCTAAAACCTTTTCTCCAATAAATCATTTGCATCATACTTGCATATCATAATTTGCTCATTCATTCATTGCATAAAATAAGAGTTGTGATGAGAAGCGAGACGTTCTTGCGAAACAATCATCCTTTTTGAAAAAGTTTGTCCTTACTTGGTTGCAAACTCAAGGTGTTCCAAGGCACTCAGTTTTTTTCAATAGCTCATTTGCATTTCTTTCAAAAGCACTGCATCCCATCCATTCTATGACAAAAGACTGAAATAGTGTGTCAAAGAAAAAAAAAAAAAACAAATTTTTAACTGATGTTAACTCTCTGTGAAGCATTCTTCTAATGAGCGTGCATGCTATGAGTACATTCTCTTGTTTGAGTCCGTTGGTTTTCCTCCCTTACCACAGTTTCCCGTCCAAGTCTAGTCCCGCCCCGTCCACCCATAAAGTGCATATTCGCCCCATCAGTGCGTATTTGACTTTTGGTTCAAGTCCTCCATGCTGGGGCAAGTCTGTGATCATTAAAATCCCCTTGATTAATATCATTTTCCTTCAGTGCAAGTCTCTCCAAAAAAAAAAATAATAATAATATAATAAATAAGAAAACAAGCTCGCTAGGTTGAAAACCCGCAAAGGGCGGCCTAGGCAAAAAGGAGCGCCCGGTGGACTGAAAACTTGCAAAGAGCGGTCCAGGCAAAAATTAGGGCACAAAAAAAAAGGAACAAGAGCAAACACATAAAGATAGATAAACTATTGTTCTAAAGTTAAGTCTTATAGAAATAAGCAATCAGGATTTGAAATGAAGTTTGGCCATCTCCTCAAAAACCCCAAAATCCCAGAAAGTCCCTTTCCTACCCACCTTGAGCCAAGAAAAACCAAAATCCAAAAATCACCCTAGACAAGGATCACCCCAAATAAAAAAACTGTGCATCACTTTTTATCAGCTCACCCGAGTCAAAGAAGGAAAAGAATCATAAAACAAAAAGAAAAAAAAGGAAAAAAAGAGAAAATCAAAAAAAGGGGGATTCAAAAATGAAAATCCCAAAACAAAAGAAAATGGTGAGCTGGTACATGTTACCACAAAGTACAAGAGATCCTTGTCTAAATAAACCTTCAAACACTTCATCATTCCAACGCCTGATTCCATAAACCTTCAAACACTTCCTTTGGCCTCAACATCAAACCCCTTAGTCATTCTACCATGAGACACGAATTTGCTTTAACAGAGCCCAAACAAGCCCAATAACCATCTTCCTCATAGACCATTAACCGTCAATCAACGCCGAACAAAACTCATCCTCCCATTAGCCTCAAACACTTCATTAAGCCTAACCCTCCTTCCTCCACAAAACACCACAATCCCGAAAAGTCCATTCCGATCAATGACCGGTTGCTTTTGTTCACTCAAATTCTAATCTTAGGACGAACAAGCTTATCTATGTACAATGTGTTTGCTCAAAAGAAAAAAAAAACGATCAGAAAAAAGAAAGCTGATCAAGAAAGAATGAACCCTCAGAAAAAAGAGAACTGAGGAAACAAAAACAAACAGTCAGAAAAAAGAAAGCTGACAAAATAAAAAAAAGAGGGACTTGCACTCCAAAACATATTCAAGATGCATTAAAACAAGGTTTAGTGATCACCAGGTAAGGATTCTTTCGCACCAAAAGTCAAGACATCAGTAGAGAACCAAAGATTTGCACTGAGAATACCACTCGGACCCAAAAGTTGGGGCATTGTCTTCACCACCCACACACCCTAGTCTTGGGAAAGTCTGTTCAATGCCCATCCCATGCCACTCCAGTTGTCAATGTCATTCCAAAGCGGGGCAAGTGCATTCCCATTCCTTCACCTCATTCATTCCCTCACCGGGGCAATCTCTCAACTCACTATCCTAAACAAGACCCTGTCATTCTGATTGGGGCAGCTTTGTCCTTGTTATGACTGGGGCAACATCAAATTCTGTGGGTTGAAGCAAAACCCCTTTCATTCCAGCTTTCATCCCAAGAGCCGAAGCATTCCCAATTCATCATCTTCTACACCCCTAGTTGTTGTCACCACTAGACAGGGGCAAACTATTCACTCATCAAAGACCTGAATTGGGGCAATCTTGTATCTCTTGATCCCTCACAAGCTTCGGCAATAGCCATGTCGGTCATTCCTTCACTTGCCTTAAAAGTCCATGCCATAAACCAATCCCAAGTTAACGGACTCACTCATTCACATTTACACCCCTATGCATGCTTACTAGATAATGCTTCAAAGGGAGAGAACACAAGTTAGTCATGCGATATTTAAGATTCAGTCGTCATTGGAAGGAAGAGAAAACAAGTGAGCTTGTTTGTAAATAAAATCTTGAGAACACCGGAGTTTGAATCAAATTCCATTTTTTCTCAACAAAATGGTCAATAATCATCTCAATTCCTTGCATTCAAAGTCTTGCATCTCATCATCACAAAAATGTTTAATCATTCATATCCTATTTTTCGCCTCATGCATTTAGGCGTTGCATTTTGTTTATCATAGTTTGCATCGTGCCAACATCATCAAAAGCAACAAAAAGAAGCAACGGATAAAAGCAAAAAAGAATCTTCCATCTCATTCCATCAAGCATCAAAGCATTGCATCATCCCGTGTCATAACATTTGCATCCAAGCATTTCATTCACATCATATTCACATTCGCATTTCATGCATTCATCGCATGTCATCCAAAATGCCTATGTTTCCCAATCAACCTTTTCATATCATTACACCAAAATCATAGCATTGCATGCACATGCATAACATGCCCCTTGCATAACATGCACTCATACTCCATGCACCCTTCCTTGCATCAACTAACGTATGCAGGCACCTCAATCCAACACAGCAGCATCGGTCATTTCAAATCAACCAATCAACAGCATTTGTGAGCCCTCTGTGCTCGTCCTGAGCCCTCTGTGCTCCCTCCTGAGCCCTCTGTGCTCCCTCCTGAGCCCTCTGCGCTCATCCTGAGCCCTCAGTGCTCCTTCCTTACTCCTTCTTTACTGCATTCTTTACCGCTTTATTTCCTGCTTTTGCACGCCTAGTGCCCATTTACCACTTTCTGCACGCCAAGTGCCCATTTACTTTTCTGTTTGCACGCCAAGTGCCCATTTACTTTTCTGTCTGCACGCCAAGTGCCCATTTTACCTTTTCTGTTTGCACGCCAAGTGCCCGTTTACTTTTCTGTCTGCACGCCAAGTGCCCATTTTACCTTTCTGTTTGCACGCCAAGTGCCCCTCAATTCAGTGCGGCAGCATTGAACATTTCAATCAATCAATCAACAGGATTCGTGAATCCCTTCAGGACCCAAGTGTCCCTTCAAAAGCAGACTTCACCTTGCATTCGAGCTGCGGGTAAGTCCTTCAGACCCCAAGTGGTCCTTCAGACTAGTTGTGTCAGCTTAAGACACAATGGACGTCCTTCATGGTCAACATATCAGTTCCGGATCTGATCTTGACCCATCATGGCTGCTCGGAAAAGGCCACCCCCCAAGCAGACCGTTCTACTAGTACCGTTGCTAGTTTGCGCTCCATCAGACCCATTGGTCCATCAGGCTTAGGCATGCCCATCAGACCTCGTCAGTCCTTCAGTTTAACTCCCATCAATGCGCCAAGCATCGACTGCGAATTAGACCTTCAGAGCCTTAGAGCTCCTTCAGACCTTGAGCGGTCCTTCAGAGCCTTAGTGCTCCTTCAGACCCTGAGTGGTCCTTCAGAGCCTTAGTACTCCTTCAGACCCTGAGTGGTCCTTCAGAGCCTTAGTACTCCTTCAGATCCCGAGTGGTCCGTCATTTTCTCTCTCGGTTAACGCGCCAGGTGTTAACCATTCCCCGTTTGTTCTCAAGCCCATCTTTTCAAAAAAAATAGAAAAAGAAAAAGAGGAAAATTCGGGTTTCCCCAAATAGACAAAATCGGTATAATTTCTGAATTCTTTATCTTCATTTTGCCTTGGAATATGTTTCGGCCAATTCATATTCCTCGTTAAAATTCAGATAAAGAGGGGCAGCTGTCATACCCCAATTTTGTCCGGCTTAGGTCCAAACCCTAATTTTCCACACAAAAATAAATTATGCATTGCATTTTAGGTCCTAGAAACCATTCCAAAGTTTTTGAAAGCATTTTTAGGGCTAGAATGCACTTTTTGGGAAACTAGAGTTTTTAGGGTCAAAAAGGGCGTTTTGGTCATTTATCACTGAAGGTCTATGACTTTTAGTAGCTGAGAGATGAGTGTTTCAAAACATGCATGGTGCATCAAAATAGTTTTGAAAAATATTTTGGTTGAGGGCTTGAAATTAAAATCCTATATTTTTACAAAGATAATGGATTATGGTAATAGATTATGTGCCTGAATGTTTTCAGAGCACATAATCGATTACTCTCCTATCTTTACTAAAGCAAATAATAGATTGTTTCCTTATTTACAACAATAAATCGATTATCCTAATCATTTAGGAAGCAAATAATCGATTAGCCCTCATTTGCACATCACACATAATCGATTATGAAGCAAATGGAAGTTTCCATATTTATCAAATAAATCGATTACTCCCTTCTTGTAACTAAGCATATAATCGATTACCACCTTTTTGGGAAGGTTGATAATCGATTATACACTTGTTTTTCCTTCACACATAATCGATTATCCACTCAAAAATCAATGAGCCAATAATCGATTACATCTCCCAAGTTATTTCCAACATAATCGATTACTCCGTTTCCTAAAATAGATCAAATCTGATTTCCTATAAATAGGAAGCTCATTTTTCATTTCAAAGGGGGAGGACATCACACAAGATCAGAGAGAAGAATTGCTACACACATTTTTCACGAGATCTGACACACATTTTTCACGAGATCTGAGAGACTTTTTCACGAGATCTGAGGGGCATTTTCACGAGATCAGAGAGAAAACTCATTTTTCGAAATCTCTCACATTTTAGAAAAGCTCTTCTACGCTTTATTTTTTTTTTCGCTCTATTCGTTCCGTTGGTCCGTCGGAGTCGATCTTCTGCAAGAGTTAGTCGGGATTTGCGTTCTTCAGATCTGTAATATCTGTCTTCATCAGAGGTATTTCAGTCTTTTCATTTGTTAATATTTAGTTATTGTGATCCATGTGATTTAACTTAGCTATAGCGCTTATCTACTCGTTCTTGTATATTATCGTCCATTGCTGATGACGAACCATATGATTCCCACTCATGCCTAGTGCATCATGTTCTAAGTGGTGAAGATGGTCTCGGGTGATTCAGCTTGCCACTTTCAAACCCTTTCAAAAACATTTTTTATTTAGAACTACGTCGCTTTGATTCCCGTTTGGGATACGTAGGAGCGAGCCACGTCCTCGTCAAGCGCAACAAATAAAAATTATTTTCATCCCCCTAAACCAATCATTTTCATAAAGCAAACAAAAATCATTTTTCAAACCCATTGTTGCTAGTAGCTCATCAGAGCCTCTGTTCGTTTAGCTATTAGTGACAATGTCCTTTTCTCCTAAAAATAATAAACGACGATCCATCATAACTTTTGTTAGTTTGATCATCGTACAAATCAATCTCTTTCAAAAATCATTTTCAAAAACATAATAAAAACAAGTTGTTATCAATAGTCCATCAGAACCTTTGTTCGTTTGACTAGCGGTACAACTCTTTTTGAGCATTTAGCAGTGATTCATCATAGCCTCTGCTAGTTTAATCATTTGCTAATGCTCGTCCTATTTCAAAAAAAAACTCACTAAAAAAGATAACAAACAAAAACTTTTCAAAAAGAACCTAGAACTACGTCGCCTTTGATTCTCCACCCGGAGATACGTAGGAGCAAGGCCACGCCCCTGTCAAGTGCAAAAATAAACAATTTCTAAATTAAAAAAAATACAAACACATCTCTTTCATAAAACAAAAATCAAAAATCTTATTTTCAAAGTAGGGGATTAAGTCGGTCGTCCGGCCGGGTTAATCATCGTTTTAGGATAAGTGAACTGTGGTCCTTCAGAGCCCCAGCGCTCCTTCAGCCCCCAGCGGCCCTTCAGACCCCCAGTGGTCCTTCAACACAGATCACACAATCCTAAGACCCCTATATTTAAAAAACACCAACACACAAACATTTTCTACCCAAGAACTACGTAGCTTTGAATTCTCCATCGCACCGGGAGATACGTAGGAGCGGGCCATGTCTCGTCAAGCACTTTTCCTAAAAAACTTTTTTTTTCCCCCATCTTTCACCAAAAATAAAATTTTTGTTAAGTTTTCCCATTCATCTGCAAACAAGAAATAAATAGGCAAATCTAGGTATTTTTCAAATCAAACGTTAAAACCACACATTTAATTAGAGGTTCCCTTTCGGTAGAAAGGACGTGCGCGGTGCTAATACCTTCCTCGTGCGTAACCGACCCCCGAACCTATATCTCTAGTTTTCGAAAGACCATCCGCCTTGTCCAAAAGACCTTTTTTCAATGTTTTGGTCTCAAAATTAAAATATTGGTGGCGGCTCCATAATTTTTCCACGTTGTACATAGAGAAACCCAAGCCGGGATTTTTCGGGGTGCAACAGCTGGCGACTCCACTGGGGACACTTTTTTTAAAAGACGAGGGTCAAGCCTAACTAATTAAAATGTGTGGTTTAATGTATTGTTGATTTGATTAACACCTTGTTTGCCTTTCTTTCTTATCATTGATTGTAGGCATATGCATTAGTCTTCTTTGATGTTCCCTATCTCTTCTTTTAATCCTTTTCTTTTTATATGTTTATGCGCATGCATTCTTCCAACCCCCATGTTCCCTTCTTTCTTTGCTCCTTTTCTTCAAGGTAAGCTCATGCATATTCCCCAATTCTATCATGTTCCCTCTTCTTTGCTCCCTTTCCTGAGGTAAGTAGTGCATTGTTGTTGGCACCCTAGATTAGTTGTATTTGATTGGTATTGAACCCTAGGGTAGACGACATGTTATTGCTTTCTATTGTCTGGATTGTCTGGATTTTCATTTGCAGGTGAGGTAGTTTTTAAGGAAATGCCCTTCGCACACATACTTATACCTTGAGGCCATATGATTAGAGAAAGAGACCATAACCCAGGTCTGTTAGGATACCATAGGATGAGTGGATTCGAGTAGTAGGAGCCCATCAGGACCTTTGTCCGTTTGGCTACTTGCGAAAGTTTCAACCAGAGTTGTGCTCTTACATGATGCCTCACATCTAGCAGTTTGCTGCATTTGTGGGGAGTTTTGTGAAAGGGACTGTAGCTCTGGTGGCCTTGTGAGGGAATGAATAGAGCTACATGGGAGGATTACCCTTTAAATTGCCTTAGATCATAGGTCTCACCTCTTTTTAGGTCACAAGGGCTTTTCCAAAATTGTGTGTTGCATTATTACATCTAGTTTAGTTCATTTCCGCCAACGTTTTTTGAAAAAAAAAACAACAAAATCAAAAATAGAATATGTTTTTCCTTCTCTTTCATAAACGCCTATATGAGGTGGCATATAGTGTGAAAATTTTCAAATCGCCACCTGTAAATATCCTCTTTCTGCAAAAACACAAAAAAAGCACCCTTGCATCATCGCGTCATTGCATCACTGCATCATTGCATCATTTGCATTGCATAAAATTCCAATTTTGAGAAAAAACCATTCATCTTGCAATCCCTTTCATTACAAAAAACAATTATCATCTGCATAGCATAAGCATTTCATGTATAATCATGCAAAATACCCTCGTCAAGTTCATCCAAGACGAGGCATTCATGCATAAGCATTATTTCAAAAGAAAGACACAGTAGAACTACGTAAGCTTTGATTCCTCATTACAATGGGGATACGTAGGATCGGGTCATACCCCGTCAAGCACATTTTTCTAAAACCTTTTCTCCAATAAATCATTTGCATCATACTTGCATATCATAATTTGCTCATTCATTCATTGCATAAAATAAGAGTTGTGATGAGAAGCGAGACGTTCTTGCGAAACAATCATCCTTTTTGAAAAAGTTTGTCCTTACTTGGTTGCAAACTCAAGGTGTTCCAAGGCACTCAGTTTTTTTCAATAGCTCATTTGCATTTCTTTCAAAAGCACTGCATCCCATCCATTCTATGACAAAAGACTGAAATAGTGTGTCAAAGAAAAAAAAAAAAAAACAAATTTTTAACTGATGTTAACTCTCTGTGAAGCATTCTTCTAATGAGCGTGCATGCTATGAGTACATTCTCTTGTTTGAGTCCGTTGGTTTTCCTCCCTTACCACAGTTTCCCGTCCAAGTCTAGTCCCGCCCCGTCCACCCATAAAGTGCATATTCTCCCCATCAGTGCGTATTTGACTTTTGGTTCAAGTCCTCCATGCTGGGGCAAGTCTGTGATCATTAAAATCCCCTTGATTAATATCATTTTCCTTCAGTGCAAGTCTCTCCAAAAAAATAATAATAATAATATAATAAATAAGAAAACAAGCTCGCTAGGTTGAAAACCCGCAAAGGGCGGCCTAGGCAAAAAGGAGCGCCCGGTGGACTGAAAACTTGCAAAGAGCGGTCCAGGCAAAAATTAGGGCACAAAAAAAAAGGAACAAGAGCAAACACATAAAGATAGATAAACTATTGTTCTAAAGTTAAGTCTTATAGAAATAAGCAATCAGGATTTGAAATGAAGTTTGGCCATCTCCTCAAAAACCCCAAAATCCCAGAAAGTCCCTTTCCTACCCACCTTGAGCCAAGAAAAACCAAAATCCAAAAATCACCCTAGACAAGGATCACCCCAAATAAAAAAACTGTGCATCACTTTTTATCAGCTCACCCGAGTCAAAGAAGGAAAAGAATCATAAAACAAAAAGAAAAAAAAGGAAAAAAAGAGAAAATCAAAAAAAGGGGGATTCAAAAATGAAAATCCCAAAACAAAAGAAAATGGTGAGCTGGTACATGTTACCACAAAGTACAAGAGATCCTTGTCTAAATAAACCTTCAAACACTTCATCATTCCAACGCCTGATTCCATAAACCTTCAAACACTTCCTTTGGCCTCAACATCAAACCCCTTAGTCATTCTACCATGAGACACGAATTTGCTTTAACAGAGCCCAAACAAGCCCAATAACCATCTTCCTCATAGACCATTAACCGTCAATCAACGCCGAACAAAACTCATCCTCCCATTAGCCTCAAACACTTCATTAAGCCTAACCCTCCTTCCTCCACAAAACACCACAATCCCGAAAAGTCCATTCCGATCAATGACCGGTTGCTTTTGTTCACTCAAATTCTAATCTTAGGACGAACAAGCTTATCTATGTACAATGTGTTTGCTCAAAAGAAAAAAAAAACGATCAGAAAAAAGAAAGCTGATCAAGAAAGAATGAACCCTCAGAAAAAAGAGAACTGAGGAAACAAAAACAAACAGTCAGAAAAAAGAAAGCTGACAAAATAAAAAAAAGAGGGACTTGCACTCCAAAACATATTCAAGATGCATTAAAACAAGGTTTAGTGATCACCAGGTAAGGATTCTTTCGCACCAAAAGTCAAGACATCAGTAGAGAACCAAAGATTTGCACTGAGAATACCACTCGGACCCAAAAGTTGGGGCATTGTCTTCACCACCCACACACCCTAGTCTTGGGAAAGTCTGTTCAATGCCCATCCCATGCCACTCCAGTTGTCAATGTCATTCCAAAGCGGGGCAAGTGCATTCCCATTCCTTCACCTCATTCATTCCCTCACCGGGGCAATCTCTCAACTCACTATCCTAAACAAGACCCTGTCATTCTGATTGGGGCAGCTTTGTCCTTGTTATGACTGGGGCAACATCAAATTCTGTGGGTTGAAGCAAAACCCCTTTCATTCCAGCTTTCATCCCAAGAGCCGAAGCATTCCCAATTCATCATCTTCTACACCCCTAGTTGTTGTCACCACTAGACAGGGGCAAACTATTCACTCATCAAAGACCTGAATTGGGGCAATCTTGTATCTCTTGATCCCTCACAAGCTTCGGCAATAGCCATGTCGGTCATTCCTTCACTTGCCTTAAAAGTCCATGCCATAAACCAATCCCAAGTTAACGGACTCACTCATTCACATTTACACCCCTATGCATGCTTACTAGATAATGCTTCAAAGGGAGAGAACACAAGTTAGTCATGCGATATTTAAGATTCAGTCGTCATTGGAAGGAAGAGAAAACAAGTGAGCTTGTTTGTAAATAAAATCTTGAGAACACCGGAGTTTGAATCAAATTCCATTTTTTCTCAACAAAATGGTCAATAATCATCTCAATTCCTTGCATTCAAAGTCTTGCATCTCATCATCACAAAAATGTTTAATCATTCATATCCTATTTTTCGCCTCATGCATTTAGGCGTTGCATTTTGTTTATCATAGTTTGCATCGTGCCAACATCATCAAAAGCAACAAAAAGAAGCAACGGATAAAAGCAAAAAAGAATCTTCCATCTCATTCCATCAAGCATCAAAGCATTGCATCATCCCGTGTCATAACATTTGCATCCAAGCATTTCATTCACATCATATTCACATTCGCATTTCATGCATTCATCGCATGTCATCCAAAATGCCTATGTTTCCCAATCAACCTTTTCATATCATTACACCAAAATCATAGCATTGCATGCACATGCATAACATGCCCCTTGCATAACATGCACTCATACTCCATGCACCCTTCCTTGCATCAACTAACGTATGCAGGCACCTCAATCCAACACAGCAGCATCGGTCATTTCAAATCAACCAATCAACAGCATTTGTGAGCCCTCTGTGCTCGTCCTGAGCCCTCTGTGCTCCCTCCTGAGCCCTCTGTGCTCCCTCCTGAGCCCTCTGCGCTCATCCTGAGCCCTCAGTGCTCCTTCCTTACTCCTTCTTTACTGCATTCTTTACCGCTTTATTTCCTGCTTTTGCACGCCTAGTGCCCATTTACCACTTTCTGCACGCCAAGTGCCCATTTACTTTTCTGTTTGCACGCCAAGTGCCCATTTACTTTTCTGTCTGCACGCCAAGTGCCCATTTTACCTTTTCTGTTTGCACGCCAAGTGCCCGTTTACTTTTCTGTCTGCACGCCAAGTGCCCATTTTACCTTTCTGTTTGCACGCCAAGTGCCCCTCAATTCAGTGCGGCAGCATTGAACATTTCAATCAATCAATCAACAGGATTCGTGAATCCCTTCAGGACCCAAGTGTCCCTTCAAAAGCAGACTTCACCTTGCATTCGAGCTGCGGGTAAGTCCTTCAGACCCCAAGTGGTCCTTCAGACTAGTTGTGTCAGCTTAAGACACAATGGACGTCCTTCATGGTCAACATATCAGTTCCGGATCTGATCTTGACCCATCATGGCTGCTCGGAAAAGGCCACCCCCCAAGCAGACCGTTCTACTAGTACCGTTGCTAGTTTGCGCTCCATCAGACCCATTGGTCCATCAGGCTTAGGCATGCCCATCAGACCTCGTCAGTCCTTCAGTTTAACTCCCATCAATGCGCCAAGCATCGACTGCGAATTAGACCTTCAGAGCCTTAGAGCTCCTTCAGACCTTGAGCGGTCCTTCAGAGCCTTAGTGCTCCTTCAGACCCTGAGTGGTCCTTCAGAGCCTTAGTACTCCTTCAGACCCTGAGTGGTCCTTCAGAGCCTTAGTACTCCTTCAGATCCCGAGTGGTCCGTCATTTTCTCTCTCGGTTAACGCGCCAGGTGTTAACCATTCCCCGTTTGTTCTCAAGCCCATCTTTTCAAAAAAAATAGAAAAAGAAAAAGAGGAAAATTCGGGTTTCCCCAAATAGACAAAATCGGTATAATTTCTGAATTCTTTATCTTCATTTTGCCTTGGAATATGTTTCGGCCAATTCATATTCCTCGTTAAAATTCAGATAAAGAGGGGCAGCTGTCATACCCCAATTTTGTCCGGCTTAGGTCCAAACCCTAATTTTCCACACAAAAATAAATTATGCATTGCATTTTAGGTCCTAGAAACCATTCCAAAGTTTTTGAAAGCATTTTTAGGGCTAGAATGCACTTTTTGGGAAACTAGAGTTTTTAGGGTCAAAAAGGGCGTTTTGGTCATTTATCACTGAAGGTCTATGACTTTTAGTAGCTGAGAGATGAGTGTTTCAAAACATGCATGGTGCATCAAAATAGTTTTGAAAAATATTTTGGTTGAGGGCTTGAAATTAAAATCCTATATTTTTACAAAGATAATGGATTATGGTAATAGATTATGTGCCTGAATGTTTTCAGAGCACATAATCGATTACTCTCCTATCTTTACTAAAGCAAATAATCGATTGTTTCCTTATTTACAACAATAAATCGATTATCCTAATCATTTAGGAAGCAAATAATCGATTAGCCCTCATTTGCACATCACACATAATCGATTATGAAGCAAATGGAAGTTTCCATATTTATCAAATAAATCGATTACTCCCTTCTTGTAACTAAGCATATAATCGATTACCACCTTTTTGGGAAGGTTGATAATCGATTATACACTTGTTTTTCCTTCACACATAATCGATTATCCACTCAAAAATCAATGAGCCAATAATCGATTACATCTCCCAAGTTATTTCCAACATAATCGATTACTCCGTTTCCTAAAATAGATCAAATCTGATTTCCTATAAATAGGAAGCTCATTTTTCATTTCAAAGGGGGAGGACATCACACAAGATCAGAGAGAAGAATTGCTACACACATTTTTCACGAGATCTGACACACATTTTTCACGAGATCTGAGAGACTTTTTCACGAGATCTGAGGGGCATTTTCACGAGATCAGAGAGAAAACTCATTTTTCGAAATCTCTCACATTTTAGAAAAGCTCTTCTACGCTTTATTTTTTTTTTTCGCTCTATTCGTTCCGTTGGTCCGTCGGAGTCGATCTTCTGCAAGAGTTAGTCGGGATTTGCGTTCTTCAGATCTGTAATATCTGTCTTCATCAGAGGTATTTCAGTCTTTTCATTTGTTAATATTTAGTTATTGTGATCCATGTGATTTAACTTAGCTATAGCGCTTATCTACTCGTTCTTGTATATTATCGTCCATTGCTGATGACGAACCATATGATTCCCACTCATGCCTAGTGCATCATGTTCTAAGTGGTGAAGATGGTCTCGGGTGATTCAGCTTGCCACTTTCAAACCCTTTCAAAAACATTTTTTATTTAGAACTACGTCGCTTTGATTCCCGTTTGGGATACGTAGGAGCGAGCCACGTCCTCGTCAAGCGCAACAAATAAAAATTATTTTCATCCCCCTAAACCAATCATTTTCATAAAGCAAACAAAAATCATTTTTCAAACCCATTGTTGCTAGTAGCTCATCAGAGCCTCTGTTCGTTTAGCTATTAGTGACAATGTCCTTTTCTCCTAAAAATAATAAACGACGATCCATCATAACTTTTGTTAGTTTGATCATCGTACAAATCAATCTCTTTCAAAAATCATTTTCAAAAACATAATAAAAACAAGTTGTTATCAATAGTCCATCAGAACCTTTGTTCGTTTGACTAGCGGTACAACTCTTTTTGAGCATTTAGCAGTGATTCATCATAGCCTCTGCTAGTTTAATCATTTGCTAATGCTCGTCCTATTTCAAAAAAAAACTCACTAAAAAAGATAACAAACAAAAACTTTTCAAAAAGAACCTAGAACTACGTCGCCTTTGATTCTCCACCCGGAGATACGTAGGAGCAAGGCCACGCCCCTGTCAAGTGCAAAAATAAACAATTTCTAAATTAAAAAAAATACAAACACATCTCTTTCATAAAACAAAAATCAAAAATCTTATTTTCAAAGTAGGGGATTAAGTCGGTCGTCCGGCCGGGTTAATCATCGTTTTAGGATAAGTGAACTGTGGTCCTTCAGAACCCCAGCGCTCCTTCAGCCCCCAGCGGCCCTTCAGACCCCCAGTGGTCCTTCAACACAGATCACACAATCCTAAGACCCCTATATTTAAAAAACACCAACACACAAACATTTTCTACCCAAGAACTACGTAGCTTTGAATTCTCCATCGCACCGGGAGATACGTAGGAGCGGGCCATGTCTCGTCAAGCACTTTTCCTAAAAAACTTTTTTTTCCCCCATCTTTCACCAAAAATAAAATTTTTGTTAAGTTTTCCCATTCATCTGCAAACAAGAAATAAATAGGCAAATCTAGGTATTTTTCAAATCAAACGTTAAAACCACACATTTAATTAGAGGTTCCCTTTCGGTAGAAAGGACGTGCGCGGTGCTAATACCTTCCTCGTGCGTAACCGACCCCCGAACCTATATCTCTAGTTTTCGAAAGACCATCCGCCTTGTCCAAAAGACCTTTTTTCAATGTTTTGGTCTCAAAATTAAAATATTGGTGGCGGCTCCATAATTTTTCCACGTTGTACATAGAGAAACCCAAGCCGGGATTTTTCGGGGTGCAACAGCGTGCTGATGAGAAAGTAGTAAATGAAGATGAACACTTAGCGTGCTTTTAATGAACCACTTGGGACCCGAGGACATTTGAACTCCGAACTGAAGGAGCGACTGAACCCCAAACTGAAAGAGCATTTGAACTCCGAACTGAAGGAGCGACTGGGAATGAGATTTTGAGACTGACAAGTCCAGGATGACTGTCTTGAGAATTAGATTGAAGACGGACACCAGAAGTGCTGATTCTTGGAACTAGGCATGAGGATTAACATCTTGTGTTCATCCGCATTTTGCTTAGCAATGCAATGAATGACACATGTAATGCAAACATATGCCATGATTGATGTCTTGAATATTATGGAATGCTTCTGTTCTAACTTCTGTTTGTTTCTTTTTTGCTTCTTCTATGAAATGCAAACATTAATATGATGCGATGCTCTGATGTTTGATGCAATGATTTTTGTTCTTTTTCTTTTATGGACATGCTAACGTTAATATGATGCAAATGCACCGCTTTAATGTTTGAGGATTGAATGACAAAGGAATGCTTATGAAATGATGAATGATATGGAATGCTGGATGACAGGGAATGTTTCTGTTCTTTTTGTTGCTTGTTTGGAGTTTGCAAGTGAGAGTCAACACTGGATGTGCTAATGAAAAAGCAATGAATGAGAAGACATGAAACGAGGATCGCCTGGGATCAAGGGAGTAGCTTTGAATTATGGATACAAAGGTCTAGTTTATGGGTCAACATATGTCTGTATTGATCTAATGGTCTGAAGAATTTTGATGATGCAATGGCGCATGCAATGATTAGTATCATGTGGAATGGTGAATGACATGGAATGCTTTTGTGTTGCTTTTGTGGTTTCTTTTCTTTGTTTTCTTTTTGCTTTCTTTGCTTTTTCTATGAAATAACTGATGCCAAATGTGATGCTCTAATGATGAATGACATGCAATGATTTTGTTCTTTTCCTTTTTTATGAAGTGCGAACATTGATGTGATGCCAATGCAATGAAAAGATTTCTACCTTTTCTTCTTTACTATTTTCCTCTATGAAATGCAAGTGTTAATATGGTGCAACTGACGTGGAACATTTTTCTTTTTGCTTATGTGATGAATGCACAAAATGTGAAGGTGTAAATATAATGCTTTGATGCGCATGCTATAATGAATAGAGTGAGATGCGAGACTCTGAATGCAAGGAATTGAGATGACTATTGCCCATTCTGTTGAAAAATTGAATCTGATTCAAACTCCGGTGTTCTCAAGGTTTTTATTTACAAACAACCTCACTTGTTTTCTCTTTCTTTCCATGATGACTGAATTTTAGATATCACGTAATCAACTGGTGTTCTCTCTTTTGAAGCATTATCTAGTAAGCAGGCATAGGAGTGCAAATGTGAATGAATGAGTCAGTTAACTTGGAATTGGTTTAGGGCATGGACTTTTATGGCAAGTGAAGGAATGACAGACATGGTTATTGCCGAAGCTTATGAGGGATCAAGAGATACAAGATTGCCCCAATTCTGGCCTTTGATGAGTGAATAGTTTGCCCCTGTCCAGTGGTGACAACAACTAGGGGCGTAGAAGATGATGAATTGGGAATGCTTCGGCTTTTGAAATGAAAGGTGGAGCAAAAGAGATTCTGTCTCAACCCATAAAGTTTGATGTTGCCCCAGTCATAACAAGGGCAAAGCTGCCCCAATTAGAATGACCAGGTCTTGTTTAGGATAGTGAGTTGAGAGATTGCCCCGGTGAGGTTTTTATGGGAATGAATGAGGTGGAGGAATGGGAATGCACTTGCCCCACTTTGGAATGACATTGACAACTGGAGTGACATGGGGTGGGCATTGAACAGACTTTCCCAAGACTAGGGTGTGTGGGTGGTGAAGAGAATGCCCCAACTTTTGGGTCTGAGTGGTATTCTCAGTGCAAATCTTTGGTTTTCTACTGATGTCTTGACTTTTGGTGCGAAAGAATCCTTACCTGGTGATCGCTAATCCTTGTTTTAATGCATCTTGAATGTGTTTTGGAGTGCAAGTCCCTCTTTTTTTATTTTGTCAGCTTTCTTTTTTCTGACTGTTCGTTTTTGTTTTCTCAGTTCTCTTTTTTCTGAGGGTTTATTCTTTCTTGATCAGCTTTCTTTTTTCTGATCGTTTGTTTTTCTTTTGAGCAAACGCATTGTACATAGATAAGCTTGTTCGTCCTAAGATAAGAATTTGAGTGAACAAAAGCAACCGGTCATTGATCGGAATGGACTTTTCGGGATTGTGGCGTTTTGTGGAGGAAGGAGGGTTAGGCTTAATGAAGTGTTTGAGGCTAATGGGAGGATGAGTTTTGTTTGGCGTTGATTGACGGTTAATGGTCTATGAGGAAGATGGTTATTGGGCTTGTTTGGGCTCTGTTAAAGCAAATTCGTGTCTCATGGTAGAATGACTAAGGGGTTGGAAGTTTTTGAAGGCTTATGGAATCAGGTGTGGGAATGATGAAGTGTTTGAAGGTTTATTTAGACAAGGATCTCTTGTATTTTGTGGTAACATGTACCAGCTCACCACTTACATTTCTTTGGTATTTTCTTTTGTTTTGGGATTTTCATTTTTGAATCCCCCTTTTTTTGATTTTCTCTTTTCCCCTTTTTTTTGTTTTATGATTCTTTTCCTTCTTTGACTCGGGTGAGCTGATAAAAAGTGATGCACTTTTTTTATTTGGGGTGATCCTTGTCTAGGGTGATCTTGGGATTTTGGTTTTTCTTGGCTCAAGGTGGGTAGGAAAGGGACTTTCTGGGATTTTGGGGTTTTTGAGGAAATGGCCAAACTTCATTTCAAATCCCGATTGCTTATTTCTATAAGACTTAGCTTTAGAACAATAATTTATCTATCTTCATGTGTTTGCTCCTTTTTTCCTTTTTTGTGCCCTAATTTTTGCCTGGACCGCTCTTTGCGAGTTTTCAGTCCACCGGGCGCTCCTTTTTGCCTAGGCCGCCCTTTGCGGGTTTTCATCCTAGCGAGCTTGTTTTCTTGTTTATTATATTATTATTATTATTATTATTTTTTGAGAGACTTGCACTAAAGGAATATGATATTAATCAAGGGGAATTAATGATCACAGACTTGCCCCGGCATGGAGGACTTGAACCAAAAGTCAAATACGCACTGATGGGGAGAATATGCACTTTATGGGTGGACGGGGCGGGACTAGACTTGGACGGGAAACTGTGGTAAGGGAGGAAAACCAACGGACTCGAACAAGAGAATGTACTCATAGCATGCACGCTCATTAGAAGAATGCTTCACAGAGAGTTAACATCAGTTAAAAATTTGTTTTTTCTTTGATACGCTATTTCAGTCTTTTGTCATAGAATGGATGGGATGCAGTGCTTTTGAAAGAAAATGCAAATGAGCTATTGATTTGAAAAACTGAGTGTCTTGGAACACCTTGAGTTTGCAACCAAGTAAGGATAAACTTTTTCAAAAAGGATGATTGTTTCGCAAGAACGTCTCGCTTCTCATCACAACTCTTATTTTATGCAATGAATGAATGAACAAATTATGATATGCAAGTATGATGCAAATGCGTGGAGAATGACCACTCGAAGAGTGTGGCTTATTCTAAATAATTTTGTTATTTTTAATGCAAGACAAAATATGGAATGCCAATGCGAATGATGCAAGAATGATGCCCCCTTTTTTCAAAATGATTTTTGATTTTGGTTTTTTTTTATTTTTTTAGAGGCGAGACAAGGTACGAAATGCCAATGCCCCTTTTTTCTTTTGAATGATGAAAGATGCGGAAATGATGCTTTTTTCTAAATGATGATTTTTGGAGGCAAGGCAAAGTATGAAATACCAATGCCCCTTTTTTTTTTTTTTAAAGATGCATGTATGGAGGAATGATGTATTTGAACTAAAGTGATGAGGTTAATGAAATGATGGATGAATGCTACGTTTTGAATAAATTTGATGATGACTTTTGTTCATGATTATGAATGAGATGCTTTCTTGTTTTTTTGTGCAATGAAATGCATGATACTCAAAAAAACATGCGTGGGAAGACATGGTTTTTATTGAATGGAAATGCATGCAAAATGAGAGGTTAATGTATTATTTTCATGATGTGTGAAAAAGGACAACAATAATGCATGAGACGCGCTCCTAATAAGACACGATTTTTGGGCCTTTCGAGAAAATTAGGGAAAAAAGCCTTAGTGAATGGAAACGCACACGTGCGGAGAATGCACTCCTGACAAACCTAAATGAGATTGAGAAAAATGCATGTATGAATTTTATCAAGTTTTTGTTTTATGCCATGCAAATGATGCCTTTATATGAAAATGACGGCGATAATGTGACTTGACATGCATATGAAAAATAAGATGAAAACATTTTTTCGATTTTGGGAACATCACCTCTCGTAGCCCGGTAAAAGAAAAGACTATGATGATTTTTTTGAAAGTTTTGCTTTTTGTCTTTTTTGAAAATTTTGTTTTTTGTAATGCAAGGATGTATGCAAATGATGATGTGATGCAACCAATTGTCGTTACTCTGAGTAACTTGCATGAAACATTGAGTGGATCCTGACTCAATACTTCACGCAATATACTGAAATGCTTCGACATTTGGTTAACTCAAACTTATTCTCTTATTCGAAAACAAACCTCACTTGATAGGGTCAAAGTGCCTCGATATCGTAGAGTAACATCTCAAATTTGTAGTGCACAAACGAATTTGAGATATTACCCTCTGTCATTCGAAGGTGCACTTTTACTCATTGAGCTTTTACATGAAGAGCTTTTCTGTTTTTTCTTTGTTTAGAGAAGATGCATGCATTGGAAACTTTCATTTTTTCATTTTTAGTTTTGGAACATGATTCTGAAAATTATTTGGAGATGCAAATGATTTACTGGAAAAAAGAGGTTTTAGAAAAATGTGCTTGACGGGGTATGACCCGCTCCTACGTATCCCCATTGTAATGAGGAATCAAAGCTTACGTAGTTCTACTGGGTCCTTTTTTTGAAATAATGCTTATGCATGAATGCCATGTTTTGGATGAACTTGGCGAGGAGCTTTTTCCTCTTTTTGATTATAAACGAAATGCTTAAGCTATGAAGATGAGAATTGTTTTTTCATTTTTATGAAATGCAAGATGAATAATTTTTCCAAAATTGGAACTTTATTTAATGCAAATGACGCAATGATGTAATGATGCAATGATGCAGGATGCAAGATACTTCTTTTTTGAGGTTTCTGCATAAGGAGGGTATTCACAGGCGGAATTTAGAAAACTTTCACACTATATGCCACCTCATATAGGTGTTTAAGGGAAAATCATATCCTTTTTTTTTTATTTTTGAAGATCTTTGAGGGAAAAATTAGCTGGACGAAATGCAGCAATGCAGCACACAATTTGGGAAGCCTTTGTGACCTAAAAGGGGGTAGAACTTATGATCTAAGGCACTTTAGGGATAATCTTCTCATGTAGCTCTATTCACACCCTCACAAAGGCCATCAGAGCCACAGTCCCTCTCATGAAAATCCCCGTAAATGCAGCAAACTGCTAGATACGAAGCATCATAAAAGAGCACAACTCTGATTGAGACTTTCGCGAGTAGCCAAACGGACAAAGGTCCTGATGGGCTCCCACTACTCGAATCCACTCATCCTAGGGTATCCTAATAGACCTGGGTTATGGTCTCTTTTTCTAATCATATAGCCTCAAGGTACAAGTGTGTGTGTGCGAAGGGCATTTCCTTAAAAAACTACCCCACCTGCAAATGAAAATCCAGAACAGTCCAGACAATAGAAAGCAATAACATGTTGTCTACCCTAGGGTTCAATACCAATCAAATACAACTAATCTAGGGTGCCGACAATAATGCACTACTTACCTCAAGAAAGCGAGCAAAGAAGAAGGGGACATGACAAGAGAGGGGAAATATGCATGAGGGAACTAAGCATCTAATCAAAGAAGTAACTATCTATTATTTTAAACAAAAGCAAACATAGAAGAAGAATGCATATGGATGCAACATGCTTATGAAAAAGAAGAAGAATAGAGGTAAAGCAAGATGTTCAAACCAATCACACAAACCACACACTTAATTAATTAGGCTTGACCCACTTTTGAAAAAATGTTTTTTATTCCCCAGTGAAGTCGCCAGCTGTTGCGCCCGAAAAAGTCCCCGAGGGAGAACCTTCCTCGTTCACAACTTTTCCTAAGACAATGAAGCCGCCACCAATATTTATTAAGGAAAATATTAGGAAAACCTTTTTTGGAAAAGCAGATGGCCTTTGAAAATTGAGAGGTTTGTGTTCGGGAGTCGGTTACGCACGGGGAAGGTGTTAGCACCCCACACGTCCTCTCTACTGAGAGGGAACCTTTAATTAAATGTGTGGTTTTAGTGTGTTGACTTGAAAATACTTAGTTTTGCCTCTCTACTTCTTATTGAAAAATTATCGATGAAAATCTTTATTTATCGTGAAAAAGAAAAGGGGGAAGAATGGTTTTTTAGAAAAAAAAACGCTTGACGGGACATGGCCCGCTCCTACGTATCTCCCGGTGCGATGGAGAACTCAAAGCTACGTAGTTCTTCTTTGTCCTTTTGAAAAGTTTTTGTTTTTTATCTTTTTAGTGAATTTTCGAAACAGGGCGAGCATTTAGTGAATGATTAAACTAACCAATGTTATGGGTAATCACCGCTAAGTACTCTTGAAAATGAGAGTCACTACCGCCAGTCAGACGAACAAAGGTTCTGATTGACTATTAGTAGCGACTCGTTTTTTATTTGCTTTTTTGAAAGTGGTTTTCGAAAGGGATTGATTGGCACGAATGATCAAACTAACAAAGGTTATGAGTGATCATCGCTTGTTGTTCTTTTGGGAAAAAGACATCGCCACCAATGGCTAGACGAACAAAGGTTCTGATTAGCCACTAGCGACGATGGGTTGAAAATGTTTTTAGAAAAGAAAAGGTTTTCGTTCTGAAAATGATCTTGGTTTGCAAAAGTGATTCTTTTTTGTTATGAAAATAACTCTTTTCTTTTTGTTATGCAAATGCTAAACTTTTATGGTTGCGCTTGACGAGAATGTGACTCGCTCCTACGTATCCCAAGTGGGAATCAAAGCGACGTAGTTCTAAGGAGTGTTTGATTGTTTTGTTGGTTTTAATTTTTGAAAGGGGTTTAAGATCAAAGCCGTACAGCTAAAGTCTCTTAAACCGGGATCGACGAGATGTCACATCTCAGTCAATCCCATATTTTTGGTATTTTTATGAGAAAAAGAAAAAGGAGAAAAATATTTTTTATGTGAACTAACATTTGTTTTAATTTTTTTTGAAATGGTTAATAGTGATAATAATAATAATAATAGTAATAATAATAATAAAGAATAATAACAATGATAGGAAACGCAAAGAGAAATAAATAAACAACAAAAAACTAAAAAAAAGGGGGAGGGCGCCTTATCATAAACGGGGAGTGCAAGTAGTTGAAGCAATAGGGATTGATACCATAAAACGTGGGGTGTAGCTAACATCCTAACATTCTGATCCTAAAAAAAAAAAAAACATAACTAAAGAAAGGAACATATATTGCAAACAGCAAATAAGGAAACCTAATTTCCCATTTTCACACAGTAGCGTCGTTTCCACCACAAAGAGGAGAGAGAGAGAGAAAAAAAGTTTCATGCTAAAAATGAAGAAAACAGAAAAACAGGGAGAAGGAGAGAGAAGGGTCACCGGAGAGAGAGAGATGGAAACCGACGGTGGTCACATGGTGGTGGCGATGATGGAGGCGGCGGTTGTGGGGGTGGCTTCGATGGTGGTTGTTGCGTTTTGGGGTGGTGAGAGACGCGGTGGTTCACGGTGGTCCGATGGTGACACGGCGGTGAAAGGGGGTTGCGTCGTGGTGGCTGTGGGTGGAGAGAAAGAAACGGAGGTCGGAGATGGTTTTGTGGTTGTGCGAGGAGAGAGAAACGCAGACTGAGAGGAGAGAGGGCGGTGGCTGTGGGCGGATGGTTCTGGTGGTGAACGGTTTGGGGGGTGCGGTGGCCGGCCGTGAGAAGGAAGAGAGGAGAGAGAGGGACGGCGGGCGGTGGAGAGAGAGAGGGAGAACCGAAGGGAGAGAGAGAGAAAAGGGGATGCGCGGTGGTGGATGGGTGGTTCGGCCGGAGGTTGCCGGAACTGGTGGTGGCCGGAGGTTGCCGGAACTGGTGGTGGCCGGAGGTTGTTTCTCCCTTTTTTATTTCCTCTGTTTCTATATTCTTTTTCTCCTTGTTTTTTCTTCTTTTCTCTTTGCTGTGTGATGTTGTGTTATTGTTAGTTTTTTTTTGGTGTTTCCCAGCGCCCCTACAGTCCCCCTCCCCCTCCCTTTGCTTGCTGTTTTTTCTCTCTTTTCCTTTTTTTTTTTCTGTTCTCTATTCAGGCTTGCTATATAGTCTCTCCATTTTGTTTTGTTCCTCAGCCAGCTATAAGCATTTGAGATGTCCCTTTCAATTTCTTAATCTATGATGCTGAGCTCTCTGCTATTCTGTTATGGCCACTGACTTCTGCCCATTTGCTGTGTTTATGTTTGAGCTGTAATAGGGAGCAGAGACTTATTGGGCAAGAGCTAGAAATGGGTAAAAAAATTTCAAAGGGAGTTAAAGAGGACATTATCTTGAGCTTCTAAAGGGAAGAGAAAAACTTGATGCTACATCACGTGAAAGGGAGAAAGCCAGCACATTTTGACTCTATCTTTTTTTTAATTTTTTAATTAATGTAAACAAAACCATGTATCTATTTCTATTTTTATTTTATATTGTTTAAAAAAACTTGCAGTTAAATAAAAGTTAGAAATAAAACTGATGAAAGATTTGTTTAATTAACTTTTTTTAATAACAAAGAAATAAGCTCTACTAACAATAAAAGAAATCACTCAAAACTGCTAACGAACACTAAATGACACGTGCCGACAACTAAAACCTCAACATGCCCAAGAAGCAATATTTTTGATTTTTTTTTTTTTTTTTTTCAATAGAATTTGAATTAGTCGGACAAAATTGGGGTATGACACACTTGACTGATAAATTTATTGAGTGCTAAAATTATTTATTGGTTGTCATCGGATCGTTAACCGGATAATACGGGTCAAGGAAGTTTTGGAATAGAAATAAGAGATTTAGATCAATATGGTAATTGGACCACGTTACCACTTATATATATATATATATATATATATATATATATATATATATATATATATGTGTGTGTGTGTGTGTTATAAAAGAAGAGAATTAAAAAGAAAGAAAGGAAGCTCACGAGAGAAAGCAACAGAGAGGAGAAAAGAAGGAAAAGAAAAGAAAAAGGAAGAAAAAAGAAAGAAGGAAACGTAGAGGGAGAAGAGAGGAGGAGTTATGAAATCTTCACCAAATTTCTTCTCCTTGGTTCCATTAGAATCCACTCATCATCCACTTTATTTTGATCCAAGAATCATCACCAACAAACCATCCTCTCACTCTACACCATTTTCGGATTTTAGAGAAAATAGGAGGTTTTGATGGTTGAAGCTCAAAGGAAAGCTTAGGATGGTGCTTAGGAGCAAACCCAAGGATGGTGGATCGGTTATTGAAGTTCGATTGGAAGATTGGAAGCTAGTTGGGATTGAAAAATCAAGATTTGGGGTTATGTGTGAATAGTGATTCGAAGGTTGAAGATGATGAATAGTATTTGTTGATTCAAGAGCGATTAGGAGCGAACCCGAAGCGTATCGAGTGCGAGACGAAGTTCAATTTCGCGAATTGGAAGTTGGTTGGTGATTAGGGTTCGAATGGGGAATTTCGAAGAATTCGGTATTTCGGTCAAAAAGGCGTCTCGGTTGAGCGGAAAGTTTTGGAAGCGGATTTGAACGTCGTCGGAACGGAAAGTTTATGCGGGGAATGTTCGTGTGGTTACTCGGTGAATTCGGCTCAATCGTGGTTCACGCTTCAAGGGTGAGTTTTACTCACGTTTAGGCTTATTCCGTTTTGAAATAAATTGGGTGACTTGGTTCCGAAAGATTTGAGTCGAAAACGTTATTTTGAAATATATCGCGTTTTGACGAAATTCGTATTTGTTGAGTTTTCGATTGAATTGCTTGATTTTTTGATGTTGATTGGACTGGAATATTTCCTGGTTTTGTCTGTTTTCGAGTTAGGAATCGATCGGGGCGAGTTTCGGATTGATCGGAAAGCAAATTTTCATAAAACAGGCCATTTTTGCAATGCTGTCAAATGAGCACGACCCGTGCACCCCAGGGGCACGACCCGTGCGCATGGTTCTGTCCAAATTCTTCAAAAATGAATAACAGAGCGCACGACCCGTGCGCCCCAGGGGCACGACCCGTGCGCATGGTTCTGTCCAAATTTTTCAAAGTGCCCTAAATGATTCCGTTTCGATTCCAATCTTCTCCTAATCCTTTCCTAACCCTTCTATAATGATATTAGGCTTATAATGCCATGATTTTGGGTATGTTTCAAAAGTGTTTTATAAAATACTTTCGAAGTTGAAATTGTCTCGAAAAACCGAATAATAGTATACGTGTGCGGATATGTTTTATTGATAACTTTTGATCCGGGAACCCGATTGAGGTGTTCTAAGATGCATTTGAAAGCTTATTCAGAGGCCTAACTGGATATTCTATTTTTAAGGTAAAACTGAATGTTCGAGTATTGGTATGAATGTAAACGGACCTTGAGTTCTTATGATTGTAGATATATGTTTATACATGTATCGAGTTGGGTGACGACCCATTGTTCGACATACTAGGCGGGGCAGTCATGCTCCCCCAACCTAGGCTCCGTGCCAATAGGAGAATGTACTATTGGTAAGGGGGTTCACCGGGTATATAGCACTAGATTGCAGTCGGTGTTAGGTCATGAGTTTGTTGTACGTACACCGGGGTTTAGCACTTTATTGCCGTCGGTGTCGTACTGTGCGATACACCGGGGTTTAGCACTTTATTGCAGTCGGTGCCGCACTTTGTTTGTTCACGTTCACCGGGGTTAGCACTTTATTGCAGTCGGTGTCGTGTCGATTTTAAAAAGGATTATTAATTGAACCGAGAGAGTTAGTAGGGGTCTCGGTAGAACTCACTGAGATTGTATCTCACTGTTTAAATGTTGTTGTTTTACAGAGACACAGGGACAGCGAAAATCCAAGAGGCACGAGTAGGTTGAGCCCGGACTGGTTGCTGATAGCCTAGCTTTATGTTTAAGCTTATTTCCCTTTTGTTGTCTGTGTACTAAAACATTATGCATTTAGTGTATATCTTTCTTCCGCTTTCTTGTATGATACTGAATACTGTAGATGCTGATGGTATATGGTTTGAGAACCATATTGTCTTATTGTAAATAAGACTGTTTGGGTTATATTCAGCGAAAAATTTATAGTGATATTCAGTGTCTAAGCAGGAAATATATCTCTGATGTGTTACTAATGTGCACTTGGGTATTTTTAGTCAATAGAAATACCAGGGTGTTACAGTTGGTATCAGAGCAGTTCGACCTAGTCGGACTTAGCTTAGGGTTGAGTCGATTCCTTGTTAGTCCTTGTGGTAATTATACTTGTGATGCTAAGAGACATTGAGCCTGATCAACTCAATACTTAGTGCATCATAAGCGGAATTATACCAGGATGATCAAGACGTAGTCCTCGACCAAGACCGGAATCTCCAACCGATGCATCCTCGGGAAAGGTGACATGTCGGTGGAAGATACACTGCTAAGTTTGGGAAGTTGTTTCAGTTTTACCAAGTGGTAAAGTATGCTCCGGATGACGGATTGAGAATGCAGATGTATAAGAAGGGCCTTAGTGCTTTTATGACTTAGGGTCTCAGTTCTTATACTATTACCAATTATGTTGCCTAGGTACAATCAGCCTATGTCGCTGAGGATGATCTCATAGGAAGTATGGGAAAGGAAGGAGGTGGTTGAATTATCAACTCCGAATGCAAAGTCCTAAGATAATTTTATCAAAGGAAAAGCAGATGCAATTCTTTGATTCTTCAAAGGTCAGAAGATGTTCTAACTGTGGAAAGCCTCACAGCGGTGATTGCAAGCGAAGATCTAATCGGTGATATTAAAGAAATGTAGAGGGTCACTATGGTAAAGAGTTCCCTGTAAGGAAGAGTTCCAAGGAGTTACAAGCAGCTCTAAGGCAAGGACGAGTCAACATTCTGGATGTTTAGAAAGTTACGACTGCAGACAATTTACTGAGGGGTATGAGATCAGTTTTCAAGCACTCCGTCAGTATATTATATGATTCGGGTGCAACCCGTTGTTTTATAGAACAAGCATGTGTGAATCGGTTGGGATTATCCTTATCATCGCTATCCGAGCCGATAACTATTTTAACTGCTGCTAAGGGTCGTGTCCAGACCTAATCTTTGTATAGAATTGTCTACTTGTCATAGGAGGCAGAAATTTCGTAGAAGGATTATTAGTTTGCCTATGAGAAGTGTGGACACCATTTTGGGTATGAATTGGATGACTGCAAATATGTTGCAAACGACCGTGTTAATTAGCTATCAGTTTCGCTTCAGAATCAGTTGAATTGTCTAGGACAAATTCTGAAGCGGTTACCTAGTTCACCTTAGACGGTCAATCTTCACTCCAAGGTGCGGAAGCACATGTTAGTATGTTATCTGCATCCACTGAAACTAGTTTAGATTTGGCGAACATTCAGGTTGTGAATAACTTTCTGGATGTTTTCACGATGAAGTTTCTTATTAACCTCCAGAGCGAGAGGTAGAGTTTACTGTAGAATTGGTTCCTGTCACGGGATCAATATCTATTGTTTCTTATTGAATGTTTCTTTTGAATTAAAGGAAATGGAGTCTCAACTTGAAGAGTCGATGTTAAAGAAATTCATTCGACCGAGTACTTCGCTAAGGAGTGCTCTGGTGTGGTTAGTCGAAAGGAAAAATAGAAGCTGTGTTGAATTGGGAGCGACCGACCTCAGTCACAGAGATCAGAAGTTTTTGGGTCTAGCCGGTTAGTATAAGAGATTTGTTCAAGGGTTCTCACAGTTAGTTTTCCACTTACTCGGTTAACTCGTAAGGGTCATCCGTTTAAGTGGGATGCCGATTGTGAAGAATGTTTTCAAGAGTTGAAGATTTTGACTTCTGCTCCAATCCTGATTCTTCCGGATCCGTCATTGGAATTTCAAATTTTCGATGACGCTTCAGGGAAGGGTTTAGGATGTGTTCTCATGCAGAATCAACAAGTGGTAGCTTGTGCATCCAGGCAATTGAAGACTCGTGAAGGGAATTATCCGACTCATAATTTGGGAGTTGGCAGCTATTGTGTATGCAGTGAAGATTTGGAGACGTTACCTGTATGGGTCTCGTTTCGATGCCTTTAGTGATCACAAGAGTTTAAAGTATCTGTTTGATCAGAAAGAACTGAATAGCAGGCAGAGAAGTGTGTTGAGTTTCTGGAGGATTATAACTTCGTGTTGATGTAGCATTCGAGAGAGGCCAGTGTTGTAACTGATGCACTGAGTAGGAAATCCATCCACATGGCCAAGTTTATGATGCATGAGATGGAATTATTAGAGTCTTTTAGAGACTTAAATTTGAATTCAAGATCGAGGAGGAACCGATTAGTGTTGAGCCATATGAGGATCTCTAGTTCCCTAAGGGATTCTATACGCTTAGCACAGGAAGTTGATGAGAAGCTACAATCACAAAAGATATTTCCAGATTTTTCCATGAATAGTGATGGAGTCAGTTGTTTCAACGGTAGAATCTGTGCGCCCGATGATGAGAGCAATAGAAGGCAAGTGTTAGAGGAAGCACACTGAAGTGTATATTCTGTACACCCTGGATCCACCACGATGTACAGAAATATAAAGAAGATGTATTAGTGGCAAGGTATTAGTTTGTTAATCTCTTCTTTGTGAAGGTTAACAATGGGATTGTATTATGAGATGCCGTTTGACAGGTCAAACGTGAATACGAATATGGAAGTAAGGTAACTGCTGGCTGTTTTTCACGTTGCGAATAACCATCAAGGGATTAATTGAGGGATCTGCTTGCAAGAGTTTGAAATGTCAGAAGTGAAGCTTGGCGTGCGGTATAATAGTTTTGAAATTTTTTTTTGTGAAAACCCGCATGCTAAAGTTAATTTTGGGAAAGAATCAAGAGGCTAACGAAATCTGATTTAGGAAAATCCTAGGAGGATTACTTAGGTTGAGGGGAAGCTCTCAATGCTATTGACTAATTCGGAAAGGAATCGGGTGCGTCGTTGGTGAAAACCTCGTGAAGAAGTTACAATAGAAGAAAGGAGCTCTGAGTTCTGTTTGATAGTTGTTTTGAGAACAACAGAGATGATTTTCATTACGTTCAAATTTATTTGTTGTCCCCACGGTTAATTTCTACGTTTAAGATAAACGTTTCTGGTAAATCCTCATTTCATCTTCTTTTGAAAAGTGTTATCTCGAAATATGGGGGCGAGTCAAGAAGTTTCACAAGTAACTTTTTCGTCACATTGTCGGTGTGTACGAAAACTGTTATGGATTTTAGAAGATTTGTTGAGAACGTGTTTATGCCCTTCGAAGAAATCGTGTTTGTTTTTCCCTTTACCGAGGAGTACCAGTTAGTGGATCTCATTTTCAACCTGTATTTCTATCAAGTGTCTTGTATTAGACCGTTTGATTTAGATTAATCAAAATTGGGGCGCAAGTGAGGATAATTGGAATAAAGCTTCAGAAGTGTTTTTAAATGCGATGCCAAGCCTATGTAGGCGAAAGAGGAGTTTCTCGTGTAGATTCGTAACCAGAGAGTTCGTATCAAGGTAGTAGTGGATCATACTTGGAGATTGATGTGCCAACTTTGGGAAGATTTTCTACACTTATTTCGTTAATTCAAGATTGTGTTCCAGCAACTTAAGATTTTCTGAGAATGTCGATCCTCGGTTAGTCGGATGAAAGACTTAACGAAATTTTGAGGACAAAATTCTTTCAAGTTGGGGAGAATGTAACATCCGCAAAATAATTAGCAGAATTATTTGGGTGTTAACCCAATTAAATTAATTTAGCACTTGACTGGTAAATTTATTGAGTGCTAAAATTATTTATTGGTTGTCATCGGATCGTTAACCGAATAATACGGGTCAATGAAGTTTTAGAATCGAAATAAGAGATTTAGATCAATATGGTAATTGGACCACGTTACCAGTTATATATTAATAAATATATATGTGTGTGTGTGCGCGCTATAAAAGAAGAGAATTAAAAAGAAAGAAAGGAAGCTCACGAGAGAAAGAAACAGAGAGGAGAAAAGAAGGAAAAGAAAAGAAAAAGTAAGAGAAAAGAAAGAAGGAAACGTAGAGGGAGAAAAGAAGAGGAGGTATGAAATCTTCACCAAATTCCTTCTCCTTGGTTCCATTAGAATCCACTCATCATCCTCTTTATTTTGATCCAAGAATCATCACCAACAAACCATCCTCTCACTCTACACCATTTTCGGATTTTAGAGAAAATAGGAGGTTTTGATGGTTGAAGCTCAAAGGAAGGCTTAGGATGGTGCTTAGGAGCAAACCCAAGGATGGTGGATCGGTTATTGAAGTTCGATTGGAAGATTGGAAGCTAGTTGGGATTGAAAAATCAAGATTTGGGGTTATGTGTGAATAGTGATTCGAAGGTTGAAGATGATGAATAGTATTTGTTGATTCAAGAGCGATTAGGAGCGAACCCGAAGCGTATCGAGTGCGAGACGAAGTTCAATTTCGCGAATTGGAAGTTGGTTGGTGATTAGGGTTCGAATGGGGAATTTCGAAGAATTCGGTATTTCGGTCAAAAAGGCGTCTCGGTTGAGCGGAAAGTTTTGGAAGCGGATTTGAGCGTCGTCGGAACGGAAAGTTTATGCGGGGAATGTTCGTGTGGTTACTCGGTGAATTCGGCTCAATCGTGGTTCACGCTTCAAGGGTGAGTTTTACTCACGTTTAGGCTTATTCCATTTTGAAATAAATTGGGTGACTTGGTTCCGAAAGATTTTGAGTCGAAAACGTTATTTTGAAATATATCGCGTTTTGACAAAATTCGTATTTGTTGAGTTTTCGATTGAATTGCTTGATTGTTTGATGTTGATTGGACTGAAATATTGCCTGGTTTTGTCTGTTTTCGAGTTAGGAATCGATCGGGGCGAGTTTCGGATTGATCGGAAAGTGAATTTTCATAAAACAGGCCATTTTTGCAATGCTGTCAAATGAGCACGACCCGTGCGCCCCAGGGGCACGACCCGTGCGCATGGTTCTGTCCAAATTCTTCAAAAATGCATAACAGAGCGCACGACCCGTGCGCCCCAGGGGCACGACCCATGCGCATGGTTCTGTCCAAATTTTTCAAAGTGCCCTAAATGATTCCGTTTCGATTCCAATCTTCTCCTAATCCTTTCCTAACCCTTCTATAATGATATTAGGCTTATAATGCCATGATTTTGGGTAAGTTTCAAAAGCGTTTTATAAAATACTTTCGAAGTTGAAATTGTCTCGAAAAACCGAATAATAGTATACGTGTGCGGATATGTTTTATTGATAACTTTTGATCCGGGAACCCGATTGAGGTGTTCTGAGATGCGTTTGAAAGCTTATTCAGAGGCCTAACTGGATATTCTATTTTTAGGGTAAAACTGAATGTTCGAGTATTGGTATGAATGTAAATGGACCTTGAGTTCATATGATTGTGGATATATGTTTATACATGTATCGAGTTGGGTGACGACCCATTGTTCGACATACTAGGCGGGGCAGTCATGCTCCCCCAACCTAGGCTCCGTGCCAATAGGAAAATGTACTATTGGTAAGGGGGTTCACCGGGTATATAGCACTGGATTGCAGTCGGTGTTATGTCATGAGTTTGTTGTACGTACACCGGGGTTTAGCACTTTATTGCAGTCGGTGTCGTACTGTGCGATACACCGGGGTTTAGCACTTTATTGCAGTCGGTGCCGCACTTTGTTTGTTCATGTTCACCGGGGTTAGCACTTTATTGCAGTTGGTGTCGTGTCGATTTTAAAAAGGATTATTAATTGAACCGAGAGAGTTAGTAGGGGTCTCGGTAGAACTCACTGAGATTGTATCTCACTGTTTAAATGTTGTTGTTTTACAGAGACACAGGGACAGCGGAAATCCAAGAGGCACGAGTAGGTTGAGCTCGGACTGGTTGCTGATAGCCTAGCTTTATGTTTAAGCTTATTTCCCTTTTGTTGTCTGTATACTAAAACATTATGCATTTAGTGTATATCTTTCTTCCGCTTTCTTGTATGATACTGAATACTATAGATGCTGATGGTATATGGTCTGAGAACCATATTGTCTTGTTGTAAATAAGACTGTCTGGGTTATATTCAACGAAAAATTTATAGTGATATTCAGTGTCTAAGCAGGAAATATATCTCTGATGTGTTACTAATGTGCACTTGGGTATTTTTAGTCAATAGAAATACCGGGGTGTTACAGAGACCTCAATGCCAACCACATGCCATTATTTTTGGAAAAAAGTGCAGGCATCCCATCTTCCCCAGGTGCCTTAAGAGGATGCATCTGGTGGATAGCATGAGCAACCCCTTCATTAGTGTATGGAAAACTTCACCAGCTCTGCTGCATCTCAGGGGAAAGCTTTCCACTAACTACCTGACAAGTAGTCTCAACCTCACTAAGGTTAGCTGAGGTAAACAACTCAGTAAAGTAATTGGTAAGAACCCTTTCTACATTTTCCTCATCTCTCCACCAAACCCCATCTTCATCTCTAAGCTTGCAAATTTCATTGACCTTGTTTCTTTGTGAAGCTTTACACTACAAAAAAACTGGTCATTAGCGACGGACATTTCCCTTGCAAAATGACCAAAATCCGTCGCTAATGGTCATTTGCGAGGGAATTAGGGAAAAAAGTGAGGGTGTTGTGAGTGAGAAAGAAGAGTGAGGGTGTAAACGGATTTAAGGGAAAAAAGTAAAAAAATTTGCGAGGGAAATAGCGACGGAACTCCCCGTCGCTAATTGCTGCACATTTACCAACCCCTGCACTGAGTCCCATCATCTGAAAACTGTCAAAAATTAGCGAGGGAATTACCGAGGGACTGAAATTCCGTCGCTAAATACCTGCACTGAGTCCCATCATCTGAAAACTGTCAGAAATTAGCGTGGGACTGAAATTCCGTCGCTAATTTTCAAAATTTCCGTCGCTAATTTTCAAAATTCCGTCGCTAATTCTCATAAAATACGACAGCCCAATTCCCTCGCAAATTCTGTCGCTAATTCCAGTTTTTGTGAGGGAACATTAGTCCCTTGCTAATTTCCGTCGCTAATGGACAATTTTTTTGTAGTGTTACCATGGAAGAATTTTGTATTCTTGTCCCCGTCTTTGAGCCAAATTGGTCTGTTCCTTTAGCGCCAATTAATCTCCTCTCTTCTAAGTAACTCAGCATGATACCTATCCAACTCTTTGTACCTTGCTATTTCCTCTTGGGAATCCTTCCACACATCACGGTTTTGGAGGAGCTTTTCCACCCTAATGATCTCCTTTCGAGTACTACTAACTCTGTATTTTTCAAAAACAGAGTCGAGTTGCTTAATAGCCTCAATCTTCCTTGGACAAGAATCCATCCCCGAATTCCAGCATCTTCTATTGGCCTCTTCACACTTCTCATCTTTAGTCCATCTCTTCTCAAACCTAAACACCCTTACCTTTCTTCTATTCTGAGCATTCAGGTTTATTTCCAGTTGTATCATTACAGCAGCATGTTCTGACCCAAATCTACGTAAATGGGTGACCCTTAGAGAGGAGAAACGGTTCTGGAACTCCAAATTCCCATAAACTCTGTAAAGCCTACATTGCATATCATCACTGCCTTGCCTACCATTGGACCATGAAACCCATAGATGCCTGAAAAGTTCCAATGATTCCATGACTCATCATCTTCATAATGTCCAAAAATATGGTTAATGGAATAGGATTGGATACTAATTTGGAGAATATCATTCCAAAAGAGAGCAATTCCCGCTTGATCTCTCTTTACCCTGCCCAGCATAATCAAAAACAATACCATTATTGAAGCCACACCTGCTTCTAATACGATCAACTTCACAAGATTTCAATCTAGTCACCATTATTCACAGTTATTTTAGTATATATTTTACAAACCAACACAATTGATCCACTGGCATATGCTACCATAGGACACGGGGTTGACTCAGTGCTCCCGAGTTCGATTCTCGCAGTGGACAAGCTTTACTAATAATGCGTAAAACATTTATTACTCATTTACACGAAGAAATTTAGCCAACACTGTGCATCGCGTTGGTTATGGGACTAGTGTGTGTATATATAGGAAATTTTTTGTAGACAAACACGTTTTGTGTTTGTATGGTTTTGTGAGAATTTTTACATACAGAGAAAATATTCATTTTTTTTTATTGCTGTTATTTATCAAATATTTGTTGGCTTGGGTTACTATTTTTGCGAGGAAAATACTACATTTATTCCTTTTTTATGTCTTTTGAGGTTATTTCATGCAAATAGGAAAAAAAAGTTATTTCACACTGTTGCACCCCTAAAAATCCGGTTCGGACTTCTCATTGTACAACGTGGAATAGGTATGGAGCCGCCACCAATATTTTAATTTTAAGACCAAAACATTGAAAAAAGGTCTTTTAGACAAGGCGGATGGCCTTTCGAAAACTAGAGATATGGGTTCGGGGGTCGGTTAGGCATGGGGAAGGTATTAGCGCCCCGTACCTCCTTTCTACCGAAAGGGAACCTTTAATTAAATGTGTGGTTTGAAGTGTTGATTTGAAAATGCTTTTATTTTGCCTCTTTATTGAAAAGGGAGTGAGAAGACTTAATGAAAATTTTTATTTTTGGCGCTTGATGAGAGTTGGCCTCTCGCTCCTACGTATCTCCTGGTGCGATGGAGAATTCAAAGCTACGTAGTTCTTGGTTGTCCTAAAAAGGTTTTTGTTTTTTAGTCTGTTTAGATGAGTTTTCGCAGTAGGAGTGAGGATTCGCGATGACCAAACAACAACGGTTTAGAGTGGTCGCGCTACTAACTCTTTTGAAAATGAAATTATCATTAACAACCAAACGGCAACGGCGCGAGTGATCATTAACGATAATCGGTTTTACTTTTGATTCGAGTGTTCGCGACGACCAAACAACAACGGTTTAGAGTGGCCGCGCTACTAACTCTTTTGAAAATGAAATTATCATTAACAACCAAACGGCAACGGTGCGAGTGATCATTAATGATAATCGGTTTTTATTTTAGATGATCAAAAAAGGCTTTCGCAATCGAATTAATTTTGGTTTGTTGTGCTTGACGAGGACGTGACTCGCTCCTACGTATCCCAAATGAGAATCAAAGCGACGTAGTTCTAGCTCTTTGGTTTTGAAAAGGTTTTCGAAGTAGGACGAGCATTAGCGAATGATTAAACTAAGGTTATGGGTAATCATCGCTAAGTACTCATGCGAAATTGAAGACCGTTCATAGAGATCAAACTAACAAAGGTTATGGGTGACCTCCACTACTTGCTTATTTTTGTTTATTGAAAATGCTTCGAAAATTAATGGGTTTGGAAAAGAGTTTTTTAGAAAATAAATAAATCATTTTCAATCGAATTCTATGTCCAAAACCAAATGCAAAATGAATGAATGAAGTTCAAACATATTCAACTAATCAAGCAATCATGAACATGTTGACCATCAACTAAGATTAAGCATGCCGATATAATCAAGATATTTAATTGTCAAAGATGCGAGACAAAGTTCTCAAAACAATTGTGTTTGTGTGTGAAGGGGAATTGCTACACAAGTTGGGAGCAATCTCAAGAGGGGCACATATATCTCTATGCTACACATGTTGGTAGTCTTATAAGGGCACATGATTGTGCAAAAGGGTTTGTGCACAATTAAGTCAAGACATTCAAATGGCATCAAGAACAAAGAAATACAATTAATCATAGGCATAGAGTATTCTAGGTTAGGTGAATGAACATGTGAGCAATGATGCATGATTAGGCGAGCATGTGAACGCATGAGCATACAAGAATGCATGAGCATTTAAATAGGATTACGTTTATTATGCAAGGCATAGATACTTGAGGATGCATGAGAGTGTTGCATAAAATAGGGATGAATGAAGATGCATGCGAGTGAAAATGTTTTGGTAAAAGGTTTAGGTAAGAAAGTGGTAAAATGTTTTTGGGTTTTGGTGTTTTGGAAATGAGATGAAATGTTTTTGGTCTTGAAAGTGGTAAAAGTATTTTGGGGTTTATTTTATAAAGTTGAAAAAGTTTGAAATGCAAATGAGAAAATGTTTTGGGGTTTTTATGCAAAGATGCAAGTGGTGAAAACTTTTAGTAAAAAGTTAGTGAAATGGTAAATTTATTTTACTTGGAGTAGAAAGTAATTTTTGAAAATTAGTAAAGGTAAAAAGTGAAAAGTAACTTATTAATGAAATGGTACATGTGAAATGGTAAAAGTGAGAAGTTAATGAAATGGTAAAAAGTTAAAAAACACAATGACACAACTTGCATTTACTCAACCACAATCAAAATGACACATTTCATACAATCAAAGGGGTAAAAACCCTAGTCATGGCCGAATGCATACAAGCATGGAATCATCAACTTATTTCATGCAAAAATTGACAAATTAACACACAAAACAACACAAAAGAAGAGGACCTAATCTATCATGAAAGTTCCTAAAACAAACACTAGCCAAATCATGCATTTATTCATTCAAAATTAAAGAAAACAAAACAAGCAACATGAACCCTATTTTTCTTGCCCAAACCCAAGGCTATGTATGGTCCAAGATCAACAATTATTTAAACCCAAATCATAAAATGAACAATAACCCTAGAATAGAGTTCATGGCCGAATGCACATGGAGTATGAGAATGAGTTTTCATTTGATGAAAATTAGGCAACTAGATTCAAAATACAAGCAAATGCAAGAAAACACAAGAACAACTCCTTCAAAGCCAAGGAGCCACCTCAAACACCCAAGCCTCCCTAAGTGCTTGTCAATAGTGTTTGAGATGGCTCCTCAAAGCAACAACAACAATATATGAAGGAGTTGAGATGAGGAGAAGAGAGATTATGCAAAAATGAAGAAAATACAAGAGTTTTGAAGTTTTACCTTGAATCCAAGCTATGAAGGGAGTGATATGAAGAACAAGACCACAAATCAACTAAATCCTCCACAAACCTCCATGAAACTTGCGCCCCTTGCCTTGATCCTTAGCTTTGAGTTGGTGATGATGCTTGAACTTTGAATGAGAAATGGAGGGAGTATGCGAAAGAGGGATGCAAATGAGGTGAGTTGTTTGTTAGGGTTTTTGGTGTAGGAGAGAATGGGAAGGTTTCTTTGAGATGAAAGAAAAACAAGAGGAAGTGAGAGGGTGGAGAGGGGCTACGAATTTCTTGGGTCCTTTTGGGGAGGAGAGGAGTGAGTTGTCCTTATTCAAATCCTTGGGAGGCCAAAGATCTAATGGGTTTAAGGTTGTGAGAGGGAAATAAAGAAATTAGTGTGTATTTAGTGGTGTAGAGAGAAAGAAGGTAAAAATATGTTGTGTATTGAATGTTATTGGATTCAAAGGTGTGCTTGTCATGATGAAAGGCTTTTTTGTGATGTGCACTTGATGGGGGCTGAAGTGAAGGTGGAGTGAGGGAGGTGGTTTGCTTGTAAAATTGGTGCTTACTTTGGCCAAAAATGGATAAAAGCAAAAAGCACCTAAAAGGAATTAGCCCTAATTCTAAAAATACAATAAACATCCAATATTATTTTATTATTCATTTTTCATTTTTGATTTCAGATTTCATATTTTTAATTATACATATTTTTTGAGCCTTTTTGAAAAAAAACCGTTACAATTGACCAAAATACCCTTTTTGACGCTAAAACCCTAATTTGCCCGAAAAATTCGTTTCCACTTCAAAAATGAATCTATAACCCTAGAAATGACCTCTAGAATCTTAGAATGCATGCTCAATGACCTTCATGACGAATTATCATTTTTATTGTGAAATGACCAAAATACCCTTTTGGACTCAAAAAAACCTGATTTACCCAGAAAGTGCATTTCAACTCTAAAAATGATTTTAGAAACTTTGGAATGACTTTTAGGACTCAAAATGCAATGCATGATGCTTCTCACTCCTCAACTTATTTATTTTTGTGGAAAATTAGGGTTTTGATCTAAGCTGGACAAAATTGGGGTATGACAGCTGCCCCTCTTTATTTGGATTTTACCAAGAAATATGAAGTGCGCGAGACATATTTCGAAGGTAAAATAGAAATAAAGAATTCAGAAATTATACCAATTTTGTCCATTTGGAGAAACCCGAATTTTCTCCCTCTTTTTTTGGAAAGATAGACACTTTCGTGTCGATGCGAAAACAGTAAATGAACACTAACGTGCTGACAGAAAAGGTAAAATGGGCACTTGCGTGCATACAGAAAAGTAAAACGGGCACTTGGCGTGCAGACAGAAAAGTAAAACGGGCACTTGGCGTGCAGAAAGCGGTAAATTGGGAATTCGGAGGCTGCCTAAAACCTTCTAACGGACTCTTGTCGAGTCCGAGCTCTGGGGGGGTGGCCTTTTCGAGCGACCGATCAACATCAGGTCCGGAACTGATTTGATCAATGGATTTACGCTATGCCTCAGGCTGACACAACTAATCCGAAGGACTTGACGAAGTCTGATGGATCCATTGCGTGCTCGTACACAATGTTGTGATCTGTGGAAGGAGTTCACTAACTCGGTGGGAGTTCACTAACTCTGTGTTGAGGGAGTTTACTAACTCAGGGTTGATGGAGTTTACTAACTCGGGGTTGATGATTTTCTAAAAATGAGATTTTTGGGATTCTCTGGTCCGAAGTAACTTTCTCTTGGATGGTGCATGAAATGCGTGCACTTGGATGTTTGGGGTGCACATGAATGCAATGATTGACTTTGGTGGGATGCCTTTTCTGTTTGATTTTTCTCTTCTTTTCCTTTTGTTATTCTTTCGTTCTTCTGATATGCGAATTTGAAGGCGTAATGTACTGTTTGATGCCATGGAGTGATGACTGGTATGGATGATATGAGAATGATGAATGATGTGAAAATGTTGTGTTCTTTTATGTTCCGTCTTCTGTGATTTTCTTCTCTCCTTTCTTATTTGCTCTTTTTTTCTATGGAATGCAGATATCTATGTAAATGGAATGTGAATGTATGTTATGTATGTGATGTGATGATGGATGCTATGAGATGCTATTTTTGATTTTCTTCCTTTTTATTTTGGTTAAGGATCAACACTTCGAGTGCCTACAAGGTAAACATCCTAATCTCCAAGGATTAAGGTGAGCACCAAAGCCCTACAAGATAACAACCTAATCTCTGAGGATCCAGGCGAGCACTAAAACCCTACAAGATAACAACCTAATCCCTAAGGGTCCAGGCGAGCACCGAAGCCCTACAAGATAACAACCTAATCCCTAAGGATCCAGGCGAGCACTGAAGCCCTACAAGATAACAACCTAATCCTTAAGGATTAAGGCGAGCACTAAAGCCCTACGAGCGGCCAACTTTAGGCGACCCCCTCATGTGCTGAGATAGCTGGTTAAAGAATTTTTCCTATTTGTCTTTTTGCTATGTGAGGATGCAAATGCAGTATTTTGATGCATGATATGACAAATTTTTTTGGGGTATTCAAATACTTTTTTTGTGAATACTTTCATAATGATGAGACGCGAGACTTTGGATGCAAAAGTGGGGGTGAATTTGATCACCCTTTTTCTTTGGAAAAACTAGTTTTGATTTAAACCGCGGTGTTCTCAAGGTTATTATTTACAAGTAAACCCATTTATGTTTTCCTCCATTCCATGATAACTGAACCTTCAATAACAATCTTGTGCTTTCTCTATGAAACATTGCCAAGTGAACACACATGAACATGCAGACGCCAGGTGAGTGTTTAGGATGAATGCCAGACTGCCCCCAATTCGGGCCTTCGGCGACTGTGAATGAATGACTTGCCCCTGTCCGGAGTGTGAAAGGAAGCGGAGTGAAAGAGCAAATACGCAGGAACTAGTGCCAAGGCTGACACCGGGTGAAAGGATGAATGGCCATGGATGGACACTGAACAGACTCTCCCCGGACTAGGGTGGGCAGGTGGTGAAGAGAATACCCCAACTTTTAGATCTGAGTGGTGTTCTCAGTGCAAATCTTTGGTTCTCTGTGAATGTCTCAACTTTTGGCATGAAAGAAACCTTACTTGGTGATCACTAAACCTTGTTTTAGTGCAACTTGAGTGTGTTTTGGAGTGCAAGTCCCTCTTTTTTTATTTTGTCAGCTTTCTTTTTTCTGACTGTTCGTTTTTGTTTCCTCAGTTCTCTTTTTTCTGAGGGTTTATTCTTTCTTGATCGGCTTTCTTTTTTCTGATCGTTTGTTTTTTCTTTTGAGCAAACACATTGTACATAGATAAGCTTGTTCGTCCTAAGATTAGAATCTGAGAGAACAAAAGCAATCAGTCATTGATCGGAATGGACTTTTCAGGATTGTGGTGTTTTGTGGAGGAAGGATAGTTAGGCTTAATGAAGTGTTTGAGGCTAATGGGAGGATGAGTTTTGTTCGGCGTTGGTTGACGGTTAACGGTCTATGAGGGAGATGGTTATTGGGCTTATTTGGGCTTTGTTAAGGCAAATTTGTGTCTCATGGTAGAATGGCTGAGGGGTTTGGTGTTGGGGCCAAAGGAAGTGTTTGAAGGTTTATGGGACCAGGTGTTGGAATGATGAAGTGTTTGAAGGTTTATTTAGACAAGTATCTCTTGTATTTTGTGGTAACATGTACCAGCTCACCACTTACATTTCTTTTGTATTTTCTTTTGTTTTGGGATTTTCATTTTTGAATCCCCTTTTTTTGATTTTCTCTTTTTCCTTTTTTTTTGTTTTATGATTCTTTTCCTTCTTTGACTCGGGTGAGCTGATAAAAGTGATGCACTGTTTTTTTTTATTTGGGGTGATCCTTGTCTAGGGTGATTTTTGGATTTTGGTTTTTCTTGGCTCAAGGTGGGTAGGAAAGGGACTTTCTGGGATTTTGGGGTTTTTGAGGAGATGGCCAAACTTCATTTCAAATCCCGATTGCTTATTTCTATAAGACTTAACTTTAGAACAATAATTTATCTATCTTCATGCGTTTGCTCTTTTTTTCCTTTTTTGTGCCCTAATTTTTGCCTGGACCGCTCTTTGCGAGTTTTCAGTCCACCGGGCGCTCCTTTTTGTCTAGGCCGCCCTTTGCGGGTTTTCAACCTAGCGAGCTTGTTTTCTTGTTTATTATATTATTATTATTATTTTTTTTGAGAGACTTGCACTGAAGGAAAATGATATTAACAAGGAAGATTAGTGATCACAGTCTTGCCCCAGCATGGAGGACATAAAGCGTTAGACTGAACTAAAAGTCAAATATGCACTGATGGACTTATGATAAAACAGGGCAATGACGATCTTGAACAAAAGTTACTGAAAAGGGTAACTTTTATAGATGACGATGCTGAAAAGGAAACATGTGCCCTTATTGAAATATCCTAAGGCCTTGGGCAGAGCCAGAGGATTGCATTACATAAAATTTGCTTCGAACTGAAAACAACGTGAAAATGCATGACGAAGACACAAATGCTTGACGATCAACACCTCGATCCTCTTCAACTACTGCCATCCCGGCCTGACAGCCCTGATCTCAAAGGGTTTAGTCCTTCACCTCCCTCATCAAAGGTCAACTGTTTTGTATCAATAAGATCCTGAACCGACTGCTTCAAAGGATGACAGTTCTCAGTAGAGTGACCAATTGCCCCAGAATGGAATTCACAGGTAGCCTTTGCATTATACCTTCTTGGGAATGGAGGTTGGACTGGCTTCATCCCACGAGGAGAGATCAGCCTATGGTTGATTAGATAGCTGCACAAATCGGTGTACGACACAGGAACGGGGTCGTACTGACGTGACTTTCCTTGTCCCACTATAGCATTGATTTCTCCATTTTTCCTTGCAGGCAAATCACTAGCATTGTCGGCGCCAGTAAGATTGCAGGGGATTCTTCCTCTCTTCATCCCGACTTCAAGTCTTGCCCCTACTTTGATCACATCTGAGAAGCTTGAGGACCCACTTCCAACCAGACGTTCATAGAAAATAGCTGGGAGAGTCTCCATAAACATGTACACCATCTCCTTTTCAGTCAATGGTGGCTTCACCTGAGCAGCTATGCTCCTCCATCTTTGAGCATATTCCTTAAAGGACTCATGATCTTTCTTGCTCATATACTGCAGCTGAATCCGATCTGGAGCCATGTCTTTGTTGTATTCGTACTCCTTTAAGAAAGCTTCAGAAAGGTCCTTCCAACTGTGGATGTCGGAAGGCTGCAACTGCATGTACCAATCCAGAGATGCCCCAGTTAGGCTGTACTGGAAGTAGTGGATGAGCAGTTTGTCGTCGTGATCGTATGCGGTCATCCTTCGGGCGTACATGGTTACGTGTCTATTTGGGCAGGTGGTACCACAATATTGGTCAAAGACTGGCACCTTCATCTTTGGGGGAATAACCAAGTCTGGAACAAGACATAGATCACGGGCGTTTTTAGCTTTGGTCTTTGAATCCTCTATGGCTTTTAAACGCTTTTCCAACTCATGCAACTGATCTCTGGGTTGAGAGTTCTCAAATAGGTGACCTTGAGGATCACTATCCATATTGAAAAGAGAAACCTCATGTGGATCAGCACCTCCCAGGGCGTGAGCAGGATAATTAACCCCAGATCCCGGATGGGGAATAGCAGTCACAGCTTCAGCGGGTCTCGAGGTAGGAAGGATGGTTGCGGCCCCACCTGGGTTTACAACAGCAGTATCTTCGGTAGTGGTCCCGTTTTTCAAAGCTTGCAGGGTGCCCATCATTTCAGTCATCTGCATTCTTATCGCATCCATCTGCATTTCTATCACCCCGACTTTATTATTTAACGCCTGATTCTCTTGGACTAGTGCCTGATTCCCTTGGACTAGCTGCTTGAGGACTTCCATAATCGGATTATCTAGACCTGAATTGCCGGGATTCTCAATCACTAGGTTTCCTTGATTCGTCGCCATGAATCTTGAGTCTGAAACGGATATCGGCAAACCAGTTGGCCTTTTTCTAGAGATAACAGGGCACACAACATAAGCGCAAGAACGAATGACTGAACAAATGCATGCGACACTTTAGGCTTTACGGGTGGGGCTAGACTAGGACGGGGAATGATGATAAAGCAGGGAAACTGACGGACACGGACAGGGGCGACTGCACATGGCATGCATGCCTGGAAGAATGCTTCACATGATAGAAAAAATTTATGAACAATTTTAATCTTTTCTCATGGGATGGATGAGATGCAAAAATTTTGAAGTTATGTGAATGAGCTGCTGACTCGAGAACTGGGTACTTTGGAACACCTTGAGTTTTTTTTTTTTTTTTTTGGGGAATGACTATTTTGCAAAACCGTCTCGTCTCTCATCAAAACCTTTATTGTACAGATCATGATATGCAAATGCATGGAAAAATGACCACTTGAGAAGTGTACTTATTCTAAAAAATAAATAAAAAAAAATTGTTTTTTTTTTGGTGCAAGATGAAATACAAAATTTCAATGCATTTTTGAATGCAAGAATGATGCTTTTTCAAAATGGCTTTTTTCATTTGTTATGCTTGACGGGGCGGACCCGCTCCTACGTATCCTCACTGTGATGAGGAATCAAAGCGTACGTAGTTCTACCGTGTCTTTTTTGAAATAATGCTTATGTATGAATGCCTCGTCTTGGATGATCTTGACGAAGATTTTTTTGCATGATTATAAATGAAATGCTTATGCTATGCAGATGATAATTGTTTTTTTTGTTTTATCTTTATGTAATGAAAGGGAATGCAAGATGAATGATTCTTTTCAAAATGGGAACTTTATTTAATGCAAATGACGCAATGATGTAATGATGCAATGATGCGGGATGCAAGATACTTCTTTTTGTTTTTTTTTTGAAAAATGCGGCCTATACGTGGTTACACATGGCCATAGTAAGAGAAAGGCTACAACGGCAGCTCGTTCTCTCTTTTTTTGAAAAGAGTGGGTCATATGTCACTTCGTACGGACCGGCAGAAGAAAGGCTACAACGGCAGCTCTCTCTCTACTTTTTATTTGAAAAACCTCCTGCTCTTTTTTGAAAACATGTCTATATTACGATGCAACACACAATTTGGTATGCCCCTTGTGTCCTACGAAGGTGGGGACCTAAGTTCTAGGACAACTCAAATGTTCCTCCCATGTGGGTTCTAGTCACTTCCTCACCAGGTTACCAAAGCTAATTCTCTTTCACAGTAGCACCCACAACGATGGAACGCCATCTGGTGTGAGGCATCATGAAAGAGCATACTCTGGCTGAAACTTTCGTGAGAGTCGGAAGGACAATAGTCCAATTGCCAGTCACTACTCGTTTCCACTCCCCTAAGTCTTGTCAGACCTTGGGTTTTAGGCCTCTCTCAAAGCACATAATCATAAGGGTGTGAGTGTGTGTGGTAAGGGCGTACCACTTAAAACTACCCGACACATATTACCCCACCTGCAAGTGAGACGCCAGAACAGTCCAGAAAAAGCAAGGTAACAACATGTCGTCTACACTAGGGTTCAATATCAAATAAGCTAGCCTGGGGTTTCAACAACAATCAGGTACATTGCTTACCTCAAGAAAGGGAGCCAAGAAGGGGGATCCGGATAGAATTGGGGAGAAATGCATGAGCATAAGCAATAAAAGAAAAGGAGATAGGGAACAAACATAGAAGAAGACAAATGCGTATGCCTACAATTAATGATAAGAAAGAAAGGAAAAAGAATGAAGGCAAACAAGGTATCAGTCAAATCAACAATACATTAAACCACACATCTTAATTAGTTAGGCTTGACCCACTTAAAAAAAGAAAAGTCCCCAGCGGAGTCGCCAGCTGTTGCACCCCAAAAAATCCGGTTCGGACTTCTCATTGTACAACGTGGAATAGGTATGGAGCCGCCACCAATATTTTAATTTTAAGACCAAAACATTGAAAAAAGGTCTTTTAGACAAGGCGGATGGCCTTTCGAAAACTAGAGATATGGGTTCGGGGGTCGGTTAGGCATGGGGAAGGTATTAGCGCCCCGTACCTCCTTTCTACCGAAAGGGAACCTTTAATTAAATGTGTGGTTTGAAGTGTTGATTTGAAAATGCTTTTATTTTGCCTCTTTATTGAAAAGGGAGTGAGAAGACTTAATGAAAATTTTTATTTTTGGCGCTTGACGAGAGTTGGCCTCTCGCTCCTACGTATCTCCTGGTGCGATGGAGAATTCAAAGCTACGTAGTTCTTGGTTGTCCTAAAAAGGTTTTTGTTTTTTAGTCTGTTTAGATGAGTTTTCGCAGTAGGAGTGAGGATTCGCGATGACCAAACAACAACGGTTTAGAGTGGCCGCGCTACTAACTCTTTTGAAAATGAAATTATCATTAACAACCAAACGGCAACGGCGCGAGTGATCATTAACGATAATCGGTTTTACTTTTGATTCGAGTGTTCGCGACGACCAAACAACAACGGTTTAGAGTGGCCGCGCTACTAACTCTTTCGAAAATGAAATTATCATTAACAACCAAACGGCAACGGCGCGAGTGATCATTAATGATAATCGGTTTTTATTTTAGATGATCAAAAAAGGCTTTCGCAATCGAATTAATTTTGGTTTGTTGTGCTAGACGAGGACGTGACTCGCTCCTACGTATCCCAAATGGGAATCAAAGCGACGTAGTTCTAGCTCTTTGGTTTTGAAAAGGTTTTCGAAGTAGGACGAGCATTAGCGAATGATTAAACTAAGGTTATGGGTAATCATCGCTAAGTACTCATGCGAAATTGAAGACCGTTCATAGAGATCAAACTAACAAAGGTTATGGGTGACCTCCACTACTTGCTTATTTTTGTTTATTGAAAATGCTTCGAAAATTAATGGGTTTGGAAAAGAGTTTTTTAGAAAATAAATAAATCATTTTCAATCGAATTCTATGTCCAAAACCAAATGCAAAATGAATGAATGAAGTTCAAACATATTCAACTAATCAAGCAATCATGAACATGTTGACCATCAACTAAGATTAAGCATGCCGATATAATCAAGAGATTTAATTGTCAAAGATGCGAGACAAAGTTCTTAAAACAATTGTGTTTGTGTGTGAAGGGGAATTGCTACACAAGTTGGGAGCAATCTCAAGAGGGGCACATATATCTCTATGCTACACATGTTGGTAGTCTTATAAGGGCACATGATTGTGCAAAAGGGTTTGTGCACAATTAAGTCAAGACATTCAAATGGCATCAAGAACAAAGAAATACAATTAATCATAGGCATAGAGTATTCTAGGTTAGGTGAATGAACATGTGAGCAATGATGCATGATTAGGCGAGCATGTGAACGCATGAGCATACAAGAATGCATGAGCATTTAAATAGGATTACGTTTATTATGCAAGGCATAGATACTTGAGGATGCATGAGAGTGTTGCATAAAATAGGGATGAATGAAGATGCATGCGAGTGAAAATGTTTTGGTAAAAGGTTTAGGTAAGAAAGTGGTAAAATGTTTTTGGGTTTTGGTGTTTTGGAAATGAGATGAAATGTTTTTGGTCTTGAAAGTGGTAAAAGTATTTTGGGGTTTATTTTATAAAGTTGAAAAAGTTTGAAATGCAAATGAGAAAATGTTTTGGGGTTTTTATGCAAAGATGCAAGTGGTGAAAACTTTTAGTAAAAAGTTAGTGAAATGGTAAATTTATTTTACTTGGAGTAGAAAGTAATTTTTGAAAATTAGTAAAGGTAAAAAGTGAAAAGTAACTTATTAATGAAATGGTACATGTGAAATGGTAAAAGTGAAAAGTTAATGAAATGGTAAAAAGTTAAAAAACACAATGACACAACTTGCATTTACTCAACCACAATCAAAATGACACATTTCATGCAATCAAAGGGGTAAAAACCCTAGTCATGGCCGAATGCATACAATTATGGAATCATCAACTTATTTCATGCAAAAATTGACAAATTAACACACAAAAGAAGAGGACCTAATCTATCATGCAAGTTCCTAAAACAAACACTAGCCAAATCATGCATTTATTCATTCAAAATTAAAGAAAACAAAACAAGCAACATGAACCCTATTTTTCTTGCCCAAACCCAAGGCTATGTATGGTCCAAGATCAACAATTATTTAAACCCAAATCATAAAATGAACAAGAACCCTAGAATAGAGTTCATGGCCGAATGCACATGGAGTATGAGAATGAGTTTTCATTTGATGAAAATTAGGCAACTAGATTCAAAATACAAGCAAATGCAAGAAAACACAAGAACAACTCCTTCAAAGCCAAGGAGCCACCTCAAACACCCAAGCCTCCCTAAGTGCTTGTCAATAGTGTTTGAGATGGCTCCTCAAAGCAACAACAACAATATATGAAGGAGTTGAGATGAGGAGAAGAGAGATTATGCAAAAATGAAGAAAATACAAGAGTTTTGAAGTTTTACCTTGAATCCAAGCTATGAAGGGAGTGATATGAAGAACAAGACCACAAATCAACTAAATCCTCCACAAACCTCCATGAAACTTGCGCCCCTTGCCTTGATCCTTAGCTTTGAGTTGGTGATGATGCTTGAACTTTGAATGAGAAATGGAGGGAGTATGCGAAAGAGGGATGCAAATGAGGTGAGTTGTTTGTTAGGGTTTTTGGTGTAGGAGAGAATGGGAAGGTTTCTTTGAGATGAAAGAAAAACAAGAGGAAGTGAGAGGGTGGAGAGGGGCTACGAATTTCTTGGGTCCTTTTGGGGAGGAGAGGAGTGAGTTGTCCTTATTCAAATCCTTGGGAGGCCAAAGATCTAATGGGTTTAAGGTTGTGAGAGGGAAATAAAGAAATTAGTGTGTATTTAGTGGTGTAGAGAGAAAGAAGGTAAAAATATGTTGTGTATTGAATGTTATTGGATTCAAAGGTGTGCTTGTCATGATGAAAGGCTTTTTTGTGATGTGCACTTGATGGGGGCTGAAGTGAAGGTGGAGTGAGGGAGGTGGTTTGCTTGTAAAATTGGTGCTTACTTTGGCCAAAAATGGATAAAAGCAAAAAGCACCTAAAAGGAATTAGCCCTAATTCTAAAAATACAATAAACATCCAATATTATTTTATTATTCATTTTTCATTTTTGATTTCAGATTTCATATTTTTAATTATACATATTTTTTGAGCCTTTTTGAAAAAAAACCGTTACAATTGACCAAAATACCCTTTTTGACGCTAAAACCCTAATTTGCCCGAAAAATGCGTTTCCACTTCAAAAATGAATCTATAACCCTAGAAATGACCTCTAGAATCTTAGAATGCATGCTCAATGACCTTCATGAGGAATTATCATTTTTATTGTGAAATGACCAAAATACCCTTTTGGACTCAAAAAAACCTGATTTACCCAGAAAGTGCATTTCAACTCTAAAAATGATTTTAGAAACTTTGGAATGACTTTTAGGACTCAAAATGCAATGCATGATGCTTCTCACTCCTCAACTTATTTATTTTTGTGGAAAATTAGGGTTTTGATCTAAGCTGGACAAAATTGGGGTATGACACACACAAATCAATGAATTAGATAAAACTAGCCCCATAACCCGTGTGATGCATGGGGTTGGCTAAATTCCTTCGCATAAATGAGTAATAAAAATTTTACGTATTTATTACCAAACCTCCTTATAAACATTTATGCTCATTTTCTTTTTTTTAAGTGTACAAAGCTTGTTCACTGTGAAATTCGAACTCGGGAGCACTAAGTCGACCTCGTGCCCCAAGGTAGCTTATGCCAGTGGACCAATGGTGTTGGTTTGTAAAATATATAGTCAAATAACTATGAATAAAAATTAAATTATAACTATAAATTAAATAAGAATATAATTTTTTTAGAAAGAAAATAAAATTTAAAAAGATCTAAAATTTTAATAACATATCCATATATTATCAAATGTAAATATAAAAACTTAACTCATAATTAGAAAGAAAATAAAACACACAATTAGAAAGTGAAATACGTGGGTGTCATGTAGGGGTTGGATGAAAATCACCAATAAAATAGACTTAGCTATACAAAGTTGATAAAAGATGATGAGGTTGTATTGTAAATGTCATGTAGGGTTGTATTGTAAATGCGAGAGTAAATGGTGCGCAATGCAGTATTCAAATAAAGAAAGTTGAAAGAATATTAACAATGACATTGAATTAAACATCCTTAGATAACATGAAGAAAAAGAATTTTAATAACATATTTCATATTTATCAAATGTAAATATAAAAACTTAACCCATAATTAGAAAGAAAAGAATACATCACAATTAGAAAGTGAAACACATGGATATAACGTAGAGTTGGATGAAAATCACCAATAAAATAGAAGCAAACTATACAAAGTTGAAAGAAGTTGATGAGAGTTTTCACTACAAGAAAAACACGCATTACCGGCGGATTTTTTCCGCCGGTACGGTTCCGGCGGAAATTTGGCATTTCAGGCGGAAAAAAAAGGTTTTCCGGCAGATTTTTTTAAAAAAAATACTAAATTTTTTTTTAAAAAAAAAAATCCGTCGGAAATGTGCATTACTGGCGGGAAAAATCTGCCGGAAATTACTGTCGGAAAAATCCGCCGGTAATGCGCAATACCGGAGGATTTTTAAAATTTTTTTTATTTTTTTTTTAAAAAATCCGCCGGAAATGTGCATTACCGGCGGATTTTTAAAAATTTTTTTTTTATAAAAATCTGCCGGAAATGTGGATTACCGGCGGATTTTTCCGCCGGTAATTTCCGACGGAAAAATCCGCCGGTAATGCACATTTCCGACGGATTTTTCAAAAATTATTTATTTATTTTTTTTACACTCTTCTCACTTCCTATAAATAAAACTTTCTCCTACACTCTTCTCATTCTCTCATTTCACTCTTTATTTCCTTCTCATACTCTCCAATCTCCATAAATTTCTCTACATATCTCTCTTCTATATTTCCTCTTTCTTCTTCCTTCTCATTCAATCTCTTCTCAAATCTTCTCACATACATACACTTCATTTTTCTCAATCTCTTCTCAAAATCTTCACACATTCATACACTTCATTTTTCTCAATTCTTATCTTCTCTTCTCACATTCTGTTTTCTCTAATCTCTTCTCTTCTCAAATATTCAGTCTACGAATTTAAATAGTTAAATAATTAAAATAATATTAATATTTTAAATAAAGGAATTTCAATAAACGAATTTTAAAAAAAGAAATAAATTAAATAAGAAATAAATTAAAATAAACGAATTTTAAAAAAGGAATAAATTAAAAGCAAATTAAAAAAATTAAATAATATTTTTAAAATAAATTACTGGCGTATTTTATTAATTTACCGGCGGAATTTTTAAAATAAATGTTTTACAAAAATTAATTACCAGCGGATTTTGGGTGATTACCGGCGGAAAATCCACCGGTATCCGTTGCCTGCGGGCGAATTACCGACGGATTTCCGGCGGAAAATATCCGCCGGCAACGTCCAATTTCTGACGGATTTTGGCCATTACCGGCGGATTTTATCCCCGAAATTCTTGTTGTGTTTATTGTCAATGTGGTTGAAGTTTTCATGAGTGTAAATGATGCAACGCGGTACTCGAATATAGAAAGTTGAAAGAATAAGATGCGAGGTTCTTTTGTAAATGTGGCTAAAGTTCTCGTGAATAAAAATTAAATTATAACTATAAAACACTTTACGTATTTTGTCAAGATTTTTTTCACCAAACTGGTTAATGAGGAACAAACTTTGTATATTTGAACAATTAAAATTTATACTGAACCATAAAGTACACCAAATCACATTGGTTTCCATCTTACTTTACGTATTTTGTCATAAAATTAAATCTTTTTTCACTCAATCAGTTATTGAACAAATAAACTTCGCATATCAAAATTTTTCGAGTCTATAAAGTTCTCCTTAAAATATAAAAAAATAAAATAAAGCATAAAATTAAAATATAAAAGAAGAAAGAAAAGGAAATCAAAAGTAAAAAACCAAAAAAAAAACAAAAAGCCGAAAAGACAAAACAAAACAAAAAGAAAAAAAACAAAATTATGCAGCATTTTGGTGCTAAGCATGCCAAACCGCATTTGATATAAAGATTGTAACTCTTTTTTTATTATACTTTTAATTTTTTATTACTCATCGCACTTTTCTCTCTCTCTCTCTCTATAACAAATAATTAAGTGTATAATCGAGAATTTAGTCAATGTAACTTGGAACTATTAAAGTAACAAACAAAAAAGAACAAATTTCTTCTTAAAACGAAGTTGAGTAACTAGTGTTGAACCAAGGGCAAACACTCTTTGTTTTGTATGATAACAAATTACATCTTATCTACTAATGGTTCAAGTTGAATTAAGTACAGGACATAAAGCAAAGAGCAGGAAGATTAAAATGGAGCAGCTTGGAGAAGAAGCCACCTCAGCAGTTCAAGACCTAATTGTTTATCCGCTTTCATTAAGACACGGTGTAAGGTCCTATCACTTAAGGTCTATGACACTTTAGTAGCTGAGAGATGATTTTTCAAAACATGCATGGTGCATCAAAATAAGCTTTGAAAAATATTTTACAAAATTGCATGCATGCATAAGGTGGCAACAAAAACCCTAAAATTATTTTTGTTGAAAGCTTAAACCCTAAAAATAGTTTTGTTGAAGGCTTGAAATCAAAATCCTATTCTTTTACAAAGATAATAGATTATGATAATAGATTAGGTGCCTGAATGTTTTCAGAGCACATAATCGATTACTCTCCTATTCTTTCTTGAAATCAAAATCCTATTCTTTTACAAAGATAATAGATTATGATAATAGATTAGGTGCCTGAATGTTTTCAGAGCACATAATCGATTACTCTCCTATTCTTTCTTGAAATCAAAATCCTATTCTTTTACAAAGATAATAGATTATGATAATAGATTAGGTGCCTGAATGTTTTCAGAGCACATAATCGATTACTCTCCTATTTTAACTAAAACAAACAATCGATTAAGAGCTTGCCTTACCTTCCTTTTTTAGATCAATAATCGATTAGTGCATAAAAATAACTACCTACATGAATCGATTATCAACTCTTCAAAGTTTCCTTTTTTATAAACATAATCGATTATGCCTTCATTTTCACCAAAACACATAATCGATTAAGGTATTGGCTTCCTTCCTTTTTTGACAACAATAATCGATTATGTGCCTATTTGAACTAATATTAATAATCGATTATCAAGCTATTAAATGTTTCCATATCTATCAAATAATCGATTATGCACTTGCTTCTCACATTCAACATAATCGATTACTTCATACATTTATTTTTTTCAAATCTTTCTACGCCTATAAATAGGCAAGTGTGTTTCACAATTCACAAACCACACTTCTCAACAATTCTCTCTTCCTCTCATACGAAATTTCTAGATCTGAGAGAGAGAGAGAAAATAGAGCTTCAACTTTCATATCATTTTCTATTTTCCATATCACTCATCTTTTAGTCACTATACTGTCATTATATCTGAGGTGATTGGATCATAGATCTCTGTTTGTATTCGTTACTCTATTTGTGGGGTCACTCTGAAATCCTGGGATTTGTTCTTGGGTCTCTCAATCAGGAGATTGAGTTGGTTTGAAATCCTGGGAAGTTTTCTTGGGTCTCTCAATCAGGAGATTGAGTTGGTTTGAAATCCTGGGAGGTGATCTTGGGTCGTTCAATCGGGGAAGATTGAAGTGGTATTGAAATCCTGGGAGGTGCTCTTGGGTCGTTCAATCAGGAGATTGAAGCGGTTGAAATCCTTAGCGGGGAGCTCGGGTTCTCAATTTAGGGGAGTTGAGATTTGCTATTTGAAGTTGATTGTTTGTAAAACATTGGTTCTTCATATAGTGGTTATCAGCAAAGTCCAATGGTTGAAAAGCTGGAGGCCGAGGACGTAGGGCTTTTATCCCGAACCTCGTAAAATTCCTGGTGTATCTCTATCCCTATCTCTTTACTTTATTTACTGTTTATATCTGTTTATAATTATACTATCACTGCGCCGATCTATTGTTACGCTGCTTATAATATCTGTCTATCCTGAACTCTGATAATAGCGTAATAGTACACTTTGCATGATCTGCCTGCTTACATACATCATATAAGTTTAAATCTCAGATTCCGCATTTGATTTAAACAAACATTGCTAAAGTTTTTGAAAACCGAAAAAGAATTCAAGTTTTGCATATAACCTTATTCACCCCCCCCCCCCTCTAAGGTTATCAGATAGTCTAACAAGTGGTATCAGTAGCTATAAATTGCATATAGAGCTTTACATCTCGCAATTTAAATTTTATTTATCTATCTGTGATCATGGGTTCTTTTATGAAAGAGGGGATTTCCTTCAATAGGCCACCCCTGTTTGATGGGACTAACTATGACTATTGGAGTAGTCGAATGAAATGTCATGTGCAGGCTATAGATTTCACCCTTTGGAGGATTATTGTTGATGGACCACTGATTCCTATGAAGATCAAAATTACAAAACCAGGTGGTACTGATGGAGACACTACAAAAAGTCAAGCCACCGGCAAAGCAGAAGAAGTTCCAATTGAAGACATCTACACCATCGATCTGAGCGAGTTGAGAAAATCTGAGCTTGACAAAATATCTCAAAATGCCAAGGCTATGAATATTCTTCACCTATCACTTTGTGAAGAAGAGTATGGAAGAGTAAAAGGGTGTCAAACAGCAAAAGAAATCTGGGATTGTCTGGAAGCTACACATGTCGGTACAAGCCAAGTAAAGGATACAAAAATCAGAATCCTCACTTCTGAGTATGAATCATTCAAAATGAAGGAAGGTGAATCTGTTGCAGCTATGCACCAGAGACTGAATCTGATTGTGAACAACCTAAGGGCACTGGGAAAGAGGTATTCTACAAAAGATATAAATGGGAAGATTCTTGCATCTCTGACTGGTGAGTTCTTTCCAAAAACTTGTGCAATCACTGAAGCCAAAGATATTGGCACTCTGCCTCAAGAAGACTTGATTGGGTCACTTCTTGCCTTTGAGGTTGTATTGGCTGCTAACAAAGATCAAGAAGCAAAAATAGTAAAAGAAAGAAAATCTCTTGCTCTTGCTGCTAAAACACCTAAGGTAGCAAGGAAAGAGGTTGAGTCTGATGAAGAATATGATGATGAAGACATGGCTGAATTATTTGAAGAATTCCTGAGATTCAACAAACTTGAAAAGAGAAATAACTCAAAGAAATCCAAGAAAGCTAAGAAGGCTACATGGAACAACTATACTGACAGTGAAGAAGAGGAGGTTGCAAATGCCATTTGTCTCACGGCATGTGAAACACCTAAGGCTACTATATGGGATTGTCTTGGCACTGATAGTGACACCGACGAAGAAGAGCAAATTGCAAATGGTGTTTGTCATATGGCAAATGACTCATCTAAGGTAAGCCTTAACTCTTCTAGTCTTTTTGATTCCTCTATGCATGATGATTTACTTGATGATAGTTGTAGTAGTCAAGATTTGAGTGAGGCTTTTGATGCTCTCTATTTTGAACATGAAACTCTTTTTTGTTAAAATCTAAGAAATTGGCAAAGAGTAACAAAAGCATGCTCACTCAAATTGAGACACTTGAAAATGAAGTAGATAGATTAAAGAATGAACTACATAAATCTGTCAACCTTGAGTTTTGTGAGCTTAAACAAAATTTTGAAAATGCCAAGGTTGAAAATGAACTTTTGAAAGAAACATTGAAAAAGTTTGAGGTTGGTGAAAAGACCTTGACTCAGTTGCTTCACTCTCAACATCAATATGTTGATAAGGAGGAATTGGGTACAAAGGTAATTCCACCTCCTCCATTTTAAACAAGAAATTAACTTTTGTTGCATCTACTTCAAGTTATAAACCCATTGTTTTCTCATGCACCTACTGTCAAAAAGGGAACCATAGCTCTCATAGATGCCTTATTCGTAAATTATGTGAGCTTGGTACCCTTATACTTGCTTGTGAGAAACCAAGGTGGATTGTGAAAACAAAACCCTTGATGACTAACCCCAAAGGATCCAAAAAGAATTGGGTACCAAAATTCTCTACTTGATTTTAGTACAGGTGTGCTACAAGGTATGGGGGTCAGATCGATACCTTGATAGCAGAGACTCGAAGTTCATGACTGGAGACGCAAAAAGGTTCTTAAACACTCACCCCCGGAAAAAGCAGTCATGTGACTTGTGATATAAACAATAGAGGAAAAATCACCGGTGAAGGTTAGTTTGTTCTTCTTAACCGTTATCTCTCTATTGTGCTGGATCATTGATACAACATATTTTGAAGTTAAATATGGTACTTATATTGTTGAACCAAGTATGACAGATCTCATGGGTATCCTATTTTCTATACGATCTTTTTTAAACTGTGATGGTCCACCCTCTTTTGGCTAAGTCTTGCATTCTAAAATTATTAAGGGGGATCACCAACTAAGGGAGAGCATAGCATGAACTACTGTTTTTTGATATATTATATGCTATGTGCTCCTTTGCTAGTTTACAAAGTGATTATGTCTGTTTGTGATTATCTCATATGCTATGTGATCACCCCCCTCCTTTTTGATGAAAACAAAGGGGGAGAGAATATTATGCATGTTATATGTGGGAGAGAATATATACATGTTATATGTGAGGGGAGAAAATAATTGCTGCTATCCTGCTGATGTACTGTTTATTTTATTATGCATATGCTTAGGGGGAGCTTTTTGAAAAAGTTCCATTGCTATCAAACCCCCTATGCATAATGTAATTTGTTATCATCAAAAAGGGGGAGTTTGTTGAACCAAGGGCAAACACTCTTTGTTTTGTATGATAACAAATTACACCTTATCTACTAATGGTTCAAGTTGAATTAAGTACAGGACATAAAGCAAAGAGCAGGAAGATTAAAATGGAGCAGCTTGGAGAAGAAGCCACCTCAGCAGTTCAAGACCTAATTTTTTATCCGCTTTCATTAGGACACGGTGTAAGGTCCTATCACTTAAGGTCTATGACACTTTAGTAGCTGAGAGATGATTTTTCAAAACATGCATGGTGCATCAAAATAAGCTTTGAAAAATATTTTACAAAATTGCATGCATGCATAAGGTGGCAACAAAAACCCTAAAATTATTTTTGTTGAAAGCTTAAACCCTAAAAATAGTTTTGTTGAAGGCTTGAAATCAAAATCCTATTCTTTTACAAAGATAATAGATTATGATAATAGATTAGGTGCCTGGATGTTTTCAGAGCACATAATCGATTACTCTCCAATTCTTTCTTGAAATCAAAATCCTATTCTTTTACAAAGATAATAGATTATGATAATAAATTAGGTGCCTGAATGTTTTCAGAGCACATAATCGATTACTCTCCTATTCTTTCTTGAAATCAAAATCCTATTCTTTTACAAAGATAATAGATTATGATAATAGATTAGGTGCCTGAATGTTTTCAGAGCACATAATCGATTACTCTCCTATTTTAACTAAAACAAATAATCGATTAAGAGCTTGCCTTACCTTTCTTTTTTAGATCAATAATCGATTAGTGCATAAAAATAACTACCTACATGAATCGATTATCAACTCTTCAAAGTTTCCTTTTTTATAAACATAATCGATTATGCCTTCATTTTCACCAAAACACATAATCGATTAAGGTATTTGCTTCCTTCCTTTTTTGACAACAATAATCGATTATGTGCCTATTTGAACTAATATCAATAATCGATTATCAAGCTATTAAATGTTTCCATATCTATCAAATAATCGATTATGCACTTGCTTCTCACATTCAACATAATCGATTACTTCATACATTTATTTTTTTCAAATCTTTCTACGCCTATAAATAGGCAAGTGTGTTTCACAATTCACAAACCACACTTCTCAACAATTCTCTCTTCCTCTCATACGAAATTTTCAGATCTGAGAGAGAGAGAGAGAGAGAAAATAGAGCTTCAACTTTCATATCATTTTCTATTTTCCATATCACTCATCTCTTAGTCACTATACTGTCATTATATCTGAGGTGATTGGATCATAGATCTCTGTTTGTATTCGTTACTCTATTTGTGGGGTCACTCTGAAATCCTGGGATTTGTTCTTGGGTCTCTCAATCAGGAGATTGAGTTGGTTTGAAATCCTGGGAAGTTTTCTTGGGTCTCTCAATCAGGAGATTGATTTGGTTTGAAATCCTGGGAGGTGATCTTGGGTCGTTCAATCGGGGAAGATTGAAATGGTATTGAAATCCTGAGAGGTGCTCTTGGGTCGTTCAATCAGGAGATTGAAGCGGTTGAAATCCTTAGCGGGGAGCTCGGGTTCTCAATTCAGGGGAATTGAGATTTGCTATTTGAAGTTGATTGTTTGTAAAACATTGGTTCTTCATATAGTGGTTATCAGCAAAGTCCAAAGGTTGTAATAGTACACTATGCATGATCTGCCTGCTTACATACATCATATAAGTTTAAATCTCAGATTCCGCATTTGATTTAAACAAACATTGCTAAAGTTTTTGAAAACCGAAAAAGAATTCAAGTTTTGCATATAACCTTATTCACCCCCCCTCTAAGGTTATCAGATAGTCTAACAACTAGTTCATATGTTTTGGTCTAATGTTCTTTCTTTGATATCAAAGATCTATGTAAATGTCGAATATCTGTGTTTTTCCCAACAATTATTTTCAGTTTTAGCAACTTTGATCCGTTGACAACAACAAACATGTATTTCACACTATATAACTTCTTGGAAAAGGAATCTCTCAAGTGAATTTACTAAACATTAATTAAAAAGAAAAAAAGAGATAAACTTTAACACATGAAAATATCAAATTAAAAGGTATTAAATGGTTTATATTTAACATTTGACACTCTCAAGTAATTTTTTTTGACACTACCGTAGTCTTATCATGTCCATAACTAGAGTTTTTGACTCAAGCCATTGAAAGGTATATTTATGTTATTGAAAATTATTATAGAACAATTTATATTTTCTATGTTAATTTATGTTTAGATGGTAATACGTTTTCATGTAATATATTTAATTATGTGTGTGCACTTTTACATAGGAATGTCAATCTCTCCGTGTATGTGGATTCTTCGTGAGAATTCCACAGTTTGAGGTCTTAATAAGGGATTATTCCCCATGGGGATGGAAACAAAGGAAAAAATTTCCCCCAAAGGCATGGTCAGGAATGGGATAGGGATCATACCCTTATCCCTCAATTTCCAATAAAGCTATAATGAAATTATTTAAGGAATATATATATATATATATATATATATATATATATATATATGATAAATATATTTAGTGGCGGAGATAGCCTATTTTTTATGGGGTGGCGAAATATAGGAGTGACTTTTTATAGCTATAATGAAATTAACTCTAAGGAACATATATAGATACATATATTTAGTGGCGGAGATAGCCTATTTTTTATGGAGTGGCGAAATATAGAATTGGATTTTTATATCTAGAAGGAACTTTATTAATAGATAACCAAAATAAACTACATGATGTAAACTAAACCGAAATAGTAATTTAGAAAAGTTGGGCTCGATGACGCTCAGCAAATCGAATTCGGCAATAATTGTCTCTGTACTAAAAAGATTAGTAGTGTCTTGACAAGAAACTCATCATCTATTTTGTTTCGAAGTCCTGTCTTGACAATCTTCATGGCTCAAAAAACTCTCTCAGTAGTAGTTGTAGTGACTGGAAATGTCAAAACAAGACGAATCAATCGATCTATCAAGTGATAAATTTTTTACTTTCCCGTTTCTACTTATTTATGACACAACTCAGAGAGTATTGTTATATCTTAGAAAGTTTGATGTTGTTGTTTGTCAAGCACATAAAGTCTTAATTGTAATCTCCGGTAAAGTCTTATGTATTTCGGCTCTTTAAATTGTAGTAGAACAGTTCCGTCAAAAAAAATTGTAGTAGAAAAGTACCAGGCGGCTGTTTTTTTTGTACCCCCGCCCCCCAATTGTACCCCATACCCCCCAAATTGACCAAACAGACCAAAATACCCCTAAAACAATGTTAAAAAAATGAATTCATTCCTCATTCCATCATATTTCCGGAAAAAGTAAGTTTTATTCCCAAAACTTCCCGGAAATAGACGTATCTCCAGAAAGCTTTCCGGAAATACCATTTTTTGAGGTATTTCCGGAAGGTTATTTTCCAGGGAATTCCGGACGCCATGCATGTAGATGACCAGGCTGAGGTTGCTCAGCATGATGATGAGGCTGCTGAGCAGGTTTTATTACACCGGTTGCATGTCCACTGCGTCCACAGACTACTACAGACGGGACATGCAGGTAATACTTTTAATAATTTGTTTATTTTTTAACAATTAATTACTTTTATTTTTTTACAGGACCGGGGTAAGATTAAAGTTGCTTCTCATGGGGGGAAGATACTGAAGATGAGACCTCCGCAGCACCACCCACATATAGCAGGATGGTTACAGCAGGCTCATCTGTTTGAGCTGTACATCACACCTCTCTGGGCAACATCAACCACGAGCTCATATCAGCTTTTGTGGAGAGGTGGCATTCTGAGACCAGCTCATTCCACATGCCGTGGGGGGAGATGACAGTGACATTGGACGATGTGTCCGCGTTGCTCCACTTGCCGCTCACCAGCACACCGTTGGCGCATCGGCCACATTTCGACACTGCCGATGCTATTCGGGCTGGAGTTGACATGTTGGGCATAGACCACACAGCCTGCTGGGCAGAGTGTCAGTTCAACAGGGGACCGACATTCCGATTTTCTTTCTTGATGGCCGCATACACACAGAACATGGAGCGCGACCATCTTGATCAGGCGGCACGGTGCTATCTGCTACACTTGTTGGGTAGAGCCATTTTTGCCGACAAGAGTCACACATCTGTCCCTGTCATGTGGGTGACTCTTATTTCTGACTTTGACCTGTGTGGCCAGTGGGCTTAGGGTCCAGCTGCTCTAGCTATTCTCTACGAGCAGCTAAATGATGCTTGTTACTGGGAGACGTCGCAGATTGGTGGATACGCTTCTCTGCTGCAGGTAATTAATTAATTAATTATTTTTATTTCTATTTAATTACTTTTATTTATATAATTACTTATTTATTTTTTTATTATTTTAGTGCTAGATATATGAGTATTTCCCCACCATCGTGGTGCGGAAAGACTTCGGCGCCAGTGAACTTCCACGTCGCAGCAGGTGGGCGAACAAGAAGTGCGATAGTATCAAGCTTCCGGAGTTTCGGCAGCTGCTGGATGACTTGCAGAGGGAGCAGGTCATATGGAGCCCCTGGGATGACCACAAACAGTACCTCCGGTTTCACAACATTTCATTATTCAGAGGTTGGCTGCTGTGGGGGGATGTGGTTGTGCCTTATATGCCAGACAGGGTCCGTTGGCAGTTTGGATATGTCCAGCAGATTCCTGATCCACCTATTTCGGGCCCACGTCCATCTCCGGAGTTCATAGTACAGAAGCTGATGTTCTATCAGTCCCCTGCGCGGGCTTTCATGGACATCGGTCGACGGACACCCGTCCAGGGTGCTTGTGATGACGAGTACCTACCATGGTACTTGCAGGTGTCTATTCCCCGCCTGACTCCGGCTTCGCCTTCACCTCCAGCCCCGCCTTCGCCTCAAGAGGATGGTGGTCCACTTCCCTATGAGTCCAGGGAGAGAGTAGCTAGGCATGTCCAGGATGTCTATGATAGTCTTTTGGCACTCGACGGCATTCCTAGGGATGTCTATGATAGTCTGTTGGCTGCTTTACAGCTTTTGGACCTTTAGTTGTATTATTTTTTGTGTTTTTACTGTATTAATACTGTATTATTATTGTTTATTAGTTTAGCAAGTTTCGTTACATTTAATTATTTCGCGTAAATTTTTTAATTTAAAAAAAAATTAAAAATTTTCGAAAATACACATATTTCCGTAAGGCAAAAATATGTGTTTTCTGGAAATACCTCAAAAAGAGGTATTTCCGGAAGCCAAAACCGGAAATTTTTAAAAAATATTTTTTTTTTTATAAAAAACTAGGGGTATTTTAGAGATTTATGGTAAAATGAGGGTATGGGGTAAAAAAAAAACTGCCAACCTATTTCGGCACAATTACTTAAGCATTTACGCACTTTCGCTACGGCAGTAAGGCTAGTGTCAATGTTAATTTATTTATTAGTTTAATATTGGGGTGGCACAGTTAAATCCTAGTATTTATTTTTTATTTTTTTGGGTAGCAAGACTACTCCATTCAATAAGAAGAAACCGCCCCTGCATATATATATTTTAGTTATTGTTTTGGATCGGGTCGAGACAAGAGACCCACTCCAGCAATTGAACATGGATAATTTCAATAATTTTGATCCATATTCACAATAAATCAGTCTATTTACTCTTATGCGTCAACGGCTCAGATCCACCAGATCAATCTGACGGCTCAAAGCTGGCACATATCCCTATAAATACTGGCTCACATTGCCATAAAGAGGTAGATTCTCATTCCATGTTAAACTACTCTACAATTCTCAATACTGAATTGAGCGTCAGAGTGGCATCACAGGTACCCCACTCGGGATCACTTTGACATACCACTTGAAAGGCAGGAGTCCAACTAGCGGCAGTCAACAAATGACCGCTAGGTATAGAACAATATATATATATATATATATATATATATATATATATATATATATATATATATATATATATTTAATTTTATCAAATTAAAACTTAATCCAAAAATATTACATAATCCATACTAGCATAACTTTAAATATATATAGATATATAGAAATTGAAAGAAAAGTATTTCTAAAAAAAAGTCCTCTTTTCGTTGTAAAATAAGTCTTTTTCAATTATTGGAGAAATTTTTCGGTTATATCGGCTTTTTATGAAATTTTATAAATACAATAATTAATTGATATGGAAATAAAAAAATAATAGGGCTGCTTTTCCAGCCTTTACAAACTCTTGATGATGCCAAACTTTGCTACAGGATTGTGGTATCCTTGGAAATCTAGAAATACTAAAAATACGGGGAGATATTTCTTTTGAGTCCAAATAACATTGCTATTCATGGCTGGTGTTGGGCTCAGAATTTGGCCCTAGCTCCTGTTCTTAATCTCATGCCTCGGCTAGCAGCAGCATATGGACAACAACGACACACGGTTTCCTTAAGTGTAATACAGACTTTGCCATATTTCAGGACAGCTTGCAAGTTGGTTATGAAATATGTTTTAGGGACTCTTGCCACTGCCAGCTCCAGGTTAGCGACGGAATTAACGGTATTAGCGACGGAACCATTCCCTTGCTAAGTGGGGACGAGAATTTGAAAAATTTAGCACGAAAAACAAGGTCATTAGCAACGGATTTGGTCCCTCGCTAACATGAATCTGACTATTGCGCAGTCCTTGGGAAGTGGAATTTGTTGTTAGCAACAAAACTAAGTCCCTCGCAAAGAACAATTTTTTTTACCCTACACCAAGGTTATAAAGAACCACACACCACACACTCTCATTTTATCTTATCTCTTCTCTCTTTCCCTACGAATCCTCTCCACCCTTTAACACCACCACACCACAACCACCATGAACTCCTCTCCTCTTCGTCTCTTCTCTCACTCTCTCTCTCTCTCTCTCTCTCTCTCTCTCTCTCTCTCTCTCTCTCCTACGAATTCCTCTTCTCTCACCTACGAATTTCTTTCCTCTTTCTCTCTTCTTCTCTCCACCTTCCACCACCACCACGAACTCCTCTCCTCTCTCTCTCTCTCTCTCTCTTGAAGTGAACTGTCATCACCACAACCACCACCACCACATAGCTCCTCCCACCCTCACTCTCTCCCACTCACTCTCTTTCTCCCTTACTCGTCTCCTTCTCTCTCTAGTTGTTTCCACCTTTCACCACTACACCACCACAAAAGTAATAATATAATAATAAATATATATAAATAGGTTTAAAAAAATTAAAACAACACATAAAATAAATCATTCAAATTGGGACACATGTCAGTCATGATTTGCGACAGATCTTGTCCCTCGCTAATTAGCAAGGGAATAGTCACTCGCTAATTGGCGAGAGATCCAATTTTCAACCGCTAACACATTAGCGAGGAGCATTTTAGCGAGGGAATCAGCCTCTTGCTAATTCCCTTGCAAATGGTGATTAGCGACGGAAATAAGGCTTTTTGCGAGGAAAAATCTCTTGCTAATAAGGTTTTTTTGTACGTAGTGGTAAATAATAAAAACGTGCATGGTTCTTGTGAGGATCATAGATAATTATAGGTGACTTGAGAGGGTCACCTGGTGAAGCAAACTATTACGAGTGGGCCATTTGTGAGCGTCTATGCATAGAGAGGATTGAGACAGTTACATGAGTAATGATAAAATTTTGTCAACGGTACCTGTTGGATCAAGGCTAGAGGCAAGGATCATCATTGGATCTGATCTCACGAAAATGGAGATGAAATATTTTAGTTTGGTTAAACATTTATTAGCTACTCAGTGAAGCTTAACTCGGATGAGACTTTGCTTAATCAAAAACAGCTGCTACCCCAAGCCAAAGTTACCGAGTATGATGACCATACTCCAAATTTTCAAAGAAAATAGGTTGGAACTTTGATGTTATGTGTGAATTGAAGAAGTCTTGGTACTTAAGAGTGTCCATTGTGACCCACCTCTCTTTCTTGGGAACCTACTCGGATTAACATTTTTAAGACGTTTCTAATTTAGCCATGACAACCGAAGAAATTACTGGTGCTGGTTCCGCTGAAACAGCTGAACAGACTAAATCAGCAAATGAAATACTCCTATGGAAAGAGCATGACTATCTCTGTAGGAATTTTATTCTGAACGGACTAATTGATGATCTTTATGATTATTACAGTACCTGTAAGTCCGCCAGGGATGTCTGTGATGCTCTAAAAAAGAAATATTCCTTTAGAAAGAGAATAATTTTCTCTATACTATTTATCAATAGAAAGAGAATTGTTTTCTCTATACGGTATAATAATAGAAAGAGAATGATTATCTCTATAATTTTTAATTCTACGGAAAGAGAATAATCATCTCTATAAGAATGAATTTTTTTTAATTCATATTTTTTGAAATTATTTTTTACTGACATCTTTTGTTGCTGTTAGTGGTTAACACTTAACGGTTAATGATTTTATATCGTAGAATTACTTTTGTTCTCAATAGCAATAATATTATTTTTTTGAGAAGTTATGTGTTTAACGATATATTGCAATATATAATATTGAAAAATGCAATATAATTTTCTAGAAAACCTTTCAAAATTAAAACTGTAATCAGGCTCAACAGAACAGCAACTGGAATGGGACCCCCAAATTTCCCATATTCTAAGCTTCAACTACCACCACCTAGAAATGATGCTGGTCTTTCATTTAATTATTTCAATTGCGAGAGACCAGGTAATATGACACGCAAGTGTAGGAACAGGTCAAGCTCTGCCTCGCAGGCTAACCTGATTGAATAGTAATTTGTTGCTATATATTTCTGAAATCAACATTGTTGGTGAATACGAAAGTCGGTGGATGGTTACGGGCTTCGCTCGCCGTGATCATGCTATGTTTTAAACATACACCGTTGCTGAAAATAAGAAAACTATATTGAGTCTGGTGAATTTTTTTAAACAATGATATTTTTTTTAACGCATTGTTTACTTCATCTGTCAAAAGTTTGTTCACTATACTAACTTTTACACGTCTTTGACTCTGACGTGTAAACAAACACATTCTTTTCAATAAGAGCCAGATAGCTTTTTTCAAAAGTTATTTTCTTAAATGACTTAAAGAAAAAAATGTGATTTTTGTAGTCAAGCAAGAATTTTCAAGACTTCGCATAAATCAGTAAGGAAATCTGAGTATTAGTTTTGACTCATTCAGATATATGCTGTAACATCCCCTAACTAGCTAACTTAATTTACTTAAATTAGCGAAAAGGTTAAGGTAATCATCGGCTAAGTCGAGTTTTTAGCGCAAAAGTTTCATCATGAAATTAGTTAATTGCATAGGCTATTTAATTATATGAAGTTGAAATAAATAATTGTAGTCATGCATAATCAAAATAAGGTATTAAGATAGTAATTAATGGGAGGTTAGTAGGATGCTTAAGGCTGATGGGAGTCATAGGAGATAGGAAGGGTAAGTGAGGGGCAAACTTGTCTTTTCCCCATACCATATATATATATATATATATATATATATATATATATATATATATATATATATATATATATATATATATATTTGCTCCCAGCTGAAAAACCAAAACTGAAACACTTGAACCAATTCTGGAAATCTGAAACAAGAGAGAGAGAGAGAAGGAGAGGGGCGCGAGGAAGAAGAGAGGGAGAGGAGAGGGGAACCAGATTTCCTGAGTGCATGTCCCATATAATTCCATCACCCAAATCAGATTTTCCTCCTCTATCTCCTGATATAAACACCATCACCATCACAGCTCCCAATCCCTTTTCACCATTTCTAAGTGCTAGAGCTCCATCCTTGTAGAAGTGAGAGTTTCAGTCATGCATGTTGGCTTGAACAACTGTGAAACCAAATTCAGCACCTGTACCACGAAATAGAGCAGCTAAGAGAAGGATTGAGTTGCTGAGTTCAAGTCTTAGATCCTTGGGAAGTTCGGGTTCAGTTTTGGAGCGAGTTCGGAGACAGTTCATGAGGCTATTCGAACGCGTCAGCTGTGAAATTCGTCGTTGAGTGATTTTCATCACTTCGGGTGAGTTCTATAACTCGCTTAGGGAATGTGTTTGTGTTTCTGAGTCTTCTCTTTTCGAAAACCATTGTCACGCGTTCATGATACCGAAAGGAAACTATGCGAAAACCGTTTTCTCAAAAGGATTGTGATTTAAATCATAAATTGTTTGATTGATTGTTTGGGTGCACTGGATTGGACTGATTGAAATTGCCATAATATATTGCTAATGCGTGTTTAAGTTTGGGTCTCGATCGGGAAAGATTTTGGAATCGGAACGGAATGGAATTTTTCGTGAAAAGTCTGTTTTCTGGAAAACTGAGGGAGACGCACGGATCGTGTGCCTCTGTGCACGGGTCGTGCGCCCCCATCTGATACTACAAGAACTGGATTTTTAAAACACGCACGGATCGTGCGCCTAGTCGCACGGGTCGTGCGTATGTTTCTGGAACTTCCTACAATTTTATTGGATAGCGCCCGGATCGTGCGCTTAGTCGCACGAGTCGTGCGTATCTTTCTGGAAATCTTCTACAACTTGTTCAACAACGCACGGGTCGTGCGCCTACACGCACGGGTCGTGTGAGACTTTCTGATCTTCAAATTCAAGTACCTTTTTATTCATTCCAAATGATTCCAATCCTCTTCTAATCCATTTCCCAAGGTCCCCCAACAATGTAAAGATACCGATGGCATGAGATTGAACATGTTCGATAGAAAACTTGTGTTTTATTAAAGAAATGGAAAACCGTACCTAGAGAACGCGAGAGAACTTAAGTCAAGAAATGTTGACGGACTTTGAAGTCCAATCATGTTAAGATAGCGAACCTAGAGTTCATCATGTCATGTAAGCTAATTGATTGTAAGTCTATAAAGACATAAAAACTCTCAATTCATGTAAACAAAATTGAAGTTACTTTCCCTCGGGGAAAGGTAGATGGTATACCTTGTGTATATCGAGGATGGCGATCCTCCAGTTATTAGCATACCTAGTTAAGGGGAGTCATGAATCCAAAGCTAGGACCCTAGCATTATTCAGATAGAATTTCGGATTGGGGTTTCCGTAGATATTGGGCAATCAAGATTGTCTAGCATTATATCTCGGGTTGTGCTAAGTTCAGGATAAAATATGATCCGTAGTCGCTTATTAAGGCTACAAGTTACGAGGAAACATCATGTATTCACGTGGTCGCTTATTAGGGCCACGAGTTCAGATTCAAGTATAATAAACCGTTAGAGTTGGTCAGGGGTCTCGATAGGACTCACTGAGATAATGTTTATCTCACCCTTCATATTTGTGGTTTTTACAGAGAAACAGGGGAAGGCAAAGGCGACAAAGCACGGTTAGCTGGTGTGACTCGAGGAGTCCGGAAGTCTATGTTTCATGTCTTAGGCCCTTGCCCTTCTGTAGTACTTTTGTTATCGGTTGTATAACTATCATGTATAAGTTATAAATCGTTTCCGCTACTTTATGTTTTGAGTATTGAACACCAGGATTATGCACAAGTCTTAAGTTTTGAAACTTAAGCATTTTCAGGAAGTTTATGAGGTTCAGAGAACCATTTGATATGTACTATCAAAAAGTTTTAGTTGTGTTCAATATTTCATTAACATGAAGTTACTCTGATGTATGCCATTTAGTGCATTTCGGTAATTCCACATGTTAGAATTTATCGGGGTGTTACATTAGCGAATAAGATAGAACGTTAACCAGAAATGGAAAACGATAGTTTACGACTTTTATTTATAATTGATTTGACTACATTGTAGTATACTTTGTGAAAAATAAAAGTGAAGTGCTTGACATATTCAAAGTTTTCCATTATAGATTTTGAAAATTAATTAAATAGGTGCCACTACAACGCACGGCAGAGTTTACACTTTGGATGCTCAGAAAGTCATACCGTCAGATAATCTACTAAGGGGTACGGGGTCTCTTTTCTCTAACTCCGTTAGTATCTTATATGATTCGGGTGCGACTCATTGTTTTATATCTCAAGTTTGTATTGACCGATTGGGATTAGCTTTGACATCGTTGTCCCAACCGCTTTCTATTAAGACTGCCGCCGAGGGTAGTATTCAAACCCAGTCCTTATGTGAGAACTGTCTTCTATCCATCGGAGACAGGAGTTTTGTCATGAATTTCATTTGTTTGCCAATCAAGGGTATGGATATTGTCCTAGGTATGAATTGGATGACCGCTAACCATGTAACTATAGATTGCTTCCATCGAACGATCGGTTTCGCCTCCGAGTCGGTGGAGCCACAACCGACCAATTCTGAAGCTGTTATCTCATTCGCCGATGCTAGTGATTGTTTGTTTCAAGGCGCTGAAGCTTATGTCATGATGTTGTCTGCATCGTCTGAAACAGGTTCGGATCTATCTTCTATACAAGTTGTTAATGAGTTTCTTGATGTATTTCCTGAGGAAGTTTCCTCATTACCTCCGGATCGTGAAGTGGAGTTCTCTATAGAGTTGGCTCCGGGCACTGGACCAATTTCTATGGCTCCGTATAGGATGTCCCCATTGGAATTGAAGGAATTGAAGGCCCAGTTGGAAGATTTAATTTCAAAGCGGTTTATTCGGCCTAGTGCCTCGCCGTGGGGTGCTCCGGTGTTGCTCGTCAAGAAGAGAGATGGAAGCATGAGGTTGTGCATCGATTATCGTCAGTTGAACAAGGTAACAATCAAGAATAAGTATCCTTTGCCGAGGATTGATGATTTGTTAGATCAACTAAGAGGAGCTGCTGTGTTCTCGAAGATTGATTTGAGGTCCGGCTACCGCCAAAGCAGGGTGCGAGCTTTAGACGTCCCGAAGACCGCTTTCCGTACGAGGTATGGACATTATGAATTCGTAGTGATGCCCTTCGGTTTGACCAATGCTCCATCCGTATTCATGGATTACATGAATCGGATTTTTAATCCCTATCTGGATCAGTTTGTGGTAGTGTTCATTGACGATATCTTGGTGTTCTCTAAGACGATTGAGGAGCATGTTCAACATCTCCGAATTGTTCTGAACTTACTCCGAGAAAAGAAGTTGTATGCTAAGCCATCCAAATGTGATTTTTGGATGCCCGAAGTTAAGTTTCTGGGTCATGTGATATCTCAGGCAGGTGTTACAGTGGATCCCAGTAAGATTGAAGCTGTGGTAGACTAGGAACAGCCGTCTACGGTTACTGAGGTGAGAAGTTTCTTGGGATTAGCTTGATATTATCGAAGGTTCATTCAAGGATTTTCCCAGCTGGTTCTTCCACTCACGAGGTTAACTCGCAAGGGTCAGCCGTTTGTTTGGAACTCGGATTGTGATAATTGTTTCGCAGAATTGAAGAATCGTTTGACTTCTGCACCTGTCCTGATTCTTCCAGATCCGTCCGTAGGATTCCAAATCTATTGCGACGCCTCTGGTAAGGGTTTGGGATGTGTCCTAATGCAGAATCAACAAGTGGTTGCTTATGCCTCCAGACAGTTGAAGCCACGTGAAGAGAATTACCCAACTCATGATTTAGAGTTGGCGGCGATTGTGTTTGCCCTGAAGATTTGGAGACATTACCTGTATGGGTCTCGTTTCGAAGTCTTTAGTGACCACAAGAGCCTTAAGTATTTGTTTGACCAAAAGGAGCTGAACAACAGACAGAGGAGATGGGTAGAATTCCTGAAGGATTATGATTTTGAATTGAAGTATCATCCTGGTAAGGCTAATGTGGTAGCCGATGCTTTAAGCAGAAAGTCTATCCACACTGCAGAGTTGATGATGCATGAGATGTCTTTGTTGGAATCGTTTAGAGACCTTAATTTGAGAGTGAAGTCAAGAAGGAACAGGTTGGTGTTGAGTCACATTCGGATTTCAAGTCCCTTGAGAAGTCTAATTCGCTCAGCCCAAGAAGGTGATGTAGAGCTGCAAGCGCATAAGAGATTGCCGAATTACACCGAAGACGGTGATGGCGTAATTTGCTTTGATGGTAGAATTTGTGTGCCGAATGATGAGAATGTGAAGAGGCAGGTCTTAGAGGAGGCTCACAAGAGTCGGTTCTCGGGACATCCTGGGTCTACCAAGATGTATCGAGATTTGAAGCAATTGTACTGGTGGCCGGGTATGAAAGTAGATATTGCAGAGCTTGTGTCTCGATGATTGACTTGTCAAAGGGTTAAGATAGAGCACCAGAAGCCAGGTGGCCAGTTACAACCGTTGAATGTACCTGAATGGAAATGGGAAAGCATATCTATGGATTTTGTCATGGGATTGCCACGGTCCCAAGCCGGAAATGATTCTATTTGGGTAGTGGTGGATCGCCTGACCAAGTCCGCTCATTTTATTCCAGTGCGTTCGAATCACAAAGTTGCTAAGTTAGCAGATGAGTATCTCAAGAATATTGTGAAGTTGCATGGAATCCCTACAAGTATCATCTGTGATCGAGATCCCAAGTTCACATCTCGATTTTGGAGAGCATTGAACATGGCATTGGGAACAACAGTGTGTGTTAGCATCGCATACCATCCTCAGACAGTTGGGCAGACTGAGAGAACAATTCAGACATTGGAGGATATGTTGAGGGCTTGTGTACTCGATATGGGAGGCAGATGGGAGGATCATCTTCCATTGGTAGAATTTTCCTACAACAACAGTTACCATTCTAGTATCGGAATGGCTCCATATGAAGCATTGTATGGAAGGAAGTGTAGAACGCCATTGTGTTGGTGGGACGTAGGTGATCAGAGATTGTTGGGACCGGATTTGGTCCGTGAGACTACGGAGAAGATCCGTCAGATAAGAGAAAGGATGAAAGCCGCGCAGAGTCGACAAAAGAGTTATGCGGATAAGAGAAGAAGGCCGTTAGAATTCAAAGAAGGAGACCATGTCTTTTTGAAACTTTCTCCAACCATCGGGACCGAAATTGCCTTGCGAGCGAAGAAGCTTAGTCCTCGGTATGTCGGACCCTTCCAGATTATCGAGCGAGTTGGGCCGGTAGCGTATCGCATTGCATTACCTCCAGAATTGTCCAGATTACATGATGTGTTTCATGTATCGCAGTTAAGGAAGTATATTCATGATCCGAATCAACCATTAAGTTATGAATCGATTGACATCAGACCGGATTTGTCTTATCAGCCTACTCCAATCAGGATCATCGAACGTGGCGAGAAAACGCTCCGAACGAGATCAATTCCTATTGTCAAGGTGCTTTGGGACGGTGCGTCACCTGACGAAGCGACATGGGAAGTAGAGGAGAGCATGCAGGTGAAATATCCTTATTTGTTCGAGTAAGGTACGTTTTGTCAATTTTGAGGACAAAATTTTAAAAGTTGGGGTGATTGTAACATCCCCTAACTAGCTAACTTAATTTACTTAAATTAGCGAAAAGGTTAAGGTAATCATCGGCTAAGTCGAGTTTTTAGCGCAAAAGTTTCATCATGAAATTAGTTAATTGCATAGGCTATTTAATTATATGAAGTTGAAATAAATAATTGTAGTCATGCATGTAACACCCCTTTTCTAATAACTTTACTTTTAATAAAATCAGAGTCTCTTTCTTTTTTTTTTTTTTTTTTTTTGGAAAACAATTAAAGTGAGTGCTACACTTACTCCATGAAAATCAAGATACATAACACCATACGAAAAGTTTAGTTCGCATCAACTAAATCAGATCACCAACAGCAGCGGAATAAGAATCAGTTCAAAATTAAAACCAATACATCACCAATGAAAACTAACAGTTTTAGGAAAATAAAACATAAACATAAGGACACCCCCCCTGGTGCTACGTATCAGAGCGTGACACTTCCTACCAGACGAAGGCATAAGAAATCCTTCACTCGCTATTACCTGCACGTTGCCGACATAAGAAGCAACATAAAAGCAGTAGGGTGAGTCTCTTTTCATAATTAATAACATATGAGAATTAAGCACTGCATAGGAAAAGAAAACCAGGCACACCAATTCATAACAATGGGAAACAATCGCATCAGCATACTAAATTCCAAACAGCACTATATAATATATGATTATGTATGTAATGCAACCCAAACTCCACGGGTACATGCATGTCGGATCCGTCACCAATACAAATAGGCCGTAGCCTCTGCTCACCAAATCAAACTAGGCCGAAGCCTCTGCTCACCAATTCAAATTAGGCCGTAGCCTCTGCTCACCAATAATGCATATGTCCATGAGATGCTATGGGAATGCATCACAACACACCAAGTCCAATCAATTTATCATTTAAAATTCATGATCTCACCATTGTATATTAATCAGCTCACCAAATCAAACTTAGGCCGTAGCCTCTGCTCACCAATCTCACCCTATCACACTCACCAATTCAGCTCACCACTCACACCAACACCAATTCAAATAGACCAGCTTAGGACATTGACACAACATAGGGAAAGTGGGTAAAAATAGCCATTTGGACACTTGAACACCATCAGCCAGAAACACCAGTGAAAATAAATTATTTTTGCATAAAATTGAGACTATTGGATAGGCACTGAAATTAGCTTCAAAACGCATTTTGAACCGTTGAATTTGGATAACCGAGTCAAAAGTTACATTAAAAACAGTTTAGGAAAAATGTTAAACATTCTGGGAACAGGCGCATGGGCGCTGGGCGCCCAGGGGCAACACAGCGCTTGGCGCATGGGCGCTTGGCGCCCAGGAGAAGCAACACGCACAGGCGCATGGGCGCTGGCGCCCAGGAACAACACGCGCAACAGCGCACAGGCGCTAGGCGCTAGGCGCCCAGGAACAACACGCGCACATAGGCGCTGGGCGCCCAGAGAGGCAACAAGCGCATAGGCGCGCCCAGGGAACAACAGCAACATGGCGCCCAAGCACTAGGCGCCTAAGACCATCACGCTACAAATTTTATTTTTCTTCGAAATTAATTTTACACGAGCCAAATGCTCAGAACATGAAAACCCAATAATATTTTCATCAAAAATTGAACATCATTTTTGGCGCCCATGCACTAGGCACCTAGTGAAAATACACAACTCAACTCCTTTGTTGCCCAAAATCAGTTTTCATGAGCCATTTTACATAAGTATAAAAACCTGAAAACAATTTTCGCAAAACTATCACCAGAACTTTGGGGCCCTTGGCGCCCATGACTCAAGCAACAAGTGCCAAAACTGGCAGCACAGGAACACAGGAGGCAACACAGGCAACAGGGACAGCAACACAGAATGGCAACACAGTGACACAGAATTTTTGGAAAACTGGCGCAGCACACTGCTGGGCGCCTGGCGCCCATGACTAGGCGCAACACAGAATTTTTTTCAGCAACATGCAATTGGCGCCCAAGGCGCCTAGGGGCTCCCAAACAGAATTTTTTCCACTTCCAATTATCAATTAAAATCACCAAAACACTCCTATATATATATATATAATCAAAGTGTCACCATAATTCCCAATTTCACCCAATGAGCACCAATTAATCATATACTCAAACATATGGTCTACAATTCGCATTTAACAACAATTCATCATCAATCATGAAATTCTCAACACAATAATTCAACAACAAGCATCACAATTTTTATAATTCCTCATCAACAACACAATTCAATCATGGGACTAACCTAGGACCCTAACCCTAAGCAATACCCAATTCGCATAGTATTAAGAACAAAAAGAGGACCCCCTAACCTTATGGAAGTCGAATTTGATAGCCAAGCTCCAAGTGAAGAATGCGAACCACCAATGAGCCTCCTCCTCTTCTCTATGAGCTTCGCCTCTTCCTCTTCTTCTCTCCTTCTATTCGCAACTTTTCTCTTCTCACTTCTCCTCTCTTTTACGTTTCTTTCTTTCTTTTCACAATTGAGACAAAAATGCCACTAAGTCACAAGACCCATAGTGAGTCGAATCCTATGACTATCCAATGGGTCATGGGCTCACTTGCGGGTCATGGGCTCCGTGCACCATCTAATTCGAGACAACACCTCCTAATAATTTAAAATTAAATAAATACATTAAACCTTGAATTATTTAATTAAATTAAATAAATATTGTAAGCCTTAAATAATTTAATTAAATAAATAATTAAATTATTTTGGGGCGTTACAACTCTCCCCCACTTAGAATATTTCGTCCTCGAAATTACCTGAATCAAACAACTCCGGATATGCCTCCCGCATCTTGCTCTCCAGCTCCCAAGTCATACTCTCACCAGCAGCTCCTAACCAAACCACTTTCACCAAAAGAATTTCTTTCCCTCTCAGAGTCTTCACTTCTCTATCTTCAATCCGCACGGGCATAGTCTCCACGGTGAGATTATCCCGCACCTCTACTTCATCCATCTGAATCACATGGGACGGGTCCGGAACATACTTTCGAAGTTGTGACACGTGAAACACGTCATGCAAGTTCGAAAGATTAGGTGGTAGAGCCACCCTATAGGCAACATTTCCCACCCTCTCCGTAATCTGATACGGGCCAATGAAACGGGGAGTTAGCTTCTTAGATTTCAAGGCACGCCCAACACCAGTCACCGGAGTGACTCTCAGGAACACATGATCACCGGCCTGAAATTCTAAATCCTTCCTTCTCTTATCATGATAGCTCTTTTGTCGACTCTGCGACGCTCTCATCTTCTCACGGATTAATTTTACCTTCTCAGTTGTTTCTCGCACAATTTCAGGCCCCAACACTGCACTCTCCCCAGATTCATACCAACACAACGGAGTCCTACATCTCCGACCATACAATGCCTCAAACGGTGCCATACCAATACTAGAGTGAAAACTGTTGTTATAGGTGAATTCTATCAACGAAAGATGAGAATCCCATGAACCTCCCTGCTCAAGAACACATGCCCTCAACAAGTCCTCTAACGACTGAATAGTCCTCTCCGTCTGACCATCTGTCTGCGGATGATAAGCGGAGCTCAACCTCAACTTAGAACCCAAAGCTTCCTGCAAACTCTTCCAAAATTCAGAGGTGAATCTTGGATCTCTATCAGATACAATACTAAGCGGAACGCCATGCAACTTCACAATAGTCTTGATGTAGATTTCTGCCAACTTTGGAACTGGATAAGTCATATTAATTGGTAAGAAATGAGCAGACTTAGACAACCTGTCCACAACCACCCATATAGCATCAAACCCTCTCACTGTATTTGGCAAACCAGTTACAAAATCCATGGAAATGCTATCCCATTTCCATTCCGGAATCTCCAATGGTTGCATCAGCCCCGCAGGCTTCTGATGCTCAATCTTAGACTTCTGACAAGTCAGACAAGAATACACAAACTGAGCCACATCCTTCTTCATACCAGGCCACCAGAACATTTTCTTCAAATCTTGGTACATTTTCGTAGCCCCGGGATGAATACTCAACTTGCTCCTATGGCTCTCCTCAAGAATCATTCTCTTCATCTCAGCATCGTCAGGAATGCAGATCCTATCTCTGAATCTCAATACACCTTGGGAATCTAACTTGAAATCTCTATCCACACCTTGATCATTCACAACTAACAGGTCTACCAACTTTACATCTGACTTTTGGGCTTCTCTGACACTGACCAAAAATTCATTGCCAATCTTCAACATCCCCAATCTGACACTCTGCGGTGTCACTTCACAAACCAGGCCTGATCAACACTCGGCCAATGAAGGCCCGTCAGCCGCCATTCTCCCGAAGTCACAATGCAAGTGCTACCTGCAGTTTCCACGAAAACGGGGTTGGTCACACTGTGGAGGAGTGCAGAGCCTTCAAGCATGCAGTGCAAGACCTGATAGATCGGTGTGTGGTTCAGATAGGAACCCCTGATATTGATGATGAAGAAGAAATCAATGAGGAAGTAACAGCGGTGCCTGTGGAAGAGGGATGTTGGGATACCCTAGGGGAGCCCAGTGGAAAGTTTGATTACTTGGTCAGGTATGACGTTCCCGAGAGTGCTCAAATCTGAATGGAGGACATCCAGCCCACAGGATGGGATGAGGAAGAGGAACAATACGACCAAATTGCTGTCATCAATAATGGTCCTAAGTCAGAGGAGGGATGTTGGGATACCCTTTAGGACCCCAGTGTCCCTTCAAAAGCAGCTGTCATACCCCAATTTTGTCCGGCTTAGGGCAAAACCCTAATTTTCAACCAAAAATAAATAAACCAAGCCTTAGCATTCATCCTAGAGGTTAGGAAGAGCATCATGCTTGCATCTTAGAAGTTTCAGAATGCATTTTAGGGTTAGAAATGCATTGCATGGCATTTTAGAGCACTTTAGAGCATTTTTAGGGTTTCTAGGGTTTTTCCTCGTTCAAAGGGTATTTTGGTAATTTCGCCAAAAAGACTTATTTTCTCATCATGCATGCATTTATAGGGTCTTAGAGTCATCCAAAAGGTCTCAGGATCATTGTTAGAGTGGAAATGAAGTTTAGAGCGAAATCAGGGTTTTCGGGACCAAAAGGGCATTTTGGTCATTTCACTAAAATAAATAATTTCTCGGTAAAAACCATTATGCATCTCTTGAGGAATTTATGTGAGTCCAAGTGAGTGGAGTTGTGCATTTTTTATGCATCATAGGAGTATTTTTGGCATGAAATTCGGTTTTTTGAACAAAAGGGCAAAATGGTCATTTCCTTTGGAGTGGGGTCAATAAATCAATTTTGGGATTGGTGAGATCATAAAGTTCAGAGCCCAATCATTGAATCATGGGACATAGCTCAAAATGGCAAGAATTTAGAAGAATTATCTAGAAGGGAATAAGGAATATCCCTTTGAATTTTTGAAAGGTCAAGTGTAGTACAATAGTACAAGTTGCAATTCCACTCACTCTCTCTCCTTGGCTGCGAATTCCAGCCCTTTTCTCCCCATTTTTGATTTATTTTATTGATTGCAAATTGTGTTTAAATCATGGCCTTCCATTCAAGTGTTAAATGCAATCCTCACCCTTCATTTGAATTAAAATGGCACTCTTGTAATATGCTTCATGAGAAAATACATTTTTGTAATTAAACTTATCCTTCACCCACCTCCTTAAGCTACACCCCTCAGCCCTCTCTCTCCTCACTTTGTGCTTTCTAATTGCCCTCAATCCTTGTGACAATTGATCCTAACCATTGATCCCAAATAAAACTCTAATCCTAGAGCACAAGTGAGATGGAGTGACATAGTTACCCTCAACTTTGAGTGGCCTCTATAAATACCATTTTGTGCTCAGCTCACAAGGACCTTTTGGCTGATCATTCACTCCTCAAAAAACCCTAGCACACCCTCTCAAAAGAGCCTCCAAAACCGTGAGCACACTCACCATCATCCACCCATTGTTCCTTTGATTTTTCTTCACCAAATCACTTCCAATCCACTCCCATTTCGCATATCTTCTTCCTACCATCTTCAAGTTCAGATTCATACCCTCAAGAGCTTAGGATTTTGAAGGTTTTCAAGGGCTTGGTTGGTGTTCTTTTGAAGATTTGGTTGATTGGTTCACTAGCTCTCCATTTTCGCATAGATTAGTGAAAGCTCAAGGTAAACTCTTAGAACCCTTTGCATTCATAAACTTTTTGCATCAAAAAGACCTATCTCTTTTGCATGTTCATCAAAATGTAGATTAGGGGCTGTTGGGGGAGAGTTGGTATCTCACCCCTTTTGAATAAGTTGTGTTATGTGATCTTTGCATATCATCATCTTTGCATCTTTGTTTCATGAATAAAATGCTCTTTTCTCCTTGATTTGGTTTCGGCCTCATGTTAGATCTTAGGGACCTTGTTTCTTCTAGTTCATTTCATGTCCAAAATGTGAATAATGGTTGGATTTCAAGCATGTGTAGCTTCGGGTTCCACTTGTAGAAATTAAGGTTTTGATGTTTGTTTCATTTCCTTAATTTTTGTGTGAATAAATGTATGTGATACTCGATCTTTATCTTATAATCTCATGTGCTATGTTATGTTTGTGTTTGATGTCATTTTTATGCATCAATTTATGTCATGTTTGGCATGAAATTTGTTGGTGAATACTACTTGCAAGCATTCGGCCAAGGCCACTTTATGACCAAGCTTTTGTTGCAATTTGCTTTGTTGATTTGGTGTGTGCAAATAATTTTGTGTAAATGTTTTTTTTTAACCATTTACCAATGTATTTTACTATTTACTTAAAAAATTACCAAAAAGTTAAAAACATTTTCATTCTTACTTTTCACTTCTTACCACAAGTTTTTACCTCATTCATTAACTCTTTACTCAAAAATACAAAAAGATTTTACCATTCACTTTCTACCATTTACCTTTCACCTCTCATTAAAGTATTTTCACTCGCTTTCACACTTGTTTCACTATTTGCATATCACATCATGTTTAATCACTTACCTCTTGTTGATGATTGGGTGATGTGATCCAAATACTTATGCCTAGTGCATATCCCAAGTAGGGGAGATCACCCAAAGTGAATCAATCCCTTTGTGTTTCATTTGCATAGTTAATTACTTGTCTCTTGTTGATGATTTAGTAATGTGATTCAACACTAATGACTAGTGCATGCCCCAAGTGTTGAAGATTACTTGAAAGTGATTCAACTACTTGCATCATTTACTTACATGCTTTGCATTCATTACTTGTGTGCTCATTGTGCTTGAAAGTGTTGAACTGGTGTTCACAACTTGGTTGTTTTGATTTTCGCGAAGACTTTGTAAAGTCATAGACTTATTGCTGCTCGATAGTAACACTTCAAACCTCAAAACCATGTTGTATGTGAAAGACAATTCGTTACTCGTTAGTAACATCCACAGTTTCAAAACTTTTAGCACTCAAGTTCAAAAACAAGTTTGTCACTCATTAGTAACAACTTCAATTTTCAAAAACCTTTTGCATCAATAATTAAAAACAGTTTTTGCATTTGCACTCAATGTTGTACCCCGAAAAATCCCGTTTAGGGTTCTTCAATGTACGACGTAAAAAAAAAATTGTGAAGCCGCCACCAATATTTTAGTTTTTAGACCAAAACATTAGAAAAAAGTCTTTTACAAAAAGGCGGGTGGTCTTTTGAAAAATAGAGATATGGGTTCGGGGGTCGGTTAGGAATGGGGAAGGTATTAGCACCCCATTCCTCCTTTCTACTGAAAGGGAACCTCTAATTAAATTGTGTGGTTTTAATGTTTGATTTGAAGAATACCTAGATTTGCCTATTTTATTCTTATTTGAAAATGGATGGGAAATTAATGGAAAACTTATGTAAAGAGGGGGAAAAAGAGAGTTTTTTAGAAAAGAGCTCGACGGGGGTAACGACCCGCTCCTACGTATCTCCCGGTACAATGGAGAATTCAGAGCTACGTAGTTCTGCCTTGGTTTTTGTTTTTTTAACTTTTTAGGTGAGTTTTCGAAATAGGGCGAGTACTAACGAGTGATTAAACTAGCTAAGGCTATGGGTAATCACCGCTAAATACTCAAAAGGAATCGCTACCGCTAGTCAAACGAACTAAGGTTCTGGGTGACCGTTGGTAACAACTTGTTTTTATTCTCTTTTTGAAAGCTTTTTTTTTTTGAAAAGGATTGATTTGTTTGATGACCAAACTAGCAAAGGCTATGGGTGGTCATCGCTTATTGTTCTTTTTAGAGAAAGGACATCGATGTCAATAGCTAGACGAACTACGGTTCTGATTAGCTACTAACGGCAATGGGTTTGAAAATATTTTTGTTTGCTTTGAAAATGGAGGTTTTTTATTGTTATGAAAGTGAAGATTTTTTTTGATGTGCTTGACGAGAACAAGTCTCGCTCCTACGTATCCCAAGTGGGAATCAAAGCAACGTAGTTCTTGGCTTTTGGTTTTGAAAATGGTTTGAAAGGGGAAGAGCTTTCATAATGATCAAGCAAGCAAAGGCTTTGAGTGATCATTACTAATAACCCTTAATGGCGTTCATGACAATCAAACAAGCCAAGGCTTTGAGTGATAGTCACTAATAACTGGTATTAAATGGAAAAGAGTTTGAAAATTTTTTGGAAAAAGGGTGAAGTTATTATCAATGATTGGTTACAAAGTTCAAGCACATTCAATAATCACGGAATCATGCATATGTTGAACATTAATTAAGACTAAACATGCCAATATGATCAAGAGATACAATTATTGAGGATGCAAAGTAAAGTTCTCAAAATAATTGTGCGTGTGTGAGGGAATTGCTTACGTGGAAAAAGGAAGAATGTGCAAGGATCTTAATGACTCTAGTAGTCTTACGTCTTTACAAGAACATATGCAAGTAGAAGGTAATTGTACACAATTCAATCAAGACATTTAAGTGGCATCAACAACAAAAGCATACAATTGATCATAGGCATAAAATAGTCTGAGTTAAATGGATGAGCACGTGATCATGATGTGCTAGATTAGATAAGCATGAATGCATGTAAATGCATGAACATTTGAGAATGAATGCAAGAATGAGTATATACAAAGATGCATGAGCGTACAAGAATGCATGAGCATTTGATTAATGAATGCATGGACATGTGAGGATGAATGCAAGAATGGGTATATATAAAGATGCATGAGCATACAAGAGTGCATGGACATGTGAGGATGCATGGTTATTTAATTATGAATGGACATGTGAGAATGCAAGAAGTATAAACAAGTAAGGATGCATGAGGTACTAACAAGTGAGAGTGCAAATGAATATGCAAGAGATATGAATATATGAAAAGGCATGAAGATTAAAACAAGAGAGTATGCAAGAGATACAAGCAAATGAGAATGCAAGAGAGTGAATAAGGTTTTATTTAAGTGCAAGTGTGTGAGAGTGTGTCAAAAAAAGTGGTAAAAATTTAGTTACATTATTCTTAGGAAATGGTGAAATGTTTTGGTGTTTTTAGAGTCTTTGGGAAAAGTGGTAAAAAGTATTTTTGGGTTGATTTTATAAAGTTGAAAAGTTATAAATGTAAACTAGAAAATGTTTTGGGTCTTTTTGTAATTTAAGAAAGGTAAAAAGTAAAGGTAAATTATTAATGAAATGGTTACTTATTTAAGTGAAGGTGGTGAATTATTTAAGTGAAGGTAAATGGTAAAAGTAAAAGGTAAAATGTTTTTTAGGGTTTTAAGTGAAAGGTAAAAAAAAAGGTAAGAAAATATTTTTACTATTTAGTAACACTTAAGTGAATGGTAAAAACTAAAAGGTAAAAAGTAAAAAAAAAACACAATTCACAACAATTAATTTACCAAACAAGATCAAACAACAAATTTGAGTAAGTAAATTGGTCACAAAAATGGCTTTATGGCCGAAGCATACATATACACAATAAGGCTCAAATTCAACAAATTTCTTGCAACCAAATCACATCATTAGACACACACACATAAACCCTAAGATCTACACATGTATATCACACTCAAACAATCATCATTTCATCATTTATTCAACACACAAAATCAAAGAAAATAAAAGATGATGAAACCCTAATTTAGGGACCTAAACCCGAATGCACTATTGGTCCTATATACTATTCTTATTCAACTTTGACACATGAAATAGACAAGAAAACATGAGGATCCTAATTTCTAACCCAAGGCCGAAGCAAAAGGAAAAGGAAAACATGTTTTTATTTGGTGAAAATCACATGAACAAAGAGCAAATCACAAGAACAACACATAATCAACACATAGTCACAAGAACAATTTATTTAGTGGGTGAGATGCCAACTCTCACCCACAACAGCCCCTACTCTACATTTAGATGATGTTATGAGATGCAAATATAAGTTGAAAAAGGATTTTGATGCAAGAAAGTGGATGAAAATGCAAAGGGTCTTAGGTTATACCTTAGTTCCAAGCTAAACAAGAGTAGAAATGAAGATCAAGAGTAACAAATCACCAACACTTCTCAAAATCACCAACAACCAACACGCAACCTTGAAGGATCATCCCCTTTGATGATGTAAATGTGGAATCAAAGATGAAAGGAAGAGGATATATGAATATGGAGTGGGTTTGAGGTGAGTTAGTGGATGGAAGTTGAAAAAAATGGAAGAGAAAGAGTGAGGGGGCTACGGCCTTGGAGAAGGGAGGAGGGGAGCTAGGGTTTTTGAATGGAGAATCAGCCTAAGAGGAGGTGTGGGCTGGTCATATGAAGGTATATATAGTGCTCACTTATCATTAAGGGCTTCTAGGTCATTTTGATTTCCATTGTGCTCTAGGATTGCTTCTTAATTTTGAACCAAGGGTCAAGATCAAATGTCACATGGATTAGGGGCAATTAGAAAGCACAAAGTGAGGAGAGAGAGGGCTGAGGGGTGTAGCTTAAGGAGGTGGGTGAAGGATAAGCTTAATTACAAAATTGTATTTTTTCTATGAAGCTTATTACAAGAGTGCCATTTTAATTCAAATGAAGGGTGAGGATTGCATTTAGCACTTGAATGGAAGGCCATGATTTAAACACAATTTGCAACCAATAAAATAAATCAAAAATGGGGAGAAAAGGGCTGGAATTCGCAGCCAAGGAGAGAGAGTGAGTGGAATTGCAACTTGTACTATTGTACTACACTTGACCTTTCAAAAATTCAAAGGGATATTCCTTATTCCCTTCTAGATAATTCTTCTAAATTCTTGCCATTTTGGGCTATGTCCCATGATTCAATGATTGGGCTCTGAACTTTATGATCTCACCAATCCCAAAATTGATTTATTGACCCCACTCCAAAGGAAATGACCATTTTGCCCTTTTGTTCAAAAAAACCGAATTTCATGCCAAAAATACTCCTATGATGCATAAAAAATGCACAACTCCACTCACTTGGACTCACATAAATTCCTCAAGAGATGCATAATGGTTTTTACCGAGAAATTATTTATTTTATTGAAATGACCAAAATGCCCTTTTGGTCCCGAAAACCCTGATTTTGCTCTAAACTTCATTTCCACTCTAACAATGATCCTGAGACCTTTTGGATGACTCTAAGACCCTCTAAATGCATGCATGATGAGAAAATAAGTCTTTTTGGCGAAATTGCCAAAATACCCTTTGAACGAGGAAAAACCCTAGAAACCCTAAAAATGCTCTAAAGTGCTCTAAAATGCCATGCAATGCATTTCTAACCCTAAAATGCATTCTGAAACTTCTAAGATGCAAGCATGATGCTCTTCCTAACCTCTAGGATGAATGCTAAGGCTTGGTTTATTTATTTTTTGGTTGAAAATTAGGGTTTTGCCCTAAGCCGGACAAAATTGGGGTATGACAGCTGCCCCTCTTTATTTGGATTTTGATAAGGAATATGAATTGGCCGAAGCATATTCCGAGGCAAAATAGAAATAAAGAATTCAGAAATTATACCGATTTTGTCTGCTTAGGGAAACCCAAACTTTCTCTTGTTTCTTCTTTTGAAAAACAATAAAAACTGGTGTGCAAGCAGAAAAGGAAAACGGGCACTTTCGTGCAGAAAGCGGTAAAATAAGCACCTGGCGTGCGAAACAGAAAAGATGAGCACCTAACGTGCAAAACAGAAAACTAAGCACCTGACGTACAAAACAGAGAAATAAGCACCTGACGTGCAAATACAGAAAAATAAGCACCTGGCGTGCAAAACAGAAAAATAAGCACCTGACGTGCAAAACAGAAAAATAAGCACCTGACGTGCAAAACAGAAAAATAAGCACCTAGCGTGCAAAACAGAAAATTAAGCACCTGACGTGCAAAACAGAAAAATAAGCACCTGACGTGCAAAACAGAAAAATAAGCACCTAGCGTGCAAAACAAGAAAAATAAGCATCTGACATGCAAAATAAAGAAAGCAGTAAAGAAGGTATCGGCCCTCAGCAGGCCGACACCATAGGCTGCCTAAAGCCCTTTAACGAACCGCGAACGATCCGAGCTTGCCCTTGGGCATGGTGGTCTTCACGAGCGACCGGGGGAGGGTACTTTATCAAGTCGCGATCTCGATATTTCCCTAGGACTGCGCCATGTCTTAGGCCGACACAACTATCCTTTTCGTCTGGACCTAACGAGGTCTGAATGACTTACCTGCAGCTCGGATACAGGTTGAAGTCTGAATGGATTCACTAATCCTGTTGGTTGATTGGCACCTGGCCTGAAGGGACACTGGGTCCTGAAGGGATTCACTAATCCTGTTGATTGGTTAATTGAGGTACCTGCATACGTCAGCTGATGCAAGGTATGGTGCATGAAGTGTGGATGCATGTTATGCACAGGCCTATCATGCAAGGGCATGTTATGCAAGTGCATGCAATGTTATGATTTTGGTGATGATGAATGTGGTAGAGTGCTATTTCTTGATTCTTTTACTTTGGTTTTCGTCATGTGATGAATGCACAAGATGCGGTCATGCAAATGTAATGCAGATGTACGCTACGTAGATGCATGTGACGCTGATGCCTACAATGCTGGATTTATGGGCCGACAAGCCTGGTTTATGGAGCAATATGTGTCTGCATATTGGTCTGATTTATGGACCCCAAAGGTCTGGTTTAAGGACACGAAGGTCTGGTTTATGGATTGCAATGATCTGGTTTAAGGACACAAAGGTCTGGTTTATGGATTGCAATGACCTGGTTTAAGAACACAAAGGTCTGGTTTATGGATCGCAATGATCTGGTTTAAGGGCCGACATGCCTGAGTTATGGAGCAATATGTGTCTGCATATTGGTCTGGTTTATGGACCCCAAAGGTCTGGTTTAAGGACACAAAGGTCTGGTTTGACCGCATGGGATGCCAGTGTATGCAATGGAAGGCTTCGCTTTTGTTTTTTCTATGAGATGCACGATGCAAATGCAATGCTTTGATGCAAGATTTTTTGTTGTTCTTTTCCTTTTATGAAATGCAAACATTAAGATGATGCAAATGAAATGCTTGAGTGCAACTGTTATGGTACATGGGGTGATGATATGAAATGGTTGATCGGGAAACATAGGCATTTGGAAGACATGTGATGAATGCATGAAATGCGAATGCAAATGACATATTTGGATGCAAATGTTATGATGCATAGTGTGATGACATTAGTGGCTGGGATACATAAACATTTTTGTAATGATGGGATGCGATGAGTGTATGAAATGCAAATGTGAATATGGTTTGAATGAAATGCTTGGATGCGAATGTTATGACATGGGATGACGTGTTTTGCTTTTTCTTTCTTTTTGATGCAATGCTTTGATGCTTGATGGAATGATTTGATTTTTTTTTTTATCCATTGTTTCTTTTTTGTTGCCTTTCATAAAATGATGATGTTGGCACGATGCAAATGAGACACTATGATAAACAAAATGGAACGCCCAAATGCATGAGGCGAAAAATACGATATGCATGATTAAACATTTTTGAGATGATGAGACGCGAGACTTTGGATGCAAAACAAAAGTGGAGGTGAATCTGGATCATTCTTTTTGAAAAAACTAGTTTTGCTTAAAACTCTGGTGTTCTCAAGGTGTTTATTTACAAACAAGCTCACTTGTTTTCTCTTCCTTCCAATGACGACTGAATCTGAGATATCGCATGACTAACTTGTGTTCTCTCTCTTTGAAGCATTGTCTAGTAAGCATGCATAGGAATGCAAATGTGAATGAATGGGTCAGTTAACTTGGAATTGGTTTAGGGTATGGATATTTATGGCAAGTGAAGAAATGACAGACATGGTTATTGCCGAAGCTTATGAGGGATCAAGAGATACAAGATTGCCCCAATTCATGCCTTTGACGAATGAATAACTTGCCCCTGTCTAGTGGTGACAACAACTAGGGGTGTAGAAGATGATGAATTGGGAATGCTTCGGCTTTTGAAATGAAAGGTGCAAAAGAGATTTTGTCTCACCCCACAAAGTTTGATGTTGCCCCAGTCATAACAAGGACAAAGCTGCCCCAATTAGAATGACAAGGCTTTGTTTAGGATAGTGAGTTGAGAGATTGCCCCGGTGAGGTTTTTTATGGGAATGAATGAGGTGAAGGAATGGGAATGTACTTGCCCTCACTTTGGAAGTATTGACAATTGGAGTGACATGGGATGGGCATTTGAACAGACTTTCCCAAGACCAGGGTGGGTGGGTGGTGAAGAGAATGCCCCAACTTTGAATCTGAGTGACGTTCTCAGTGCAAATATTTGGTTCTCTACTGATGTCTTGACTTTTGGTGTGAAAGAAGCCTCACTTGGTGATCACCAAACCTTGTTTTAATGCAGTTTGAAGTTGTTTTGGAGTGCAGGTCCCTCTTTTATTTTGTCAGCTTTCTTTTTTCTGACTGTTTGTTTTTTTTTTTTTTGAGCTTGGGTGAACTGATAAAGAACGATGCACTGTTTTTTTTTTTTGAGCAAACACATTGTAGACAGATAAACTTAGTTGTCCTGAGAAAACGAAAGCAACCGGTCATTGATCGGACTGGACATTTCAGGATTGTGGTGTTTCGTGGAGGAGGGGTAATTGGGCTTATCGAAGTGTTTGGGGTTGATGGGAGGATGGGTCTCATTCAGCGTTGGCTGATGATCGATGGTTTATGATGGTTAACTGGCTTGATGAGGTATTAGGAAGTTTTATTCCTGGCTAAGGATCTGTGGAGGGCGGGTTATCGTGGTCAAAAGGAGAGTGTTTGCGGTTTATGAGAGGTATAGGAATGATACAGTGTTTGAAGGTTTATTGAGAGGTATGGGAATGATACAGTGTTTGAAGGTTTATTGAGACGAGGATCTCTTGGGTTTTGTGGTAACACGTATCAACTCACTACTTACTTTTCTGTTGTATTTTTCTTTTGTTTTTGGGATTTTCCCTTTTTGAATTTTTTTTTTGAGCTTGGGTGAACTGATAAAGAACGATGCACTGTTTTTTTTTTTTTTTTTTTTTTTTTTGGTGATCTTTGTCTAAGGTGACTTTTGGATTTTTGGCTTTTTTTTTTTTGGCTTACGGTGAGTAGGAGAGGATTTTGTTTTTCTCTTTGGGATTTTCTTGGCTTAAGGTGGGTAGGAAATGGATTTTCTGGGATTTTAGGCTTTTTGAGGGTATGGCCAAACTTCATTTCAAATCCCTATTGCTTATTTCTGTAAGACTTAACTTGGGAACAATAATTTATCTACCTTCATGTGCTTGCACTTTTCTTTGCATTTTTCTTTCTTTTTTTTTTGTGCCCTAACTTTTGCCTGGACTGCTCTTTGCGAGTTTTCAATCCACCGGGTGCTTTTTTTTGCCTAGGCCGCCCTTTGCGGGTTTTCAACCTAGCGAGCTTATTTTCTTGTTTATTATATTATTTTTGGAAGACTTGCACTCAAGGTATATGATATTGACAAGGAAACTTAGTGATCACAGACTTGCCCCAGCATGGAGGACTTAAAGTGTTAAAATGAACCAAAAAGTCAAGTATGCACTGATAGGGGAGAATATGCGCTTTATGGGTGGACGGGGCGGGATTAGACTTGGATGGTGATGATGACAAGGAAGGAAACTGACTGACTCAAACAAGAGAAATTGCACGTGGCATGCATGCTGACTGGAAGAACGCTTCACAGAGAGTTAGCATCAGTTAGAACATGATATAAAAACTTTTTGATGAACTGCTTCAGTCTTTTATCATGGAATGAATGGGATGCAAATTTTTTGTTTTGAGCTACCGACTCGAGAAACTAAGCACCTTGGAACACCTTGAAATTTTGAAAGAATGATTACTTTGCAAAACCGTCTCGTCTCTCATCAAATCCTTTATTTTATGCAACAAACGGATGTACAGACCATGGTATGCAAATGCATGGAAAAATGACCACTTGAGAAGTGTGGTTATTCTAAAGGTTTTTATGATTTTGATGCAAAATGAAATGTATTTTGAATGGTGTGCGAAAAACGCTTTTCAAAATGAAGTTTTTTATTTGTTATGCTTGACGGGGCGAACCCGCTCCTACGTATCCTCCCTGTGATGAGGAATCAAAGCGTACGTAGTTCTACTGGGTCTTTTTTTTTGAAATAATGCTTATGCATGAATGCCATGTTTTGGATGAACTCGACGAGGATTTTTTGCATGATTATAAATGAAATGCTTATGCTATGCAGATGATAATTGTTTTTGTTTTATCTTTATGTGATGAAAGGGAATGCAAGATGAATGATTTTTTTCAAAATTGGGACTTTATTTAATGCAAATGACGCAATGACGTAATGATGCAATGATGTGATGATGCAAGGATGCTTTTTTTTTGTGTTTTTCCAGAAAGAGGATATTTACAGGTGGTGATTTGAGAATCTTCACACTATATGTCACCTCATATAGGCGTTTATTGAAAAGGGAAAGCATATCTTTTTTGATTTTCAAAAATTTTGACGGAAAAATTGATTGAACTGAATGCAACGATGCAGCACACAATTTGGAAAGCCCTTGTGACCTAAAAGGGGGTAGAACCTATGATCTAAGGCATTTTAGGGATAATCTTCTCATGTAGCTCTATTCACACCCTCACAAAGGCCACCAGAGCCACAGTCTCTTTCACAAAACTCCCCACAAATGCAGCAAACTGCTAGGTGTGAGGCAACATGAAAGAGCACGACTCTGGTTGAAACTTTCGCAAGTAGCCAAACGGACAAAGGTCCTGATGGGCTCTCACTACTCGAATCCACTCTCCTAAATTTGCAGACCTGGGTTATGGTCCCACTCAGAATATGTAATCATATGGTACAAGTGTAGTGTGTGTCAAGGGCATTTTCCCTAACACTACCCCACCTGCAAATGAAAACCAGACCAGTCCAGAAAATAGCAATCAATATCAAGTTGTCTACCCTAGGGTTTCGTTCCTAAGATATCTACAAACAAGGATATTGCTTACCTTTAGAAGAGGAGCCAAGAAGAGGGGACATGAGAGAATATGGGGAAATGCATGCACTTACTAAAGAAAGGGAGCAAAGAAGAAGGGGTCATGGGGATTGGAAGAATGCATGAGCATAAGCAAATAAAAGAAGAGGAGTAGAAGAAGACAAATACCTATGCTTACAATTAATTATAAGAAAGAAAGGCAAACAAGATATTAATCAAATCACAATACATTGAACCACACGTTTTAGTTAGTTAGGCTTGACCCTCGTCTTTTTTTTTTTTTAAAAAAATATCCCCAGTGAAGTCGCCAGCTGTTGTACCCCGAAAAATCCCGTTTAGGGTTCTTCAATGTACGACGTAAAAAAAAAATTGTGAAGCCGCCACCAATATTTTAGTTTTTAGACCAAAACATTAGAAAAAAGTCTTTTACAAAAAGGCGGGTGGTCTTTTGAAAAATAGAGATATGGGTTCGGGGGTCGGTTAGGAATGGGGAAGGTATTAGCACCCCATTCCTCCTTTCTACTGAAAGGGAACCTCTAATTAAATTGTGTGGTTTTAATGTTTGATTTGAAGAATACCTAGATTTGCCTATTTTATTCTTATTTGAAAATGGATGGGAAATTAATGGAAAACTTATGTAAAGAGGGGGAAAAAGAGAGTTTTTTAGAAAAGAGCTCGACGGGGGTAACGACCCGCTCCTACGTATCTCCCGGTACAATGGAGAATTCAGAGCTACGTAGTTCTGCCTTGGTTTTTGTTTTTTAACTTTTTAGGTGAGTTTTCGAAATAGGGCGAGTACTAACGAGTGATTAAACTAGCTAAGGCTATGGGTAATCACCGCTAAATACTCAAAAGGAATCGCTACCGCTAGTCAAACGAACTAAGGTTCTGGGTGACCGTTGGTAACAACTTGTTTTTATTCTCTTTTTGAAAGCTTTTTTTTTTGAAAAGGATTGATTTGTTTGATGACCAAACTAGCAAAGGCTATGGGTGGTCATCGCTTATTGTTCTTTTTAGAGAAAGGACATCGATGTCAATAGCTAGACGAACTACGGTTCTGATTAGCTACTAACGGCAATGGGTTTGAAAATATTTTTGTTTGCTTTGAAAATGGAGGTTTTTTATTGTTATGAAAGTGAAGATTTTTTTTGATGTGCTTGACGAGAACAAGTCTCGCTCCTACGTATCCCAAGTGGGAATCAAAGCAACGTAGTTCTTGGCTTTTGGTTTTGAAAATGGTTTGAAAGGGGAAGAGCTTTCATAATGATCAAGCAAGCAAAGGCTTTGAGTGATCATTACTAATAACCCTTAATGGCGTTCATGACAATCAAACAAGCCAAGGCTTTGAGTGATAGTCACTAATAACTGGTATTAAATGGAAAAGAGTTTGAAAATTTTTTGGAAAAAGGGTGAAGTTATTATCAATGATTGGTTACAAAGTTCAAGCACATTCAATAATCACGGAATCATGCATATGTTGAACATTAATTAAGACTAAACATGCCAATATGATCAAGAGATACAATTATTGAGGATGCAAAGTAAAGTTCTCAAAATAATTGTGCGTGTGTGAGGGAATTGCTTACGTGGAAAAAGGAAGAATGTGCAAGGATCTTAATGACTCTAGTAGTCTTACGTCTTTACAAGAACATATGCAAGTAGAAGGTAATTGTACACAATTCAATCAAGACATTTAAGTGGCATCAACAACAAAAGCATACAATTGATCATAGGCATAAAATAGTCTGAGTTAAATGGATGAGCACGTGATCATGATGTGCTAGATTAGATAAGCATGAATGCATGTAAATGCATGAACATTTGAGAATGAATGCAAGAATGAGTATATACAAAGATGCATGAGCGTACAAGAATGCATGAGCATTTGATTAATGAATGCATGGACATGTGAGGATGAATGCAAGAATGGGTATATATAAAGATGCATGAGCATACAAGAGTGCATGGACATGTGAGGATGCATGGTTATTTAATTATGAATGGACATGTGAGAATGCAAGAAGTATAAACAAGTAAGGATGCATGAGGTACTAACAAGTGAGAGTGCAAATGAATATGCAAGAGATATGAATATATGAAAAGGCATGAAGATTAAAACAAGAGAGTATGCAAGAGATACAAGCAAATGAGAATGCAAGAGAGTGAATAAGGTTTTATTTAAGTGCAAGTGTGTGAGAGTGTGTCAAAAAAAGTGGTAAAAATTTAGTTACATTATTCTTAGGAAATGGTGAAATGTTTTGGTGTTTTTAGAGTCTTTGGGAAAAGTGGTAAAAAGTATTTTTGGGTTGATTTTATAAAGTTGAAAAGTTATAAATGTAAACTAGAAAATGTTTTGGGTCTTTTTGTAATTTAAGAAAGGTAAAAAGTAAAGGTAAATTATTAATGAAATGGTTACTTATTTAAGTGAAGGTGGTGAATTATTTAAGTGAAGGTAAATGGTAAAAGTAAAAGGTAAAATGTTTTTTAGGGTTTTAAGTGAAAGGTAAAAAAAAAGGTAAGAAAATATTTTTACTATTTAGTAACACTTAAGTGAATGGTAAAAACTAAAAGGTAAAAAGTAAAAAAAAAACACAATTCACAACAATTAATTTACCAAACAAGATCAAACAACAAATTTGAGTAAGTAAATTGGTCACAAAAATGGCTTTATGGCCGAAGCATACATATACACAATAAGGCTCAAATTCAACAAATTTCTTGCAACCAAATCACATCATTAGACACACACACATAAACCCTAAGATCTACACATGTATATCACACTCAAACAATCATCATTTCATCATTTATTCAACACACAAAATCAAAGAAAATAAAAGATGATGAAACCCTAATTTAGGGACCTAAACCCGAATGCACTATTGGTCCTATATACTATTCTTATTCAACTTTGACACATGAAATAGACAAGAAAACATGAGGATCCTAATTTCTAACCCAAGGCCGAAGCAAAAGGAAAAGGAAAACATGTTTTTATTTGGTGAAAATCACATGAACAAAGAGCAAATCACAAGAACAACACATAATCAACACATAGTCACAAGAACAATTTATTTAGTGGGTGAGATGCCAACTCTCACCCACAACAGCCCCTACTCTACATTTAGATGATGTTATGAGATGCAAATATAAGTTGAAAAAGGATTTTGATGCAAGAAAGTGGATGAAAATGCAAAGGGTCTTAGGTTATACCTTAGTTCCAAGCTAAACAAGAGTAGAAATGAAGATCAAGAGTAACAAATCACCAACACTTCTCAAAATCACCAACAACCAACACGCAACCTTGAAGGATCATCCCCTTTGATGATGTAAATGTGGAATCAAAGATGAAAGGAAGAGGATATATGAATATGGAGTGGGTTTGAGGTGAGTTAGTGGATGGAAGTTGAAAAAAATGGAAGAGAAAGAGTGAGGGGGCTACGGCCTTGGAGAAGGGAGGAGGGGAGCTAGGGTTTTTGAATGGAGAATCAGCCTAAGAGGAGGTGTGGGCTGGTCATATGAAGGTATATATAGTGCTCACTTATCATTAAGGGCTTCTAGGTCATTTTGATTTCCATTGTGCTCTAGGATTGCTTCTTAATTTTGAACCAAGGGTCAAGATCAAATGTCACATGGATTAGGGGCAATTAGAAAGCACAAAGTGAGGAGAGAGAGGGCTGAGGGGTGTAGCTTAAGGAGGTGGGTGAAGGATAAGCTTAATTACAAAATTGTATTTTTTCTATGAAGCTTATTACAAGAGTGCCATTTTAATTCAAATGAAGGGTGAGGATTGCATTTAGCACTTGAATGGAAGGCCATGATTTAAACACAATTTGCAACCAATAAAATAAATCAAAAATGGGGAGAAAAGGGCTGGAATTCGCAGCCAAGGAGAGAGAGTGAGTGGAATTGCAACTTGTACTATTGTACTACACTTGACCTTTCAAAAATTCAAAGGGATATTCCTTATTCCCTTCTAGATAATTCTTCTAAATTCTTGCCATTTTGGGCTATGTCCCATGATTCAATGATTGGGCTCTGAACTTTATGATCTCACCAATCCCAAAATTGATTTATTGACCCCACTCCAAAGGAAATGACCATTTTGCCCTTTTGTTCAAAAAAACCGAATTTCATGCCAAAAATACTCCTATGATGCATAAAAAATGCACAACTCCACTCACTTGGACTCACATAAATTCCTCAAGAGATGCATAATGGTTTTTACCGAGAAATTATTTATTTTATTGAAATGACCAAAATGCCCTTTTGGTCCCGAAAACCCTGATTTTGCTCTAAACTTCATTTCCACTCTAACAATGATCCTGAGACCTTTTGGATGACTCTAAGACCCTCTAAATGCATGCATGATGAGAAAATAAGTCTTTTTGGCGAAATTGCCAAAATACCCTTTGAACGAGGAAAAACCCTAGAAACCCTAAAAATGCTCTAAAGTGCTCTAAAATGCCATGCAATGCATTTCTAACCCTAAAATGCATTCTGAAACTTCTAAGATGCAAGCATGATGCTCTTCCTAACCTCTAGGATGAATGCTAAGGCTTGGTTTATTTATTTTTTGGTTGAAAATTAGGGTTTTGCCCTAAGCCGGACAAAATTGGGGTATGACACCAATCTTCAACATCCCCAATCTGACACTCTGCGGTGTCACTTCACAAACCAGACTCATGTCCCGAAACTGCTCAATCAACTCTAACTCTTTCACCATCAAAGCCGTCATATGCAAACTCTTCCGACTTAAAGCATCAGCCACGACATTAGCTTTGCCGGGGTGATAGTTCAAGCCAAAATCATAATCTTTTAGCAATTCTAACCAACGTCTCTGTCTCATATTTAGCTCTTTCTGATCAAACAAGTATTTCAGACTCTTGTGGTCACTAAACACTTCAAATCGGGTACCATACAGATAGTGCCTCCAAATTTTCAGCACAAACACAATTGCAGCTAGTTCCAAATCATGAGTAGGGTAGTTCTTCTCATGGGTCCTCAACTGTCTGGACGCATAAGCTACTACCTTACCCTCTTGCATCAATACACCTCCCAAACCCATCTTGGAAGCATCGCAATATACTACAAACGGTCGATCAGGAACAGGCAAAGTCAAAACGGGCGATGTGGTCAACCTCTTCTTCAACTCATTGAAGCTCTCCTCACAGCGTGCATCCCACACAAAAGCTTTTCCCTTACACGTCAATTGAGTCAACGGAAGTGCCAACTTCGAGAAACCTTCAATAAATCTCCTGTAATAACCAGCTAATCCCAAGAAGCTTCTGATTTCTGTAACTGACTTCGGGCTCTCCCATTGAGACACAGCATCAACCTTGGCTGGGTCCACAGCTATACCATTACCAGAGATAATATGACCAAGGAACCCTACCTCATTCAGCCAGAACTCACACTTAGACAATTTTGCATACAATTTCTTTTCTTTCAACACTTCCAACACTAACCTCAAATGTTCTGCGTGCTCCTCTTCTGTTTTAGAATACACCAGAATGTCGTCAATAAACACAACTACAAACCGATCCAAGTAACTGTGGAAAGTACGGTTCATGTACTCCATAAACACACCCGGCGCGTTGGTAACACCAAACGGCATCACAGAATACTCATAGTGCCCATATCTCGTTCTGAAAGCGGTCTTCTGAATGTCTTCATCCTTTACCTTGATCTGGTGATAACCCGACCTCAAATCGATTTTACTAAACACCTTAGCACCTACCAACTGGTCCATCAGATCATCAATTCTGGGAAGCGGATACCTGTTCTTTATTGTCACTTTGTTCAATTGCCTATAATCGACACAAAGTCTCATACTCCCGTCCTTCTTTTTCACTAACAACACCGGAGCACCCCACGGTGACACACTTGGCCTTACAAATTTCTTTTCAAGCAGATCTTCTAATTGCTTTTTCAATTCAGACAACTCTGAGGCTGACATTCGGTACGGTGCCATAGACACAGGCCTAGTACCAGGTATAAGATCAATGGCAAATTCAACCTCCCTCTCTGGCGGGACACTTGGAATTTCATCTGGGAACACTTCAGGGAACTCACAAACTACTTGAACCCTTTCAATGATTGCCTGATTCTCAGCAGACAATGACGCCATCAAGGCAAACAGATGAACTCCCTCCTTCATTACCTTATGCAAATGACCAGCAGGCAACAACACTGATTCTTCCTCTTCGGGAGGAAAGAAACTCACAGATCTCCGGAAGCAATTAATATGCACATGGTTAAATACTAACCAGTCCATACCAAGAATGACATCCAACCCTCCCAACGGCAAACAAATAAGATCAACAAGAAAATTTCTGCCGAAGATTGACAGAGGGCACTTAGCACACACAAGAGAGGTAGTTACTGAACCCTTAGCTGGAGTGTCAATAACCATCTCCCTCATCATAGAAGATAAAACAAGGTCCAATTTCTTAGCACACAAAGCAGCAATAAAAGAATGCGTAGCACCAGTATCAATAATAGCAATCAAGGGAATACCATTAATAAAACATGTACCTCGAATCTCATTAGTGTCCTCTGATCCTGCGAGAGCAAACACTTTTCCATGGGACTTCTCTTTCTTCGGTTTAGTACACTTAGTACTAATATGACCTGATTCTCCGCAATTGTAGCACACCACATCCCTTTTCTCACATTTCGCAGCCACATGACCCTCTTTACCGCATTTGAAACATTTATTATCTGAGCAGTCAAAACTCTTGTGACCCGGCTTGCCACACCTGTAGCACACAACCTTCGCAGGGGCATCTCCCCCACTTGTTTTCTTATTATCAGCATACCTCTGCTTACCCTTACCAGCTGGAGCCTCATACGGTTTACCCCGGTTCTGAAATTTACCCCTCAGATCCTTCATGACCCTAGAGTGAGCATTACTATCATCCTCATATATCCTGCAACTGTCGATCAAATCAGCGAATACCCGAATCTTCTGGTACCCTACAGCCTTCTTAATATCAGCCCTCAGCCCATTCTCAAACTTGATACACTTTGAGAATTCAGAATCAGCATCAGCATAATGGGGATAAAACTTAGCCAATTCAGTGAACTTGGCAGCATACTCTGTCACTGACATGCTTCCCTGCTTCAGCTCAAGGAACTCTATTTCTTTCTTACCTCTCACATCTTCAGGAAAATATTTCCGCAAGAACTCTCTACGGAAAACAGCCCAAGTTATCTCTTCATTGGCAGTCTCTAACCTCTGCCTCACCTCCATCCACCAATCATCAGCTTCCTCTGCCAGCGTATGGGTACCATACCTGACCTTCTGCGCATCATTACAATCCATGACCCGAAATATCCTTTCAATCTCTTTCAGCCATGCCAGAGCACCATCTGGATTATACTTGCCCTTAAAGACAGGTGGATTCTCTCTCTGGAACGTGGCCAAACTGCGAGTCCCAGCATTTTCAGCACCATTCTGCTGGTTCCCAACAGCCTGAGCCATAGCCTGCAAAGCAGCAGCAAGAGCAGCGTCGTTCCTCCCAGCCATTTCAAACTATCACTGCAGCACAAACAGAAATTTAGAACTAATCTAACAATTCTATTTGTCATAAGACACTATGACAGGACGACTTGGCCGGACAGACCGAACTGCTCTGATACCACTAATGTAACACCCCTTTTCTAATAACTTTACTTTTAATAAAATCAGAGTCTCTTTCTTTTTTTTTTTTTTTTTTTGGAAAACAATTAAAGTGAGTGCTACACTTACTCCATGAAAATCAAGATACATAACACCATACGAAAAGTTTAGTTCGCATCAACTAAATCAGATCACCAACAGCAGCGGAATAAGAATCAGTTCAAAATTAAAACCAATACATCACCAATGAAAACTAACAGTTTTAGGAAAATAAAACATAAACATAAGGACACCCCCCCTGGTGCTACGTATCAGAGCGTGACACTTCCTACCAGACGAAGGCATAAGAAATCCTTCACTCGCTATTACCTGCACGTTGCCGACATAAGAAGCAACATAAAAGCAGTAGGGTGAGTCTCTTTTCATAATTAATAACATATGAGAATTAAGCACTGCATAGGAAAAGAAAACCAGGCACACCAATTCATAACAATGGGAAACAATCGCATCAGCATACTAAATTCCAAACAGCACTATATAATATATGATTATGTATGTAATGCAACCCAAACTCCACGGGTACATGCATGTCGGATCCGTCACCAATACAAATAGGCCGTAGCCTCTGCTCACCAAATCAAACTAGGCCGAAGCCTCTGCTCACCAATTCAAATTAGGCCGTAGCCTCTGCTCACCAATAATGCATATGTCCATGAGATGCTATGGGAATGCATCACAACACACCAAGTCCAATCAATTTATCATTTAAAATTCATGATCTCACCATTGTATATTAATCAGCTCACCAAATCAAACTTAGGCCGTAGCCTCTGCTCACCAATCTCACCCTATCACACTCACCAATTCAGCTCACCACTCACACCAACACCAATTCAAATAGACCAGCTTAGGACATTGACACAACATATGGAAAGTGGGTAAAAATAGCCATTTGGACACTTGAACACCATCAGCCAGAAACACCAGTGAAAATAAATTATTTTTGCATAAAATTGAGACTATTGGATAGGCACTGAAATTAGCTTCAAAACGCATTTTGAACCGTTGAATTTGGATAACCGAGTCAAAAGTTACATTAAAAACAGTTTAGGAAAAATGTTAAACATTCTGGGAACAGGCGCATGGGCGCTGGGCGCCCAGGGGCAACACAGCGCTTGGCGCATGGGCGCTTGGCGCCCAGGAGAAGCAACACGCACAGGCGCATGGGCGCTGGCGCCCAGGAACAACACGCGCAACAGCGCACAGGCGCTAGGCGCTAGGCGCCCAGGAACAACACGCGCACATAGGCGCTGGGCGCCCAGAGAGGCAACAAGCGCATAGGCGCGCCCAGGGAACAACAGCAACATGGCGCCCAAGCACTAGGCGCCTAAGACCATCACGCTACAAATTTTATTTTTCTTCGAAATTAATTTTACACGAGCCAAATGCTCAGAACATGAAAACCCAATAATATTTTCATCAAAAATTGAACATCATTTTTGGCGCCCATGCACTAGGCACCTAGTGAAAATACACAACTCAACTCCTTTGTTGCCCAAAATCAGTTTTCATGAGCCATTTTACATAAGTATAAAAACCTGAAAACAATTTTCGCAAAACTATCACCAGAACTTTGGGGCCCTTGGCGCCCATGACTCAAGCAACAAGTGCCAAAACTGGCAGCACAGGAACACAGGAGGCAACACAGGCAACAGGGACAGCAACACAGAATGGCAACACAGTGACACAGAATTTTTGGAAAACTGGCGCAGCACACTGCTGGGCGCCTGGCGCCCATGACTAGGCGCAACACAGAATTTTTTTCAGCAACATGCAATTGGCGCCCAAGGCGCCTAGGGGCTCCCAAACAGAATTTTTTCCACTTCCAATTATCAATTAAAATCACCAAAACACTCCTATATATATATATATAATCAAAGTGTCACCATAATTCCCAATTTCACCCAATGAGCACCAATTAATCATATACTCAAACATATGGTCTACAATTCGCATTTAACAACAATTCATCATCAATCATGAAATTCTCAACACAATAATTCAACAACAAGCATCACAATTTTTATAATTCCTCATCAACAACACAATTCAATCATGGGACTAACCTAGGACCCTAACCCTAAGCAATACCCAATTCGCATAGTATTAAGAACAAAAAGAGGATCCCCTAACCTTATGGAAGTCGAATTTGATAGCCAAGCTCCAAGTGAAGAATGCGAACCACCAATGAGCCTCCTCCTCTTCTCTATGAGCTTCGCCTCTTCCTCTTCTTCTCTCCTTCTATTCGCAACTTTTCTCTTCTCACTTCTCCTCTCTTTTACGTTTCTTTCTTTCTTTTCACAATTGAGACAAAAATGCCACTAAGTCACAAGACCCATAGTGAGTCGAATCCTATGACTATCCAATGGGTCATGGGCTCACTTGCGGGTCATGGGCTCCGTGCACCATCTAATTCGAGACAACACCTCCTAATAATTTAAAATTAAATAAATACATTAAACCTTGAATTATTTAATTAAATTAAATAAATATTGTAAGCCTTAAATAATTTAATTAAATAAATAATTAAATTATTTTGGGGCGTTACAATGCATAATCAAAATAAGGTATTAAGATAGTAATTAATGGGAGGTTAGTAGGATGCTTAAGGCTGATGGGAGTCATACGAGATAGGAAGGGTAAGTAAGGGGAAAACCTGTCTTTTCCCCATACCATATATATATATATATTTGCTCCCAGCTGAAAAACCAAAACTGAAACACTTGAACCAATTCTGGAAATCTGAAACAAGAGAGAGAGAGAAGGAGAGGGGCGCGAGGAAGAAGAGAGGGAGAGGAGAGGGGAACCAGATTTCCTGAGTGCATGTCCCATATAATTCCATCACCCAAATCATATTTTCCTCCTCTATCTTCTAATATAAACACCATCACCATCACAGCTCCCAATCCCTTTTCACCATTTCTAAGTGCTAGAGCTCCATCCTTGTAGAAGTGAGAGTTTCAGTCATGCATGTTGGCTTGAACAACTGTGAAACCAAATTCAGCACCTGTACCACGAAATAGAGCAACTAAGAGAAGGATTGAGTTGCTGAGTTCAACTCTTAGATCCTTGGGAAGTTCGGGTTCAGTTTTGGAGCGAGTTCGGAGACGGTTCGTGAGGCTATTCGAACGCGTCAGCTGTGAAATTCGTCGTTGAGTGATTTTCATCACTTCGGGTGAGTTCTATAACTCGCTTAGGGAATGTGTTTGCGTTTCTGAGTCTTCTCTTTTCGAAAACCATTGTCACGCGTTCATGATACCGAAAGGAAACTATGCGAAAACCGTTTTCTCAAAAGGATTGTGATTTAAATCATAAATTGTTTGATTGATTGTTTGGGTGCACTGGATTGGACTGATTGAAATTGCCATAATATATTGCTAATGCGTGTTTAAGTTTGGGTCTCGATCGGGAAAGATTTTGGAATCGGAACGGAATGGAATTTTTCGTGAAAAGTCTGTTTTCTGGAAAACTGAGGGAGACGCACGGATCGTGTGCCTCTGTGCACGGGTCGTGCGCCCCCATCTGATACTACAAGAACTGGATTTTTAAAACACGCACGGATCGTGCGCCTAGTCGCACGGGTCGTGCGTATGTTTCTGGAACTTCCTACAATTTTATTGGATAGCGCCCGGATCGTGCGCTTAGTCGCACGGGTCGTGCGTATCTTTCTGGAAATCTTCTACAACTTGTTCAACAACGCACGGGTCGTGCGCCTACACGCACGGGTCGTGTGAGACTTTCTGATCTTCAAATTCAAGTACCTTTTTATTCATTCCAAATGATTCCAATCCTCTTCTAATCCATTTCCCAAGGTCCCCCAACAATGTAAAGATACCGATGGCATGAGATTGAACATGTTCGATAGAAAACTTGTGTTTTATTAAAGAAATGGAAAACCGTACCTAGAGAACGCGAGAGAACTTAAGTCAAGAAATGTTGACGGACCTTGAAGTCCAATCATGTTAAGATAGCGAACCTAGAGTTCATCATGTCATGTAAGCTAATTGATTGTAAGTCTATAAAGACATAAAAACTCTCAATTCATGTAAACAAGATTCAAGTTACTTTCCCTCGGGGAAAGGTAGATGGTATACCTTGTGTATATCGAGGATGACGATCCTCCAGTTATTAGCATACCTAGTTGAGGGGAGTCATGAATCAAAAGCTACGACCCTAGCATTATTCGGATAGAATTTCGGATTGGGGTTTCCGTAGATATTGGGCAATCAAGATTGTCTAGCATTATATCTCGGGTTGTGCTAAGTTCAGGATAAAATATGATCCGTAGTCGCTTATTAAGGCTACAAGTTACGAGGAAACATCATGTATTCACGTGGTCGCTTATTAGGGCCACGAGTTCAGATTCAAGTATAATAAACCGTTAGAGTTGGTCAGGGGTCTCGATAGGACTCACTGAGATAATGTTTATCTCACCCTTCATATTTGTGGTTTTTACAGAGAAACAGGGGAAGGCAAAGGCGACAAAGCACGGTTAGCTGGTGTGACTCGAGGAGTCCGGAAGTCTATGTTTCATGTCTTAGGCCCTTGCCCTTCTGTAGTACTTTTGTTATCGGTTGTATAACTATCATGTATAAGTTATAAATCGTTTCCGCTACTTTATGTTTTGAGTATTGAACACCAGGATTATGCACAAGTCTTAAGTTTTGAAACTTAAGCATTTTCAGGAAGTTTATGAGGTTCAGAGAACCATTTGATATGTACTATCAAAAAGTTTTAGTTGTGTTCAATATTTCATTAACATGAAGTTACTCTGATGTATGCCATTTAGTGCATTTCGGTAATTCCACATGTTAGAATTTATCGGGGTGTTACATTAGCGAATAAGATAGAACGTTAACCAAAAATGGAAAACGATAGTTTACGACTTTTATTTATAATTGATTTGACTACATTGTAGTATACTTTGTGAAAAATAAAAGTGAAGTGCTTGACATATTCAAAGTTTTCCATTATAGATTTTGAAAATTAATTAAATAGAAAGGTAAAGAGTTTTTATAGCGATTGAGAAACAGAGTATGATTCCCATTAATTTAATGGAATTATACATGAAACGACTGCACCATATTCTCCCGAAATGAATGGTAAAGCAGAAAGAAAGAATAGAACTTTTACCGAATTGGTAGTTGCTATTATGCTCTAATCTAGCGCTGCATCTCACTGGTGGGGGGAAATTTTGATAACTGTATGTTATGTCCTTAATGGACTTCCAAAGTATAAAGAGCAAAATTTCTCCTTATGAGATCATAAAGAAAAGACAATCAAATGTGTCTTATTTCCAAATATGGGGTTTGCTTGGCTTATGTCAGGATCCCAGATCCAAAAAGAGTTAAACTCGCCAGTAGAGCCTATGAATGTGTATTCATCGGGTATGCAGTAAACAGTAAAGCTTACAGGTTTTATGACCTTAAAGCTAAAAGTGATCATAGAGTCAAATGATGTTGACTTTTATGAAAATGAATTCCCTTTTAAATCTAGAAATAGTGGGGGCACCAGAACTAGTCAAGTCTCTGTGCCTAGGAACGTTGAAAACAACGAACAAAGGGAAATAGAACCTCGAAGAGGTAAGAGAGCACGTGTTGCTAAGGACTATGGACCCGATTATATGGTCTATACGTTAGAAGAGGATCCAACTAGCATTCAAGAAGCATTGTCTTCTTTAGATGCCGATCTGTGGCAAGAAGATCAATGATGAGATGGATTCTCTAGAGTCTAACAAGACATAGGACTTAGTGGACTTGCCTCCTGGTTGCAAACCAATTGGTTGTAAATGGATTTTGAAAAAGAAACTAAAACCCGATGGCACTGTTGATAAATACAAGGCTCGCCTTGTAGCCAAAGGTTTTCGACAAAGAGAGAATATAGATTTCTTCGACACATATTCACCTGTTACTAGAATTACATCCATAAGGGTACTAATTTCGGTGACCGCTATTTACAATTTGGAAGTACACCAAATGGATGTCAAAAATGATTTTTTAAATGGTGAATTAGAAGAAGAAATCTATATGGAGCAACCTGAAGGTTTTGTAGCTCACGAGCAAGAACACAAGGTCTGTAAGTTGGATAAGTCTCTGTATGGTCTCAAACAAGCTCCTAAACAATGGCATGAGAAGTTTGATAATTTGATTATATCGAATGGGTTTAAAGTGAATGAAAGTGACAAATGCATTTATTACAAAACCAGAATGACATTTGCACTATCATATGTCTCTATGTAGATGACTTACTCATATTTGGATCAAACATTCATGCTGTAAATAAAGTGAAATCAATGTTATGCAATAACTTTGATATGAAAGACCTCGGAGAAGCAAGTGTAATACTTGGTATTAAGATTACTAGGTCTAAGAAAGGAATTTCTTTAAATCAATCTCACTATATTGAGAAGATCTTAAAGAAATACAATTACTTTGATTGTAAACCTGCTTGTTCACCATAAGATCCGAGTGTCAAACATTTTAAGAACACTGGTGACAGTGTAAGACAAACGGAATATGCAAGCATCATTGGCAGCCTAAGGTATGCCACTGATTGTACTAGACCCGACATTCCCTATGTTGTGGGATTGTTATGCTAGTTTACTAGTCGACCTAGTATAGAGCATTGTCATGCTATCGAGAGAGTCATGAGATACCTTAAAAGGATCATGAATCTCGGGCTACATTACCAGAGATTTCCAGCTGTACTTGAAGGATACAGTGATGCAGATTGGAATACTCTATCAGATGATTCCAAAGCAACCAGTGGCTATATTTTTAGTATAGCTGGTGGTGCTGTCTCTTGGAAATCTAAGAAACATACCATATTGGCTCAGTCCACTATGGAGTCTGAAATGATAGCATTGGCAACCGCTAGTGAAGAAGCTAGCTGGTTGAGATGCTTACTAGCAAAGATCCCTTTATGGGAAAAACCGATGCCAGCTGTGTTGATCCACTGCGATAGTACCGCGGCTATTGCAAAAATAGAGAACCATTATTTCAACGGTAAAAGACGAAAAATACGTCGTAAGCATAGCACTGTGAGAGAATGTCTCTCAAAAGGAGCTGTGAGAGTGGATCATGTACGCACTGATCAGAACTTAGCTGATCCTTTGACGAAAGGATTAGCTAGGGAGAAAGTCCAAAATACATCTCAAAGGATGGGACTACTGCCTTTAGAATCATGAGTCACTCACGATGGTAACCCGACCTAAAAGACTGCAGATCCCAAGAATTAGGTTCAATGGGTAATAACAAGTTGTGAAGTGATACGGGATGAACATGCTATTATAAGTAAAGAAGCATGATTCCTGAAGTGACGTAAGGTTGAGGTAATAGAAACTCTTAATGAGATCTATACTCTATGTGGAGTGGAGTACCTAGCTACAGGAGTACTCTTGATAGACTCACCTTTGTGAATGTGGAAGTGGGGCCGCTTCCTATGGAATTGTTGGCAGAATTCCTAGAGCGTTCACTAAACTGGAACAGACGTGCATGGCCATAAATGCACGGGCTTATAAGAATACACCCATGGAAAAGGTTGTGTGTGGTTTTGATGTTAGAGATAGAGTTCAAGACTACGAGTCACTCTTGTTGAATCTAAATCCTAACCGCTATACAAAGGTTCAAGTCGTAAGACACCTATGTTTATGCACAATCTTATGGAAGCGTTTGACGCTACTTCTGAAACTCCTTTTTAAATTCAAGTGGGGGATTGTTGGAACTTATGTTATAAGTGGGAAACTCACACATGGATTTGGACCCCAAGGGGTACCCAATTTTTGTGAATAGGAGAGGACGCACACAAAATGACCACCACACGCACGCGCGCCGCTGTCCGACCGGCCAGTCGGGGTTGGCCGGGCCGGGCTTGGGCCTTGTGATGTATATTTCCGAAAATTATTTTTTAATTTTTCGCGTCTCCAATGGTCATGTTGACCGGGTCAAAGTCAAACCGTAACGATTTTGGTCAAAAGAGCCGTTGGCTATTAAATTCCTTCCAACGGCTATCTCTTTTTATGCCTATAAAAGGAAGACCCCTCCTCACTTCTTACACACACCAAACTTGACGATAAAGCATCTCTCCTCAAGTTTTTCTCTCTTCTCTCTAAACTTCTTTGTTCTTCTCTAGAAAGCTTGAAGCATTTCCAAGCTAAAGAGTGGTTTTCATAACCATATTGAGGGTGTATATCTTAGAGCGAATTTTCACGGTGCAGTAAACTTTCGTAGCAGTTTTTGACTGGGCTGTTTTATCCTGGGGACATCGTGGTTGATAGTCTGCTTGCACCTTGGAGCAGTGCCACAAAACGTTTTAAAGAGAGCGACGTAGTCCGCAACTCATCCCAGTAATCTCTTGGGCTTGATTTTTGAAAACAGCGTTGTTTTGGGGAAAGTTCTGGCTAGGAAAGACTTGGTACTTAAGAGTGTCCATTGTGACACACCTCTCTTTCCTGGGAACATAATCGGATTAACAAAAGATGATCAACAGTTTCACTAGATTTCTCACACATACTACAAATTGATATATACCATATAGTTGAGTTCTCAAAGGATCATTAGTGGGCATTTTACTATAGGCTAACTTCCTGAGGAGGAAGGACTTGGAAGGGGAATGGTTCAAATCCAATCGTAGTTTTTCCTGCCTCTAAGGTCCTCTGAATAACGTGCAATACTAACTTGTAGAGTCTATTGGAGCATGGTTTGAGCCTTTGATTCCTGATCATTAAGGTCCTCTTTTTTTTTGGTCAAGATCGATCATTAAGATCTTCTGAATAACCTACGATACTTTAATTTGATGCTGCACGATATCTAAGTTAACCAGGACAGTTTCCACCATACAGGGGGACATATCCAAAGATCTCATTGTTTCTAACTTCTAAAAGCAACGAAGGCAATACGATTTTGGAATCCATGTTGCCTTGTAAATCTTACCTTCCACTAGTGAAAAAACAAGAAAAGAATGGGTATATTTAAGTCGGATGCCAAAATATCCGACTTAAAATACGGACGCGGTGGCAATTTTGTAATAAACTTGAGAAAAAATTTCAAGCGCTCAACTTCGAAGTCGGATGAAAAATAACATCCGTCTTTAAATGGGTAATTATTATTTTTGATTAATTTTTTTTTTCTCCTCTTCGCGAACCATATTCACCTCATCGTCTTCGTTCAATCTCACTCTCATCGTCGTCTCCAATCTCACTCTCATCGTTGTCTCCGATCTCACTCTCATCTTCTCGGTTCTTGCTCTCATCATCACGATCTATTCTTCTCACCTGACATGGAAATCGTTTCTCACCTCAAAATGGAACTTGCATAAACGTTCGATTTTTGTTTCGGTTTCACCCTAATCGAACCCTAATATCTTCTCACAGCTCTCAAATCTGAAATTCTCTGCGATTTTAGTTTTCATAACACGAATTACGGCATTTTCTCAGCGCATATTCGAGAAATCCCTAATCGCTAATGTCTAATTCTCTGTGATTTTCTCAGGTTCACTCGTTCTCACAGTTTCTCTCGCCCTCTCTTCCTTCGTTCACATTGAGTTAATAATTTTGTCATTTATTTTGTATTGAATGAAAATTTAAAATTGTTGTACTTCCTGTTTTTGGGTTAAATAATGATGCAGTGACATTGTAACATATATATCCAATCATATCAATTTTATTATTTACTTGTATTGTATTGAAATTGCCAATTGTGTTATTATATATATATCCCTCTTGCCTAGCTGAAATTGTAGAATTTTAATTACTTTAAAGTATGTGTAGGAATGATTGTATATGCAGGGTGAAGAAAAAAAATCAAAACAAAAAAAAATTACTTTTAAAGACGGATATTCCTCTTAGACCACGTATCCGACTTTAAAACCGACTTAAAACACGGCTTTTAAAGTCGGATATTACTCTTAATCCGACTTTAAAAGTGTTACAGAGAGGCTAAAACACAATATAATCAAACTTTTAAAGTCGGATGTATATATTTACCCGACTTAAAAACTGGCTTTTAAAGTCGGACGTCTATTCGACTTTAAAATTTCAGACTTTCAAAGTCGACTCGATCAAAGTCGGATTAGGATCCGACTTTAAAAGCCCAAAATATCCGACTTTAAAGCCCTTTTTTCCACTAGTGTTCCTTCGTTTGGGTTTAATACCTTGTTATGTGTATCTTTAATTATATATGAAAATTGTCTTTACTCTTTAGTAAGTGTTTTTTTATTACTTTTTGTTACGGAGATCTAAGACCTAGATCCAAGGGTCCTCCTTCTCTCTAAAAACCTATAAATAAGCATTCAATGCTAGAATTAATGGTACTCACTTTTCCAATCTTCTTACTTGTAATTGACTCACTCACTGACTTGAGCGTCGGAGTGTCATTACAGGTACCACCCCACCTCGGATCGGAGCACCAACTCGAATTGACCAAGAACATAAACACCAACTATCTCGGACCGGACTTCATATCCAAGATCAGACGCTTAGTCAGAGATACGGTACAAAACACTTTTTTTTGAAAAAGCGTGTTTTTTTTATTACTTTCTTTAGTGTCATTTTTCCTTTGACTCTAAAGTGTATATATGATACAAAAGTTTACTTTTTTTCGTGTTTTATTTTTTAACCAGATTTACCCTAACCATTACAAGGTTATAACCACCTACTTAACTGTATTTATAGGTTTAAACATTAATTTCATATAATATATTTTTTTTCATAAATTTCCTCTAATAATAAAGTAATAGCCATTTATAATAGATATCTTAGTTACCAAGAAAGGGTGGTCCAAGTGGTAATTGGACTTGGATCCCATTTCAAGGTCTCGGGTTCTAATCTTAGGTGTGGCAAAAACTCTGTTGGGAAGGGAGAACCACACGGGCCGGCAAAGTCGGAAACTCATGGCCAGCCAGGGTCACCGGTATAAATTAGTCACCGGCAAAGCCCATGGAAACTACGCACCAATGACATGGTATAAAAAAAATAATAGTAGATATCTTAGTTGTGCTCATCTTTGCACTAGTATAGATATATTGAAATATTGGTAGATAGTCAATTTTCTCCTTGCTCAACCGATTCGTGTTTTAGTTTGGACCAGGCTCTTAAATACAGACTCAAAATAACAAGATCATTTTAATTTGGCCAGGTTGAGTTGGTTGGTGGGCATGTTTTTTATGTATCTTTTAATAAAGTAAAGTGGTTCACTTGCAAAAAAAAACAAGATATACAGCCCCAATTTAGTGTATTTTAGGCTTGGCTAAGTTACTTAGACTTCAGAAATCAGAATTAGTAACTCAACGTTTTGTTACTTGGGAAGAGAATTTGATACTCAACGTTTTGTTATTAATAAAATTTGGGAAGAGAATTTGGTACCGACTACCGAGCCTGATTTGATTTGCAACGTTATAATAGAGAGAATTGAATGGCCTGTGTTGGGAAAGAAGAAATTGAATGAAACTTTGAGGACCAATTATTATAGCGAGTAACAATCAAGAGAGCTAGGATAATGAAGGGGCAACCAATTTCAGAATTTGTAGAGATAATTTGGGCCTTTTTATTTCAGTTATTTTGTATAATACTAGTATATATTTTTTAATAATACTAAATATAATTTAGGCTTAGTATAAATTTTTTTTGGGCCCCCTATAAACGTGGGCCCTAGGCGGTCGCACCCCCGGCCTACACCCAGGGCCGGCCCTGCTTACATGGCTTAATAAAATTATGGATCGGCCTAATCCTACCCATTTATTCAATTTGACATGGTGAATCCAATCAGAGTAGGTTGGGAAATCCAACTTAACACCTCTACAACATATATATCTACAAATAATTATTCTTGACAATATCACTACTAATGGTGATTTTTGACACTAGTCACTCACTACCTTCGTTTACCAACCATTGTGTATAGCCGATAAAAGTTTAATATTGTATAGACTATTTGAATATTAAGTGGAACCATAAGCATATGCTACCAATAACGTGATAATATTTTTTTGCTCAATACCAATAATATGATAATATAGAATGTCATAAAATGTGTATATGCCAACACCGTGTACAATTTGTTAAAGTGGTACAACTATAACAATTAACATCTGTTATTTTTCCTGCCAATCCTTTCAAAATCCTATAGTTTGAGTATCTGATTCCAACAAGTTTCATACAACTTGTAATTCCACTCTCCCTATCAAAACAGAAAACACTTAATTAAAATTAAAGCATCAACTTATAAAGAGAGCTTACATGTTACAATAAAGAACTCAACACTAAAAGAAATGCAGGTTTCCTGTCAACAAAAACACTAGAATCAGATGTTCTGTAAATCAGATGAAGTGCTGTAAATCAGAAAAAGCATGTTTACATAAGGTCCTTTGGCAAGCATTGTCCTCTCTCTCGTCAATCTCTCCTACATTCTCCTCCAAACCCATCCCTGCAAAAGCAAAAGTGTGAGTACAATTTTATGGAAAACAAAGACTTGCTTTGAGGAAAAATAACAGATTCATAAAACAGATTCATACCCCTGTCTCTGCTTTTCAGCCCTCCGAGCATTCAACAAGGGAGAGACTCTTCTTTCTCCCATTCGTGATCCTAAAACATATTCATACCTCTGCCCCTGCTTTTGAGTCTTTTGCAAAACAGTAGTCTGAGATACCTTCAGCAGGCTCTCCTTCTCAAATTCTCTCTTTTTTCTTAACTTCCTCTCTTCCTTTGACTCGACCCTCCTCCTTCCATCCGATTTCTTCATTGGCAATGGAGGAACACCAACATTCTTATGTTGCCTTCGAGGAACATCCTTCGACTTACGATCATTCAACCCCTTCTCGTTGTGGGGCGGCGGCGTCGGTGGTGGTGACCATGGGGGAGGCGGCGAGGGAATCATTGAATTGGAGCAGGAATCATCTTCCTGTTTATTCAAACCAAGTGATCTAATCAGTATGTTTTATTGACATCCCATATTTCTAGCAAAACAAAAAAAATAGCATTATATGAAAATATTTTAATTGAAATTAGATACCCTGAGATGCTGCAAAATTTCTATCAATTCCATGTGATTGAAATTTTAGATTTATTAACCCTTTTAATGTTTTTTTTTCTTTCAGGTGGCAAACAGAAATGAGGGTGGTGCAGTTTGTAGAGTCCAATTCTAAAACTGGCCCAGCCCAGTGATTTGCAGCCAAACAATTCTGTTTGGTGGATCTTGCGCGCCCGGACCCGGTTGAGTTGGGTATGCACGCGGGTTGTCCCTGACCCGAAGTATATATGTTTGTTTCTTTCTCTCTTCTCTTCAGAAAGCCAAGAAACACTGTTTTCTTTCTTGATTCTTCGTTCTTCCTCTTCTCTGCTCTCTCTCTCTCTCTGAAACCCTTTGAACAGTGTAGCTCTTATCACCACTGTGTGATGATTGAAGCAGCACAGCTCACTGGTTTTGATGCTGATGATGATCAAGCAGCAATGATGATGAAAACCTGATGGTTTCACACTGAGTTGCGTTGGTCTGAAGCCAATACGAAGTCTTCTCACTTCGCGATGCTGAGATTGTTCAAAACCCTAGATCTGAGTTTGATTCTTTGAATCAAACACTGAACGAAGGTAAACAATCACTTGATCTATCTTTTTTTTTGCTGAGATTCGTTAAAGCCCCAAGCTCTACGAAACCCTAATTTTCTTTCTTGTGATTTCAGGTACACAGAGACTCAATCAAGGTCCAAAGTACTTCAAATCAGGTAAATCTACAACAACTATGCACTTTACTCTCTGATTCTCTTAGTACTTTCGCAAACCCTAATTTCTCTATGTATTGTTGAATGTATGAATGCTGTTCTGGGTTCTTGGAGTGAACACAAAACTGAACTTGCCCAGAAACCCTCACTTAGGTGTTCTTTGCAAGGTAAAACTCTTCTCTAGACTTCCTTCGTTTATTTGTTGTGTATTTCAGTCACTGAAACCGTAATCTAACATTTCTTTTCTGCTTGTGCAAGGTACAATCTCCCTCACTGTCACTCACACGCTTCAGAAACTCAAAGAGAAGAATACAACACAAAATGAAAACCAGAAGAATAGAGAACTTGTAAAACTGAAAGAAAACTTTATTTCTTTGTATGTATTAATTTCTGTACAAGTTATGGACTATTTCATATGTATTTATATACACTTAGGCACTCATAGCAAGAGGACATGTCAGTTAAGAGGCTGTTATAAGAGATAACGGCTACTTAACTGAATAAACCTCCTAGGGCTTAGGATACACAATTAGTTATAACAAACTCCAACTGATTTAAAACTGATTTTTGTTAAAGTTTGTTGAAGTAGTTAGTTTTCATAACTGCTGGAGCAACTGTCTTCTGTTTGTTTTATAAGACAGTTGCTAAATCCAAGGTTGTTGAATTTGTTTGGGTTAACCAAACTCAACATCCTCCCTTAAGCCAAACAAATAAAACATAGGTGAGTTACAACATAGAAACCATTACAAGACCTAAACTAGGAGAGAAACCTAAACAGGACAAGCCCCTGTGAAATAGCCTTAGAACCAAAACACTCAGAACATGCCTCTGAGCCTAACATTTAAAAACATTGCCTTTAAAGTTTAAAAGCAATTATTCCTAGATCTCTCCTAAGTTTAGAAAACTGCTCACCTTTGAGTGGCTTAGTAAATATGTCAGCCAATTGCTCCTTAGTAGGGCAATAATCTAGGCTTAGCTTTCCATTAGACACTTGAGACCTTAAGTAGTGAAACTTGGTCTCTATGTGCTTTGTGCGCCCATGGCCAATAGGATTTTTAGCCAAATTTAGGGCAGATTTGTTGTCCACCAGTAGCTTAGGAACTTGAGTTAGTGTAACCCCAAGCTCACCAAGTAAGGTTTCCAACCAAGCACATTGAGTGGCAGCACTACATGCTGCCACATACTCAGCCTCACATGTAGACAAAGCAACAATGCTTTGCTTTTTGGAGCTCCAACATATTGGGGCCCCTTGAAACTTGAACAAATAGCCAGAAGTGCTTCTTCTGTCTAGCTGGTCACCACACCAGTCAGAATCAGAATATCCAATAAGCTCAAATCCTTTAGAACCTTTCTCAGGAAAAAACACTCCAAAATTTGTGGTGCCTTGTATATACCTTAGTATACGTTTAGCTGCATTTAGGTGAATTTGAAGGGGTTCATTCATGAACCTGCTTACCATACCAGTGGCATAGAGAATATCAGGCCTTGTATGGCACAGATATCTCAAAGAGCCAATAATCTGTCTATATAGAGTAGGATCCACCTTGTTTCCTTTTTCACCCTCCTTTTTAGCTAGGATTCCTTCAACTGGATTGAGTGCAGTGTTGCATTCATCCATTTTGAATCTGGTCAGAATCCCCTTAGCATATTTTTTCTGATGTAGAACAATTCCCTCAGGTTTCCATAGGAATTCTAGGCCCAAAAAATAAGTCAGCTGCCCCAAGTTAGTCATTTCAAATTCTGCCTCCATAGCTAACTTGAACTTCTCAATCTCTGCAGCTTTATTACCTGTTACCAATAGGTCATCAACATACAAACAAATTAGTAACATATCTGAATTTAGGGTACCTTTGACATAAACACCAAACTCAGTGGTGCATTTTTTGAAACCATTGTTTACAAAAAATGTGTCAATCCGTTTATTCCAGGCCCTAGGGGCCTGTTTTAAACCATATAGGGCTTTGTGGAGTTTACACACCAAGTCCTCCTTGCCCTTTACTTCAAAACCAGGGGGTTGAGAAATAAACACAAGTTCTTCTAGAGGACCATTCAGAAATGCAGACTTGACATCCAAATGATGCAAGTCCCATCCCTTACTGCAAGCCAAGGCTGTGACCATCCTAATGGTCTCATGCCTGGCCACAGGTGAGAAAACCTCCTCAAAGTCTATACCAGCCTTTTGTTGGAACCCCCTGGCAACAAGTCTAGCCTTATGCTTGACAATGTTGCCATTTGGATCCAATTTAAGCTTAAAAACCCATTTTACAGAAATTGCCTTTTTATCCTTAGGTAAGGCACACAGTGTCCAAGTTTCATTCTTGTTTATAGAATTTAACTCTTCCACCATTGCCCTTTTCCAATTAGGATCCTTTAGAGCCTCTCTAAAGTCTACTGGCTCTACATCAACTAGCATAGCCTGGTGGATAAGGTTACCAGTCTCATCCACCTCATCATCATTAAACATTTCATAGTCTGCTAAGTTTCTAGGAGGCTGCCTTTGCCTATGACCCCTAGGAATTTCTTCCACATTAGGTACAATAGGTTCTGCATCACTCTCAGAACTGTCATCCTCCCTTACTGGAGAATTTGGAACTGTCTCATTGTCCATAGGCTCATCTTCCTCAGAAACATCACCCATAGGTGTAGTTTCTGTAGGAATTTCATCATTTACAACACAGTTTTCTGTTGAACCACTCTGTTCAACAGAATTCCAGCACCACTGTCTGTCTTCTAGAATTACCACATCTCTAGAAATTTCAATTTTGTTGTTAGAGGGATTAAGCAACCTGTAAGCCCCAGTAGGATGGTACCCTACCAAGATTAGAGGCTTGCCCTTGTCCTCCAACTTAGCCCTTTTGCCATCAGGTACATGGCTATACACAATTGAACCAAATACCCTTAGGTGAGAAACATTTGGAGTATCACCACTCCAAACACACTCAGAAACTTTACCACTTAGGCCCTTTGTAGGACACCTGTTTAGTATGTAAACAGAGGTAGTCACTGCCTCTGCCCACAACCAATTAGGTAGCCCCTTAGCCTTAATCATACTCCTGGCCATGTCCAGGATTGTTCTATTCCTCCTCTCAGCCATACCATTGTGCTGAGGAGTATAAGGTGATGTTACCTCATGCACAACACCATGAGCAGTGCAGTACTCCTCAAATTCCTTTGAGGTGTACTCACCCCCACCATCTGTTCTCAGTATTTTTACCTTTCTGTCACTTTTTGTTTCAGCCATTGTTTTGAACTTTTTAAACACACTAAAGGCTTCTCCTTTAGTTTTCAGTAAGTATAACCATATCTTCCTGGAAAACTCATCCACCACAGTCATGAAATACTTATTGCCCCCCATAGAGGGTGTTTCAAAAGGTCCACATAGGTCAGAATAAACAACATGCAGTAGGTCTTTAGAATTATACCTCATCTCAGTTTTAAAACTTTTCCTAGGCTGTTTACCCCTTAAACAACTAGTACATGCTTCTTTACTGAGACTTAGCTTAGGTAGACCAGTTACTAACCCTTTAGTACTTAGGTCACTTAGGCTTTTAGTGTTTAGGTGCCCATACCTCCTGTGCCACAGTATACCTTCAGCATCAGCAGTGGCACTGAGACACTCAGTCTCAGTTACACATATGCTGGTTTTGAAGGTTCTGTTGGAAGCAAGGGGTGTGGTCAGAATCAGCTTCTCATTAGCATCAAACAATTTTAATTTTAAACCTTTCATTAAAACTGAAAAACCTTTTTCAACAAGTTGTCCTAAGCTAATGAGATTGCAGCTGATTCCTGGCACATAAAACACATCTTTTATAGTAAAAACTTGACCATTTTCCTTAGTGAATTGAATGTCCCCTACCCCTTCAGATACTATTGATTGGTTAGAAGCACATCTTATAGTAGTCCTTTTACTTGAATCAAAGTTAACTAACCACCCTTTATTACCTGTCATGTGATTAGAACAACCAGAATCTAAATACCAGGTTTCAGTGATGGTCTTTCCATCACTGGTAGTAACTACTAGTACAACACAGTCCTCACTAAGAGTTAGATCAAGTTTAGTCATGACAGAGTCTTCCTTAGGCTCTATCTCAGTAGCTTTATTAGTGACAGAGTCACTACTTGACTCTGTTTCTTCAGAAAACATAGAAAACACAACATGTTCATTATCTGAATCTGAATCTTGTTTTGCTATGTTAGCTTCATTCACATTAGATTTAGACTTAGGTTTAGTTGGACATTCATTAGCATAATGGCCATATTTATCACACCTATAGCATTGTACATTAGATTTGTCCTTTTTCTTAGAGTTGTCACTAGACTTAGAGTTCTCAGCCTTTCCCACAAAATTCCCAGATTTAGGTTTAGACCCCTTACCTTTACCTTGCTGGTTGTTTTTGTTAGAATTGCCCTTACCTCCTTTCTTCTTGGACTTCCCTTTAATGAAGAAAGCTGTGTCATCATCACTGTCATTATTCATCAAATTCAATCTAATTTCCTTAGCCTCCAATCTACTTTGAAGCTGTTCCACCTTTAGATCTTCTATAGCTATGGTGTCTTCTAGACTGTTAACACAGACATAAAAACGTTTAGTTAGAGATCTTAGGATTTTTCTACAGATTTCTTCATCTGTAAGACTGTGTCCATTTAGATTCATAGCATTAGTAATCTTTTTCACACGGCCACAATATGAGACGATGTCCTCATCACTCTTCATCTTAAGAGCTTCATATTGGGCTCTAAGGGCTTGCAATTTTTCCTTTTTTGCCTCAGTTGCCCCATTATAGTAGGCGTCCAGAGTGCCCCAAGCTCCCTTGGCACTCTCTATTCCCCTAATTCTATCAAAATTACTGTCATCTAATCCTATATGGATTAGATGTAATGCTTTCCAATCTTTCTGGATTTCTTCTTCATGCTTTGCAGTCTCCTCTGCAGTAGCAGGTCCTATCACTGGTATCACACCAGTCCTGACAATTCCCAGCACACCCTGGCAGCCAAAAAATGCTTTCATCTGGTGGCACCATCTGTCCCAATTCTTCCCATTGAGAATAGGAATCTGAGCCCCAAAGCTAGGATGTGTTTGCATATCTTTAGACATTTTCTTTATCCTGTAAATCACAAGTCTCAACACACAGTTAGTAGCACAACACACACAGTCACTGTGTGTGTGTAAAAACAAAAGAAACTTTAAGGAAAAACAACAGAATTTAAAGAATTTAAAGAAAACAGGCCCTGATTGAATCTAGCTCAATGATACCATTTTAGATTTATTAACCCTTTTAATGTTTTTTTTTTCTTTCAGGTGGCAAACAGAAATGAGGGTGGTGCAGTTTGTAGAGTCCAATTCTAAAACTGGCCCAGCCCAGTGATTTGCAGCCAAACAATTCTGTTTGGTGGATCTTGCGCGCCCGGACCAGGTTGAGTTGGGTATGCACGCGGGTTGTCCCTGACCCGAAGTATATATGTTTGTTTCTTTCTCTCTTCTTTTCAGAAAGCCAAGAAACACTGTTTTCTTTCTTGATTCTTCGTTCTTCCTCTTCTCTGCTCTCTCTCTCTCTGAAACCCTTTGAACAGTGTAGCTCTTATCACCACTGTGTGATGATTGAAGCAGCACAGCTCACTGGTTTTGATGCTGATGATGATCAAGCAGCAATGATGATGAAAACCTGATGGTTTCACACTGAGTTGCGTTGGTCTGAAGCCAATACGAAGTCTTCTCACTTCGCGATGCTGAGATTGTTCAAAACCCTAGATCTGAGTTTGATTCTTTGAATCAAACACTGAACGAAGGTAAACAATCACTTGATCTATCTTTTTTTTGCTGAGATTCGTTAAAGCCCCAAGCTCTACGAAACCCTAATTTTCTTTCTTGTGATTTCAGGTACACAGAGACTCAATCAAGGTCCAAAGTACTTCAAATCAGGTAAATCTACAACAACTATGCACTTTACTCTCTGATTCTCTTAGTACTTTCGCAAACCCTAATTTCTCTATGTATTGTTGAATGTATGAATGCTGTTCTGGGTTCTTGGAGTGAACACAAAACTGAACTTGCCCAGAAACCCTCACTTAGGTGTTCTTTGCAAGGTAAAACTCTTCTCTAGACTTCCTTCGTTTATTTGTTGTGTATTTCAGTCACTGAAACCGTAATCTAACATTTCTTTTCTGCTTGTGCAAGGTACAATCTCCCTCACTGTCACTCACACGCTTCAGAAACTCAAAGAGAAGAATACAACACAAAATGAAAACCAGAAGAATAGAGAACTTGTAAAACTGAAAGAAAACTTTATTTCTTTGTATGTATTAATTTCTGTACAAGTTATGGACTATTTCATATGTATTTATATACACTTAGGCACTCATAGCAAGAGGACATGTCAGTTAAGAGGCTGTTATAAGACATAACGGCTACTTAACTGAATAAACCTCCTAGGGCTTAGGATACACAATTAGTTATAACAAACTTAACAAACTCCAACTGATTTAAAACTGATTTTTGTTAAAGTTTGTTGAAGTAGTTAGTTTTCATAACTGCTGGAGCAACTGTCTTCTGTTTGTTTTATAAGACAGTTGCTAAATCCAAGGTTGTTGAATTTGTTTGGGTTAACCAAACTCAACATGAAATGACATCTGTGGTGCTTCCGGTGCTCGTTTGTAGCCTTCCCAAGCAACACTACCAGAATGTTGTTCATTTGATGCCTCTCTATCATTCAACTTTTGTTGCATCATATCCTAAGTTTAAATTAGATTGTTACAACTATGACATACTCGAAACCAATATAAAAAATATTCATCATAATTTAAACACCAAATACAAGTGATACTAATCCTAATACAAGTGTTATTGTATTCTATCCAATATTTATAATACAAACTTTTATAGTATATCAACAAATACCTTTTCATCCATCAAAGTTCCAAAGCTTTTGCATCCTCCTGTGTTAAGTATCTTTAGCATTGTCCTATTTCTTCTATTTGCTTGGCTACGCCTCTGTTATCAAAATGCAACATCATATAAAATATTTACACAAGGACAATATAAAATGGCTTCCTTTTGAGGTATTTCCGGAAAACACATATTTCTGCCTTCTGGAAATATGTGTATTTCCGGAAATTTTTAAATTTTTTTTTTAAATTAAAAAAAATTACGCGAAATAATTAAATGTAACGAAACTCGCTAAACTAATAAAAAATAATAATACAGTATCAATACAGAAAAAATACAAAAAATAATAAAACTAAATGTCCAAAAGCTATAAAGCAGCCAATAGACTATCATAGACATCCCCAGTAATGTCGTCGACCGCCAAAAGACTATCATAGACATCATGGACATGCCTAGCTACTCTTTCCATCCTGGACTCTAAGGGAAGTGGACCAACATCCTCTGGAGGCGAAGGCGGAGCTGGAGGTGAAGGCGGAGCCGGAGTCAGGAGGGGAATGGACACCTGCAAGTACCATGGTAGGTACTCGTCATCACAAGCACCCTAGACGGGTGTCCGTCGACCGTTGTCCCTGAAAACCTGCGCTGGGGACTAATAGAACATCAGCTGCTGTACTATGAACTCCGGAGATGGACGTGGGTCCGAAATAGGTGGATCAGGAATCTGCTGGACATATCCAAACTGCCAACGGACCCTGTCTGGCATATAAGGCACAGCCACATCCCCCCACAGCAGCCAACCTCTGAATAATGAAATGTTGTGAAACCGGAGGTACTGTCTGTGGTCGTCCCCGGGGCTCCATATGACCTGCTCCCTCTACAAGTCATCCAGCAGCTGCCGAAACTCCGGAAGCTTGATACTATCGCACTTCTTGTTCGCCCACCTGCTGCAACGTGGAAGTTCACTGGCACCGAAGTCTTTCCGCACCATGATGGTGGAGAAATACTCATATATCCAGCACTAAAATAATAAAATAAATAAATAAGTAATTATATAAATAAAAGTAATCAAAAAGAAATAAAAATAATTAATTAATTATTTATCTGTAGCAGTGAAGCGTATCCGCCAATCTTCGACGTCTCCTAGTAACCGTGTCGCCTGATCAAGATGCCCGCGCTCCATGTTCTGTGTGTATGCGGCCATCAAGAAAGAAAATCAGAATGCCGCTCCCCTGTTGAACTGACACTCTGCCTAGCAGGCTGTGTGGTCTAAGCCCAGCAGGTCAACTCCAGCCCGAATAGCATCGGTAGTGTCAAAATGTGGCCGATGCGCAACAGTGTGCCGGTGAGCGGCAAGGGGAGCAACGCGGACACGTCATCCAACGTCACTGTCATCTCCCCCCAGGGCATGTGGAATGAGCTGGTCTCAGAATGCCACCTCTCCACAAAAGCTGATATGAGCTCGTGGTTGATGTTGCCAAGAGGTGTGATGTCCAGCTCAAACAGATGGGCCTGCTGCAACCATCCTGCTATATGTGGGTGGTGCTGCTGAGGTCTCATCTTCAGTATCTTTCCCCCATGAGAAGCAACTTTAATCTTACCCCGGTCCTGTAAAAAAATAAAAGTAATTAATAAATTATTAAAAGTAATTAATTGTTAAAAAATAAACAAATTATTAAAAGTATTACCTGTCCCGTCTGTAGTAGTCTGTGGACGCAGTGGACAAGCAACCGGTGTAATAAAACCTGCTCAGCAGCCTCATCATCATGCTGAGCAACCTCAGCCTCAGCCTGGTCATCTACATGCATGGCGTCTGGCTCAGCAGGCTCGTGATAATAATGCTCCTGCTCTCGCTCTCGGACACGCCTCTGACGCTCAGACGCGTGTCCGGTCTGTCTTTTCCTCAATCTGAACCTGCTCCTACTGCCAGAAGGACTCTGCTCATCTCCTCATCCTGCTCTTGAATGCTCGCCTCGCTCTATGTTTCCTGTTCTGGTTGCCACTCAAAAAGCAAAAAAAAATTAAAATGAAATTTCAAAAAAAAAAATCCGAAAATACCATTTTTTGACGAATGAATTCGTTTTTTAACATTGTTTTAGGAGTATTTTGGTCCGTTTGGTCAATTTGGGGGGTATGAGATAGAATGGGCGGTAAAAAAAAAATTGCCAATCTCTTCGAGACCCCTCCTTCACCCTTGGAACTAGGGATGTCAAAATGGGCTTGGCCCGCCGGGCCGGCCCGTTGGCCCACCAAAAAAGGCGGGCAGGGCTAAGGTATTGATGCCCGTCAGCCCGTGTTGCCCGGCCCGCTTCGCCCGCCAGCCCGCGGGCTAAACACTGTGGCGGACCAAACCGCCCGTTAGCGTTTTTTTTTTAAAAATTCAGTGTAAATTGATGGGCCAGCCCGCCACTTCGCGGGCAGGGCATGAATTTTGCGCCCGCGTTCTGTTAACGGGCCGGGCCGGGCCGTCCGATTTTTCGCGGGCATAACGCTTAACGGGCCAGGCCGCCCGTTTTGACATCCCTACTTGGAACCCCCCCAAGTTTTCAACAAATTTTGCCCCACTTTAATGCTTCTTTTCCATTGGTTGTGTGACTTAATTGCTTCTTTTTCATTGATTGTGTGATGTGTTCATTTGCAAGTTTTCCATCCAATTTTCTCTTCCACGTGTTCCTATCTTGCTGCCATCCCCCCCGCTCTTCTTCTCTTCTCCTCTCTCACAGGCATCCCTCTCATCCCCTTCCATTTCATTTATTTGCCAACACCATTCCTCCAATGAAATCTTGTCTGTAACAGGAAATTTGGTTTACTAGGGAAGATTGAACTCCGAAGAAAACCACCCCGTAACAATGGAGTCTCAATGAGAGAATGAAACTCAGATTACTATGAGGAAGAAGATAAAATGCATTTCTACAAGAGAGTATTGAGTAGGGATGTCAAAATGGGCTTGGCCCGCTGGGCCGGCCCGTTGGCCCACCAAAAAAGGCGGGCAGGGCAATGGTATTGATGCCCGCCAGCCCGCGTTGCCTGGCCCGCTTCGCCCGCCAGCCCGCGGGCTAAACACTGTGGCAGGCCAAACCGCCCGTTAGCGCTTTGTTTTTTTTTTAAAATTCAGTGTAAATTGACGGGCCAGCCCGCCAGCCCGCCACTTCGCGGGCAGGGCATGAATTTTGCGCCCGCGTTCTGTTAACGGGCCGGGCCGGGCCCCCCCGATTTTTCGCGGGCATAACGCTTAACGGGCCGGGCCGGGCCGGGTCGCCCGTTTTGACATCCCTAGTATTGAGAGAGAGAGAGAGGAATAAGTTTGTTTGATTGCAAATGGTTGATTTCATTCATTCAATAACGAGGACTATACCAACTCATACCTTCTAGAATGGTAAGGGAACCGTCTTTTCCCTTCTTTTGATTTTTTTAGTTGCTCATTTGCTTGAAAGTCATCTGTTTCTTTGGGTTCAACATCTTCAAATTTAAGTTATGGTGACATATTTTGTTCATCTCCATTTTTTCTGATTTGCCCAACATGTCCAATTGAAGCTCAATTGAAACTACACTTATATCTGGTAAATGTCACGTTGTTGAATTTATTCATAGCTTTGTCTTTCTATCCCTATCATCTTTTAATCTACATTTTGGCTATTGCATGCATTTTTCCTTTGTTAGTTAGTTAGACAGTTCAACATCAATTATGGTAGACATGAGGTGTTTGATTAAATGCCAAGAAGAAGAACCTCTTGCATTAGAAAAAACTGGTATTTTTATCAGCATATCCTTCGGCTTTGAGGAAACAGTTGCAAAGACAGAGGTGGCTGGAGATGTGATGTGACTGGCCAGTTCGAAGCAACACTAATGGTGGTTCACAGTGGCTGATGGGTGGCTTTCTGTCACATTATTAGTATAGTTTTCTCAATTTGCTAATTTGTTGAATTTATTTGGCTTAATCTTTTTATATGACAGTATACCTAAAGATAAGGAAATAAATTGACATGATGGTGAAAGATGGCTGGTGAATGGACAAAAATGGTGTTAGAGCACTTGACTATTCAGTTCAAAACCCAATTACATCAAGAGAAGCACATCACGGAAAATGAAATGAAGGTAATCAGTTTATTTTATATGAGTATCATGTTGCCTTATAATATTTTAGTATGATGCTGCAAAATTTTATTAGTGTCTAACTTTCCAAATTGCTTAGTTGTCAAGTGTATTACTGAAGTTATAACTATCATACAATGTATTGATTAGGTTATTAAAATTAATTTTAGCTACTACAGTGTTTTTGAGGAGACCAGTTGCGCATATATGCTGAAAGGTAATGGTCATGCCTCTTTTTTATTTATTGGATCTACATAATAAATTGATAGTTTTTTGATGTCTGCCTCCATGCTTGAAGTCTCTTCATTTTAGCTTTGTATTGTTCTATCTAGAAACCACGAGAAAGCTTGAGATGACATGCTTTTGTTTTTGTTACAGCATGCCATTTTATTTAACCATATTACTACCATTAGGGGGTACTAAAGGGAAAACAACAAGTGATAAACGTATCTAAAGACATTACCTGTAATAATTATAGTGTAGTTTGTAGTGTAAATTATACCTGTAAATTGTTTTGCTGATAGAGAAGTTGGTCTCTGTATTTCGTCCATTTCATATAGTAAGTAACATTTAAATTACCCTGTTTTCTAATGTGTTGCAGCAATGGTGGCTATAAAGTTAAAGTTTTAATGACTGGGAAATGGCAATGAGATGTCAATTTTGTGATTCAAAAGGAGAGCCTCTTCCAAAATTAGATGAAATAGGTGACTTTTTGTTCATTAATCTTGAAATCGATCTTGGGAATTATCTGTAGTTAAAATTTATTGTGACTTCGTACTCAAGCTTAATTTTCTATTTTTTGGTTTCTGTTTTTGAGATTCTATAACATGTGCTATTTTCCATTAACTTATGGCATGGTTTATTCTGAATGTCATGAGGAATCTTGCCGCGCAGCAACAAGTTGGAGGTGCTGCTATTTCATTTATACATCGATTCATTGATTCTTTATGTGAACAAAAATATGCCATTTTCTTGACAGATTTCCAATTAAAAGAACAACCAGCTTAAATCTCTTTTATTTTTCTCCTAAAACACTGATATAGGGAACCAAGACTACATGCATATTGTAAGGTACTTGCATTGTTTAAAGTTCACTCCATGTGATTTTTGGCACACAAACACATATTTAATTGCTTAATAGTTACTTACTTCTTCTTTTCTTTAGTTCATAATTCACTTCAGAAAGGAGGGAGTCTTTGAAGTAAAAGAGATATTCCAAATCCAACTTAGCAATAGTATGATGTCTTTGAAGTTTATATTAAGTGGATCACCATGTTCGAAAAGGTAGCTACATTTGTTGACAATTTGATTAGTTTTTCAATTTGCTATTCTTGATTTTTGTTTGATGCCCGATTTGAAACTACACTGAACATATGAATATTATTGCCCTTTTCTTGAAACATGTGCACTCTCAAGACTCGCTATTCACATGTTTTGTTAACTGTTAAGTTTTCTTCTATTTAATGGAATATAGATATGGTGATTACATTCCTTTGGTCATTGAGTTATTAAGATTGGCTAAGCATTCTTCTATTTGGTTTTTAGATTTTTGGCTGTTGTTATTCGGTTACAGGGAACTTAGTGACCAATTGGGAACACATGTGTTTCAACATCGGCACCTTTTTCTTAAGTTGTAATTGTGTGCAGTTTTAGTCTTTGATTAGTTAAGCTCAAGTTACTTTTTATGCATATATTTTGGGACATCGTAACTAAAGATTAAGTTGTAACATGTCCTAGAGCTAATCTTTTCCTGCAATTTCCACAAGGAAGTCGCCATGGTTTAAGCCATTGAGTGATTTTTCTTTTGTAATGGCATCATTGAGTGACTTCATTTTCTGTTGAACCAGTGACCAAGAAACTACCTGAAATTCTATGATTCAGGATGCTATGCATATTCCTTCCACGTCATCAGTCTCCAACTCTTCAAGTCTAACTTCCTGAACAAAAGGTTCTATGTCGAAGATGTGAGTAATCCGGTTAGAATCAACTTGCATGATCAAATCAATGTTCTGGCTGATGAAGGACCTAAAGTAATTGGTGCTAATGGAGCTTTAGCCGCTTTTTTTTTTATAAGCAATGGAGCTCTAGCCGTTGATTATAATTCTGATTAATTATATGTACCTCCAATTGATCATTAAGACTCTTTACATATCTACTTATTAATATGTATGGATTATAAATTTTTGGCTTTTTATCTATCAAACACCACTTTGAATGTTTGTGTTAAAACCTCATTATTAATTTAGTTTTTTTTACTTTATTATATATTATAGTTTAGAAAATCCAAGTTGAAGGTAAGAACAATGAGAGGGTTCAGTTTGCCACGAAGGAAATGTGAGTAAAGTGATTAATCACTTAGCAATAACCATTGCCAATCATTAATTGTAGCAGTAGGATAGCAGATGCATGTGAAAGGGACGAGATTTCAATGGAGGAAAGGTGTTGACAAGCCAATATAATGGAAGGATAAAGATTTAGAGTAGAACTAGTATTTTACCCGTGCGTATAGTCACTGTATTGCCATGATGTCATAATAGTAATTTGAAAGATAATCATAAGTTGTGAACAATGTCCAAAATGTATGATTTGAAATTCAAAGTGGAAAGAGATAGGTATTATGTCATATATGATACAAATGAAAATTATATTGAGTCGAAGAAAATAAAGAAGATTGATAATCAGAATTACATTGATCCATAATAATGTATTTGGACATTAGAGGTAAAATATGCATCCCCGTTGACACTCCCGTTTGCATACTCGTTGACCCTCCCGTTGACACTCTCCTATTGGCGCTCTCGTTACCTCTCTCGTTGTCACTCCTGTTGCAGCTCCCATTGTCAGTCTCTCGTTGTCGCTCCCGTTGCCACATGTTAACTCATATTATTCTATATGATTTAATATTAATTAAATCATATTCGTTTAATTATAAGTAAGTTATTTTGTAAAGTTTGGCAGTGGCTAAAGTTGTATTTTTATAATTCTTAGTGGTTAAATTGAATGATTTTAATAGTTTTAATAGAGAGATTATAGTAAATAATAAATTTTAGATGGAGTAAAAATGAAGAAAAAAGAAAATAAGATTTTTTAAAATATGCATTCACGTTGGCGCTCTGTTGGCGCTCTCCTCGCCTCTCTTGTACCCACTCATGTTCCCGTTGTCGCTCTCGTTGTCAATTCCATTGCCAGTCTCGCATTGCCGCTCTCGTTGTGTTGCAAATTTTGTCTTTTAGCGGTGAATTTACTAAAATAGTTGTGTTGCAAAGTTAAAACAAAATCGGTATCTTCTTCTAATATTAATAATGGAGTAAAGGGTAAAATATGCAGTCTCGTCACTCTCGTTCCCTCTCTTGTTGGCACTCTCGTTCCCTCTCTTGTTGGCACTTTCGTTGCCGCTCTCGTTGTCAGTCTCTCGTTGCCGCTCCCGTTGCCACATGTTTTCTCTTTTTTTCTATATGATTTAATATTACAATTGTTAGTGATTAAATTGATTGATTTTATTTATTACATGAAAAATTGATTGATTTTAGTAGTTTTAATAGAGAGATTATATTAAATAGTAAATTTTAAATTATTTAATTATTGAGTGTGATATATATTAATTTAATAATTTATTTTTTTGGAATAAATAATTTTGAAACTATTGTTAGAGGTATGTTTTTATTTGACAATTGGTAGTAGTTAAATTGATTAATTTTAGTAGTTTGAGTGAATTATAGAAATAGTTAAAAAAATTATGTTTTTAGTAAAAAAAACCGACAAAAAAGTGATTTTTTATGGAAATAAAAACTGAAAAAAAAATTGGAAAAAAAACTGAAAAAAAAGTTGGTTTTAAAATTTACAGTTTTTTGTCCTTTTGCTGCGTCAGTCGTTGCCACTCCCATTGGCGCTCTCGTTGGCATTCCCGTTGGCATTTTACTCTTTTTTAATAATTATAAAATAGTTATTTGGTAATTTTTTGTAGTGGTTAAATTGATTGATTTTAACAAAAGTAGTTAAATTGATTAATTTTAATAGTTATTTTGTAATTTTTGGTAGGTGTTAAAGTTTTTTTACAATTCTTTTTTTGACAATGGATAGTGGCTAATTGATTTATAGTGACTAATTATTTTATTAATTTTAGCGGTTTGAGTAGATTATAAAATTAGTGAAAATTGATTTATAGTGACTAATTGTTTTTATAAAAATAATGACAACCGTTTTTTAAAAAAAATTAAAAAAAAATAGTGTATAATTTTTTTAAAAAAATTCAGTTTTTTTAAAAAAAATTGAATTTAAAAAAAATCTGTATTGGTACTGTAGAGCGTCAGAAACGTCACTGTAGCGTACTGTAGAGTGACATAAGCGGTACTGTAGCGCGTCAGAAACGTCACTGTAGCGCATTGTAGTGATACCGTAACATTTTGTCTTTATGTGGTGAATTGTCTATTTTGCCCCTAAATTGTAACAAATGTCAAAATTTGGTGATGTCTAAAAATGTAAATGTGCTGGCATATGAATGAACAAACTTTGCATATTTAAATAATTTAAAATTTTTCTAGACTCAAAATTACCTAAAATATATAAAGAAAAAAGAAGAAAAAGGGAAAAGGATAAAAGAAACAAAAAAAAAATGGAAAAAAGGGAGGGGAGCTTAGCGGGAGTCTTATATAGAGATTCCGGTTTTGGTTTATGTTTCATGCTATTGTTTGATTTTTTTATTTATTTATGGCGACTTAGAAAAAACTTTAAATAAAGGTACGACTTCTTTTTACTTATTATTTTTAGTTGGTTGGATTGATGGTGTAAAGGTGGCTCACTGCCAATGAATATTGGTAAGGATTTGACTCGTAATATTTCATAAGAATGTGAGTTTAATATGAGGACACATAATTAGTGAGTAATACATTAATATATTTATAAGCACTATTGGAGTTTTAAGACTCTTTATGAGTGTTCATAACCAAACTCACATAAACTTTGTTTTATAAAAAAGTGAGCTTACTAACAAACTAGTCTTAGTGTCCGTGTGATGCACGGGGCATGCTAGTATAAAAATAGGCTTAAAGGTCATTTTGGCCCCTGCAAAATACACATTAATCCATTTTGGCCCCTGCAAAATAAAAAACTTTAAATAAGCCCCTACAAAATAGTTAGTTGTTCAGTTAAGCCCTCGCTGTTAGTGGTCCACTAACACTGTTATTTTTTACCCTCATTTTGGCCCCTGCAAAATACACAATAAAGGTCATTTTGGCCCCTGCAAAATACACATTAATGCATTTTGGCCCCTGCAAAATACACATTAATCCATTTTGGCCCCTGCAAAATACCTTTAAAAATAACAGCGTTAGTGGACCACTAACAGCGAGGGCTTAACTGAACAACTAACTATTTCGCAGGGGCTTATTTAAAGTTTTTTATTTTGCAGGGGCCAAAATGGATTAACGTGTATTTTGCAGGGGCCAAAATAACCTTTAAGCCAGAAAAATAAATTAGAAATTCGCATAAAAGTAAGTAAATTAGCAAAGTTAATAAACATAGGGTACAACTCAAGGATAACTATAAGATTTCATACAAAACACAAGCAGAAAGTCTAGAAGTTTAAGGAATACAACAACCATCCTAGTAAAGAAATCATAGCATCATAATTGGATTATCAGCAGTTTCTCCAACTCCATCATGAGAATATATATTATAGTTTAGTAATGATGTACGTAAATACACGAAATTAATATTTGTTAGTAATAAGTAAGCTCTAATTTGAATTATATAGGAGATAGAAAAAGTGCATTACAAAGTTAAAAGTTAGAGAGTTCCTATTCATCTCTAGACAGTGTGTTTTAGGGTATTTTAATATATGGAAAAAATTTAATTGTTCAAATACGTGAAGTTTGTTCCTACATAATCGAATTCGTCGAAAAGAAAATTAATTTCGTGACAAATTGTGTGAAATGTGACGTTAGACAGTATGGTTTGGGGTACTTCAAGATCCGGAAAAAAAATTAATTGTTTAAGTACGCAAAATTTGTTACTCGATAATTAATTTTATTAAAAAAAATAATTTTATAATAAAATATGATGCTAAGTAGTGTGTTTTGGGTGCTTTAATTAGGATTCAAAAAAAATTAAATATACAAATACATGGAGTTCATTCCTCAACAATTGGTTTGGTCATACCAAAAATTAATTTCTTGGCGTGTTTTGGGTTACCTTGCGTTCGACAAAAATTTTAATAGTTCAAATACGCAAAATTTGTTTAAAAAAATAATTTCGTGACAAAATACGTAAAGTATGATGCTAAGTGGTGTGTTTGTGGGTACTTTTGCGTTCGGAAAAAATTACTGTTCAAATACTAAAGGGTAAAATATGTTTTTAGTCCCTACAAAATCGGCTCCTTTTAAGTTTAGTCCCTACATTAACGAAATAGGCGTTTTGGTCCTCATCTTATTTTTCCGTTTTCAATTTTAGTCCCTCGTGACTTTTAATAGCGCTCCAAAACTTTTATTAGCGCTTATAAAAGGTCAAAAAAGCGCTATTAAAAGTGTTGAAGCGCTATTAAAAGTCACGAGGGACTAAAATTGAAAACGGAAAAATAAGATGAGGACCAAAACGCCTATTTCGTTAATGTAAGGACTAAACTTAGAAGGAGCCGATTTTGTAGGGACTAAAAATATATTTAACCCAATACTAAAAGTTTGTTCCTCGATAACTGATTTAAAAATCAATTTATTTTTTTACTTCTTCTCTTTATATTCATTAGGACCATATTTTTCTGGATTTTAAAAAACTAATTTAAAGATGCTTCGAAAAAAAGAATTTAAAGACCATATTCCTTCAACTTTGTATAGTTGCTTCCATTTTACTGGTGATTCTCATCAAACCCTACATGATACCCACGTTTTTCACTTTCTAATTGTTTTGTCATCTTTTCTTTCTAATTATGAGTTAAATTTTTATATTTACATTTGATGAATATGAATTATGTTATTATATTTTTTTAGACTTTTTCTTCTTATTGCCTATAAATGTTTAATTTCAATGTGTTTGTTAATTAAAAATGATATTTTTAATTATAATTTACATTGTCACATACTTCTACAATATATAATTAATTTTATCTTCACTCATACAATGTTACAATATTTATGTGTTTTTTTAGATAAGCGAAATTTCATTGAGGGAGCACTAGGGGTGCTCGAACCCAAACAACAAGAAGAGTTACATATTGTTTAGGCAAAGAAGATGATTGTTCCACCACGTGGAAATAAATAAATTAGAACTACTACCCCCTCTATAAACAAACCAGCTCCAAGATCGACTCCTAATGCGAGTGAACACTGAGTCAATACTAGTTTCCTCATTCCTAAAAACGAGACCGTTACGGGACAACCAAATACACCAGCAAGTTGTAATCCAAATCAAGAATTTAAATTTCTTTGCTTTCCTCCCCTTGCAAAACATGCCATACCCTCGCATATGATCAATAACATCCAAGCCTTCTAACTGATGAACCCTCAACCAATCACTAACACGAGACCAAGTATCGTGTGCGAAGCTACACTCCAAGAACAAATGCTGAATGTCTTCGCGATGCTGCAAACAGAACGGGCAAGAAAGTGCTGTCTCGGACTGATTGACATGTCGATGATACAGAAGATCCCTCGTTGGCAAGGAGGCACAAATCAAACGCCAACCGAAGATGGTAACTTTGGACGGAGTAATTGTTTTCCACAGCTGCTCTAAAATACCAGTTACCTCGCTTTCAATACCATCAGTAACAAAACTGGACAGCAAGCGATAATAGGAGCTAACTGAATATGCCTTCGAAGCATCCAACAGCCACACCCAACGATCACGCCCCTCTCTAGATGGCTTCACGTCCATCAGAATGGAATGCAAGAGAGCAGCTTCCTCGGCGCAACCCGTGTTTTGTAATTGCATCCACGGCTCCGTCCATTGCCAACACTCTCCGATCCACTCTCCAATGTCCGAGACCATGATTGATTGATGAGAACAACCTGCATAAAGGTTAGGAAAAACCAAACATAAAGGAGAGTTTCCAATCCAATGATCCTTCCAAAAGCTGGTTGAGTCACCGTTTCCCACCCTTCTACACACACAAGAACCAAACCAGCCGAATGGAGTAAGACCACGATCCAAATAAAGCAAGTCTCGCCACCAAATAGAACCAACCGAGCCCCTATTGATAGCCTCCACCGAACCGTGAATGAGAGCAGATGAAAAATCTCCATATTTGAACAATAACAAACCCCTCCAACTAGAATCATCGTCCATTAACATCCTCCATGTAACATCCCCTAATTAGCTAATTAGATTAATTAAATTAGCAAGAGGATTATCATGAATTGATTAATTAACATAAATTATAGTTGTGCATAATTAGAATATTATGTCAAAGTTAATAAGTTAGGGTATTATGATGGCAAGGGTATTTAAGGAATGATTTTAGAGTGGAGGGGCATTTTGGTCCTTAACCATGTTAAATGAACCCAGCCAACCTCACACTTCTCATTCAGCCTCATTCTGAAAATTAGAAGAAAGAATAGAAGAGAGGGAGCTGAGAGAGAGGGGGAGAGAGCTCGCGAATAGGGGGGAGTGTAACACCCCCTTTCTACCCTTTTATTTTAATTAAGAAAATCAGAGTTCAAAAATCATTTTCGATTCCACCACGAGGGTGTCACACTTACGTCAAAATAAAACCTCAAGTCTCAAATAAAATAGTACGTCGTCAAAGGTGCAATACATAGCACTCCACAATAGGGAGACCTCAAAACATCGAAACTACGTCATAAAACCCAATATCAACGCAGCGGAAAAGTTAATCAACACATCAACAGTATAAAAAAAATCTAAGCACATCAGCAAAGCATCAAATACATCCCCCCAGGTGCTACGTATCAGAGCATGACGACTCGACTCAATAAGTGAAGCTAAGGCCTTCACTGGGAATCACCTGCGCGTTACCAACACGGGGGTAACATTCAAACAGGAAAGAGTGAGCATCATTTCAATCCATATAATAGAAAATATGATAAGTACATAAGTCAAGTCACAGCTCTAAATTATTCACATCACCATCATCATTCACATCACTTACAATAACTCATCTCATGTCATGTAGGCATATGAAATGCAACCCACTCGCGGGCATATGCATGAGGTACCTTTTCACAAACGTCGCTTAGCCCTTAAGGCCTCATCGTCACTTAGCCACATGGGCCTCAAAACGTCACTGGGTTTATGCATATGGGGCATGAGACACTATGACATGCACCACTCACAAACACACAAATACACAAATACCCAAAATCAGAGTCAAATATGTGACCCGTCACTTACCAGTTTTGCTCACAAGAAGCACTGCACCTGCCAATTCACAATTTACACACAACGTCACTTGGCCCTTTTAGACCTTAACATCACTTAGCCTTTCGGGCCTTAAACGTCACTGGGTTTCATCGTCAATTACACATAAAATATCATCAACTCAAACAATAGCCACTGAGGGCAAAAACGTCAATTACTAGCCACCAAGGGCATCATCGTCATTTACACGTCATTATAATTAATATTAGCCACCAAGGGCAAAACAGTCATTTACACGTCATTATAAATAATATTAGCCACTAAGGGCAAAACAGTCATTTAACTCAAGAACATCACTAGAGATACCGGGGCAGCCACATGGCGCCCATTCAGCAACACCCACAAGGCACTAAATAAGTTACAAGTTTCTAGAAAAACATTACAGCACTGGTCATCTCCCAACGACACAGGGCCACGGGCACTTAGGCCACAGCCAACCATTTTCAGAAAATTGGGTCACTGCATTTAAAATTGGACAATCACACAGACACTGAAATAAGGTTTTCAACGCACTTGGAATCGTCAAAAACGGAGTCCCGAGTCAAAAGTTACGTTAAAAACAAGTTTGGGAAAAATTAGGCAACACTGCTGAAAACTGGCGCCTTAGGCGCCCAGGCACTAGGCAACACGCGCACTGGCGCCCAGCGCGCCCCAGCGCGCAACACACACACACACACGCACGCGCAACAGGCACCCAAGCGCAACACAGGCGCACACGCGCACAGGTGCAGCGCGCAACAGCGCCCAAGGCGCCCAGCGCCCAGCGCAACAGCGCCCAAGGCGCCCAGCGCCCAGCGCAACACACACGCAACACACGCTGGAAACTTGGCGCCCAGGCGCCCTATGCGCCTATCCAGCAACCAAAATCACGCGACACAACACACAAAATTTGGCAACACCCAGGCGCCTTAGGCGCCCTTACAGCAACAAAATCCAGAATTTCCCAGCAACTTTTTCAACACAAAAAAATTGATTCCTAACAATTTTAAAGTACCAAAATTCATATTTTTCAGCATCCAAAAATGCACTTATTTTATTCAAGATCACCAAAACTCATTGAAAAACATCACCAACATCATCATGGCGCCCTAGGCGCCCAAGCATCCACAATCACCTATGCGACATCATCACCACCAAGCCAAACACATAGATCAATATTATAGGCTCCCAACACATGCGCATATCACCATCAATAAGGCAAAGTCATAGATCATGTTCGAGTAATGGATCAAATTCGCATATACATATATGAATATATAAGAATTAACATCAAGAACATCAAGAAACAACATTAAGAGCATCAAGGATCTAGTCAAAAACCCTAGATCTAGGACCTATCATGAGATCTATTAGATGGAAGGATAGAGCTCCCCTAACCTTTTAAGAAGAAGAACTCGAGCCTTAGGATGCAGTCACCAACAGAGCCTCAGCAACAATGGAGATCTCCTTCCTCCTTGATCTTCGAACTCTCTCCTCTCTTGGCCGCCCTTGCTCTCTCTTTCTCACGCTCCTTTCTTTCTCTCTTGCTAATTCCAAGAACACAAGTGAAACCCTAGGCAAGACTCCTCACCAAAATGCGCCTAGGTCAAGCCATTGGGCCATGGGCTTCACTTAAGCCCAATCCATTCGAATGCACCTCCTCCTCCTAGCATCACACCACCCCTCAATTAAAACAATTCCAATAAATAATTAAAACCCAATTAAATAAAAGAAATACCTAAATACTTAATTAAATAAATTAATTAAATATTTAGGGTGTTACAACTCTTCCCCACTTAGAATATTTCGTCCTCGAAATTTACCTGATCAAATAATTCTGGGTAGGACTCTCGCATCTTGCTCTCTAGCTCCCAAGTCATACTCTCGCCGGCAGCTCCTAGCCAAACCACTTTCACTAATGCAATCTCTTTGCCTCTAAGCGCTTTCACTTCCCGATCCTCAATCCGTACGGGCATCGTCTCCACAGTGAGATTATCCCGCACCTCCACATCATCCATATGGATCACATGAGATGGATCCGACACATACTTCCGAAGTTGCGACACATGAAATACGTCATGCAAATTCGAAAGATTTGGCGGTAAAGCCACTCTATAAGCCACATTTCCGATTCTTTCAGAAACCTGATAAGGACCAACAAATCGAGGAGTGAGCTTCTTCGATTTCAACGCTCGACCAACACCGGTAATAGGAGAAACCCTCAAGAACACATGCTCACCCTCCTGAAACTCTAAATCCTTCCTCCGCTTGTCATGATAACTCTTCTGACGACTCTGCGAAGCCTTCATCTTTTCACGGATCATCTTGATCTTCTCTGTAGTCTCCCGGACAATCTCCGGTCCCAACACTACACTCTCTCCCGACTCGTACCAACACAATGGCGTTCTACACTTTCGACCATACAATGCTTCAAACGGTGCCATCCCGATACTGGAATGGTGACTGTTGTTATAGGTAAACTCAATCAACGCAAGGTAGGAATCCCATGAACCCCGTTGTTCCAATACACAAGCCCTCAACAAATCCTCTAACGACTGAATTGTTCTCTCTGTCTGACCATCTGTCTGAGGATGATACGCCGAACTCATTTTTAACTTTGAACCCAATTCCTTCTGTAAACCCGTCCAAAATTCAGAAGTGAACCTTGGATCTCTATCTGACACAATACTCTTCGGAACACCGTGCAACTTCACAATTTCTTTGACATAGACCTCTGCCAACCTCGACACCGGATAAGTGATATTAATAGGAATAAAGTGAGCAGACTTCGTTAACCTATCAACGATCACCCAAATAGCGTCATGACCCTTAACTGTATTCGGCAATCCCGTCACAAAATCCATCGCTATGCTATCCCACTTCCACTCTGGAACTTCTAACGGTTGCATTAACCCTGCAGGCTTCTGATGCTCAACCTTAGATTTCTGACAGGTCAAACAGGCATACACAAACTGTGCCACATCTCTCTTCATACCATACCACCAAAACATCTTTTTCAGATCTTGAGACATTTTCGTCGCTCCAGGATGGATACTCAACTTGCTACGGTGACCCTCCTCTAAAATTGCCTTTCTCATCTCCTCATCATCCGGAACACAGATCCTACCCCGGAACCTCAACACACCACTGGAATCTAATTTGAAATCTTCATCTTCAGATTGACCAACCCCATTAATTAAATCTACTAACTTGACATCTGTCTTCTGAGCTTCCCTGATGCTGCCCAGGAAATCATTATCGATCTTTAACATTCCCAGCTTGACACTGCGAGGTGTCATTTTACAAACCAAACTCAAATCTCTGAATTCCTCGATCAACTCTAATTCTTTCACCATCATTGCCGACATATGCAAAGACTTTCTGCTTAAAGCATCAGCCACGACATTAGCTTTGCCGGGATGATAATTCAAACCAAAGTCATAATCCTTCAAGAGCTCCAACCACCGACGCTGTCTCATATTCAACTCTTTCTGATCGAACAGATACTTTAGACTCTTATGATCACTGAACACTTCGAACCTCGAACCATAAAGGTAGTGCCTCCAAATCTTAAGCACAAATACCACAGCAGCCAATTCCAAATCATGCGTAGGGTAATTTTTCTCATGAACCCGCAACTGCCTCGACGCATACGCAACGACTTTCCCATCTTGCATCAGCACACCACCAAGACCCATTTTCGAAGCGTCACAATATACAACGAACGGTTCCTCCGGATTAGGCAACGTCAAAACAGGCGACGTCGTCAATCTCTTTTTCAGTTCCATAAAACTTTCCTCACACCGAGCATCCCAAACAAAAACTTTACCCTTACAAGTCAACTGAGTCAACGGAAGGGCCAACCTGGAAAAACCCTCGATGAACCTCCTGTAGTACCCAGCCAAACCCAAAAAGCTTCTAATCTCTGTTGCGGACTTCGGAGCCTCCCACTCCAACACTGCTTCTACTTTTGCCGGATCAACCGCAATACCATTACCAGAAATCACGTGCCCAAGGAAACTCACTTCTTTCAGCCAGAATTCACACTTTGATAACTTAGCATACAACTTTTTCTCTTTCAGAACTTCTAACACTGTCTTCAGATGCTCAGCATGTTCTTCCTCTGACTTAGAATAAACTAGAATGTCATCTATGAAGATCACCACAAACCGATCTAGGTAATTATGGAAAATACGGTTCATATATTCCATAAATACACCAGGAGCATTGGTCACACCGAACGGCATCACGGAATATTCATAATGCCCATACCTTGTCCTGAACGCTGTCTTCTGAACATCTTCATCCTTTACTTTAATTTGATGATATCCGGACCTCAAATCAATTTTGCTAAAAACACGGGCACCCACTAACTGATCCATCAGATCGTCGATCCTCGGAAGCGGATACTTATTCTTGATAGTTACCTTATTCAACTGACGATAGTCCACACATAACCTCATGCTCCCATCTTTCTTCTTTACTAACAATACCGGAGCTCCCCACGGCGATACACTCGGTCTCACAAACTTTTTCTCAAGCAATTCTTCAAGTTGCGTCTTCAACTCTGACAATTCCGACGCCGACATTCTGTACGGTGCCATAGACACAGGCCTCGTACCAGGTACAAGATCAATCGAAAACTCAACTTCTCTTTCCGGTGGCACGCCCGGAATTTCATCAGGAAAAACCTCAGGAAACTCGCGTACCACTTTCAGTTCTTCAATAACAGCCTGACTCTCAGCAGACAACGATGCCATCAACGCAAATAGCTGAACTCCTTCTTTCCTCAACTTCTTCAATTGACCAGCAGATAGCAAAACGGAATCTTCTTCCCCGAAGCTAACAGACTTGCTACGACAGTTGATATGGACGTGATTATTCTCTAACCAGCCCATGCCTAAGATTACATCCAGACCTCTCAACGGCAAGCAAACAAAATTCACAATAAAGTCCCTGCCGAAGATCGACACGGGACACTGAGAACACACCTGGGACGTAATCACCGACCCCTTCGCAGGAGTATCGACAACCATATCCCCACACATAGCAGATAAAACAAGACCCAATCTTTTACAACAATCAACAGATATAAAACAATGGGTAGCACCAGTATCAATAAGAGATTTCAGAGAAGTACCATTAATAAAACACGTACCTCTAATCAGACCATCCTTATCATCAGGCTCCTCTCCTGCCAATGCAAATACCTTCCCAGTAGACCTTTCCTTCTTCGGCTTTGTACACTTTGTACTGATATGCCCAGACTCACCACAGTTGAAACACACTACATCCTTGACCTTACACTCGGCTGCCATATGACCCTTTTTACCACAACGGTAGCAAACCCTCTCATCAGACCTGCATGTAGTACTCTTGTGGCCAGGCTTGCCACACTTATAACAGACAATGCTAGCAGGGGCATCTCCCCCACTAGAACTCTTACCTCCAGCAGCCTTCTGATAACTCTTACCCGCAGGAACCTCATACGGCTTGCTTCGACTCTGAAACTTACCCTTTTTCTCAGAAGTAGCTTTGTAATGAGCAGTACTGTCCTCCTCAAAGATTCTGCAACTGTCAACCAGATCAGCGAACACCCGAATCTTCTGATAGCCAATGGCCTTTTTAATATCAGACCTCAACCCATTCTCGAACTTTATGCATTTAGAAAATTCAGCTGTAGCCTCACTGTAGTGTGGATAAAATTTTGCTAATTCCACAAATTTCGCCGCATAGGCAGTCACAGACATACCACCCTGCTTCAGCTCCAAAAACTCTATCTCTTTCTTCCCTCGGACGTCTTCAGGAAAATATTTTCTCAGAAATTCTCTGCTGAATACCTCCCAAGTAATCTCTTCTTGCACAGCCTCTAACCTCTGCCTAGTAGCCAACCACCAGTCGTCGGCCTCCTCGGCTAACATGTGGGTACCAAAACGGACCTTCTGCTCAACAGTACAGTCCATCACCCTGAAAATCCTCTCAATCTCCTTCAACCAAGCCATAGCACCATCTGGATCATATTTGCCCTTAAAGGTGGGCGGATTCTCTCTCTGGAACGTAGTTAGACTCCGAAAACCAGCGTTATCTCCAGCATTCTGCTGACCCTGCACAGCCAGAGCCATAGCTTGCAATGCAGCAACAAGAGCAGCGTCGTTCCTCCCAGCCATTCTGAACTATCACTGCAGCACAAACCAAAAATTCAGAACTAATCTATTGTCATAAGACACTATGACAGGACAACATTGGCCGGACAGACCGAAATGCTCTGATACCACTAATGTAACACCCCATTTCTACCCTTTTATTTTAATTAAGAAAATCAGAGTTCAAAAATCATTTTCGATTCCACCACGAGGGTGCCACACTTACGTCAAAATAAAACCTCAAGTCTCAAATAAAATAGTACGTCGTCAAAGGTGCAATACATAGCACTCCACAATAGGGAGACCTCAAAACATCGAAACTACGTCATAAAATCCAACATCAACGCAGCGGAAAAGTTAATCAACACATCAACAGTATAAAAAAAACTAAGCACATCAGCAAAGCATCAAATACATCCCCCCAGGTGCTACGTATCAGAGCATGACGACTCGACTCAAGAAGTGAAGCTAAGGCCTTCACTCGGAATCACCTGCGCGTTACCAACACGGGGGTAACATTCAAACAGGAAAGGGTGAGCATCATTTCAATCCATATAATAGAAAATATGATAAGTACATAAGTCAAGTCACAGCTCTAAATTATTCACATCACCATCATCATTCACATCACTTACAATAACTCATCTCATGTCATGTAGGCATATGAAATGCAACCCACTCGCGGGCATATGCATGAGGTACCTTTTCACAAACGTCGCTTAGCCCTTAAGGCCTCATCGTCACTTAGCCACATGTGCCTCAAAACGTCACTGGGTTTATGCATATGGGGCATGAGACACTATGACATGCACCACTCACAAACACACAAATACACAAATACCCAAAATCAGAGTCAAATATGTGACCCGTCACTTACCAGTTTTGCTCACAAGAAGCACTGCACCTGCCAATTCACATTTTACACACAACGTCACTTGGCCATTTTAGACCTTAACATCACTTAGCCTTTCGGGCCTTAAACGTCACTGGGTTTCATCGTCAATTACACATAAAATATCATCAACTCAAACAATAGCCACTGAGGGCAAAAACGTCAATTACTAGCCACCAAGGGCATCATCGTCATTTACACGTCATTATAATTAATATTAGCCACCAAGGGCAAAACAGTAATTTACACGTCATTATAAATAATATTAGCCACTAAGGGCAAAACAGTCATTTAACTCAAGAACATCACTAGAGATACCGGGGCAGCCACATGGCGCCCATTCAGCAACACCCACAAGGCACAAAATAAGTTACAAGTTTCTAGAAAAACATTACAGCACAGGTCATCTCCCAACGACACAGGGCCACGGGCACTTAGGCCACAACCAACCATTTTCAGAAAATTGGGTCACTACATTTAAAATTGTACAATCACACAGACACTGAAATAAGGTTTTCAACGCACTTGGAATCGTCAAAAACGGAGTCCCGAGTCAAAAGTTACGTTAAAAACAAGTTTGGGAAAAATTAGGCAACACTGCTGAAAACTGGCGCCTTAGGCGCCCAGGCACCAGGCAACACGCGCACTGGCGCCCAGCGCGCCCCAGAGCGCAACACACACACACGCACGCGCAACAGGCGCCCAAGCGCAACACAGGCGCACACGCGCACAGGTGCAGCGCGCAACAGCGCCCAAGGCGCCCAGCGGCCAGCGCAACACACACGCAACACACGCTGGAAATTTGGCGCCCAGGCGCCCTATGCGCCTATCCAGCAACCAAAATCACGCGACACAACACACAAAATTTGGCAACACCCAGGCGCCTTAGGCGCCCTTACAGCAACAAAATCCAGAATTTCCCAGCAACTTTTTCAACACAAAAAAATTGATTCCTAACAATTTTAAAGTACCAAAATTCATATTTTTCAGCATCCAAAAATGCACTTATTTTATTCAAGATCACCAAAACTCATTGAAAAACATCACCAACATCATCATGGCGCCCTAGGCGCCCAAGCATCCACAATCACCTATGCGACATCATCACCACCAAGCCAAACACATAGATCAATATTATAGGCTCCCAACACATGCGCATATCACCATCAATAAGGCAAAGTCATAGATCATGTTCGAGTAATGGATCAAATTCGCATATACATATATGAATATATAAGAATTAACATCAAGAACATCAAGAAACAACATTAAGAGCATCAAGGATCTAGTCAAAAACCCTAGATCTAGGACCTATCATGAGATCTATTAGATGGAAGGATAGAGCTCCCCTAACCTTTTAAGAAGAAGAACTCGAGCCTTAGGATGCAGTCACCAACAGAGCCTCAGCAACAATGGAGATCTCCTTCCTCCTTGATCTTCGAACTCTCTCCTCTCTTGGCCGCCCTTGCTCTCTCTTTCTCACGCTCCTTTCTTTCTCTCTTGCTAATTCGAAGAACACAAGTGAAACCCTAGGCAAGACTCCTCACCAAAATGCGCCTAGGTCAAGCCATTGGGCCATGGGCTTCACTTAAGCCCAATCCATTCGAATGCACCTCCTCCTCCTAGCATCACACCACCCCTCAATTAAAACAATTCCAATAAATAATTAAAACCCAATTAAATAAAAGAAATACCTAAATACTTAATTAAATAAATTAATTAAATATTTAGGGTGTTACAGGGAGGAAGAAGAGGTAGGATCTCCATGATTCCTTGATGCATGTGAAAGGTAACACCACCAATCTTTTCCATTTCCTTTCTTCTATCCAATGATGCAAACTTCATCAGCCACACCCCTTTCTCCATCAAATCACCATTTGAGAGCAATCCAGTTCAACTTGAGAAAAATCTGAGTTACCCACCTTGCATGTCCTTGTTGTAGGCATACAATCAGTAACAAGGTTCATATTCAAGCCACCATTCAGTTTGAAGTCATTTGGGTAGCTAGGATTTGGAATTAGCTGCTGTCCAAGCGATTTGGAGTGGCTAAGTTCATTGTTGGAGTGTGTTCGAAGAGAGTTCGTGGTTGACGGAGCGGTTGAGCTCTCGGAGTCTCGGTGTTTGCGTGATTTTCATCACGATAGGTGAGTTCTATAACTCGCTTAGGGAATGTGTTTGCGTTCTGAGTTTTATTTTCGAAAACCATGGTCTTACGTTTTTGTTATCGAAAGGAAACTTATTAAAAACTGTTTTTTCCAAAGAATCGTGACTTAAATCATATATTGTGTGATTGATTGTGTTGGAACGCTATGATATATTATTTTAATGTGTGCTTAAGTTTGGGTCTCGATCGGAAGGGATTTTGGAATCGGAACGGAATGGATTACTCATGAAAATACTATTTTCTGGAAAACTGATAGAGACGCACGGATCGTGTGCCTACGAGCACGGGTCGTGCGCCGCCCTCTGATACGACAGGAACTGGATTTTTAAAACACGCACGGATCGTGCGCCTAGTCGCACGGGTCGTGCGTATGTCTCTGGAACTTTATAAAATTTTAGTGGATAACGCACGGATCGTGCGCCAAGTCGCACGGGTCGTGCGTATCTTTCTGGAAATCTTCTGCAAACTGTTCAAAAACGCACGGGTCGTGCGCCTATACGCACGGGTCGTGTGAGACCTTCTGACCTTCAATTTCAAAGTACCTTTTTATCCATTCCAAATGATTCCAATCCTCTTCCAATCCATTCCCCAAGGTTCCACAACAATGTAAAGGTAACAATGGTATGAGATTGAGCATGTTCGATAGAAAGTTTGTGTGTTATGAATAAAATGAAAAACCGCACTTAGAGAACGCGAGAGTACATATGTCAAGAATGATAATAACACACGGTATTTGACTGATATTATACACTGTAATTGACTGTTATGGTACATGGTACTTGACTGGAATGACTAACAGCCCATTGCGGGTACACAGACTGAAAAGGTATAATAAATACAAGAGGAAAAAGGGTGACGACCCTAAGAGGTTAGCATACTAGGGGAGGGGAAGTCATGAGCCCCAAAACCTAGACTCAAGAATGTTTCCCCTGCTAGAAATAGCGGGATGGGTTCACCAAAGTCAAGAGATGCCTATAAAATAGGTAGACTGAGGTGTTATGCTAAAAACATGGAACAAAGATTGCATGCTTCATGTGTCGCTTAGGAGGGCCATGAGCATGAAGGTTACCGGAACTAAATGTATTTCCACGTGGTTGCTTTTTAGGACCACGAGTTCAAAACAAGGCATAATGAACCGCTAGAGTAGTAAGGGGTCTCGATAGGACTCACTGAGATAATGTTTATCTCACCCTTCATATTTGTGGTTTTTACAGAGAAACAGGGAAAAGCAAAGGCGATAAAGCACGGTTAGCAGGTGTGACTCCCGGAGTCATTGAAGGCTTAGTTTCATGTTTTAGACCTTTGTCCCATTTATTGTTTCTATGTTCCGATTGTATAACTTTCGTTGTTAAGTTGTAAAATCGTTTCCGCTACTTTATGTTTTGAGTATTGAACACCAGGATTATGTACAAGTCTTAAGTCTTGGAACTTAAGCATTTTCAGAAAGTTGATGAGGTTCAGAGAACCAGTTATTATGTATTATCTAAAGTTTTAGATGTGTTCAATATTTCAATAACAGGAAGTTACTCTGATGTATACTATTTAGTGCATTTCGGTGATTCTAAATTTTAGAATTTATCGGGGTGTTACACTCCACTTCCATTTAGAAAAAAGAGCCTTATTGAAAAGTTCTAAATTTTTAATACGAAGCCCGCCCTCCTTCTTCGGTCGACAAATTTTGTGCCAAGCAATCCAATACATACCTTTATCTCCATCATTAATACCCCATAAGAAGTCCCTTTGGATCCTCACCATGGTATTCAACACCGACTTCGGAGCTTTGTAGAAGGAGAAGACATAAAGAGGGATGTTATTCAAAACTGAATTTATAAGGGTAACCCGGCCACCAATAGATAGAAATCGACCCTTCCACGAGACTAGTCTTTTCCATAACATGTCGATCAGCGGTTTCCAAGTGGCTGCCCTCCTCGGATTAACACCAACCGGAATACCCAAAAGTTTAAACGGAATGGATTCCGTTCTACAATGAAGGAAGGTTGATGCCGTAGCTAAGAATCTCTCCTCTTCATTAATTCCAATAAGCTTGCTCTTATGAAAATTAACTTTCAAACCTGAGACAAGTTCAAAGCTCCTCAAAATAATCTTGATGCTCCAAAAATTATCCCTTGTTGCCTTCCCCATCAACACGGTGTCATCTGCAAATTGCATAATCGAGAAGTTCAAAGTATCATTAATGGCGTATCCTTGAAAGGAACCATTCATCACCGCTTGGTTCACTAGAGCCGTCAAACCTTCAGCCACAATAAGAAAAAGAAACGGTGACAAAGGGTCCCCTTGTCTCAAACCCCTCTTAACTCTGAAATCACATGTAGGACTGCCATTTACTAATACAGACATAGTACTAGAACAAACACACGCCTCCAACCATTTGATCCACCTACTCAGAAATCTCATCCTACGCATCATATAGAATAAGAAATCCCATGAAATTGAGTCATAGGCCTTCTCGAAATCGACCTTAAAAAACAAGCATTCTTCCTTCTTTCTTATCGCATGGTCTACAATATCATTCACCACAACTACACCATCCAAAATTTGTCTCCCACCCAAGAAAGCTGATTGATAGTTAGAAATAATACCTGGAAGCTCCTTCTTCAACCTACTAGCCAGGACCTTCACCAAAATCTTATATAAACAGCCAATCAAACAAATTGGCCTGAATTCACCTAACCCCTGAGGATTATCGTTCTTAGGAATGAGAGTAATAAAAGATGCTGATATAGCTTTAGGAAGAAAGGCTAAGGCATGAAACTCATTAAAGAAATCCACCATTTCTTGCTTCAACATGTCCCAAAACATTTTAATGAACCTGAGATTAAAACCACCCGGTCCCGGACTTTTGTCACCATCACAACTCCACACCTCCTCTCTGATTTCTTCCTCAGTGAAGGGCGCAACCAAAGAAACAGAATCCATACTAGACAACTGTGCGAAATGAAGTCCACCAAGGGTGGGACGATTGTAACATGGTTCCGTAAAGCCATCCTCAAAATGTTTCCTAACAAGAGTCTTCACTTCAACGACGTCATCGACCAAATCCTCATTATCCCTAAGTAACACCAAGTTACAACGTCTTCTTCTATACTTCATGTAACACCCCGTTGTTTCTAACGTGTAGAGACACCGAAGATGCACAGATGCGGAAATTCAGAGGACACAGTTCCTGTTTAAGTATTGGACATACAAACTTTTTCCGAAATAAACCCATAGTCGGAAATAGCATTACTTCATAAAAATAGAAGTACATCGGTTCCATACTGAACGGATTACAATATCCAAGTCCAAAAATCTTTCAGAAACATAAAGTGGTTCGTATAACTCATAATCAATACAAGTTCATACAGCCAAAAGAACAACAAAAAGAACCAAGGATGAATATGACTAAGTTTTCAGCACCTCCGAGAGTATATCAACTACTCGTGCACAATAGTCTTCCTTTTTCCCTGCTTCTCTGAAAAACAACAATTATGGATAGGGTGAGATAACATTATCTCAGTGAGTCCTACCGTGCCCCCTCACTGACACTCGGTTCAATTTATTTAAACCGTTAACAAAAAACTGGCATAACAATGTCTTATTTATTAATCGAAATGCCACGCACTTCATGAATTTATTTAACACGTACCGACTGCAATCCAGTGCTAATCCCGGTAATCGTGTGTTCCATTTAGCATAAACCGACTGCAATCCAGTGCTAATCCCGGTAACCCGTGAGTTGACCACGCCAAAACACATTCAGGGCCTAGGTAAGGGGTCATGACTACCCTCCCTAGTATGCTACTTGTCGGGTCGTCACCCAACGCGATACATATGACAATACGCATCAAATTCTCGAGAGTTAGATAATTTATATCTTCTTTTTCATTCTGATCACCAAAGGATCAGTCATATAAGCTCATTAGATAATTTATATCTTTTCGATCACCAAAGGATCAATCACATAAGCTCATTAGATAATTTATATCTTTTCGATCACCAAAGGATCAATCATTAAATAATTGGATAAACAATATCCATATCGATCTATAACCCGTTTTGAGGAATTCATAATTTAGACCTCCGGAATTATAATCATTTTCATTTGACATATATAAACATATCTATTCAGTCAATCCATCAGTCGGTGTACTCACACGCGTACTAGGGTTTCGGTTTTTCGATCAAATGGGCTTTCAAAGTTCTTTTTCAAATCATGAGTTGAATGAGTCAAAAATAAGGTTTTCAGTAGTGGAATTCCTTTTTAAATGATTGAGAAAGAGATTAGAAAAGGTTCGGGATCAAACGGAATGACGGAATGAGAAAACGGAAACCGGGGACAGATCACGCACGGTCCGTGCCCAGGGGCGCACGACCCGTGTGTGAAGCAGTTCATTAATCCATTCCTATCAGAAAGGTACGCACGGTCCGTGCCCAGGGGTGCACGACCCGTGCGTCCTGTATTACACGCACGTTCAGGCATCACAAGCAGGCGCACGATCCGTGCCCAGGGGCGCACGATCCGTGCGTCCTGCAATAGTCCCAGATTTCACAGTTTTTCTCATTTTCGCTCTCCGTTTTCGCCCAATTCGATTCCTAATGTCAATCACTCCTGAAACTCAGAAAATGTCCAGGCATTCTAGAACACATATACAAAATATTTCATTTCAACGATTTAATCAAAATTCTCATTAAACCGTAAAATAGCGTTTGGACTCAAAATCGTTTTTCGGTTCTAAGTCTTTCGAAAACAGAAAATGTGACCAAGGAATCCAATACCGAAAACAAGTTCAGAATAGCAAAATGCCCAATCGTGTGTAGAACTCACTCGTTATACCGAAGTCCGAGAGTTGGGCCGAGAGACGAAATCGTCGAACCGAAAACAACGAACTATCCCCGCTAGAAACTGAATTCGAATGAGGACGGTGGCTTTCTTTCTCTCAAAACTGGAACAGCAACTTCATCTTAATGAGTGTTCCTCACAAACTTCCCCCAAATCCAAGTGTAAGGCTAGTACTTCACCTTCAACATCTACAACATAACATGCAACCCATCAACACATAGCTCCACCATTTTCACCACTTGAAGCTTCATGGCCATCAATGGAGATGAGAGAAAGAGTTGGAATCAGGCTCTGAAATTTATACCATTGGAATGCAAATTGATAAACTCCAATTTAGTGCATTTTTAGAGATACTTTTGGTTCATTTTTAGAGCAAATATTACCAATTAAATATATAATGACTTACTTTGTTCTTATTTTGCAGAAAAGAATAAAATATTAAAAGTGATAAAAATCCAATTTTGAGCTACTAAAAAGCCTATATTATATATATAAATATATATATATATATATATATATATATATATATATATATATATATATATATATATATATATATATATATATATATATATATTTGTAGGTTATATGGGCTTGAAAAAGAAAAGAAGCACTCAAGGCCCAACAATTAAGTGAAGGATCAGCACATGTAACATGGAGAAAGAAGACCAATCCAATTAAGAAGCCCAACTTTTGGCCATAGAAGAATGCCGTGAATAGTGACTTGGTGAGCAAGCATAAATAGTTTTGGAATTCTATTATTAAAGGAAGGCAGCAAACGTGAATAAAAAACGGAGCCGCGTACATAATATACAGTAGCCGCACACACAGTAGCGCCGGCAAGGAGAAGAGGGAGTTTTGGGTACCCGTTCTTGACACCGTGGGAGAGCTCTGGAGCAGAAAAAGGAGACTAAATTTTCAGGATCAGAAATTTCTCAATTCCGGGTTATTTTTATCTCTGTAATTTATGACTCCTAATTTTATTTTATTGTTCTTGAACACTATGGATAGCTAAATCCTCTTCTAGGGTCTTAGGTGGATCTTGCATGATTAGAGACCTTTTTATGTTCTAATTTCTGGTTTGATTTCCTGTTTTTATTTTAATTAATATTGTCCTATTGTTTTTATCACATGATTAGGATTAGCTACCCTTTGCATGTTTGTAATCAATTAGTTGATCAGCGACCGTACTGCAATTAGTTGGTGGACCTATAGGATAATTGGGGCTATAATTAGGGCATGACCAAACCATAATTTAGTCTTCCAATCATTCAACCTTTTTGCTCTTTATGCTTTTCCTGAATTTAAATTCTTGCATGACCAAACGAGGGTTAATTTAGGAAAAAGAATATTAATCGCGAATGACCAAACGGATTAATAGTTTTAGTAAAGGGATTGGTAATTAAGTAAAATAAGGGAATTCGCGTACAGAGTTAGACATGGGGGAATCAAAGCCTGCAAGTGAAATCGTGACCCTAGACCTCTCTCCATTGAATTAATTCTTGCATTTTATTATTGTTATTTATTTCTTTTTTTATTTGTTCCATTACAATTCAAATATTTGTTCGTCTAAATAATAAATAATCTCGATTAGTTTGGTACTTGTTAATTAGTCCCTGTGGATACGATAATCTTTTATACTACTTCTGCGGTAGAGTACACTTGCTCTAAGTGTGTTTTTAACGCAACAAGTTTTTGGCGCCGTTGCCGGGGATTAATTTAGCAATATTAAACGAAAGCCTGAATGGTCAAATCTCAAGTCTCATTGCTTTGTTATCTCAAGAGGCCCAAGAAACTCCTTCACAAACTAAGTCTACCCAAAATGAAGAAGCTGAGCAATACAAAGAAAGTATTCCTACGAGAGATGAAGGTGTCTCCATGGAATATAATCTGGAGGAAGAAGCTCTCAAGAAAGATGAGGAGACTCCTACTGAAGGGAGTCAAATCAAAATAGTAGCTCCTACTGAAGGGAGTCATATTGAAACAAAAGATCCTATTAATGAGAGCGGTTGTGAGGAGAATGAGAAAGATCCATTGGTTCTAGATATGGAGAAAGAGGAGAAAGCGCCCATTTTTGGGCAAATTGTTTTAACCATTGGTGATGCTGTGATTGAGGTTCACCGGGGAAAGGTAACTTTAAGGAATGATAAAGAAGATGATGTTATTAAAGCTTTAAATTTCAATGAAATTTTCTCTTCTTTAATTTCTCCTTATTTTGATGATGTGGTTGAAACTAACATTTTTTGTGAATTAAAGATGTAGAACCTTTTGGAAAAAAATCTTATTTTGCAGGATCCTAGCATAGTGGTGGATGGAGATAAAATAAAAATTTCACCATCCTTTGAAGTTCATCCACCACGTGGAAAAAGAAAGAACAATGTGAACCACATGGTTAGAAAGTTAAGAAGGTGTACTGCGTTAGATGTAAAATTTGCTCTTGGAGAACCCCCTGATTAAGCACCAACTATAGTCAGGCTCACGACGTTAAACAAGCGCTTCGCAGGAGGCAACCTGTGTTTTATTTTCAGTTATTTTTACTTTTAATTTGTTTCATTTTTTTTAGGAATAAGCTCAGACTGTAAGCTCTCTCAGGGAAGTCACTCTTACTCTCTCATTTATTTATTTTTGTGCCAATTTGATATTTTGCTTTGAGGACCATGCTTTAGGCTAGTGAGGGGGAGGAGAGTTTAACTTTGTCAATTCATCTCTATTAATGCATATACCCACTACATATGTTGATAGCATTTTTTCTGGCTAGTTTTGGATATAGAAACTGAAAAAAAATAGAGATTTTGCCTCTAGGGGATCCCATAATTAATTTACTTGACAGACTTGTGCTTAATTGTAACTGTGAGGTTGTCCTTAGGAAGCTGATAATTAGCATTGTGCATGTTGAGTACTTTTTGTGAACTAGCTTCTAAATGTGAGATTTGAGCCTTCATAAGGGGATTGATACTAAATCATAAATTTTTACCCCTTTTCTTTCTATGAGTGTGTTTCCAATTTGCTACATTCTAGAATTTGTCTTTTGACCATTTCAAGGCGAAAATTGATTTGCATCATGTAAAAAGATTTGGGTAATTTAGGTATTTTTCTGGCCTCAGAGTTGTTTGTTGAATTTATCCATTAGTTGCCCCCTTTGAGCCTATTTGTTATATTTTTTCTTTGGTACGCAGACATAATTTTTTTTTGTGTTAACCATTTGAAATTAAATTTGGAGCAACTATTGAAAGTTACAATTTTGTCCTCTATTTCAATTGTCTATTTCATCGGGACATAAAAACAAAATAGGAGTGGCTAATGTGGTTACAAGTACATTTTTCTCCTAAGAAAAATATAGAAAAATGAAAAGTTGGAAAGAAAAAAAAAAGAACAAAGGAAAGCAATGAGGAAAAGGCACATCAAAAGAATGAAAGAGCCAAAGGGCAAATCCAAAAAAAAAAACAACAAAATAGTCTACTCAAGAGAAAAAGAAAATCAAAAAGAGTTGACTCAATAGAAAAAGAGTGAAGAAGGAAGTGAAATTAATTTGGAGTTTGGGCAAAAATTGTAAAATAGATAGGAGCTCCATATTTGGTTTCAAAGGTTACTATTTGTTTCTTGTTTATTTTTTTTTTTTTTGCCCTTTGATTATCCCTTTCTTCTTATATCCTACCCTGCATGAATTCACCCTGGCCCCATTACAACCCTTAACACCCAATCTTTTGCATGCATGTGAACTATTTAGTGGAGATTTGGTCAAATTACAAACTTATAGTAATGTGCATTTGTGGAAACTTGAGTGTATTTTTTTCTTGTCCCTAAACACTTAGAGAGATTGTGAGTGAGTGCCTCTGTTCACAGAAATGTATTCTTCAGGGACATGAGCCTCTAATTTGGCAACCTTTTGACACCTCATCTGTGTTATATTGTCTATTGTCTGTCAATGTTCTTCTAATTTTGGGTCCCTTATTTGGCTGTCTCTTTTACTCATCTAAAAAACTTATTTAGCCAGAAAATTTGCTTGAGGACAAGCAAAAGTTAAGTGTGGGGGAGTTGATAAACTCCAATTTAGTGCATTTTTAGAGATACTTTTGGATCATTTTTAGAGCAAATATTACCAATTAAATATATAATGACTTACTTTGTTCTTATTTTGCAGAAAAGAATAAAATATTAAAAGTGATAAAAATCCAATTTTGAGCTACTAAAAAGCCTATATTATATATATATATATATATATATATTTGTAGGTTATATGGGCTTGAAAAAGAAAAGAAGCACTCAAGGCCCAACAATTAAGTGAAGGATCAGCACATGTAACATGGAGAAAGAAGACCAATCCAATTAAGAAGCCCAACTTTTGGCCATAGAAGAATGCCGTGAATAGTGACTTGGTGAGCAAGCATAAATAGTTTTGGAATTCTATTATTAAAGGAAGGCAGCAAACGTGAATCAAAAACGGAGCCGCGTACATAATATACAGTAGCCGCACACACAGTAGCGCCGGCAAGGAGAAGAGGGAGTTTTGGGTACCCGTTCTTGACACCGTGAGAGAGCTCTGGAGCAGAAAAAGGAGACTAAATTTTCAGGATCAGAAATTTCTCAATTCCGGGTTATTTTTATCTCTGTAATTTATGACTCCTAATTTTATTTTATTGTTCTTGAACACTATGGATAGCTAAATCCTCTTCTAGGGTCTTAGGTGGATCTTGCATGATTAGAGACCTTTTTATGTTCTAATTTCTGGTTTGAATTCCTGTTTTTATTTTAATTAATATTGTCCTATTGTTTTTATCACATGATTAGGATTAGCTACCCTTTGCATGTTTGTAATCAATTAGTTGATCAGCGACCGTACTGCAATTAGTTGGTGGACCTATAGGATAATTGGGGCTATAATTAGGGCATGACCAAACCATAATTTAGTCTTCCAATCATTCAACCTTTTTGCTCTTTATGCTTTTCCTGAATTTAAATTCTTGCATGACCAAACGAGGGTTAATTTAGGAAAAAGAATATTAATCGCGAATGACCAAACGGATTAATAGTTTTAGTAAAGGGATTGGTAATTAAGTAAAATAAGGGAATTCGCGTACAGAGTTAGACATGGGGGAATCAAAGCCTGCAAGTGAAATCGTGACCCTAGACCTCTCTCCATTGAATTAATTCTTGCATTTTATTATTGTTATTTATTTCTTTTTTTATTTGTTCCATTACAATTCAAATATTTGTTCGTCTAAATAATAAATAATCTCGATTAGTTTGGTACTTGTTAATTAGTCCCTGTGGATACGATAATCTTTTATACTACTTCTGCGGTAGAGTACACTTGCTCTAAGTGTGTTTTTAACGCAACAAGTTTTTGGCGCCGTTGCCGGGGATTAATTTAGCAATATTAAACGAAAAAGATTTTTATTGCTTTAGATATTTTTTATGCACTAGTTTTATTTTACTTTTTTTATCTTATTGAAAAAAAAATACAAAAAAAAGGCTGCTAATACTTTCCCAAGAGACCGCTGCAGTTCACCTTTTTTGCAGATAAAAGTTTAAATCATGGTTAAGACAATTGGAGATTACATTAGAGATGCAGAGGCACAAAGGAATTTAGAGAAGTCATATTGGTATATGTCTCAATGTCAGATGCAAATTTCTCCTCCTCCTTATGAACCTTATTCAGACTATTGGGATGACTATGAGCCACCTCCTTATTCCTCCCACTGGGATAATTATGAGTCACTACAAGTGCACAGGCAAGAGGAGGAAAAGTCGGATGTCAATGAGGTCTTGGCCAAATTTATGCAGCAGACACTTGAAAATTTTGAAAGCCTGAATGGTCAAATCTCAAGTCTCATTGCTTTGTTATCTCAAGAGGCCCAAGAAACTCCTTCACAAACTAAGTCTACCCAAAATGAAGAAGCTGAGCAATACAAAGAAAGTATTCCTACGAGAGATGAAGGTGTCTCCATGGAATATAATCTGGAGGAAGAAGCTCTCAAGAAAGATGAGGAGACTCCTACTGAAGGGAGTCAAATCAAAATAGTAGCTCCTACTGAAGGGAGTCATATTGAAACAAAAGATCCTATTAATGAGAGCGGTTGTGAGGAGAATGAGAAAGATCCATTGGTTCTAGATATGGAGAAAGAGGAGAAAGCGCCCATTTTTGGGCAAATTGTTTTAACCATTGGTGATGCTGTGATTGAGGTTCACCGGGGAAAGGTAACTTTAAGGAATGATAAAGAAGATGATGTTATTAAAGCTTTAAATTTCAATGAAATTTTCTCTTCTTTAATTTCTCCTTATTTTGATGATGTGGTTGAAACTAACATTTTTTGTGAATTAAAGATGCAGAACCTTTTGGAAAAAAATCTTATTTTGCAGGATCCTAGCATAGTGGTGGATGGAGATAAAATAAAAATTTCACCATCCTTTGAAGTTCATCCACCACGTGGAAAAAGAAAGAACAATGTGAACCACATGGTTAGAAAGTTAAGAAGGTGTACTGCGTTAGATGTAAAATTTTCTCTTGGAGAACCCCCTGATTAAGCACCAACTATAGTCAGGCTCACGACGTTAAACAAGCGCTTCGCAGGAGGCAACCTGTGTTTTATTTTCAGTTATTTTTACTTTTAATTTGTTTCATTTTTTTAGGAATAAGCTCAGACTGCAAGCTCTCTCAGGGAAGTCACTCTTACTCTCTCATTTATTTATTTTTGTGCCAATTTGATATTTTGCATTGAGGACCATGCTTTAGGCTAGTGAGGGGGAGGAGAGTTTAACTTTGTCAATTCATCTCTATTAATGCATATACCCACTACATATGTTGATAGCATTTTTTTCTGGCTAGTTTTGGATATAGAAACTGAAAAAAAAATAGAGATTTTGCCTCTAGGGGATCCCATAATTAATTTACTTGACAGACTTGTGCTTAATTGTAACTGTGAGGTTGTCCTTAGGAAGCTGATAATTAGCATTGTGCATGTTGAGTACTTTTTGTGAACTAGCTTCTAAATGTGAGATCTGAGCCTTCATAAGGGGATTGATACTAAATCATAAATTTTTACCCCTTTTCTTTCTATGAGTGTGTTTCCAATTTGCTACATTCTAGAATTTGTCTTTTGACCATTTCAAGGCGAAAATTGATTTGCATCATGTAAAAAGATTTGGGTAATTTAGGTATTTTTCTGGCCTCAGAGTTGTTTGTTGAATTTATCCATTAGTTGCCCCCTTTGAGCCTATTTGTTATATTTTTTCTTTGGTACCCAGACATAATTTCTTTTTGTGGTAACCATTTGAAATTAAATTTGGAGCAACTATTGAAAGTTACAATTTTGTCCTCTATTTCAATTGTCTATCTCATCGGGACATAAAAACAAAATAGGAGTGGCTAATGTGGTTACAAGTACATTTTTCTCCTAAGAAAAATATAGAAAAATGAAAAGTTGGAAAGAAAAAAAAAAGAACAAAGGAAAGCAAGGAGGAAAAGGCACATCAAAAGAATGAAAGAGCCAAAGGGAAAATCCAAAAAAAAACAACAAAATAGTCTACTCAAGAGAAAAAGAAAATCAAAAAGAGTTGACTCAATAGAAAAAGAGTGAAGAAAGAAGTGAAATTAATTTGGAGTTTGGGCAAAAATTGTAAAATAGATAGGAGCTGCATATTTGGTTTCAAAGGTTACTATTTGTTTCTTGTTTATTTTTTTTTTTGCCCTTTGATTATCCCTTTCTTCTTATATCCTACCCTGCATGAATTCACCCTGGCCCCATTACAACCCTTAACACCCAATCTTTTGCATGCATGTGAACTATTTAGTGGAGATTTGGTCAAATTACAAACTTATAGTAATGTGCATTTGTGGAAACTTGAGTGTATTTTTTTCTAGTCCCTAAACACTTAGAGAGATTGTGAGTGAGTGCCTCTGTTCACAGAAATGTATTCTTCAGGGACATGAGCCTCTAATTTGGCAACCTTTTGACACCTCATCTGTGTTATATTGTCTATTGTCTGTCAATGTTCTTCTAATTTTGGGTCCCTTATTTGGCTGTCTCTTTTACTCATCTAAAAAACTTATTTAGCCAGAAAATTTGCTTGAGGACAAGCAAAAGTTAAGTGTGGGGGAGTTGATAAACTCCAATTTAGTGCATTTTTAGAGATACTTTTGGATCATTTTTAGAGCAAATATTACCAATTAAATATATAATGACTTACTTTGTTCTTATTTTGCAGAAAAGAATAAAATATTAAAAGTGATAAAAATCCAATTTTGAGCTACTAAAAAGCCTATATTATATATATATATATATATATATATATATATATATATATATATATATATATATATATTTGTAGGTTATATGGGCTTGAAAAAGAAAAGAAGCACTCAAGGCCCAACAATTAAGTGAAGGATCAGCACATGTAACATGGAGAAAGAAGACCAATCCAATTAAGAAGCCCAACTTTTGGCCATAGAAGAATGCCGTGAATAGTGACTTGGTGAGCAAGCATAAATAGTTTTGGAATTCTATTATTAAAGGAAGGCAGCAAACGTGAATCAAAAACGGAGCCGCGTACATAATATACAGTAGCCGCACACACAGTAGCGCCGGCAAGGAGAAGAGGGAGTTTTGGGTACCCGTTCTTGACACCGTGAGAGAGCTCTGGAGCAGAAAAAGGAGACTAAATTTTCAGGATCAGAAATTTCTCAATTCCGGGTTATTTTTATCTCTGTAATTTATGACTCCTAATTTTATTTTATTGTTCTTGAACACTATGGATAGCTAAATCCTCTTCTAGGGTCTTAGGTGGATCTTGCATGATTAGAGACCTTTTTATGTTCTAATTTCTGGTTTGAATTCCTGTTTTTATTTTAATTAATATTGTCCTATTGTTTTTATCACATGATTAGGATTAGCTACCCTTTTCATGTTTGTAATCAATTAGTTGATCAGCGACCGTACTGCAATTAGTTGGTGGACCTATAGGATAATTGGGGCTATAATTAGGGCATGACCAAACCATAATTTAGTCTTCCAATCATTCAACCTTTTTGCTCTTTATGCTTTTCCTGAATTTAAATTCTTGCATGACCAAACGAGGGTTAATTTAGGAAAAAGAATATTAATCGCGAATGACCAAACGGATTAATAGTTTTAGTAAAGGGATTGGTAATTAAGTAAAATAAGGGAATTCGCGTACAGAGTTAGACATGGGGGAATCAAAGCCTACAAGTGAAATCGTGACCCTAGACCTCTCTCCATTGAATTAATTCTTGCATTTTATTATTGTTATTTATTTCTTTTTTTATTTGTTCCATTACAATTCAAATATTTGTTCGTCTAAATAATAAATAATCTCGATTAGTTTGGTACTTGTTAATTAGTCCCTGTGGATACGATAATCTTTTATACTACTTCTGCGGTAGAGTACACTTGCTCTAAGTGTGTTTTTAACGCAACACAAATCGAAAATGGATTGGGAAAGTGGGAAGAGTACTTACATGCATCCACAAGGTTGGCTTCTCCCTTCTCCTCTTTCTCCTCCACTCGCGCCCTCTCTCCCTCTTTCTCAACTGTTTTTCTTTCTTTCCTTCAGCTGGAACAAGTGTCTAAGTGTGAGGGTGAGGGGGGTCCAGGTGTATATGGGCTGAGGGGGTTTTAAAAGACGGTGAAAAGACCGTTTTTCCCTTGGCCCATAAAATGATAGTTTAGGTGCTGAAATTCCTTTCGGTACAAAAACTTTCTCGATTAATCCGGTTCCGATTCGGAGTTTCTCAATTCTTTCGGCTCGTAATTAATTATAATCTTCATAATTATATTTTAGTAACTAGGGGTGTGAAAAGACAGATTTGTCCTTCGGCCCCAATTCCTCATTTACCTATGAATAGGCCACCCTTTAATGGAGAATAGGTTTTCTTGATAATTTCCCGACACTTTAATCCCCGAGACACGACCAATTATCCCCACAATTAATTAATCGGTCTTAGGTATCATAGTACGAGCCTTTTTTAAAAAAAAAATAGGGGTGTTACAATCACCCCAACTTTTAAAAATTTTGTCCTCAAAATTGACAATGCGTACCTTACTGAAAGAGATATGGATATCGAATCCGCATGTCTTCTTCCAGTTCCCAGGTAGCCTCTTCGGCTGAAAAGCCATCCAAGACTACTTTGATAATCGGAATAGTCCTTGAACGTAGAGTCTTCACACCACGCTCCAAGATATGACTAGGATAAGGTTGAAATGACAAGTCCGGTCGCAGGTCAATCGTATCAACACTCAACAGTTGATGCAGATCGGGAACATACCTCCTCAATTGAGACACGTGGAACACATCATGGAGATTTGATAAGGCCGGAGACAATGCGAGACGGTAGGCAACTGGCCCAATACACTCGATGATCTGGAAGGGTCCAACATATCGAGGACTGAGCTTCTTCGCTCGCAAGGCTCTTCCGGTAGCTATGGTTGGAGAAACATTCAAGAACACATGATCACCAACCTCAAATTCCAACGGTCTCCTTCGGTTGTCAGCATAGCTCTTTTGCCGACTCTGAGCAACCTTCATCCTTTCTCGGATTAACTTGATCTTCTCAGTAGTCTCGCGAACCATATCGGGTCCCAAAAACCTATCTTCACCAATCTCCCACCAACACAATGGGGTTCTACACTTCCTACCATAAAGTGCTTCAAACGGTGCCATTCCAATGCTAGAGTGGTAACTGTTGTTGTAGGAGAATTCTACTAATGGAAGATGATCCTCCCATTTTCTCCCACTGTCGAGCACACAAGCCCGAAGCATATCCTCAAGAGTCTGAATAGTCCACTCAGTCTGACCATCAGTCTGAGGATGATAAGCAGTGCTAACCAGCACTCTCATTCCCAAAGCTTCATTCAATGTTCTCCAAAATCTTGAAGTAAACTTGGGATCTTGGTAGGACACGATACTCGTTGGAACTCCATGCAGTCTGATAATGTTCTTCACATATTCATCTGCTAACTTGGAAACCTTATAAGTCGAGCGAACGGGAATAAAGTGAGCGGATTTAGTCAATCGGTCCACTACTACCCAGATAGAATCATTGCCCGTGTGTGACCTCGGCAAACCCATAACAAAGTCCATTGAGATATCTTCCCATTTCCAAACTGGCACATCTAGCGGTTGTAACTGACCACCCGGTCTCTGGTGTTCCGCCTTAACCCTCTGACAAGTTAAGCACCGAGAAACAAATTCTGCAACCTCGGCCTTCATCCCAGGCCACCAATACATTAACTTCAAGTCTCGGTACATCTTGGTAGATCCCGGATGTACGGAGTACTGACTCCTATGAGCTTCTTCCAGTACCTGCCTTTTGATATCATCATTATCGGGAACACAAACCCTCCCATTATAGCAAATCATGCCATCACGATCCTTAGTAAAATCTGGCGATCCTCTCTGAGACTGTAACTTCATATCAGCCTCTTGAGCTACACGGATTTGCTCCCTTAGCACACTGGTTATGCGTATATGCCGCCACACTATGCGGTCCCTCTTTCGTGCCACCTTGAATTTCAAGTCTCTGAATGATTCCAACAAAGTCATCTCGTGAACCATTAACCTTGCCGTGTGGATAGACTTCCTGCTCAGAGCATCTGCTACCACATTGGCTTTCCCAGGGTGATATTTCAATTCGAAGTCGTAGTCCTTCAAAAATTCAGTCCACCTCCTCTGTCTGTTATTCAACTCTTTTTGGTCAAACAAACATTTCAAGCTCTTGTGATCACTAAAAACTTCGAAACGGGAACCGTAAAGGTAATGTCTCCAAATTTTTAGTGCAAACACAATAGCCGCCAACTCTAAGTCATGAGTTGGGTAATTTCGTTCGTGAGTTTTCAATTGTCTAGATGCGTAGGCCACAACATGTTGGTTCTGCATGAGAACACATCCTAAACCCTTCCCAGATGCATCACTGTAAATCTGGAATCCCAATGACGGATCCGGAAGAATTAGGATCGGAGCAGAAGTTAACTTTTCTTTCATTCCAAGAAAACACTCCTCACAATCGGCATCCCAAGTAAACGGTTGGCCCTTGCGAGTTAACCGAGTAAGCGGAAGTACCAATTGTGAAAAACCTTCAATGAATCTTCTATAGTAACCAGCTAAACCCAGAAAGCTTCTGATCTCAGTCACTGACGTTGGTCGTTCCCAATTCAACACTGCTTCCACTTTGCTAGGATCAACTGCAACCCCCTCCTGGGATATCACATGACCCAAGAACTTCACTTCGGACATCCAAAAGTCACACTTTGACTGTTTAGCATAAAGCTTCTTCTCTCGGAGTACTCCTAGGACAAGGCGGAGATGCTGGGCATGCTCCTCAACTGACTTTGAGTAAACCAAGATATCATCAATAAAGACGACCACAAACTGATCTAGGTAAGAATGAAATACTCTATTCATATAGTCCATGAATATGGCTGGATCATTAGTCAATCCAAAGGGCATCACCACAAACTCGTAGTGTCCGTACCTCGTACGAAAAGCGGTCTTCGGAATGTCTAAGGCTCTTACCCTGATTTGATGGTACCCTGACCTTAGATCAATTTTGGAGAAAACTTTAGCACCTCGAAGTTGGTCAAGTAGATCATCTATCCTTGGCAATGGATACTTGTTCTTGATAGTGATTTTATTCAGCTGGCGGTAGTCTATGCATAATCTCATGCTTCCGTCCTTCTTCTTGACTAGCAATACCGGAGCACCCCATGGAGAAGCACTCGGTCGAATAAACTTCTTGGAAATTAATTCCTCAAGTTGGGATTTCAATTCTTTCAGTTCGAGAGGCGACATCCTATAAGGTGCTATGGATATTGGCCCTGCACCAGGCGCCAAATCTATAGAGAAATCTACCTCTCGTTCTGGAGGCAAAAAGGAAACTTCCTCGAGAAAAACATCTAAGAATTCATTAACAACTTGAATAGATGATAAATCCAAATCAGCTTCAGTTGATGCAGACAAAATAACAACAAAAGCTTCCGCACCTTGGAATAGCGACTGGCTGGCTGAAGCGAACGAAATAACACCATCATCTGCAGGTAGTGAATGTTCCGCTACTTCAGAAGGAAAATTAATTGCACGATTGAAACAGTCAATAGTAATGTGATTGGAAGTCATCCAATTCATTCGTAAAACGATCTCCATTCCCCTCATAGGCAAACAGATAAAATCAACAGCAAAATCCCTGCCTCCTATCGTGAGCAGACAGTTAAGGCATAATGATTGGGTTTGCACACGACCCTTTGCAGCAGTAAGAATAGTTATTGGCTCGGATATAGGAGATACTATTAATCCTAATCGTTCAGCACATGCTTCTGAGATAAAGCAATGAGTAGCACCAGAGTCATACAGAATATTAACAGTTTGATTAAAGAGAGAACCTGTACCCCTGATAAGATTATCAGCTGGTTTGATGGTCTTGGCATCCAAAGTGTTGACTCGAGCCTGCCTAGGAGCATCGGGAGACTCCAAGAAAGCCTTTCTCGCAGGGCAGTTGTTAGCATAGTGTCCCACTTCATTGCAATAATAACACTGGTTTGGTTTTGACTCCAATTGACATTTTCCACGATGACTCTTCTTACAAACTCTACAATTCCGATACCCAGAAGAGTTATCCGACTGAATCTGCTTTCCTTTGTCTAAATTCCCTTTATACCTCGGGTTTGAAGAAGTCGACCCGTTGCCCTTTTTCTTATCCTTCCAAAAATCTTTCCTCTCAGCATACATTCTTTTAAGATCGCTCTCAGCTGAGTGGGCTTGTTGAACCAAAGCAGGATAAGTGGTCATGGAATAAGAACTGAGACCTTGATTCACATCGCCTCTAAGACCTTGTCTGAACATCACCATTTTCCACTTATCATCAGGAGCGGTGGTCCCCAATTCATAGAATTGTGACAACCTCTCAAATTTTGCAGCGTATTCCCCAACTGTCATCTCTCCCTGTTTCAAACTCAGAAATTCCATCTGCTTGGCAAGTCTTTGAGAGTCGGGGAAATAATGACTCAAATAATTCTTTGAAATTATTCCACTCAAGAGGAGTCCCTTGAACCTGTAGCATTCTACGAGCATTAACCCACCAGGTGTGAGCATCCTCGTCCAGAGCGTTAGCAGCACAAGTTACTTTTTCTCCTTCATTGCATTGCAAGGTATCAAAGATCCGTTCCATGGCATCTACCCAGAAATGGGCTTTCATTGCCTCTAATCCTCCTTTGAAGGTTGGGGGTTTCATCTTCAGAAACCGAAAATACACCCTGTTGGGATCCTCAGGTGTTGGCACATTGACTGGCTCAGCTGGTTGTGGTTGAGGCATCTGATGCATCTGCTACATTTGAGCCATTTGAGCCATCTGTTGCTGTTGCATTAGCATCATGTCATTCATCATTTTCTGTTGAGTCTCGATGACGTTCTGCATCCATTCTTGATGAGGATCAACAAGTGGGTTTCTCCTACCTCTTCCAGCCATGATTCTGCGAAGTATGCACAAAGTATTAAGTTGATCAGGCTCAATGTCTAATAGCATACTAAGAAAAATCAGACATAGAAGACGTAAAAGACTCTTAACATCTAAGTCCGACTAGGTCGAACCGCTCTGATACCAAATGTAACACCCCGTTGTTTCTAACGTGTAGAGACACCGATGATGCACAGATGCGGAAATTCAGAGGACAGAGTTCCTGTTTAAGTATTGGACATACAAACTTTTTCCGAAATAAACCCATAGTCGGAAATAGCATTACTTCATAAAAATAGAAGTACATCGGTTCCATACCGAACAGATTACAATATCCAAGTCCAAAAATCTTTCTAAAACATAAAGTGGTTCGTATAACTCATAATCAATACAAGTTCATACAGCCAAAAGAACAACAAAAAGAACCAAGGATGAATATGACTAAGTCTTCAGCACCTCCGAGAGTATATCAACTACTCGTGCACAATAGTCTTCCTTTTTCCCTGCTTCTCTGAAAAACAACAATTATGGATAAGGTGAGATAACATTATCTCAGTGAGTCCTACCGTGCCCCCTCACTGACACTCGGTTCAATTTATTTAAACCGTTAACAAAAAACTGACATAACAATGTCTTATTTATTAATCGAAATGCCACGCACTTCGTGAATTTATTTAACACGTACCGACTGCAATCCAGTGCTAATCCCGGTAATCGTGTGTTCCATTTAGCATAAACCGACTGCAATCCAGTGCTATCCCGGTAACCCGTGAGTTGACCACGCCAAAACACATTCAGGGCCTAGGTAAGGGGTCATGACTACCCTCCCTAGTATGCTACTTGTCGGGTCGTCACCCAACGCGATACATATGACAATACGCATCAAATTCTCGAGAGTTAGATAATTTATATCTTCTTTTTCATTCTGATCACCAAAGGATCAGTCATATAAGCTCATTAGATAATTTATATCTTTTCGATCACCAAAGGATCAATCATATAAGCTCATTAGATAATTTATATCTTTTCGATCACCAAATGATCAATCATATAATAATTGGATAAACAATATCCATATCGATCTATAACCCGTTTTGTGGAATTCATAATTTAGACCTCCGGCATTATAATCATTTTCATTTGACATATATAAACATATCTATTCAGTCAATCCATCAGTCGGTGTACTCACACGCGTACTAGGGTTTCGGTTTTTCGATCAAATGGGCTTTCAAAGTTCTTTTTCAAATCATGAGTTGAATGAATCAAAAATAAGGTTTTCAGTAGTGGAATACCTTTTTAAATGATTGAGAAAGAGATTAGAAAAGGTTCGGGATCAAACGGAATGACGGAATGAGAAAACGGAAACCGGGGACAGATCCTCACGCACGGTCCGTGCCCAGGGGCGCACGACCCGTGTGTGAAGCACTTCATTAATCCATTCCTATCAGAAAGGTACGCACGGTCCGTGCCCAGGGGCGCACGACCCGTGCGTCCCGTATTACACGCACGTTCAGGCATCAGAAGCAGGCGCACGATTCGTGCCCAGGGGCGCACGATCCGTGCGTCCTGCAACAGTCCCAGATTTCACAGTTTTTCTCATTTTCGCTCTCCGTTTTCGCCCAATTCGATTCCTAATGTCAATCACTCCTGAAACTCAGAAAATGTCCAGGCATTCTAGAACACATATACAAAATATTTCATTTCAACGATTTAATCAAAATTCTCATTAAACCGTAAAATAGCGTTTGGACTCAAAATCGTTTTTCGGTTCTAAGTCTTTCGAAAACAAAAAATGTGACCAAGAAATCCAATAACGAAAACAAGTTCAGAATAGCAAAATGCCATATCGTGTGTAGAACTCACTCGTTATACCGAAGTCCGAGAGTTGGGCCGAGAGACGAAATCGTCGAACCGAAAACAACGAACTATCCTCGCTAGAAACTGAATTCGAATGAGGACGGTGGCTTTCTTTCTCTCAAAACTGGAACAGCAACTTCATCTTAATGAGTGTTCCTCACAAATTTCCCCCAAATCCAAGTGTAAGGCTAGTACTTCACCTTCAACATCTAGAACATAACATGCAACCCATTAACACATAGCTCCACCATTTTCACCACTTGAAGCTTCATGGCCATCAATGGAGATGAGAGAAAGAGTTGGAATCAGGCTCTGAAATTTATACCATTGGAAAGCAAATCGAAAATGGAGTGGGAAAGTGGAAAGAGTACTTACATGCATCCACAAGGTTGGCTTCTCCCTTCTCCTCTTTCTCCTCCACTCGCGCCCTCTCTCCCTCTTTCTCAACTGTTTTTCTTTCTTTCCTTCAGCTGGAACAAGTGTCTAAGTGTGAGGGTGAGGGGGGTCCAGGTGTATATGGGCTGAGGGGGTTTTAAAAGACGGTGAAAAGACCGTTTTTCCCTTGGCCCATAAAATGATAGTTTAGGTGCTGAAATTCCTTTCGGTACAAAAACTTTCTCGATTAATCCGGTTCCGATTCGGAGTTTCTCAATTCTTTCGGCTCGTAATTAATTATAATCTTCGTAATTATATTTTAGTAACTAGGGGTGTGAAAAGACAGATTTGTCCTTCGGCCCCAATTCCTCATTTAACTATGAATAGGCCACCCTTTAATGGTGAATAGGTTTTCTTGATAATTTCCCGGCACTTTAATCCCCGAGACACGACCAATTATCCCCACAATTAATTAATCGGTCTTAGGTATCATAGTACGAGCCTTTTTTTAAAAAAATTAGGGGTGTTACACTTCATCAAAGAATGAAAGTATTTGGAATTCATATCTCCCTCTTTGATGCACTTGGCCATAGATTTTTGAGACAACATTGCTTCCTTCATCTGAATCTCACTCCAAAAATTTGCCGACACCTCTCTTCTATTTAAAATGACATCACCATCGCGTCTTTCGCTAAGGACTTGATCTAGCGAATTTAATTCACGCACCAAAGAGTCGATATTTAAATCTCTATACCCGAAAACCTCCTTGTTCCAAACCCTCAGCTTCCCTTTAAGAAACTTTAATTTCTCTTTGATGACATAAGCTTTATCACCCTTGATATTAAAACTCGCCCAGCTCCGGTGAACAAAAGAACAAAATCAGCATGCTCAAACCAAGCGTTAAACACACGAAAAGGCTTTGGGCCCCAATTTTTCACCGATCGGAGTAACCAAATGGGACAATGATTTGAAATATCCCGATTACCGATCCACTAGCCTGATATACCCCAAATATCAACCAACCCATCTGTAACAAGAAATCTATCTAATCTGCTCATAGATTCACCATTCCAACTAATCCAAGAAAATTTCTTGCCGGAGACCGGGACGTCAAGCAATTCCATCTCTGCTATATAGTTGTTAAAATCAGATGTCTCAATAGCTGATCTATCTCCACCTCTCCCCACCCTACGAGACACCATTCACCTGTAGCTAGATTCTGCTTGAGATTCAACAATTCCGACCAGACTCTTCTCTTAGCCGTAGAAGAACAAGGAGCATAAATATTAATAATATAAATAACAATATTATTAAAAATAACACTAACACCAACGAAACCTGTCCCAGAAAAATTAGAAGCAACCGTCCACACTCCATCTAACCACGTGCTCAGAATACCACCGGATAAACCACGAGACGGTTGAATAATCCACTTGAAAGATTGATTACCCCACAAAGTCCCCACCCCCTCTCCAAAATCATCCCCCTCTTAGTTTCTTGAGTGCAAATAAAATCAAACTTTCCGAAATTAACAGGAGACGCTAACTGACGACGCTTACCGCGGTCGCCCCACCCACAAATATTAAGAGTTAATAAATTCATGGAACCCAATTGAGTTGCACCCTCTTAGAAATTGCTGCCTCATCTCTTCTTTCGTCAGCTTCTATCATCTCAACATATCTAACATCCGGAAGTCTTCCTTCAACACCCAATCTTTTTGCTTCATCCCAAACCCTCTATGCAACAGATTTACCTTGTAAAATCCAATACTTATTATTACAATTTGCGATATCTGAGCTTGAGATAGACCCGTCACATAAAATAATTCCAGCAGGAAAAATGGATGATGAATTCACTCTTGCGTTGTTCGAAATAGCCATCACCGGAACACCAGAGCCAGATACGTCAGTTACCTCTGCCAGTTCACGGGTCGCTTTCTTCAGTTTACCGTGTTTCGGATTACGCTTCACACCCACTCTCAGCAGCTTGCGTTGTTTCTTGGGCCTATTCTGATTGGGCTGCACTTTGGTAATTGAAGGGAGTTCTATGGGTGAGACAATTGGGCTTCTATTTAAAAAATGGTTCTCCTTGTTAAAAGGTCCAGTAGAAGAATTATCCTCGGGTAGATTGGTAGCTGATAATTGCGTTTCCTCCACAATAGTTGGTGCTGATTTCATTAATTGATGTTGGGCCCCACAATTCAATACCGACTTTTCAAATTCACCAGAGTTCATGGAATTTTCATCTTCACCTGATATAACAGAATTGTGTATATTCTACCCATCATAATTATTATCAATTAACGGATAAAGCCTTCAATTCTGTAACAACTTTCTCGGATTCGTGCAACGCATTGACTGCCGCATTAAACTCACCCTCCGTAACACCTTTCTCGGATTCGCGCAACGTATTGACTACCGCAATGAACTCACCCTCCTCCAACTCATCTTCACCGGACGCGTCTCAGTCGTCGACGAACTGAGTTTCAAAAACTTCCTCCTCAGTACTCGAAGAATCTGTATCATCTGATGCCTTATTACCACCATTACTCCATTGTAGAGGTCCGCACCAATCCTCCACGACTTTTATTGTAAACGGGACCTTATTAATGTTCACCCTATTCACTGTCTCGGGAAAAAACAGTTAACATGTCCCGAGCCCAGCACTTCTCCGGAAGGTTTGAAAAGTAAAACGATGTGCAGTGCACGCCGCTTACCCTGCCAGTCCGTGACGCAATATCCACCGTGCGTCTTCCACCTTCCCTACTCTCCTGTTGTGCAAAAAGGTGTGCAAGTATACACAGTCTTTAACAAGTAATATAATGAAAGTAGAGATCGTACCCACAGAGTTTAAAATGGTAATAAAACTAGTGAGAAGTAGAAATAAAATAAAATATGATTGGTGTGTGTGAAACAGGATTTAAAGTAAGCAAGATAGAAATTGATTATAAATCAGTTAAGAGAAATAGTTAAAATGCCCTTTACTAAGTAATTTACTTTTAATAGCAATTATGATATATGTGATGCTAGGGCAATTGATTGCTGGGGAAATTATTGCTAACGGATTGCTTCTGCAACAGATTGCTCCTGCAATGGGTGCCGTAGCAAGTGATGCGTGCTTTTCAGCAACTAACTCAGGATTCCATTATAAGTCTTATGTCTAAGCTCTAAATAAGTTCACCCCTGTATATGAAGTTCCCACAGTATCACCCCATGGACTATACTATCCTATGTCTAGGTTTTAGTATGGTTTTAACATAGTTTTTTTTTATTAAAATGTCACACCCCGGTATTTCTAACATGTAGAGATACCGAAAGTGCACAGATGCAGAAATTCAGAGGACACAGTTCCTGTTTAAGTATTGGACATACAAACTTTTTCCGAAATAAATACATAGTCGGAAATAACATTACTTCGTAAAATAGAAGTACATCGGTTCCATACCGAACGGATTACAATATCCAAGTCGAAAACCAAACAGAAACATAAAGCGGTTCGTATAACTCATAACCAATACAAGTTTATACAACCAAAAGAACAACAAAAGAACCAAGGATGAATATGACTAAGTCTTCAGCACCTCCAATAGTATATCAACTACTCGTGCACAATAGTCTTCCTTTTTCCCTGCTTCTCTGAAAAACAACAAATATGGATAGGGTGAGATAACAATATCTCAGTGAGTCCTACCGTGCCCCCTCACTGACACCCGGTTCAATTTATTAAACCGTTAAAAATGTTTAATTAGCTACCACTAACTAAAATCGAAATGCCAAGCAAATCGTGTTCTCAGTTGTTTTAATAGCTTAGCTTAAACCGACTGCACAACTGCTAATCCCGGTAGCTATAGCTTAACATTGGCCGACTGCACAACTGCTAATCCCGGCAATGTTAACTTATAAGCAATAACTTAGCACAAGCCGACTGCAAAACTGCTAATCCCGGCAACCCGTGAGTTGACCACGCCAAAACACATTCAGGGCCTAGGTAAGGGGTCATGACTACCCTCCCTAGTATGCTACTTGTCAGGTCGTCACCCAACGCGATATATGTATGACAATACATAACGATTTCTCGAGAGTTAGATAATATATATCTTTCCGATCACCAAAGGATCATTCACATAGTTATGGGTTAAACAATATCCATATCGATCTATAATCCGTTTTGAGGAATTTATAAAATTAGACCTCCGGCATTATAATCATATTCAATTGACATATATAAACATATATATATATATTCAGTCAGTCCGTCAGTTGGTGTACCCACTCGTAGCCTAGGGTTTCGGTTTTTCAATTAAATATGCTTTCGAAGCTCTTTTCAAAAACGTGAGTTGAACAAGTTCAAAATACGGTTTTCAATAAGGCAATAGCTTTTTAAATGATTGAGAAAGAGATTAGAAAAGGTTCTGGATCGAACGGAGCGACGAAACGAGAAAATGGGAACTGGTACCAGAACCTCACGCACGACCCGTGCCCAGGGGCGCACGACCCGTGTGTGGTGCACTACATATAACCCTTCTATCAGAAAGAAACGCACGATCCATGCCCAGGGGCGCACGACCCGTGCGTCTCGTTTCTTTGCCAACAAGACCCATCAGATTGGGACGCACGATCCGTGCCCAGGGGCGCACGATCCGTGTGTCCTGTGTCTGTTACCATTTTCCCAGTTTTCCTCGTTTTCGCTCTCCGTTTTCGCCCAATTCGATTTCCAATTTCAATCACCTGAAACTCAGAAGATTTCCAAATATTCCAAATAGTATATAAATTATTTCGTTTCAGCGATTTAATCAAAATTCTCAATAAACCGTAAAAACACCGTTTTGACTCAAAATCGCTTTTCGGTTCTAAGTCTTTCGAAAACGGAATGATTGCCTTATTATTTGAAACAACACAGTTTTCAGAATACACGAAAATGTCCCTAATCCGTGAGTAGAAATCACCGTTACACCGAAGTCCGAGAGTTGGGTCGACAAGCGAATTCACCGAATCGAAAATACACGAACGATCCCCGCTAGAACTCGAACCGATTTCCAAAACGGCAATCTCCACCACTAGAGAAACTGAAATAGCAACTAGGGTGGCTGAAATCCTCCCAAATCGAAATGCAAGCTTGAGACTCCACTTTCCACAACTACAACATGACATGCACCACCATCAAGGTTCAAGACTCCATTATTTCTCTTGGAGCTTCAAAGGGGGGTTGAACATGGTAGAGTGAGATATAGGGAGAGTTAGCTTCCGGAAATGGTACCAATGAAGAGGAAATCGAAAATGGAGTGGATGTGTGGAGAGAACACTTACATGCAAGAGGCTTGGTAGAGGTGATGGTGGCTCCTTCCTCCTTTCTCCTCTTCGCCTCCCTCTCCTCTTTCTCTCCTCCCCTATTCTGTTTACCTTTTGTCTTATTTCCAGCTGGAGTAAAAATGTTTGAGTGTGAGGCTGGTCAGGTGGGTATATGGGCTGGGGGGATTTAAATGATGGAGAAAAGACCAAACTACCCCTAGCCCATGAAGTCATAGGTTAGGTGTCAAATTTTCTCTTCGGTACAAAACTTCTCGATTAATCCGGTTCCGATCCGAAATTCCTCAATTCTTTCGGTTCGAAATCAATTATAATCTTCATAATTATATTTTAATTACTAGGGGTGTGAAAAGACAGATTTGCCCTTCAGCTTCAATTCCTCATTTAAACTATGAATATGCCACCCTTTAATGGAGAATAGGTTTTCTTGATAATTTCTCGACATATAAATCCCCGAGACACGACCAATTATTCCCACAAATAATTAATCGGTCTTAGGTATCATAATACGAGTCTTTAAAAATTTAGGGATGTTACAATCTCCCCAACTTTTAAAAATTTTGTCCTCAAAATTGACGAAACGTACCTTACTGAAAAAGATATGGATACCGAGCGCGCATGTCTTCTTCCAGTTCCCAGGTGGCCTCTTCGGCTGAAAAGCCATCCCAGAGTACTTTGACAATCGGAATAGTCCTTGAACGCAGGGTCTTCATACCGCACTCTAAGATATGGCTAGGATAAGGTTGAAATGACAAGTCCGGTCGCAGGTCAATTGTATAAAGACTCAACGGTTGATGCAGATCGGGAACATACTTCCTCAACTGAGACACGTGGAACACATCATGGAGGTTCGATAGGGCCGGAGACAATGCGAGGCGATAAGCAACTGGCCCAATCCGCTCGATGATTTGGAAAGGTCCAACATATCGAGGACTGAGCTTCTTCGCTCGCAAAGCTCTCCCGGTGCCTGTGGTTGGGGAAACTTTCAAGAACACATGATCACCAACCTCAAATTCCAACGGTCTCCTTCGGTTGTCAGCATAGCTCTTTTGCCGACTCTGAGCAACCTTCATCCTTTCTCGAATTAACTTGATCTTCTCAGTAGTCTCGCGGACCATATCGGGTCCCAAAAACTTATCTTCACCAATCTCCCACCAACACAACGGAGTTCTACACTTCCTACCATAAAGTGCTTCAAACGGTGCCATCCCAATGCTGGAGTGGTAGCTGTTGTTGTAGGAGAATTATACTAATGGAAGATGGTCCTCCCATTTTCTCCCGCTATCGAGTACACAAGCCCGAAGCATGTCCTCAAGAGTCTGAATAGTCCTCTCCGTCTGACCATCAGTCTGAGGATGATAAGCAGTGCTAACCAGCACTCTAGTTCCCAAAGCTTCATTCAATGCTCTCCAGAATTTGGAAGTAAACTTGGGATCTCGGTCTGATACGATACTCGTTGGAACTCCATGCAGCCTGATAATGTTCTTCACATATTCATTTGCTAACTTGGAAACTTTATAAGTCGAGCGAACGGGAATAAAGTGAGCGGATTTAGTCAATCGGTCCACTATTACCCAAATAGAATCATTGCCTGCCTGTGACCTCGGCAAACCCATGACGGAATCCATTGAGATATCTTCCCATTTCCAAACTGGCACATCTAGCGGTTGTAACTGACCGCCCGGTCTTCGGTCTTCCGCCTTAACCTTCTGACAAGTTAAGCACCGAGAAACAAATTCTGCAACCTCGGCCTTTATCCCAGGCCACCAATACATTAACTTCAAGTCTCGGTACATCTTGGTGGATCCCGGATGCACAGAGTACTGACTCCTATGAGCTTCTTCCAATACTTGCCTTTTGATATCATCATCATCGGGAACACAAATCCTCCCATTAAAGCAAACCATGCCATCACCATCCTCGGTAAAATCTGGCGATCCTCTCTGAGACTGTAACTTCATATCAGCTCATTGAGCTACACGGATTTGCTCCCTTAGCGCACTGGCCATCCGTATATGCCGCAACACTATGCGGTCCCTCTTTCTTACCACCTTGAGCTTCAAGTCTCTGAATGACTCTAACAAAGCCATCTCGTGAACCATTATCCTTGACGTGTGGATAGACTTCCTGCTCATAGCATCTGCTACCACATTGGCTTTCCCAGGGTGAAATTTCAATTCGAAGTCGTAGTCCTTCAAAAATTCAGTCCACCTTCTCTGTCTGTTATTCAACTCTTTTTGGTCAAACAGATACTTCAAGCTCTTGTGATCACTAAAAACTTCGAAACGCGAACCGTAAAGGTAATGTCTCCAAATTTTCAGTGCAAACACAATAGCCGCCAACTCTAGGTCATGAGTTGGGTAGTTCCGTTCGTGAGTTTTCAATTGCCTAGATGCATAAGCCACAACGTGTTCATTCTGCATGAGAACACATCCTAAACCCTTCCCAGATGCATCACTATAAATCTGAAATCCCAATGACGGATCCGGAAGAATTAGGATTGGAGCAGAAGTTAACTTTTCTTTCAATCCAAGGAAACACTCTTCACAATCGGCATCCCAAGTAAACGGTTGACCTTTGCGAGTCAATCGAGTAAGCGGAAGTACCAATTGTGAAAAACCTTCAATGAATCTTCTATAGTAACCAGCTAAACCCAGAAAGCTTCTGATCTCAGTCACTGACGTCAGCCGTGTAACACCCCTTTTCTACCCGTTAATTTATTAGCGTAAAAATCAGAGTTTTCATAATTTAGTTACATCGCAAGGGATGTCACACTTACTTCGTTAAACATCACGCGCCAAATTACTCGCTTTTCAAAAACAGTCTTATAATACTTACAAAACGTCATTGTAAATTAAAAATACAATTTCACAGTGGAGCGTCCAACAATTATATACAGTCTTGAATAAACTAAAACAACGTTCTATTTTCCCCCAAGTGTTACATAATCAGAGCAGACGACCCGACTCAGCTAGTGAAGGTATCTAGACCTTCACTCGTGATCACCTGCACGTTACCGCATAGGGGTAACATTCAAACAGAAGGGTGAGTCCAATTCAATCCATATAATAAATCACATGATAAGCAATAAGTCAAGTCACAGCTCTAAAATATTCACATCACAATCATCAATTACATCACTACAATAACTCATCACTATGTCATGTAGGCATATGAAATGCAACCCACTCGCGGGCATATGCATGAGGTACCTTTTCACAACGTCGCTTAGCCATTATGGCCTCATCGTCACTTAGCCTTTTGGGCCTCAAAAACGTCACTGGGTTTATGCATATGGGGCATGAGACACTATGACATGCACCACTCACAAACACACAATCACGGTCAACTATGTGACCCGTCACTTACGAATTTGCCAAACAAGAGGCACAGCACATGTCAATTCACAATTCACACGCAACAACGTCACTTAGCCTTTTAGGCCTGAACATCACTTAGCCTTTTTGGGCCTCAAAACGTCACTGGGTTTTTCATCGTCACTTATTCACAAACATCATCAACTCAAACAATTCAACGTCACTTATTTTCATCGTCACTTATTCATAAACATCATCAACTCAAACAATAACCACTGAGGGCAAAAACGTCATTTACTAGTCACCAAGGGCATCATCGTCATTTACACATCAATATCAACAACTTTGGCCACTAAGGGCAAAACGGTCATTTAACTAGCCACTGAGGGCATCATCGTCATTTACACATCAATATCAACAACTTTGGCCACTAAGGGCAAAACGGTCATTTAACTAGCCACTGAGGGCATCATCGTCATTTACACATCAATATCAACAACTTTGGTCACTAAGGGCAAAACGGTCATTTAACTAGCCACTGAGGGCATCATCGTCATTTACACACCAATATCAACAACATTGGCCACTAAGGGCAAAAACGTCATTTAACTAGCCACTAAGGGCATCATCGTCAAAATCATCACTTTTGACACTAAAACGTTAACACCACTGGTTATACACAAAAGAGAATTTTTAAAGACACCAACACGAGTTTTCAATGTCACGGCAACGACCACAGGGGACAGCCACTTGGGCGCCCAGCAACCTTCTGAAATTATAAGTTTTTATTTTAAAAAGTGGGACACACAGATAGACAACTAAAAATGCTTCACAACGCTTTTTGAAACGTTCAAAACGGATGTCCGAGTCAAAAGATATAGCGAAAACAGTTTTCGAAAACATTTTGGGAACATCCTGTCAAACTGGCGCCATGGGCACCCAGCGCCCAGGCACCTGGCGCCCAGCGCCTAGCAAAAATGCAACACACGCACACACACACCCGGGCGCTCAGCGCCTGGCGCCCAGCGCCCAGCGCAACACAAACACGCGCACATACGGGCGCCCTGCGCCCAGCGCCTTAGCGCAACACCCAACACGCAACGCACACGGGCGCTCAGCGCCCAGCGCGGGCACCCACCGCCCACACGCACACACAGCAACACGCATCACTGGCGCGCAGCGCCCATGGGCGCCCAGCGCCTGCAACACTTTCAGCACACGAATTTCAGCACAATTACAACACATATTTCTTTTCTTCAAATTTTTACATGACTCATCACAACACCTATTTACCACAATTCATTAACACATATAGGATCATCAAATTGTCCCCCAAACATCAAAATCCAACAACATCCCAAGCACGCACATGGCGCCCTAGGCGCCTATAACACCAACCATGGATCTTTGAGCAACAAGTTCATCAAACACATACTAATCGAATTAACAACATGAAAATACACGTAAATCATACTCACGGATCATATCTAGGCCACCTCTACTTAAAACCTATCATAGGAATTATTATAAAAATTGATAGAACTCCCCTTACCTCGAATTCGAAGAGTAGAATCCCTAGAGATAGTCACGAACGGAACCCAGCAACAAGATCACGTCCCTCTCCTCTTTGGACCATGCGATCTTCTTCTCCTCTCCCTTCCCTTTCTACGGCGCCCTCACCCTCTCTATTCCTCCCTCTCAATTTCGCAAAATCATCCCCAAAAACCCTAGCCTCACATGACCTCACAACTTCGCATGTCTCAATGGATCATGGGCTTGGGCTTTTCACTTAAGCCCAGCTCATGCAAGTGGCGCCTCCTTTTCCTAATACCACCACCAAAATTAATATAATTTTAATTAATTAAATTATGCCCGATAATTAAATAAGTTCCTAAATACTTAATTAAATATTTAGGGTGTTACAACTCTCCCCCACTTAGAATATTTCATCCTCGAAATTTTTACCCGCCAAGGCTAACACTCCCCCACCAACGGCTAAGCTATCTAGACAACTAGTTCTATCTACCATGCTGATCACCACTTCTCTGATTACCGGCGGTAAGTGATTGGGCGGCCTTCCCTCCTACTTATTCAGCCAGGTAGCTTTGAGAAATAACAATCAGACACATCCTCTCCCTAAGGATCTCTGATAGGGATTTGAGCGTAATCTCGTTGGTACCACGTGATCACCCTCCAAGCTCTATTAAAGTTCCTCCTCAACACAACATGCTAAAACTCCGCTGCGCTACTCTGATAAACTAGCTCACATTCTATCTCACTCATCTACCCTTACGGATACGAAATACATCAATCATCACAGCATCACGACGAAACTCACAGGGTGCATAACAGTCGCACAACAAGCCTCATAATTTAGCCACACGACAACAACAACATCAACAAACAACTTTGCCACTCAGGCGATATCAACAACTAAAATTGCCACTCAGGCGACATTAACAACGACAAACCAACAGCAAAGCAACGTCATCAACAACAACACGCATGGGGCATAGTAGCGGCGTACTAATCAATAATGGCCATCGGCCCACAACAACAAATCAACAACAATATAACTTGGGCCATTCGGCGATACTCAAGACAACACCTAGACATCAACATTATTAACGAGGCAACCACAAGCAACAACAGAGCAACAATGCGGAGACAACTCCGGGACCAATAATCCCATAATTAATAACACATCATCAACTTCGGGCACCAAGGCACCGACACTGCAGCAACGACTTGGGGCACTAAGCCACCGACAACACAATAATAACTTGGGGCTCTAAGCCACCGACAACACTACAACAATTTAATTCGACCGACACGCCTAAAAAAATCAACGACACCAGAACCAGTCAATTTTGCCTTGAAATTAGAATATTCAGTTAGGCCTCTGAATAAGCTTTCCGAAACATTTTAGTTTACTCAAATCGGACTCCTGGTTCAAAAGATATTGTAAAAACATTTTTCCGTTACAATGACAGCATAAACTAAGCAACGCAGGAAATTCCAGCACTCACACATAAACTTCGACAATTTATTTACCCAATCAAACGACATCGGAATTTAGCAAACAACCCCTCTACGGAAAACTTATGGAGTCTAGTTTCTGGCTGTATTTTTAGAATTTCAAAACGATGAGTCCAATAGCACAGTTTTCGCAAAAAGGCAGTAGGTCCAGAAAATGGGGCAGCGACTGTGTCCAAAGTTGTGACTCTTCTAAAATGACCAAAACAAGCCCAAATGACCTGAAACTTCAGCCTACACAGTAAAACATTTTGTCTAGTTTTTTAAAGAAATTGGATTCATTCGAAAAGGAATTCATTTGAAAACACCACAATCAAAACACTGACTCTATGTCCAGACGGTCCCCAGAATTTTACCCTAACTTGCGAAGTCCATAACTGGAGCTATACTACTCCAAATGCGACCAAACCAAAGCCAAAATGACAAGCATTCAGTCTAATTTCTAAAATTGTAAGTTATATAATTTATCAACCAGTAAAACAGTCCCAATTTAGCCGAAAGTCAAACCTACTCAGAAAGTGCCTACACGGTGAGCTTAGCAACAAATTAAGCATCCAAGCGGCCACAAATTCAGCCATCAAACATAGTTTAAACTTCCTAATAATCATATATATATATCCAAACATCAATTTCCACACAATTCATTAATTGTCGGTTTTTACGGTTTTTCGACTAAAATTTCACTTACACGCATTTCGAGCCAAAACAACTACATCAATCATAACTTTCAGTCAGTACCTCACTAGTTTCACTAAATAACCCAAAAATACAGATTTATAAAATTTCTCCAAATAAACCACACAGTGTAAATCAGGAGGCAATAACCAAAAAGATTTTATCTAAGAATTCGAGCGCTCAATGTCAACTTCACGAAGCATGGGAATTAGAAAATAATTCTTGAGGACTCTAAACTCACAATCACTGCGTGTCAAAAATAATCAGGAACGACACCAAAGATAAACAACTAACGCAAAGATGTCATAATTCCTTAAAATACATACAGACAGTCTCATCATGGGAAATAATTATAAATCAAGGAACATCAAAACTCAACATTTTTAAGCATGGACGACATCACTTAGAGTGATCAAAACATTTTTGTGTGTCGGGTAACAGCTTGACGTAATTTACCAAAACAATTTTCACAATGCACTTAGGCTCCGCATCAAGACACACCACCCAAGAGTTCATACAAGACCTGGTATCGAAACAAATTTAACCCAGCCGAAACACATGTAAATAATAAACAACAAGGTAAGTTATTGAAAACCACACAAACTAAATCAGAATTCGTTCCACAAGAAAGTTAAGGAACAGCAACCAACAACAGGGACACAAAGTTCACACATGGAAATGCAATACAACACACAGTACCAGTAGGGGCATCTCCCCCACTAGTTCACTTACCATTAGCAACTCTTGGCTTACCTGCAACACAATTATTAGTCAGCACTTAAAAGACAACAGTTGGTCGTACACCGACACAACGACTCGACGACTTGGCCGGACGAACCAACCATTGCTCTGATACCACTAATGTAACACCCCTTTTCTACCCGTTAATTTATTAGCGTAAAAATCAGAGTTTTCATAATTTAGTTACATCGCAAGGGATGTCACACTTACTTCGTTAAACATCACGCGCCAAATTACTCGCTTTTCGAAAACAGTCTTATAATACTTACAAAACGTCATTGTAAATTAAAAATACAATTTCACAGCGGAACGTCCAACAATTATACACAGTTTTGAATAAACTAAAACAACGTTCTATTTTCCCCCAAGTGTTACATAATCAGAGCAGACGACCCGACTCAGCTAGTGAAGGTATCTAGTCCTTCACTCGTGATCACCTGCACGTTACCGCATAGGGGTAACATTCAAACAGAAGGGTGAGTCCAATTCAATCCATATAATAAATCACATGATAAGCAATAAGTCAAGTCACAGCTCTAAAATATTCACATCACAATCATCAATTACATCACTACAATAACTCATCACTATGTCATGTAGACATATGAAATGCAACCCACTCGCGGGCATATGCATGAGGTACCTTTTCACAACGTCGCTTAGCCATTATGGCCTCATCGTCACTTAGCCTTTTGGGCCTCAAAAACGTCACTGGGTTTATGCATATGGGGCATGAGACACTATGACATGCACCACTCACAAACACACAATCACGGTCAACTATGTGACCCGTCACTTACCAATTTGCCAAACAAGAGACACAGCACATGTCAATTCACAATTCACACGCAACAACGTCACTTAGCCTTTTAGGCCTGAACATCACTTAGCCTTTTTGGGCCTCAAAACGTCACTGGGTTTTTCATCGTCACTTATTCACAAACATCATCAACTCAAACAATTCAACGTCACTTATTTTCATCGTCACTTATTCATAAACATCATCAACTCAAACAATAGCCACTGAGGGCAAAAACGTCATTTACTAGTCACCAAGGGCATCATCGTCATTTACACATCAATATCAACAACTTTGGCCACTAAGGGCAAAACGGTCATTTAACTAGCCACTGAGGGCATCATCGTCATTTACACATCAATATCAACAACTTTGGTCACTAAGGGCAAAACGGTCATTTAACTAGCCACTGAGGGCATCATCGTCATTTACACACCAATATCAACAACATTGGCCACTAAGGGCAAAAACGTCATTTAACTAGCCACTAAGGGCATCATCGTCAAAATCATCACTTTTGACACTAAAACGTTAACACCACTGGTTATACACAAAAGAGAGTTTTTAAAGACACCAACACGAGTTTTCAATGTCACGGCAACAACCACAGGGGACAGCCACTTGGGCGCCCATCAACCTTATATTCCATAAATACACCAGGAGCATTGGTCACACCAAACGACATCACTGAATATTCATAATGCCCATAACTTGTACTGAATGCTGTCTTCTGAACATCCTCATCCTTCACTTTAATCTGATGATATCCGGACCTCAAATCAATTTTACTGAAAACACGGGCACCCACTAGCTGATCCATCAAATCGTCGATCCTCGGAAGCGGATACTTGTTCTTGATAGTTACCTTATTCAACTGACGATAGTCCACACATAAACTCATACTCCCGTCCTTCTTCTTTACCAACAATACCGGAGCTCCCCACGGTGATACACTCGGTCTCACAAACTTTTTCTCAAGCAATTCTTCGAGTTGCGTCTTCAACTCAGACAATTCCGACGCCGACATCCTGTACGGTGCCATAGACACAGGCCTCATACCAGGTACAAGATCAATCGAGAACTCAACTTCCCTCTCCGGCGGCACACCCGGAATTTCGTCAGGGAAAACCCCAGGAAACTCGCGTACCACTTGCAGTTCTTCAATAACAGCCTGACTCTCAGCAGACAACGATGCCATCAACGAAAATAGCTGAACTCCTTCTTTCCTCAACTTCTTCAACTGTTCAGCAGATACCAAAACAGAGTCTTCTTCCCCGAAACTAACCGACTTGCTACGACAGTTGATATGAACGTGGTTATTCTCTAACCAGTCCATGCCCAAGATTACATCCAGACCTCTCAACGGCAAGCAAACAAAATTCACAACAAAGTCCCTGCCGAAGATCGACACGGGGCACTGAGAACACACCTGGGAAGTAATCACCGACCCCTTCGCAGGAGTATCGACAACCATATCCCCACACATAGCAGATAAAACAAGACCCAATCTTTTACAACAATCAACAGATATAAAGCAATGGGTAGCACCAGTATCAATAAGAGATTTCAGAGAAGTACCGTTAATAAAACACGTACCTCTAATCAGACCATCCTTCTCATCAGGCTCCTCTCCTGCCAATGCGAACACTTTCCCACTAGACCTTTCCTTCTTCGGTTTTGTACATTTTGTACTGATATGCCCAGACTCACCACAGTTGAAGCACACCACATCCTTAACCTTACACTCGGCCGCCATATGACCCTTTTTACAACAACGATAGCAAACTCTCTCATCAGACCTGCATGTAGTACTCTTGTGGCCAGACTTGCCACACTTATAACAGACAATGCTAGCAGGAGCATCTCCCCCACTAGAATTCTTACTTCCAGCAGCCCTCTGTTAACTCTTACCCGCAGGAACCTCATACGGCTTGCTTCGACTCGGAAACTTACCCTTTTTCTCAGATGTAGCTTTGTAATGTGCAGTGCTGTCCTCTTCGAAGATCCTACAGCTATCAACAAGATCAGCGAACACACGGATCTTCTTGTAACCAATGGCCTTTTTGATATCAGGCCTCAACCCATTCTCGAACTTGATGCATTTTGAGAACTCAGCTGTAGCCTCACTGTAGTGTGGATAGAATTTTGCCAATTCCACAAACTTCGCCGCATATGCAGTCACAGACATACCACCCTGCTTCAGTTCCAGGAACTCTATCTCTTTCTTTCCTCGGACATCTTCAGGAAAATATTTTCTCAGAAATTCTCTGCTGAATACCTCCCAAGTAATCTCTTCCTGCACAGCCTCCAACCTCTACCTAGTAGCCAACCACCAGTCATCGGCCTCCTCGGCTAACATGTGGGTACCAAAACGGACCTTCTGCTCAACAGTGCAGTCCATCACCCTGAAAATCCGCTCGATCTCTTTCAACCAAGCCATAGCACCATCTGGATCATATTTGCCCTTAAAGGTGGGCGGATTCTCTCTCTGGAAAGTAGTCAGACTCCGAAAACCAGCGTTCTCTCCAGCATTATGCTGATTCTGCACAGCCTGAGCCATAGCTTGCAATGCAACAGCAAGAGCAGCGTCGTTTCTCCCAGCCATTTCAAATTATCACTGCAGCACAAACCAAGAATTTAGTACTAATCTATTGTCATAAGACACTATGACAGGACAACATTGGCCGGACAGACCGAAATGCTCTGATACCACTAATGTAACACCCCTTTTCTACCCGTTAATTTAATTGGAAAATCAGAGTTTTCAAAAAAAATTATTTCGCACGAGGAATGTTACACATACTTCAATAAAACAACGCTTCTCAATAAAACAGCTCAAACACAACAATCATGTATCACGTAGCACGTCACTAAAAGGAGAGCCTCAAAATCACGGTTATCATCGCAAATAAAACATAACGACAAAGAAACCAACTACGCAGCGGAATAACAAAATAAAACAGAGTCGTCAACAAAGACATAACAACCGAAATCATTCATAAACATCAAGTTCGTTCCCCCCCTGAGTGCTACGTATCTGAGCGTGACGACTCGACTCGAAGTAGTGAAGGTACCTAGTCCTTCACTCGTGATCACCTGCACGTTACCGCATAGGGGTAACATTCAAACAGAAGGGTGAGTCCAATTCAATCCATATAATAAATCACATGATAAGAAATAAGTCAAGTCACATCTCTAAAGTAATCACATCACAATCATCAATTACATCACTACAATAACTCATCACTATGTCATGTAGGCATATGAAATGCAACCCACTCGCGGGCATATGCATGAGGTACCTTTTCACAAACGTTGCTTAGCCTTTATGGCCTCATCGTCACTTAGCCTTTTGGGCCTCAAACGTCACTGGGTTTATGCATATGGGAGGCATGAGACACTATGACATGCACCACGCACAAAACACACAATCACGGTCAACTAGGTGACCCGTCACTTACCAATTTGCCAAATGAGAGGCACAACACCTTTCAATTCACAATTACACACAACAACGTCACTTAGCCTTTTGGGCCTTGTCATCACTTAGCCTTTTGGGCCTCAACGTCACTTATTTTCATCGTCACTTATTCATAAACATCATCAACTCAAACAATAGCCACTGAGGGCAAAAACGTCATTTACTCTCCACCAAGGGCATCATCGTCATTTACACGTCATTATCAACAACATTGGCCACTAAGGGCAAAAAGGTCATTTAACTAGCCACTAAGAGCATCATCGTCATTTACACATCAATATCAACAACATTGGCCACTAAGGGCAAAAAGGTCATTTAACTAGCCACTCAGGGCATCATCGTCAAAATCATCACTTTTGACACTAAAACGTTAAAACCACTGGTTATACACAAAAGGGGATTTTTAAAGACACCAAAACGATTTTTCAATGTCACAGCAACGACCACCGGGAACAGCCACTTGGGGCGCCCCAGCAACCTTCAAAAATAATAAGTTTTTATTTTTAAAAATGGGACACACAGATAGGAAACTGAAAAAGCTTCCCAACACTTTTTGAAATGTTTAAAACGGATGTCCGAGTCAAAAGATATAGCGAAAACAGTTTTCATAAAAATTTGGGAACATCCTGAAAAATGGCGCCCTTGGCGCCCAGCGCCTGGCACCTGGTGCCCAGCAACACAACTCACACGCAACACTGGCGCCCTTGGCGCCCAGCGCCCAGCACAATGCGACGCACACACAACCCTGCACGCACTGGCGCCCAGCGCCCAGCGCAACACACACGCACACACACTGGCGCCCAGAACAACACACGCAACACTGCAACACGGCGCACAGCGCCCATGGGCGCCCAGCGCCTACACACTTCCAGCAACACAAATTCAGCACAATTTCAGCATAAATATTTTTTTCTTCAAATTTTCACATGACCAATCACAACACCAATTTACAACAATTCATGAGCACATATAAAATCATCAAAATCATCCATCAAACATCAAAATTCAGCAACATCACAAGCACACACATGGCGCCCTAGGCGCCCATAACACCAACAACGGATCTTTGAGCAACAAATTCGTCAAACAACTTGCCAACGAAACAACAACATGAAATCACACATAAATCATACTCAGGGATTAGATCTAGGCCATCACTACTTAAAACCTATCATAGGACCTATTATATAAATTGATAGGACATCCCCTTACCTTGAATTTGAAGAATAGAAACCCTAGAGACAGTCACGAACGGAATCACGGCAACAAAACCACGCCCGTTTCTCCTCCTTGAGCTCGCGGCCTTCTCTTCTATTCCTTTCTCTCTACGGCGCCTCTCCCCTTTCTTTTCCTCTCAATTCGCAAAAAGATTCCCCAAAACCCTAACCTCACTAGACCTTGTGTATTCGCATAACACTTGGATCATGGGCTTGGGCTTTTCACTTAAGCCCAAGTCTAGCTAATTGGCGTCTCCATCTCCTAATACCACCGACATAATTTTTAATATAATTTCCAATAATTAAATTATATCCAATTAATTAAATCAAATTCCTAAATACTTAATTAAATAATTTAATTAAATATTTAGGGTGTTACAGTGGTTCTGTTCGTGACTGTCTCTAGGGCTTCGGTTCTTCAAATTCGAGGTAAGGGGAGTTCTATCAATTTTTATAATAATTCGTATGATAGGTTTTAGGTAGTGATAGCTTAGATCTCTCCATGATCAAGAATTTGTGTGTAATTTCATGTTTGATTAGTGATATATATGTGATCTTCATGATTTGTGGCTGAAAATCCATTTTTGGTTGTGGCATGGGCGCCTAGGGCGCCATATGTTTGATTCTGTGTTGCTGGAATTGTTGCTGAATTTTTGTTGCTGCAAGTGTGTTGCTCGTGTGTGCGTAAATGGGGTTTTGGGCGCAATTTCAAATTCGGGGCATATTTTACCGTGCCATATTTAGTATTTGCGTGACCAAATTCCATAAAGGCTAAGCGACGATGATGAAAGGTACCTCATGCATATGCCCGCGAGTGGGTTGCATTTCATATAGTCACATGACATTGTGTTGAGTTGTTGTAATGACGTAATTGATGAATTGTGATGTGATTACTCTAGTGCTGTGACTTGATCTATTGCTTATCATGTGATTTATTATATGGATTGAATTGGACTCACCCTTCTGTTTGAATGTTACCCCTATGCGGTAACGTGCAGGTGATCACGAGTGAAGACCTAGGTATCTTCGCTAATTTTGAGTCGGGTCGTCATGCTCTGATACGTAGCACTCAGGGGGGAAACGAACTCGATGTTTTATGACTATTTTGGTTGTTATATGTTATTTGATGTTTTCTCTTATTTATATTTTCCGCTGCGTAGTTGGTTTTATTGATGTCACGGTTGTGGTGACAATGAATGATGTTTGAGTTTTTCCCCATTGGGGCGTGCTACGTATTGCACAATTATTTGATGTTGAACTATTTATTTGAAGTACGACGTTTTGATTTGAGTATGTGTAACATTCCTTGCGATGAAAAGAAAATTTGAAACTCTGATTCTTCCAATTAAATTAACGGGTAGAAAAGGGGTGTTACAATAGTGGTATCAGAGCAGTTCGGTCTGTCCGGCCAATGTTGTCCTGTCATAGTGTCTTATGACAATAGATTAGTTCTGAGTTTTTGGTTTGTGCTGCAGTGATAATTTGAAATGGCTGGGAGAAACGATGCTGCTCTTGCTGCTGCGCTGCAAGCTATGGCTCAGGCTGTGCAGAATCAGCCGAATGTTGGGGAGAACGCTGGTTTTCAGAGTCTGACTACTTTCCAGAGAGAGAATCCGCCCACATTTAAAGGCAAATATGATCCAGATGGTGCTATGGCTTGGTTGAAGGAGATTGACAGGATTTTCAGGGTGATGGACTGCACTGTTGAGCAGAAGGTCCGTTTTGGTACTCACATGTTGGCTGAGGAGGCCGACGACTGGTGGTTGGCTACTAGGCAGAGGTTGGAGGCTGTGCAAGAAGAGATTACCTGGGAGGTATTTAGCAGAGAATTTCTGAGAAAATATTTTCCTGAAGATGTCCGAGGAAAGAAAGAGATAGAGTTCCTGGAACTGAAGCAGGGTGGTATGTCTGTGACTGCATATGCGGCGAAATTTGTGGAATTGGAAAAATTCTATCCGCACTATAGTGAGGCTACAGCTGAGTTTTCGAAATGCATCAAGTTCGAGAATGGTTTGAGGCCTGATATCAAAAAGGCCATTGGTTACCAGAAGATTCGTGTGTTCGCTGATCTGGTTGATAGTTGTAGAATCTTTGAGGAGGACAGTACTGCACATTACAAAGCTGTGTCTGAGAAAAAGGGTAAGTTTCCGAGTCGAAGCAAGCCGTATGAGGTTCCTGCGGGTAAGAATTATCAGAGGGCTGCTGGAGGTAAGAATTCTAGTGGGGGAGATGCTCCTGCTAGTATTGTCTGTTATAAGTGTGGCAAACCTGGCCACAAGAGTACTACATGCAGGTCTGATGAGAGAGTTTGCTACCGTTGTGGTAAAAAGGGTCATATGGCGACCGAGTGTAAGGTCAAGGATGTGGTGTGTTTCAACTGTGGTGAGTCTGGGCATATCAGTCCAAAATGTACAAAGCCGAAGAAAGAAAGGTCTAGTGGGAAAGTATTCGCATTGGCAGGAGAGGAGCCTGATGAGAAGGATGGTCTGATTAGAGGTACGTGTTTTATTAATGGTACTTCTCTGAAATCTCTTATTGATACTGGTGCTACCTATTGCTTTATATCTGTTGATTGTTGTAAAAGATTGGGTCTTGTTTTATCTGCTATGTATGGGGATATGGTGGTCGATACTCCTGCGAAGGGGTCGGTGATTACGTCCCAGGTGTGTTCTCAGTGTCCCGTGTCGATCTTCGGCAGGGACTTTATTGTGAATTTTGTTTGCTTACCGTTGAGAGGTCTGGATGTAATCTTGGGCATGGACTGGTTAGAGAATAACCACGTCCATATCAACTGTCATAGCAAGTCGGTTAGTTTCGGGGAAGAAGATTCTGTTTTGGTATCCGCTAGTCAGTTGAAGAAGTTGAGGAAAGAAGGATTTTAGCTATTTTCGTTGATGGCATCGTTGTCTGCTAAGAGTTAGGCTGTTATTGAGGAACTGCAAGTGGTACGCGAGTTTCCTGAGGTTTTTCCTGACGAAATTCCGGGTGTGCCGCCGGAGAGGGAAGTTGAGTTTTCGATTGATGTTGTACCTGGTACGAGGCCTGTGTCTATGGCATCGTACAGGATGTCGGCGTCTGAATTGTCTGAGTTGAAAATGCAACTCGAATAATTGCTTGAGAAAAAGTTTGTGAGACCGAGTGTATCACCGTGGGGAGCTCCGGTATTGTTGGTAAAGAAGAAGGATGGGAGTATGAGGTTATGTGTGGACTATCGTCAGTTGAATAAGGTAACTATCAAGAACAAGTATCCGCTTCCGAGGATCGACGATTTGATGGATCAGTTAGTGGGTGCCCGTGTTTTTAGCAAAATTGATTTGAGGTCCGGATATCATCAGATTAAAGTGAAGGATGAAGATGTTCAGAAGACAGCGTTCAGGACAAGGTATGGGCATTATGAATATTCAGTGATGCCGTTCGGTGTGACCAATGCACCTGGTGTATTTATGGAATATATGAATCGTATTTTCCATAGTTACCTAGATCGGTTTGTGGTGATCTTCATAGATGACATTCTAGTTTATTCTAAGTCGGAGGAAGAGCATGCTGAGCACCTGAAGTCAGTATTGGAAGTTCTGATAGAGAAAAAGCTGTATGCTAAGTTATCAAAGTGTGAGTTCTGGCTGAAAGAGGTGAGTTTCCTTGGGCACGTGATTTCTGGTAATGGTATTGCGGTTGATCCGGCAAAAGTGGAAGCAGTGTTGGAGTGGGAGGCTCCGAAGTCCGCAACAGATATCAGAAGCTTTTTGGGTTTGGCTGGGTACTACAGGAGGTTCATCGAGGGTTTTTCCAAGTTGGCCCTTCCGTTGACTCAGTTGACATGTAAGGGTAAAGTTTTCGTTTGGGATGCTCGGTGTGAGGAAAGTTTTATGGAACTGAAAAAGTGACTGACAACGTCGCCTGTTTTGACGTTGCCTAATCCGGAGGAGCCGTTTGTTGTATATTGTGACGCTTCGAAGATGGGTCTTGGTGGTGTGCTGATGCAAGATGGGAAAGTCGTTGCGTATGCGTCGAGGCAGTTGCGGGTTCATGAGAAAAATTACCCTACGCATGATTTGGAATTGGCTGCTGTGGTATTTGTGCTTAAGATTTGGAGGCACTATCTTTATGGTTCGAGGTTTGAGGTGTTCAGTGATCATAAGAGTCTGAAATATCTGTTCGACCAGAAGGAGTTGAATATGAGACAGCGTCGGTGGTTGGAGCTCTTGAAGGATTATGACTTCGGTTTGAATTATCATCCCGGCAAAGCTAATGTCGTGGCTGATGCATTAAGCCGGAAGTCTTTGCATATGTCGGCAATGATGGTGAAGGAATTAGAGTTGATTGAGGAATTCCGAGATTTGAGTTTGGTTTGTAAAATGACACCTCGCAGTGTCAAGCTGGGAATGCTAAAGATCGATAATGACTTTCTGGGCAGCATCGGAGAGGCTCAGAAGTCAGATGTCAAATTGGTAGATTTAATTAATGGGGTTGGCCAATCTGAAGATGAAGATTTCAAATTGGATTCTTGTGGTGTGTTGAGGTTCCGGGGTAGGATCTGTGTTTCGGATGATGCAGAGATGAGAAAGGCAATTTTGGAGGAGGGTCACCGTAGCAAGTTGAGTATCCATCCTGGAGCGACGAAAATGTATCAAGATCTGAAAAAGATGTTTTGGTGGTATGGTATGAAGAGAGATGTGGCACAGTTTGTGTATGCCTGTTTGACCTGTCAGAAGTCGAAGGTTGAGCATCAGAAGCCGGCAGGGTTGATGCAACCGTTGGAAGTTCCAGAGTGGAAGTGGGATAGCATTGCGATGGACTTTGTGACGGGATTGCCGAATACAGTTAGGGGTCATGACGCTATTTGGGTGATCATTGATAGGTTAACGAAGTCTGCTCACTTTGTTCCTATCAATATCACTTATCCGGTGTCGAGGCTGGCAGAGGTCTATGTCAAAGAAATTGTGAAGTTGCACGGTGTTCCGAAGAGTATTGTGTCCGATAGGGATCCGAGGTTCACTTCTGAGTTTTGGACGGGTTTGCAGAAGGAATTGGGTTCAAAGTTGAAAATCAGTTCGGCATATCATCCCCAGACAGATGGTCAGTCAGAGAGAACAATCCAGTCGTTAGAAGATTTCTTGAGGGCTTGTGTCTTGGAACAAGGTGGTTCGTGGGATTCCTACCTTGCGTTGATTGAATTTACCTATAACAACAGTTATCATTCCAGTATCGGGATGGCACCGTTTGAAGCATTGTATGGTCGAAAGTGTAGAACGCCGTTGTGTTGGTATGAGTCGGGGGAGAGTGTAGTGTTGGGACCGGAGATTGTCCGGGAGACTACAGAGAGAATCAAGATGATCCGTGAAAAGACGAAGGCTTCGCAGAGTCGTCAAAAGAGTTATCATGACAAGCGGAGGAAAGATTTAGAGTTTCTGGAGGGTGAGCATGTGTTCTTGAGGGTTTCTCCTATTACCGGTGTTGGTCGAGCGTTGAAGTCGAAGAAGCTCACTCCTCGCTTTGTTGGTCCTTATCAGATTTCTGAGAGAATCGGAAATGTGGCTTATAGGGTGGCTTTACCGCCAAATCTTTCGAATTTGCACGACGTGTTTCATGTGTCGCAACTTCGGAAGTATGTTTCGGATCCATCTCATGTGATCCATATGGATGATGTAGAGGTGCGGGATAATCTCACTGTGGAGACGATGCCCGTACGGATTGAGGATCGTGAAGTGAAAGTGCTTAGAGGCAAAGAGATTGCATTAGTGAAAGTGGTTTGGCTAGGAGCTACCAGTGAGAGTATGACTTGGGAGCTAGAGAGCAAGATGCGAGAGTCCTACCCAGAGTTGTTTGAACAGGTAAATTTCGAGGACGAAATATTCTAAGTGGGGGAGAGTTGTAACACCCTAAATATTTAATTAATTTATTTAATTAAGTATTTAGGAATTTATTTAATTTATTGGGTATAATTTAATTAATTAAAATTATATTGATTTTATGTTGGTGGTATTAGGAAAAGGAGGCGCCACTTGAATGAACTTGGGCTTAACTGAAAAGCCCAAGCCCATGATCCAATGAGATATGCGAAGTTGTTAGGTCATGTGAGACTAGGGTTTTTGGTTGTCATTTTGCGAAATTGAGAGAGAAGAATAGAGAGGGTGAGAGCGCCGTAGAAGGGAAGGAAGAGGAGAAGAAGATCGCGAGGTCCAAGGAGAAGAGGGACGTGATTTGTTGCCGTGGTTCTGTTCGTGACTGTCTCTAGGGCTTCCGTTCTTCAAATTCGAGGTAAGGGGAGTTCTATCCATTTTTATAATAATTCGTATGATAGGTTTTAGGTAGTGATAGCTTAGATCTCTCCATGATCATGAATTTGTGTGTAATTTCATGTTTGATTAGTGATATATATGTGATCTTCATGATTTGTGGCTGAAAATCCATTTTTGGTTGTGGCATGGGCGCCTAGGGCGCCATATGTTTGATTCTGTGTTGCTGGAATTGTTGCTGAATTTCTGTTGCTGCAAGTGTGTTGCTCGTGTGTGCGTAAATGGGGTTTTGGGCGCAATTTCAAATTCTGGGCATATTTTACCGTGCCATATTTTGTATTTGCGTGAACAAATTCAATTTTAAGCATTTTGGCTCGAGTGGTTTTATCTTTGCACGTGTAATTCTGAAGTTGTCTCACTGGGTGTTGCTTGTGTGCGTATATGGGGTGTGTTGGGTGCAATTTCAAATTCTGGGCATATTTTACCGTGCCATATTTTGTATTTGCGTGACCAAATTCAATTTTAAGCATTTTGGCTCGAGTGGTTTTATCTCTGCACGTGTAATTCTGAAGTTGTCTCACTGGGTGTTGCTTGTGTGCGTATATGGGGTCTGTTGGGTGCAATTTCAAATTCTGAGCATATTTTACCGTGCCATATTTTGTATTTGCGTGACCAAATTCAATTTTAAGCATTTTGGCTCGAGTGGTTTTATCTCTGCACCTGTAATTCTGAAGTTGTCTCACTGGGTGTTGCTTGTGTGCGTATATGGGGTGTGTTGGGTGCAATTTCAAATTCTGGGCATATTTTACCGTGCCATCTTTTGTATTTTCCTGCCCAAATTCAATTTTAAGCATTTTGGCTCGAGTGGTTTTATCTTTGCACGTGTAATTCTGAAGTTGTCTCACTGGGTGTTGCTTGCGTGCGTATATGGGGTGTGTTGGGTGCAATTTCAAATTCCGGGCATATTTTACCGTGCCATCTTTCGTATTTGCCTGCCCAAATTCAATTTTAAGCATTTTGGCTCGAGTGGTTTTATTTTTGCACGTGTCATTTTGGAGTTGTCTCGGTGCGTGTTGCCTGTGTTGCCTGCGATGTCTAAGTTTCTGTCTCAGGCGCCCAGTGCCTGGGCGCCATTTTCGGGATGTTCCCAAACTTTTATGAAAACTGTTTTCGCTATATCTTTTGACTCGGACATCCGTTTTAAACGTTTCAAAAATTGTTGGGAAGCTTTTCCAGTTGTCTACCTGTGTGTCTTATTTTTAAAATAAAAACTTATTATTTTCTGGTGGCTTCTATAATGACGATGATGCCCTTCGTGGCTAGTTAAATGACGTTTTGCCCTTAGTGGCTAATATTATTGATGATGATGTGTAAATGACGATGATGCCCTTAGTGGCTAGTTAAAGGACGTTTTTGGCCTTAGTGGCCAATATTATTGATGATGATGCGTAAATGACTGTTTTGCCCTTAGTGGCTATTGCTTGTTTGGTGACGTTTATGGATAAGTGACGATGAGGCCCAAAAGGCTAAGCGACGATGATAATAAGCGACGATGAAATATAGCGACGTTGTTGTGTGTAATTATGAATTGACAGGTGCTGTGCCTCTTATTTGGCAAATTGGTAAGTGACGGGTCACATAGTTGACTGTGATTGTGTGTGTTTGTGTGTGATGCATGTCATAGTGTCTCATGTATCCCATGTGCATGAACCCAGCGACGATGAGGCCATAAAGGCTAAGCGACGATGAGGCCATAAAGGCTAAGCGACGATGATGAAAGGTACCTCATGCATATGCCCGCGAGTGGGTTGCATTTCATATAGTCACATGACATTGTGATGAGTTGTTGTAATGACGTAATTGATGAATTGTGATGTGATTACTCTAGTGCTGTGACTTGATCTATTGCTTATCATGTGATTTATTATATGGATTGAATTGGACTCACCCTTCTGTTTGAATGTTACCCCTATGCGGTAACGTGCAGGTGATCACGAGTGAAGACCTAGGTATCTTCGCTAATTTTGAGTCGGGTCATCATGCTCTGATACGTAGCACTCAGGGGGGAAACGAACTCGATGTTTTATGACTATTTTGGTTGTTATATGTTATTTGATGTTTTCTCTTACTTATATTTTCCGTTGCGTAGTTGGTTTTATTGATGTCACGGTTGTGGTGACAATGAATGATGTTTGAGTTTTTCCCCATTGGGGCGTGCTATGTATTACACAATTATTTGATGTTGAACTATTTATTTGAAGTACGACGTTTTGATTTGAGTATGTGTAACATTCCTTGCGATGAAAAGAAATTTTGAAACTCTGATTTTTCCAATTAAATTAACGGGTAGAAAAGGGGTGTTACAACTGTGGTCGCCAATGTTCTGTACCGAGCAGCTTTTTGGTCGGCTGCTGTTGGTAGGTCTCTTGCTGTCCTGTTAGGAGGTCAATGAGCGGTCGGGGGGGTACCTGCAAGCCACTCCGACGCTCAAGTCAGTATATAGAATATAAGAGTGAAGGTACTAAGGATTAGAGATTCAACCTTTGTAAGGGCAAAGTTTGCCTGTATTTATAGGAAATCGTGCCCTCTTGTGGTTCGTCGGATGGGAAGAGTCGATCTTGACCGTCCAAGGATGTTGGGCTCGCATGAGGTGAATATGGGCTGAATTGGTTGGGCTGACCCATGTGACTTGCTAAGCGCACCTCCTGGTTTTGCTAATGGGACCCTCTAGTTGACTCCAGAACAACAAGGTAGGGAGATAACCGAGCAACCAAAAGGAAGCAACAAGACCACTTCAATTTGATGTTTCGTCGGGTAGCGAAACAACAACTTGCCTAGCAACACAACATTGAAGAGACGAAAAGTTTCTGCTCAATATCGCGTCCAGACCAACTTTCATCACCTCACTGTCAAGGAAAGAATCTGTCCATCACATCGCGACAGAGTCGCATCACCTCGCGATGGACGGCAGTTTTCAGCATTTAAGCCCAAAAATCATAAAATTTGGGCACTTTTGGTCTTGGCTGCGAAAAGAGGGTTTGGGAGCTGCTAAAAAGGGGAAGAATTGGAGCTTCTCTAAACTTGGGAACAAGGAATTGAAGGATCCAATGCACTCATCTTTGTGTAACTTCTCTTTTACCTTGTTTTTCAATACTTTGAACATTAGTAGCCAATTCTCTTAGGGGTAGGAAGAGATGAATCTCTTCAAAACTATCATATGATCCATTGTTATGATCAATACAATCTAGTTATCCTTTTAAATTTTCCTTTACCTTCGTTCTTATTGCTTTACAATACTTATTGTTGTTGTAATGAATTAGGGTTTATTGTCACCATTGGGAGATGTGTGATGATGACATTACTAACATGAAGTCTGTTAATTCTCTTCGTTTAATGCTTTGTTTAGTGGCGATACACTTAAGAAATTGGAGTTTCCCATTAGATAAAAGTGGTTTTGAGGCAAGGGATTGTCCTTAATCTGTAATAGTTGAATTGAATCTTTTATTTGGATAATTAAATTGGAACTGATCCATGGTATAGTGCATGATAGCGTAGGTGAGAGGATTCGATTCCTAACCACTTTTACTCTCGAATCTTATTCTCACCTTTAATCTTTCTCGGTTACTATCTATCACTCCTTATTTTGAACATTTTTGTAATTAATCAATTAAGTTGATAAATAACCGCAATCCCTGAGTTCGACACTCAATGTCACCGTTGAATTATTACTTGCAATGATTCGGTACACTTGCCAAAATCTTAACAGTTGACCTCTCCCAACAAATGCTTTTCTATACGCACTAGCCAGGGATCGAATCCATAACCAAATGGTTAAGGGACTCAAGTATCTACCACTTGTGTCACATTATGTATGTACCAGTTTTATTTTTTTAGTTCACAATGGAGTTCCTGGTTATGTAACTGCAAGCATTTGAATTTAAATTTTTTGGTTTAATACTCATAATGTATCATTAATTGCGTCTGGTTTGGTTTAATACTCATAGTGTAATACCTATGTACAGCTGTCAATGACGTGGAATGTGAGATGTCTAGGTTGACGAATAATGGGTTGACATATGTAAGTTTCCTATTTAATATTATTCTCACTTGTATAATTAATAGATTAGATGGATTAATGTCAACAAAAAAAAATTAAAATTGGATAATTATGAGCCAAAATCGGTTTTGAATACAAAAAACACATAAAGCTGGTTTTAAAAGATATAAAACAAGTTTGAAAAGCTAAGACTTCATGTCCAAAAAAGTCGATTAAAAATCCAAAATTGGTTTTACAATTAGTTTTTTCACCGATTTTGCAAAAATAAAACCGATTGCGTAGGTTGGTTTCAAAATCCGGTTATCATAAATGATTTTGGTGTGGTTTTGAATTGGTTATGGATATAACTCAATTTTTTTTGCAATTGAGTTTTCTTTCTAAAGTTTTGTGGGCTTGTAATGCATTGTTAAAGCACAAGATTTTAATTCTGAAGGCCAAGTCACACATTATTATTAGGCCATCACTTTTCCCACATCCCCTCCTACTCACTCCACACCCCCTAACTCCTTTAATCCCCAAAATACCCTCACTAAAAAACACTATTTCTCCCTCTCCCTCCCTCACACCCCAACCTAGAGTACTCCGCCTCCCTCTCCCTCCTCTCCCTCTCAATCATTGATTTCGATTTCCCAACGTCAATCGCACCCAGGTACTCCCTCCCTCACTTTCCTCTGTTAATTTTCATTGTTTTATGTTTCTGTTTCTGCGTTTTCTGGATTCTGAGTTGTCTGCGACAGATTCGGTTGGCCTCAACCGAATTGTTTTGGGGACGAAGCAAAACGGACCCATTCGGTTGAGGTCAACCGAATACATTCGGTTGAGGTCAACCGAATCATACTGATACTGATTGTGTTTGATATGTTCGGTTGCAGGTATGATCCAATTCGTTACCCTCATTGAACGAAATGCTAAGAGGATTTCCATTCCAAATGAGAATTGGAGACTAGAGTTGCCTTTTTCCTTTTATTTTTTCTTGGAAGTTGGCCCTTGTATTCGTGGTTTCAACAACATGCGCTATGGCAACAGCCTTACTTATACGCATGCCATCTGCCAAGCATATGGGGGTGTTGAGAGTGTGGAAGCCTCGTTAGCATACTATCAGACCGGGAGCTTCAAGGTCGCCAGGATTATGCCCGCGGTTGCCTCTGATGAGAGTGGGAGTGACAGTGATACTGTGAGTAATGCTGGATCCGGCTCTGTTGTTACCCAGTTGTAATTTTTTTACTGCCATTTTGTTTATCAATAATTGTAATTGAACGTCACTGATTTATTAATGAATAAGTATTGGGTTGATTATTTTTTGGTTTACAGTACCGTTTAAATTAAACAATTTTATTATTAAAAAGTGTCACCGTACATAAAACTCGAAATACACGAAAATGATAAAATGACAGAAACTGCTGAGCTGGTGGAGTTAAACGACTAAGGATCTCAGCGACGGTCCGTGTGGTTTCCACGTACAAATGCAGATAACCCTTCCATTTAAACAGGACATAAATGGACATCATTGCTTGGACGTCATCGTCGTTCTTGACATCCATTGTAGACCAGTGTACACGTCCATCAGAACAATCGGGTTTCCGATAAACTATACAAGTTATCTCTCGCTCGTCGCCCTCCATTTGCACCTTACGCAGTAGTTTATCTGTTAGGGCAGTGAATGTTATGTTGTGTTTAAGCCTACACTGCATTGTGTCTCACCCCTCGAAACAGACACCATCAACTTTGTTGGTGATGATGCCCTGATGATGAATGATTGTGAGGGAAGCATCCTGAGTATTGTGTTAGGGGCATTTTTTTTTTGTTTATACGATTTGGTTGAGAAGAAGAAGCAGAGAAGGGGTTAGGGTTTTTGTGAAGTAGAAGGGAAAGCTGAGCCCAATTTATAATAGGTGTGGGGAAACATGAGCCGTTGATCAAAATTTTAGATCACAAATATGAGCCATTTATTTTCTATCTGTTGGGTCACAATTTCCAAAGTAAATGCCATCCACTCCTTTTCCTGACACGTTTGACTGGTTGTGAGCCTTTGGTTAAAAGTGTCGGTGGAATCTGAGCCGTTCAATAATTTTTTTTAAAAAACCCGTATTCGGCTGCCCTGATCCGAAATTATTAGGTTGGGGTCAGCCGAATCCTCTAAAAAAGGAAAAAAGGGGTGTGTGCCAAAAAATACACCTTCGGTTACCCATAACCGAATTATTTCGGTTGCCCGTAGCCGAATCGGCGAAAAATGCGCGTTTCATTAATGGCCTTTTGGTCATTTCGCAGAGTTTGGGGGTGTGGGGTGAGTAGGGAGGGATGTGGGAAAAGCATGGGCCTTATTATTATTTTTTAAAAACTGAGCCAATTTCATTCATTAAATGGGCAAAGCCCAAACCAAGTACACTAGCAAGTTGGACTTATAAGAGTAAAACTGAACAAATCCAAAAACAAAAAGTTTAGTTGTTTCAACCCATTTCATTTCATTATTAAACGAACAATCATATAGATCAAACAATGCCCAACCATGGTGATACTTAACTATGATGCCAAATACACATTAGCTGGACATGATGTCACATGAATACACTTTATGTATATGCATATGTCTTCCATGCTCTCGCCTATGACTTTGACTTTGGTCTTGTCCAAGCAAAGTCTTACTTCCAAAATACTCCCTCTGTTACAGAATATAAGCAAAAATCAGTCAACGAAAATTGATGTATTTGGTTCAAATTTTGGACGAGATACATCAACTTTTGTTGACCAATTTTGGCTTATATTCTCTAACAGTGGGAGTATACAACTTTTCATTATATGTCTTTGATAACTCTTATTTATAAGAGTCATTAAGGTATTCTCAAGCCTAAATCATTGCAAGTTCTCAATTAATTCAATGCATTATGTTGTAAATATCATCTTTTTAAAAGAGTGTAGGGTTCATTCCTAGATTAGTGTTATTTGGCACCTAGGTGCCTCATTTGTGCTTTGATATGTGTATTTCATTGCTGCAGCAGTAGGTGTCACAACATTGTTGATTTGAGTCAGATGAGAGAGAAAGTTAAAAGGCACTCATTCTTGGCACATGCGAGCTGTCAGACAAGGACATGTGCCAGCCATAGGATGCCAGCTCCTAGTGATGTGAACAGGGGCGGATCTACACACCCTTGAGGGTGTGCAGCGGCACACGCTCAAAATTAATTTTTTTTACTAATACCCCTATGAAAAATATATTTTGACATCTTTAGTTTTGTTTTTTGCACACTCTGCTCTTATTTTTCTCTTTCCACTGTTAGCTATTGTTTCCTATTGCAGCTCCAAAGGTGATTGGTAGTGTAACTATGGAGTAGTTTTAACTACCCCATAAATAATACTAGTATTTAGCCATCCCAATAATATTTATCTAACTACCACAACTATGTTTATTTGTCTAAGGAGATAAAAGAACAACTAGTATTGTGACCTGTGCGATGCACGGGACCAATGCTCTAGTTAACACAAAATTATTGGGATACCAAAATTTATCGTTTAGATTACAATATGAAAGAAGCTTTGAAAAAACACCAAGAAATATCTTAAAGTGACATTTGAACATGGTATCTTGAGGAATTTTAAGGTTGATTGACCATTCTATTTAATAGAACAATAGTGAGATATATAAGAAAAATTTATTTATTGACCAACTACTTATAAACCTAAATATTTGCAAAGTAATAAAAAACAAAAAAAAACTAATGAAACACAACAAAGAAACATAAGTTTAATAAATTTGCAACAATTAAAATAAATAAAGTAGGTGCAAATAGTAATGGGCTTCAATAGTGATACACAAAAATATGAAAGAAGCCTTGTTTAAATATAGACAAAACAGAAAATTATAACATAAATTAAAGGAAGAGAACTTAATATACAACCATCGAAATTCATAAGCATTGTCTTAAAGAGGAAATAAAAATAGCAAAAAGTCATAATCCATAAACATTAAAGCAGGAAAATATAATCTAACGCTAAATTAGCAATTGCTAGTACATGAACATCAATGACTTCAACACCATTGTTAACTTAATCATCCAATTGAATTTCAGCTGGATTCTTTGCATTTTCTTGATGAACAGGCTGTTGTGGATATTGAACTTGAATATCTTAGCTTAAAATCAAAACAATAAAAGGTAGTTGGAATATAGTGATCCCATAGAAGGGACATGTCATATCTTGGAATTATCCTCTTCTTCTAGGACACGTAATAGAAGATTATTTTTTCTCAAACAATGAAGTGAGTTTTCCTTGAACTGAGGATAGAAAGCATTGATCAAACTATAATAAGTTGATCAGTCACTTATAACAAACTTCAAAACTATAATAAGGATTTCAAGATAAGTATGGCAAGTTGGGAAGCATGAGCAAATCAAGTGGGGAAGGCAAAAATGATGATGGTCAGACCTGAGATCTCTGAATGTGAAGAAAGCCTTTGTTTGGGATGCAGTTGGAGTGAATAGCAATTGAGAGACAACCCCAATGAAATCTGAGAGTGATAATTAAAGAACAACATTTCATTAAAATGGTAGACATGGAGCAAGTTTATATATCTCGTGGAAGTTTATGAAGTTAGAAGTAACCATATAGCCTCTGACTGTCATAATGACCTTGGCATCCACAAAAATCATTTCATAATGATCTCGTTGCTGTCTGTTGAAAACAGTCCACAGATCAATGATTTTGATAGCAAATTTCTAGAGCTCTTTTGTAGGGTTGACATCAATTATGGCGTCAATTGGTCTGGCCATGTCAATAGGATGTATGTGTCTTGATTGTTACCACTGCACAAAAATTATTCAAAAGATAAAAAAATTGAAGGAAAATGAAAGTACAATAATGCATTAAGAATAAATGATTGATCGAAGAAATCCATTAAGTTAACAAAATGAAAGTACGTAATGCATTAAGAATAAATTATTGATTGAAGAAATCCATTAAGTTAACAACTTATAGGTTTCCCACGTTCTACATTTCAGATGATGTTTTTCACAAATCTAAACCTAAAAGAGGCTCTTATGCAGAAATATATCTAATAGCAAATCAATTAGTTCATGTTTTGAATTGACATTCACCCGCACTAATATACCTGTCTTAAGATTTTTGTTTTTATAGTTGCACTATCTTAAACAAATTTATGACTATTTTAAATGAAACGCGAGCATCTAGAAGTCATACTTACTGCTAATTTTGATTTGCATGATATCAAGCATATAGAGTTTAATAAATCAACTAAAATGAAGTAATAAAAAATTCATAAAATCAAACTATAAAAGGAACAAAACTTTCCAGTACCTAAGCAAAGTTATAAGGATTGAAAGCCAGATTAACTCTTTCACAATTAGAGCAATCAGATGCTATTACCTAAATAACAAATAAGAATAAAGAAGACTGAAATTGTTGGCAGAATGAGGATACACAACTATAACTAAAGGCACCAACATTTCAATAAATAAGCCTTCAGCCACCATAGGGAATTTCTTCTTTTAACAACCGATAACAAAAGAACTTGACTAATACTTGAAGGAAACTGAAATATAGGGTCCCTCATGGTTAAAAAAATAGTCATTCTCATTGGTTTAAACAGAGCACTCACTCATTAGGATCAACCCAATACCTACAGATACAGATTAGCATAATTTTCATTTAGAATATATGAGTCTGCAAAGGCACAAGATGCATCAATCAAGAGTAATATACTTAATAGACATGATAAGAACCAAAATAAAAATCTCATAAGCTAGTAAAAGAGATCTTTTGATATCATGATGGAGTACTTCATTTGGACGGAAATAGTTAAGTCTCATCAAGAATTGTATATGTGTTTGTAACATTTTGGAGCAATAAAGCACTAAAGCCATCAGCTAAACAATAATATTAGCACAATTTAACAATTCTATTTATAGTAAATAATAAATAGAAAATACCATTACACACACTTATAACATTTAAATCAAGCAACGTACGTAGCAAAGAAATAATATTTTTCCAAGACCAGTATAATAATAATAAAATAGCAAACCTAAAATTCCAAAAGTGCAATATTTTTCCTAGACCAGTATTGAATCTACAACAGTTAAAGTGAATCCCCGTCGTGACCACCGCATTTGCCGCTTCCCGTCGCCGTTTCCCGTTGCCGCTCTCCGTCGCCTCAACCTTGATTTTAAAATCTATCTATCATGAAAATCATGTACAATTTCGTCAACTCCAAGTTCTGAAAAATCAGGAAAACAAAACACAGGACTCAATATGCTTATCAGTTCAAGCTTATAATGTCAACGATCACATCCTTTTCCATAATCTGTGATAAGTGAAGTGAGAATGTAGGCATTAGGCATCATTGGATGCAAGCTCAATGATTTTAACATTATTTTTAAAGATATCAAGTCTCCAACTAATACCACGTCTCAAATTTCTTAAAGTAAGGAAACCTGACAAAGAAAATGGAGAGCAAAAGGAAGAAAAACTGAAATAGAACAAAGCTCCTAAAAGTGGCAAAAACTTTATAATGAGAACCAAACTTCATTGCACCTTGACATCCCACTTTGTAAGGATGCGATTCACATTACACCAAAATTTCTATTTAGAAACATCCAAAATAAAATAAAAAGCACAAAGCAAATAGATATGACCAAAACTGGCGTACCATCCTGAGTGATGAGAGGATAATCACGTGCACTCAAAGTGATTAACCAATTCCATCCACTATCTAGCTTGAGCATAATGGCAGCAGCACGTAAAGTGATAGCAGCATTACAGGTCCCAAATAGGTGATCTAATCAGCCTTGCCAACCACATCAACATTCCCAAAAGCACGAATTGTCGCCACAGTCGTAACAGCAGCAGACAATCCCTGCCCCTCTTCATCCCTAGCATCGATTCCAATGAAATGCTCATATATTGGTCACAATGGAATGTGATCACAGTAGAAGCTAATTGTTGGAGTTGCAAGGTCATTTAACTAAGAAGCTAAAACATTGAGCTAATTTGTGAAGCTAACATGGTCAAATAACAGAACCAAAATCTTGGAATGATTATACTGCCTTAACTGAGTACTATGGATTACACTAAGTATTATGGATTACACTGACAACTATTACACTCTACTTATTTGACGACCATTAATATCTCCTTTTCTTGAAATTATTAGAGGTTTACCTACTTGACAACAAATTTTGGCTTACCCCCTAGACCATATGGAGTAACCTTTAAGTTTGTTCATTGTGTCAGAATCAAAGATGACAACATTGCTGATCCTTGAAGACCTTTGTGTGTCTCTTTTGTTGAACCAAGGACAAACACTCTTTGTTTTGTATGATAACAAATTAGATTTAGTCTACTAATGGTTACAGTGTATAAAAGTGCAGGGACATAATAAATTACAGGACATGAATCAAAGAGCAGGAAATATTAAAGTGGAGCAGCTTGGAGAAGAAGCCACCTCAGCAGTTCAAGACCTAATTGTTTATCCGCTTTCTTTAGGACACAATGTAAGGTCCTATCACTTAAGGTATATGACATTTTAGTAGCTGAGAGATGAGTTTTGAAAACATGCATGATGCAACAAAATTAGGGTTTTGAAATATATTTTTGCATGCATGCATAAGGTGGCACCTAAACCTAAAAACGATTTTGTGGAAATCAAAAATCATTTTCTATTTTGTTCCAATGGCTATGAAATCGATTTATATAATTTATATAGGCTATGAAATCGATTTTAGGCTCACCTATAGGCCAAGAATCGATTTCCTTGCCCTATGTTTGAAGTATGTAATCGATTCATGCATATACATAAGCCAAAGGTAAGAATCGATTTCCCTCTATTTCAAAAGACTATGAAATCGATTTTCAAGCAATCCTATAGGCTATGAATCGATTCCTCCTCATTTTAAACAAAGTAAGAATCGATTCCTACCTTATTCAGGATGTCCTGAAAATCGATTCCCACCTATTTCTAAAGAAACAAACAATCGATTCCTATGTTCTCCATATGTAAAGAATCGATTCCTCAACTTTTTAACTAGCCATATAATCGATTCTTATGTCTTCTAAAATGATAAGAATCGATTCATCAACATTTTAACTTCATCAAACAATCGATTCATCATTTCATTAAATGTTTTTTTCAAAATCCTACGCTTTCCTAAGCCTATAAATAGGCAGGTGTGAAACACTTTTCAACTCACTCAACCACACGAAAAATTACAACAAATCTCTCTTCTTCTCACATACATTTTCTAGATCTGAGAAAGAGAAAAATAGAGCTATCACTTTCATATCATTTTTTATAGATCTAGTCACTCATCTCTCTCAGCTGTTATATTGTCATATTATCTGAGGTGATTAGATCATAGCTTCTATATTGTAATCTCTATTGTGGGGGTCGCTCTGAAATACTGGGAATTGTTCTTGGGTCTCTCAATCAGGAGATTGAGTTGGTTTGAAATCCTGGGAAGTTTTATTGGGTCTCTCAATCAGGAGATTGAGTTGGTTTGAAATCCTGGGAAGTTTTCTTGGGTCTCTCAATCAGGAGATTGAGTTGGTTTGAAATCCTGGGAGGTGATCTTGGGTCGTTCAATCAGGAGATTGAAGCGGTGTTGAAATCCTTAGCTAGGTGCTCGGGTTCTCAGTTCGGGGGAATTGGGATTTGCTATCTGAAGTTGCCTGTTTGTAAAACATTCTTCATATAGTGGTTATCAGCAAAGTCCAAAGGTTGCAAAGTCGGAGGCCGAGGACGTAGGGCTTTTATCCCGAACCTCGTAAAATTCCTGGTGTATCTATATCCCTCTCTCTTTACTTTATTTACTGTTTATATCTGTTTATGATATCACTACTCTGATCTGAATCTGTTAATCTGGTTGTATAACTATATCCCTACTCTGATCTGAATCTGTTAATCTGGTTATAGTTATACTCGTTGTACTACAAATCTGTTTATCTATCATCTTCTCTATCACTACTGTAGATCTGCTATATTCAATATCATTACATTACTTATAAAACAACCTTATTGTAAATATTGAATATAGAATAATATCTCATTGTGCCAAATCTACCTACTTGCATATATCTGATAAGTTCAAATCTCTTTTTCCGCATTTGATTTAAACAAACTTATCATTTATTTTGAAAAGAATCCAAGAATTACACATAACCTTATTCACCCCCCCTCTAAGGTTATACTATAGTCTAGCATCTTTCCCTCTCGATCACTTGCCCTAATTCAGACCATAATTATGATCCTTAATCCCATACCTCGATCACCTTACCCTGCATTCAAACCATATATGAAATGAGAAAGCAAAGCTTCTATTTATGATCATAGCATTTTACAAATTATTTTTTTATCAAAACTTAGTCAACATGATTTAAAAAGTTGGATATGTGTTAACCCAAGTATGGCAGAAATAGATCAAACAATCTTGAAGAAAGAAGAATGAAAAATAAGGTTGAATACACAACATGCACATTAGTCATGCATTTTTGTTCAACAAAAATCAACTTTAAACAAACTAAGAGCATTAATAAAATACAAAAATGGAAAACGTAACATTTTAAGCCTAACATGGCGTCAAAACTTTGACAAAATGCAATTATCAGTCAATATACAAAAGGAATGCACAAACTACACATGGCTCTTATACCTAGGCGAGTTTGACACATTATATAATCAAGAATTCTGAGCTTCAACAGTGTTGTATGGATGCATGTGAAAATAGAAAAATTAAGTTGAAGAATTGTGTCATAATAAAGGAATTTATCGCATTTGCGTCGTGATTGTCAATGCCCGGGATGGATGTAACCACTTTAAGGTAAAAGTCATTCCTTATGATGTGCTGTTTCGTGATACGTTTTAAAAAAATTCTACAATGACAATGTATATAAATTAAATCACACACACACACTCACACACACACACATATATATCAACTTAAAATTGTATTAAATTAAATCGTTTGACCACCCTTGGTCAGGGTCCTAGATGCGCCACTGGATGCGAATATTCCACCTTTTTGTTGGGCACGTATAAGGACAAAAAGCGCCTCCAAATTAGGGTTTCTCTTGGATTATGTGCCCTAGCACTATTTGAGGCGGCTTTCCCTCTTCATTTATCACGTTTGGTCAGAAGGAGAAAGTATAGAAATAGCTAATTTAGGGAGCTTTTTTGTATCACAGGAGATGATTATACTCGAAGGATTGCTAATTTAGGGAGCTTTTTTGTATCTTCATGAGTCAGATCTTGGAGCTTACCTTCACTTTTCTACTCTTAATATAATTCATTTCTTGTATCTTTTTCTTTCAGTTATGACTTTAGCATTTATGTTGAAGTTGTATTTCTTGTGTTGTTTGCTCATTATGAGCTAAACACTCTGAGTCAGGATGCTTATACCTATGTAATGAAGTTTTAGTGTATTTAATGTTGTATGCATGTTTGATGTTTACGCATTTTATCTTTTGTGTGTTACTATTTCCATCTTGGATTAGGAATTACCAACTAATTTTGAGTAGCATTTATGAATTCTAAAATGGTTTGTAAATTGATCTCAAAAGATAATATGGATACTGAGTATTAAGAGAAATTTTCATACTCCTTGCTTAATCCCTAAACATAGGAGGGCAAAATCCTTAAGGTGAATACTGTGGGTGTGTAACCAGCCTAATGTGCACTTATTTAGGGCTTAGACATAAGCTCTTGTAAGAAAGTCCTAGTGTGAGATATTTGAAAGAATATAAACTAATGGAACAACACCTAATGTTGCAGCATCAATCATGACATTATTGCATTTTATTTACTTGGTTACAACATCCCAACTTGTTTACTTTTCCTTGCTTCACTAACTTGTTAATCAAATTAAAGACATATTAAGCTTTAATAATCGTGGGAACGATATCTATTTATCACTTACTACTTGTTAGACGGTGTATACTTGCACTTTAATCTTCACAACAATCTTGCAAATAATCTGAGGTTGTTTGCCAATACCAGTGGGCTTGGATATTGTCTTGAAGACATTACTGTACTGGATTGCATTTCCTCCTCCTGGCCGAATATTGTCAATTTGCAGGATGATGACCAACAAGTCGTTGTTGGCAACGAGTTTTAGTGTTGCAGTAAAGTATTCATATCGTCTCATGAGCTCTCTTTCTCTCTCACTCTCGTTTTCTAAATTTTCTTCTTGCTCTTGTTTTAGTTAATTTTATAATAATTACTCATTAATTTTAAATGATGAATTATTTAATTTCTACAATTTCACATTTTTTAATTTATTTTTATTGTCTAAAAGTATAACGAGGTTCATACGTGTCCAAACCAATGACATACAAGAGTTGGACGTAGCAGCAGCTGAATTCGGATTCCACCAGAAGGTCTCGAGTTGAAATCTTGGGTGTGGAAAAACACTGTTAGGAGGGGAGAACCACATGAACCGACAAAGTTGGGTAGTCGTGGCTGGCCTAAGTTCCTTGGCATAGAGTAGTCATCAACAAAGTCGGTGTATATTGCGCTCGTACAACACAGTAACCAAAAGAATACATGTCCAAACCAACACCATTGGCCCAGTGGAATAAACTACCCTAGGATATAGGGGGTTGACTCGGTGTTCCCGACTTCGATTCCTGCAATGAACAAACTCGGTGTTGCGCAGTGCAAAATTTTCTCCTCAACAATAATAGTATGGTTCAGAAACCAGACCGAACTGGACGGTTCAACTGGTTGGGTCGAGAAACGAAATCAAATCTAGTTAGACTATGCATTAGAAGTGGGAAAGAAACCGGAAACCGGCCCAAAATTGGGATAACCGGTCAATAGGATTTGCACGGTTCAGTCAAACAAAAGTTTAAAACTCTTTTTTTTACAGAAACCATCGCATTTTGTTAGAAAATATGCATCTGGGTACCGACCTCAAAAATTGCTTAAACTCAGAGATCTGCTCGTCGATGATTTGAGTTATAAAATTAATATTTAGTCTTTTGATTAATATTTAGTCCTATAGAATTAGCTTAAACCCAGAGATCTGCTCAGTTATAAAATTAAACATACATAGCTTTTTGTTTTTTATTCTTTTGATTAATATTTAGTCCTATAAAATCATATATAATAATTATTTTATCTTCGTTTATAATGCAGTTATATCTAAAATTTATCACTTAATACACTATATAATTAGTGGCATCACCGGTTCACTGACCGGTCCGGTTCAAGTACGGTTGAACCATTGAACGATGAACCAGTGCTTTTGCCGGTTCAATGATAGGTCCAAATTTTTGAACATTGAATAATAAGAGATTAGTCATTCGTTTAAAGCATTGGAAGGTTCTGTATGTAGCCGGTGATGCTCCGGAGAAAAAAAAAAGGTTCATACCTGTCCCCTCTGTAATCATTTAATATAAGCGTGTTTTTCAATTATAAAGAATTGCGGCATGTGTGCCTGAATGTTAAAAATTACCCAATAATCATTTGACTCACATACTATATCGATTTCTTTTAAAAAAAAGGTAGTATTATATTTTGTATTTCCTTATATAGTAGGCGTATTTAATTTTTTATCTTTCCTATATATGCTCAAAAATCCATTCTTTTACATAAAAGTAAGATAGACAAAAAAGTAATCCATTAATTTGTGATAAGATAGATGACAAAAAAAGTAGGCTTAAATATCATTTACCCCCTGCAAATGTTACGTTGTATCCAGTTACCCCCTGCTGTTAGTTTTGGCTAACAGCGTTAATATTTACAGGGGGGTAACTAGAAATACTTAATATTTGCAGAGGGTAACTACCCCCTCACTTAATATTTGCAGGGGTAATTAGAAACACTTAATATTTGCAGGGGGTTAACTATATCCCAAATGTCAGCAAAATCAGCCTAGACTTAACGTTGTTAGCCAAAACTAATAGCAGGGGGTAACTGGATACAATTACATTTTGCAGGGTTTGTTTTAAAAGTTTTTTTTTTGTAGGGGGGAGAATGGATAAACGTGGTATTTGTAGGGGGTAAATGATATTTAAGCCAAAAAAGTAAGATAGACAAAAATATAGCAAATGAAAAAAAAGACTAAAATGATAAGATAGATTACAAAATACAGAATGTAATTGAAGTTACTTCTAGATTAAATTGTAACTGATTAAAGGAATTTTAAAAAAATATTAAAATATTTTATAATCTTAAAATATTTGTGTTCAAAACTATTTTACAATAACTTCTCAATTAAGTTTTTTATTGATAACTTCTCAATTAAGTTTTTTATAGATACTTCTCAATTAAGAAAGCAATCAATCTTTTATAACGTTAATTAATTTAGTTTTGAAAGTATTAAAGGCAAATCACTGGGAGAATCAATTCACCCATTTCATCCCTCTCCCAGTCACATATTTGTTGCAACACTTCAATCAACTCTTTTAAAGATGCTTAAGTCCATATGTGTTAGCTCTGATGTTGTCTGCTCTAATGATTTCTCATTACCTGTCGAGTTACAATTGCAAGAGGGGCTGGAGAAATCTGTCGGTTTGACAAGTGAAAAGGTTAGAAACTACATTCATGATGATCTTGCGTTCTCCATTCTGTCAAAACTGCCTCTAAAATCTGTAAAGCGATTTGGATGGGTACGCAAATCATGGGCCATTGAAAACCCAACTTTTTTGAGCATCTTTCGCAACAATTTCATATCTAATCAACATTCTTACTTCGATGATACATCTCTCCTCCTCATACAACGTTTTAGAAGAGGTATTGATTTATTTTCTTGTGCGAGGTATGATAGTATGGTCAGATTAGTCTGGCCAAATCCATTTCAAGAAGAGAAACCTTACTTTATGATTTTTAAATCTGGTAGTATTACTGGAATTCTTTGCCTCTACCATGCACCTAAAGAAGTTTTATTATGGAACCCAAGTACCGATGAATTCTGGGTCACTCCTCCCAGCCCTAATAACTCACCACCTGGTGGTCTTGTGCCTTTCGTAACGCTTCATGGATTTGGTTACGACCAAGTTAATGATGACTATAAGTTGATTCGGTTTGTAAGATTTTTCCGGGACCCAGATTATCTGTCTGATATGCCCGAAAAGGACACTTTATGGGAGATATATAGCCTAAGAAATAACTCTTGGAGGACAGTTGATGGTGATGAGCCTGTTTGTACTCTACAAGATAGTTGTTCTGATGAACTACTGTACATAGATGGGATGTGTCACTGGTGGGGGGTGGGCACAAATGGAACGCGTGAAGCATACTTTTTATCATCATTTGACTTGAGCAATGAGGCGTTCTTTGCAACACCCACATCCATAGACGTAGATGAAGATTTGCTATTTTATTTGCTGGTTTTAAATGGGTATATTGGTTTAATGTCATGGAATTTTTGGGGGACTACCTTTCATATATCAATTTTGGGTCAACTCGGTGTGAATGAATCATGGACTAAACTCTTTATTGTTGGGCTTGTGCCAAACATTGGACATCCTATCGGAGCATGGAAGAATGGTAAAATATTCTTTAGAAAAGAAGATGAGGAACTCGTTTTGTTTGACTTAAGTACTCAACTAATTAAGGAGCTTGGTGTTAAGGGAGAAGAAAGTTCTCATATATTAATTTATAAAGGAAATCTTCTTCCAATTGGAGGAACTAATAACTGATAGCTTTCTTGTTTTTAGCCAAACTAAAACTTTGATTATTCGATTTAAGCTTAGTTTTTGGTGACTTGTCACATTTTATTGGTGACTATTAGTTTAAATCTTGTATACAAAGTGGCTTGTCACTTATGTTTATTATTACCATTTAAGGAGCCTGATATTCTTTTGCCCTTACTGAACAACCTCCAATTTCATGTTGAAATACCTTATATTTAGGGAACTTAATTTTCTAAATATGTTTGACTTTCTCTATCTATCTATCTATCACGAGTTACTCTCTTTTTTCTGTTCCCCTATTGTTACGGCCAAATTTCATCAAAATTAGTTGTAAGGACATGTCAGCAAGGCGTTTAAGTAGAACTCGAAAAGAACATTGGCCTAGTGGCATAAGCTACCCTAGGATATAGGGGGTTGACTCTATAGGAAAATAATTCCATGATCCACCTTGCTGATTCCATGATTCCATGATTTATTCATTCCACGAATGTGTATACTATACAAGAATTACAACGTGATTCAAGGCTAAAATTAAGGAGACTAGCTATGTCTAATAATTACAAAGAGAATCCAACAATTACTAATAACTATTTTCTAAATATATATAATGATTCTATATATATATATATATATATATATATATATATATATATATATATATATATATATATATTGATTCAATCTAAACATATACTGCTTCTATACACCCCCGTAGTCGAAGCTGGGGGTTGTCGGACGCTGAGACAGTCCCTGAAATCTTGAAACAATACCAAAGGAATACCTTTTGTGAAATTATCGGCAATCTAATAACGTGATGGGGCATGAAGGACGCGGACTTGTCCACGGGCAACTTTCTCGCGAACAAAGTGAATATCCATCTCGATGTCTTTAGTGCGTCGAAGCTGAACAAGATTTCCGCAAAGATATATCGCACTAACATTATCACAATATACCATTCTAGCCTTATGGATAGAACAATGTAACTCCAAAAGAATGCATTTTTAACGTCCAACTGATGAATGGGCCAAACCTTAGAGAGAGCAAAACTTAGTACCGTTCAAATAGTTGACGGTTTAACCACCGAGCTAAAAGTTTCTCTACAATCCACGCCAACCTGTTGACCTGCACCATCACCTACAAGTCGGAATTTATGCCTCTCAAAAGAACCGTCAGATTTTTCTTTATGTCTAAAAATCCACAGAGATCGAATAGCAATAACATCAGGTGGATGCGGCACTAACTCCCACGTATTATTTGTAATAAGAGCATTATATTCATCGTCCATAGCCATTTTCCAATTCAGGTTTTTGAGTGCAGACACGGGGTTACGAGGGAGTGGAGATTTTGTTACATGAGTAAGAAGGCCATGATATTTGTGATTTGGTTTAAAAATACCACGTTGACTCCTGGTAACGGGTTTGTTTTCTGAACTTGAAGTGTGCTGGAAAATGGGAGGAAGGGTTGATGTTGTGTTTGGTCTAAATGTGGCCTGATATCTGACTGGAAGAGAGTTGGTGAGGTGGACCGATTTGGAGAGTTGGTTTGCTGGGAAATAGTCCTATCCATGGATTGGGCCAATGGGGGAGTATTTGTAATAAGATGTCTAGTATGGAGATTTTGCTGTCACTTAAGTTTATTATAGATAGATAGATAGATAGATAGATAGATAGATAGATAGATATAGATTTTTTGCTTATAAAAAAAATAGGCCAACATTATTTAAAAATAATAATTTATAAAAATGCTCTTTATTCTTTAACCCCAATACAGAATAAATTTTAAAAAAATATGCTACTGTCATTGTGCTCTAGAAAGAAAAAAAATTAGCATCATGTGATAATGTTGTTGGAAACTGACGTTAATTAGAGGATGCCTCTGCCATTCTTCATCATGTATTGGATGGGGAAGATGGACTCAGGGCTTAGAGGATTAAAAAGAATTACCCTGTGTAACTAACGTAGGATAAAAATGTAGTCGGAAATAAATCTAATATGATAGCTTCTGATGCCAAACTTTGAAAGAAGAATTTCCCAAGACAGTGAAAAACAATGAATGAAGCTTATTATTCAGATAATCAATAAAACTGAGAGGAGTACCACCCCAACTCTTACATCAACAGTGAGGCCTCATTAAAACCTCATTGGGCCAAAACCTCATTGGGCCAAAACCTATTGAGAAAAAAACTCAAGGAAGAAAAACGGTACCACATTCATATTAGGGACATACTTCATAGTACCCCCTCCCTACTCAAAGATACCCCCTTACCTTATGAAAATTAAAAAATTCCCCTACCAATATTTTGAAACCCCAACCTTGTCCTTCTTCTTTCTTCTTCACCTCTCCTCCAACACACCCCCTCTCCTAAACCGCTAAACCTCTGATCACTCTCACTCCACACCCTCTCATCTCTCTCACCTCTCTTGCTCAAATCCTCATCCCATTGTCAACTATATTACGGTATGTATCCCATTTTTTCATCCTTTTCCTTTATTTTCACACAGATTGCTTCATTTGCTGGTTTCTTTTTCCTGAAACCGCGCTCAGTTCGGACCTAAAAGTATGAATCGGTTCGAAACTTTAAAACCGAACCTGTTAGAGGATGTTTGTTCAGGGCTTGTTCGGTATTAAAGGTTTGAACCGGTTCGGACTTGTAGGTTCAAACTGGTTCGATGTCAAAGTTTTCAACTGTATTGTTTGACAGCTTCTGCACTAATTCTGTTTTTAACATCTACTTTTGATTTCCCCTAACTTTTTTAGGGTCACAAAATGGCTGAAAATGGTTCCCAAGCAGAGTTAATGGTTGTGGATCATATGAGTTCATTCCAAACCGATCAAGTCTTTGCTTCTCGTGATGACTTGCTTGTATATGTAAGTTCTATCGTGCAGACTCTTGGGATGGTGATTGTCATATTCCGATCTGACAACGGACGAAGGTCAGGGAAAGAATATTGTGTATTTGATTGTGAAAAAGCGGGAAAATACAAGTATGCTCATTTGGTTCCAACCAGGAGTAGAAAATGTTGTTGCAAGTTTATACTAAAAGGAATACATAACCACGCATTAATGTCCTACGGTGAAGGCCTTCCATTCAATTCCAGATTAACGGTGGAACAGAAGGATGTGATTACTAGAATGACTAAGAACTTGATTCCACCAAATCGAATCCTAGCCGAACTAAAGATTATGTACCCTATAGACAACCACACGAATCTCAAACAAATACACAATGCACATTCAAGGTTACCATCAAATCTACGTTAGGGTAGGACTGAGCTCCAATAGTTGATAACTTATTTGGAGCGTGATAATTGTGTGTACTAGCACAGAGTCGAACATGGGACTTCGATCGTCAAGGACATGTTTTGGGCACATCCAGACTCGACTGAGCTTCTGAGTACTTTTTCAATTGTATTGTTGATTGATTCCATGTACATGACCAACCAATATAGGTATCCATTGGTTGAGATTGTCAATGTCGCATCAACCGAGCTGACTTTCTCCGTTGCATTCAGTTATATCAATTGGGAGAGGTTGGATAACTTTTCATGGTTTCTTGAAAAACTAAGGGGGCTATTTAGAAGACAGGAAGATTTGCCAAAGGTCATACTTACTGACTGTGACACGTGTTTTATGATTGCTTAGGCATGCATTTTTCCAAGTTCCGCAAACTTCTTGTGCCAATTTCACATAAAAAATAACGTTAGGGCCAAAGTTAGGATGTACATCCATCTCGTTGTTGCGAATGACAAAGAGTGTCTGATGAACAAAGTTGAAGCGTAGCATGATTGGTGTCGATTCTACCGTGTGAATGTGGATGCGTGATCAGAACCACACATGGTCTACCGTGTGCATGTGAGTTTGCTAGGTAAAAATTTTCACTGACTCTTTTAGTTTTCTATATCTCATTCAAGATTATCATTGTAAAAAAATCATACATTATTTGTAGGCACATGGTGAACCTCACTCCGTTTCCATTGGAAACAATTCATCCTCACTGGAAGAGACTTAATTTCAAGGTTTTCCCTCATGAAGATAGTTCTGAAATCCCAAATGATGTGTTGAATCTGAAGATTGAATTTGAAGTTATACAATGAAGGTTTGATGCCACTGATCACGCTGGTAGAGTTATGATAAAGCAAAAAACACGTGAGTTGGCATTCCCGAACACTACTTCCATGTCTCCACCTTCAGAACCAATCAATACAAAGGGAGCACCAAAAAAGGGAAAGGGAAAGAAGTAGAAGAACAAAGATGAGTCGCCGGTTGATGAGCAATCGGTAACGCCTGTTTCTGTCACGATTCCCATAGTCTCCATGAGTACGTCTCAGTGGTGGGTCTGCCATCTCTTCAATCACAGGAAACTCAATCCAGCATCAAAGAAAAATGTGTAAAACAAGGTATAAAGCAAAAGAAAATGAAAACTAACAACAAACTAAAATATATACGGGTTCGAATTAGCAGTTGCCTTCAAATTTACTGGTAAATGTAATTTCGATCCCCGGCAACGATGCCAAAAACTTGATGCGATATTGGCAAGTGTACCAAATCATTGCAAGTAATAATAAAACGATAAGACCGAGTGTCGAACTCAAGGATCAAATGAAAATACCAATAAACGTTAAAAACAACTAAACAAATACATATTAATGAACCGGAGTTTGAGTGATATGGTAAAGTAACAAGAAGTTTAAAGTAAATATAATGAAATGTTTTTGTATTTTTGATAAATAGCCGAAGAACGCAAAGTTAACGAGATGATAAAATAAGTTAGGGATGAACTTTCATTGACTTGACACTATTGCAAACTAATTTAACAAGGACAATAACCCCCTCTTTTACTTTGTTATCAAACCCACAACATTAATTAATCCCTAATTCCTTAGGTGAATAACCCTTTGTGAAAAACTAAAAACCCTAACTCCTTAGGTGAATATAGTTGACAACAAGCATTAGAATCAAGGATTTGCATGATACAACAACTCCAAGGCTACTCCTAGACTAAGAATTGAAGGCATTCAATCTAAAGCATTCAAATATAAAACTTCCATTCCATAGATGAACCATAAATCATTCCATGGGTGATCAAATCATGAAAAGCATTAATAACATAGATTAAACACACAAAGCAAGAGGGAATATAACATTTAAAACAATCAAAACCAGAGACAATAGTGATTCATCAATGTTCATTCATCCCTAACCCAAAAGGGTTTAGCTAGACATAGATAAAGAAGAAATAAAGCATAAAACCAAACTCAATGGAGAGAATGACCACATTGAAACTCCAAAATCTTGTTCCCAAGCCTTGAATCTTCAATGGTGATGAAGGGTGTTGAGTCCTTGGTCGCCTCCCTTGCTCTCTCTCTAATATAGGTTAAGAAAGTGGCAAAAAGATCCCCAAGTTGGATGAAAATCGCAACTTAAATCCAATTCGCGAAGCAAAATCGCCCAAGCGCACGGCTGAAGCGCTTGGGCGCATTGCATGACAGAATCACAGATGTAGAAAGCGCCCCAAGCGCATGCAGAAGCGCTTGGGCGCATGGCAGACAGAATCACAGATGCAGAAAGCGCCCAAGCGCATGCAGAAGCGTTTGGGCGCATGGCAGACAGAATCAACATATGAAAAAGTGCCCCAAGCGCATGCAGAAGCGCTTGGGCTCTTTGTAGCAGTTCTTTGAAGTAGTAGGCGCTCCAAATTCCAGGCAGACGCATCCATGGGCACACGGCTGAACTTTTAGTAACTCAACTCATTCTTTCAAGATTTAACATGTTCCAAAACATCAATTTGTAGTCAAAGGTCAATACAATTTCTCAAACATGGTTATAAAAACACTTAGACCTGAAAAACATGGTTATTGTAACACCCTAAAATATTTAATTAATTTATTTAATTAAGTATTTAGGAATTTATTTAACTTATTGGGTATAATTTAATTAATTAAAATTATATTTAAATGGTGTAGGTGGTATTAGGGGAGGAGGGCGCCAATTAGCTAGACTTGGGCTTAAGTGGAAAGCCCAAGCCCATGATCCAAGATCACATGCGAAGGGGGCAAGCCAAATGGAGGTTAGGGTTTGTGTTGGCAATTGCGAAATTGAGAATAGAGAGAAAGAGAGAAGGAGGGCGCCGTAGAGAGGAGAAGAGAAAGGAGAAGGGCGCGAGTTCAAGGAGGAGGAAGGGACGTGATCGTGTTGCTGTGGTTTCGATCGTGACTGTCTCTAGGGCTTCTATCCTTCAAGTTCGAGGTAAGGGGATGTCCTATCAATTTCTATAATAGGTCCTATGATAGGTTTTAGGTAGTGATGGCCTAGAATGAACTATGATCATGAGTATGTTTGCGATTCCATGTTCTTGTTGTTGATATATGCGTGATTTCGTGTTCTAGTTGTTGATATATGCGTGATTTCGTGTTCTAGTCGTTGATGTATGCGTGATTCCATTTTTGTGTTTGGGATATTGTCGAATTTGATGTTTGATAGACGATTTTGATGATTTTATATGCGTTCATGAGTTGTGTCCTGGGCGCCAGGCGCCCTGTGCTGGGCGCCAAGGGCGCCGGTGCGTGTTGCTGTGTGCGTGAGTGCGTGTGTGTGTGTTGCGCCAAGGTACTGGGCGCTGGGCACCCCGTGTGCGTGTGTGCGTACTGCGCCAAGGCGCTGGGCGCCCGTGTGTTGCGTGTTGCGTGTTGCGCTGGGCGCTGGGTGCCAGCGCTGGGCGCTGGGTGCCAGCGCTGGGCACTGAGCGCCCGTGTGTGTTGCTGTGTGTGTTGCGCTGGGCGCTGGGCGCCAGGCGCTGGGCGCTGAGCGCCCGGGTGTGTGTGTGCGTGTGTTGCATTTTTGCTAGGCGCTGGGTGCCCAGGGCGCCAGTTTTCAGGATGTTCCCAAAATGTTTTCGAAAACTGTTTTCGCTATATCTTTTGACTCGGACATCCGTTTTAAACGTTTCAAAAAGTGTTGGGAAGCTTTTTCAGTTGCCTATCTGCGTGTCCCATTTTTAAAAATAAAAACTTATTATTTCTGAAGGTTGCTGGGGCGCCCCAAATGGCTTTTCCCGGCGGTCGTTGCTGTGACGTTGAAAAGATGTTTTAGTGCCTTTAAAAATCCCTTTTGTGTATAACCAGTGGTTTTAACGTTTTAGTGTCAAAAGTGATGATTTTGACGATGATGCCTTTAATGGCTAGTTAAATGACCGTTTTTCCCTTAGTGGCCAATGTTATTGATATTGGTGTGTAAATGACGATGATGCCTTTAATGGCTAGTTAAATGACCGTTTTGCCCTTAGTGGCCAATGTTATTGATATTGGTGTGTAAATGACGATGATGCCTTTAATGGCTAGTTAAATGACCGTTTTGCCCTTAGTGGCCAATGTTGTTGATATTAGTGTGTAAATGACGATGATGCCCTTGGTGGCTGGTAAATGACGTTTTTGCCCTCAGTGGCTATTGTTTGGGTTGATGATGTTTATGAATAAGTGACGAGGAAAATAAGTGACGTTGAATTATTTGAGTTGATGATGTTTATGAATAAGTGACGATGAAAATAAGTGACGTTGAATTGTTTGAGTTGATGATGTTTATGAAAAGTGACGATGAAAACCCAGTGACGTTTTGAGGCCCTAAAAGGCTAAGTGATGTTAAGGCCTAAAAGGCTAAGTGACGTTGTGTGTGTAAATTGTGAATTGACAGGTGCTGTGCCTCTTATTTGGCAAATTGGTAAGTGATGGGTCACATAGTTGACCGTGATTTGTGTGTTTGTGAGTGGTGCATGTCATAGTGTCTCATGCCCCATATGCATAAACCCAGTGACGTTTTTGAGGCCCAAAGGGCTAAGTGACGATGAGGCCATAATGGCTAAGCGACGTTTGTGAAAAGGTACCTCATGCATATGCCCGCGAGTGGGTTGCATTTCATATGCCTACATGACATAGTGATGTAATTGATGATTGTGATGTGAATATTTTAGAGCTGTGACTTGACTTATTGCTTATCATATGATTTATTATATGGATTGAATCGGACTCACCCTTCTGTTTGAATGTTACCCCCACGCGGTAACGTGCAGGTGATCTCGAGTGAAGGCTTAGGTAGCTTCACTAGCTGAGTCGGGTCGTCTGCTCTGATCATGTAACACTAGGGGAGGGAGGGACGTTGTTTAAGTTGTTTGTGACTATTGTTGTTGTTGAATTTTACTATTGTGAGCCTTGCATAGTTGCAATGCCTTTTTATGATTAAACTGGGGGGACGTTCCGCTGTGAAGTTGTATTTTAATTGACGACGACGTTTTGAAAGTATTATAAGACTGTTTTCGAAAAGCGAGTAATTTGGCGTGTAATGTTTAACGAAGTAAGTGTGACATCCCTTGTGATGTAACTAAAAATTTGAAACTCTGATTTTTACGCTAATAAATTAACGGGTAGAAAAGGGGTGTTACAGTTATGACAATTGTGGCAATTTGTAGTCCAATTTTTTTTTTATTGACATTTTTTTTGTACTTGTATTTTTTTCTTCTTTTTTTTTACAACTTATTTTTGGTATACCCACCCCAAACATAGAACAATTGCTTGTCCTCAAGCAACCACAAACTTAATTCATACCTAAGGATCCATAATGACAACACATTCCTCAATTCCAAACAATGGGACACTTGGTTTTTCAGTTAAGTGCTTGTAATGAGGTTTGTAACCAGAAAAAAGGATATAAGGCTCAAATGGGCTGCTTAAAGGTCAAAATTTTAGGGTAGGCATTTAAGGCTCTAGCTATCAAGAAAAGGAAAGTCCCCAATCATGTATGTGTGTAAATGCAATGCAAAAGCAATCAAGAACTAAGTCAAGTTCTGAAGAATCCTGAAAAGTGATTGAGCAATCAAGAATAATGATTCTGTTTAGGATCAACACTCACAGGTTTGGGTTAGTGAGGAAGGGTATGTTACACCCCATTTCACAAGATGCATGTTACAAGGAGTTGCTTACACTAACAGAAGAATCATCAAAGAATTTCAGCTCATTGATCAAAAAATTGATGCACAAATTCATTGTCAAGTTCATAAAAAGACTTTTAGAATGAAGTTTAAAGTGCACATAAATTCAACTTCAACACACCCATCATGATGATAGTCATCAAAACCCTTTTGGGTTAGGGATGAATGAACATTGATGAATCACTATTGTCTCTGGTTTTGATTGTTTTAAATGTTGAGGTGATTCTTCAATTTGGCTCAGGTGGAGGACTATGCTTCTCCGGTTCCTCCTTCAGTGCTCCTTGGGTACATTTTCTTTTAAGCTTCAGGTTTCCCTGCCTAGAAGTTGCTGAAGGGAATAGAATTGGGGAGCCTCTGACATAACCGCAACTATTTCTTCCTTGGCAACACCTCCTTCTTCAACACCTTTTGACACAACAAGTGCATTATCGACAGGTGAGTGGAGGGCTTGATCATGAATTTTTGTTTCAATTGTGGGATCAAGCACCTCAATACGGTAACACACTTCTTTTCCCTTTTTAGGGTCCAAGGCTTTGACACATTGAAAGTCACAACTTCATCTTGGACTTTTAATGTCAAAGTTCCATCCGCCACATCAGTTACAGCTCTACCAGTAGCTAGGAAATGTCTACCCAAAATCAATGGGGTGTCATTGTCTCCTTCCATGTCAAGAACTACAAAATCCACCAGAAAAAAGAGTTTGTCAATTTTCACAATGACATCTTCAACTACACCATATGGATGATTCACTGAACGGTCGGCTAGATGCAAAGTCATCATGGTATTCTTTATCTGACCAATCCCCAACTTTTTGAAAATGGAGAGCGGAATTAGGCTAATACTTGCTCCCAGATCACATAATGCTTTCCCAAAAGTTTTATCCCCAATAGTGCAGGGAATAGAGAAACTTCCGGGATCTTGGAGTTTTTGTGGGAGCTTCCTCTGCAAGATTGCACGACACTCCTCAGTAAGCATGACTGTCTCATCATCTACTATCCTCCTCTTCTTTGAAAGGATTTCTCTCATGAATTTGACATATTTGGGCATTTGTTCATGAGCTTCTGCAAAAGGAATATTAATTTGTACCTTTTTGAAAACATCTAGGAACATACCAAATTGCTTTTCATCTTGCTCGTTCTTCAGTCTTTGAGGGTAAGGTAGCTTGATGATTGGTTTTGGCAAATTTGGTTTCTCTTTTGCATTAGAATTATCGTCAACACCCACATGAGCTTTGTCACCAGATTCAACCACTTCTTCTGAACTCTTCTTTGCTACAACTTCAATTGTTTTGCCACTCCGTGTGGTTGTAACATTCAGTGTTTCACCACTCCTTGGATTAGGAATAGTGTCACTTGGAAGAGAGCCTGAAGGCCTTTGTGCAACTTGTTTTGCCAATTGGCCCACTTGAGTCTCTAGATTTCTAATGGACGCCTCTTGATTTTTAGAACTGGCTACTAGACTTTTGAAACCTGCTCTTGTTTCCTCCATGAATGAAGAAGTTTGTGCAGCTAGTCCCTCAACTGCTATCTCCCAATCTGCTTTCTTTTGAGGAGCGTTTTGGCTCTGCCCTTGATCATTCCAAGAGAAATTAGGATGATTCCTCCACCCCGGATTGTAGGTGTTGGAATATTCATTATTTTTGACAAAAAATATCTTCTCTTGGACTGCTAGGGGAAGTTCATAGTCCTGGTTAGAATGTGGACCTTCACAGTAGTCACACTTCAAACTTGTCACAACATTTACCTGAGTAGAATGGTGTTGCACAGAATTCAACTTTAGAGCTTACATTCCCCTTTTCAGTTCTTCCAATTGTTGAGTGATTATCTTTTGTTGAGCCAACCCGGCAGTCTGAGCATCTAAGTCAAAGAGACCTTTTTTAGATGTACCTTCTCTATCATGAGCCGCCAAGTAATAATTTGAAACCATGGCTTCAATTATTTGTCTTGCTTCTACCGCGGTTTTGAAATTCAAAGAACAACCTGCTGAGGCATCAAGCATCATCCTGGCATTCGGTCTCAACCCAGTACAAAAGATTTGCATCTGCTGATGATCATCAAAACCATGATTCGGGCAAGCCTTCAATGTGATCTTGAATTTGCTCAAAACTATTGATTTCCCCCCCTCTTTTTGATGAACATGGAAGGGGGGGAAATTGTTCAAGGAACTTGTCTTCAAGATCATTCCAGGTGGTGATGCTACCTTCAGGTTGTGAATCAAACCACTCTTTGGCTTCATCCCTTAGAGAGAATGGAAAAAGCCTCAGTTTCTTAGCTTCATCAGTATTACCATCCACTTTCACTGTTTCAGATAGTTGTGCAAAATTGGCGAGATGCTTGTTTGCATCTTCACATGGTCTTCCACCAAATTGCATCTCCCTTAATTCACGAAACAACCCAGGATTGATCTCAAACCTATTAGCAGTCACCGGTTGATAAGCAATCGGTAACCTCTGCCTGTTTCTGTCACGATTCCCATAGTCTCCATGAGTGCGTCTCACTGGTGGGTCTGCCATCTCTTCAATCACAGGAAACTCAAACCATCGTCAAAGAAAAATGTGTAAAACAAGGTATAAAGCAAAACAAAAAGAAAACTAACAACAAACTAAAATATATACAAGTTCGAATTAGCAGTTTCCTTCAAATTTGCTGGTAAATGTAATTTTGATCCCCTGCAACGGTGCCAAAAACATGATGCGATATTGGCAAGTGTACCAAATCATTGCAAGTAATAATAAAACGGTAAGACCGAGTGTCGAACTCAAGGATCGAATGCAAAAACCAATAAACGTTAAAAACAACTAAACGAATACAAATTAATGAACCGGAGTTTGAGTGATATGGTAAAGTAACAAGAACTTTAAAGTAAATATAATGAAATGTTTTTGTATTTTTGATAAATAGCCGAAGAACGCCCAAATAATTTAATTATTTATTTAATTAAATTATTTAGGTATTTTATTAGTATAGTCATATTTAATAATTAATAAAATGATGTTTTATTTAAATTAGGGAGTCGTGCTTAGTAATTAGCTGAGTAATAGACGGGGGCCCGTGATCCAAGAGCCCAATCGATAGGCGCATGAGTGAGAGCCTAGCTAGGGTTTTGGGATCATTTGCGCATTGTTGGAGAAAAAGAAAAGAAAGGAGAGAATTGCGAAGAGAGGAGAAGAGAGGGACGACGCACCAAGGAGAAAGGAGAGGAGCTTTGTTGCGGTGGTTCTTTGGAGTCTTCGTACGAGAGGATCACGTATTCGGCAAACCTAAGGTTAGGGTGGGTTCTACTTTATAATAGGGTGTATGATGGGGGTTATGTGGGAGATAGGACCTATGATGCCTCATCGATCTTGTTGATGTTGATTTAGTGATGTTTTGAATGTACTCATGTTGATTGATCATGGTGAAACCTTGGTGTTTGATGTTTGGTGCGAATTGGTGTTGTTGTTGGGTTGCTGGAAACGGCGCCCTGCCCCTGGGCGCCGTGTCTGTGTTGTGTTTGTTTTCTGCAGGAGGCGCCCTGTTGCTGGGCGCCAAGCACGTGTCGCTTATGTTGCTGATTTTGGCGCCCTAGGCGTCCAGTCATGATGTCCTGTTGTTGTTGTTGTTGCTGGAAGTGGCGCCCCAGGCGCCTAGTGATGTCGTCTTGGTGGCTGGAGTTGGCGCCCAGTGTGGTCTGGTGTGGTTCTGTGTTGCTGTGGAGGGCGCCCTAGGCGCCTAGTGATGTCCCATGTCCTGCCGTTGCTGTTTCCCAGCCTGTGTTACTGATGTCCTAGGCGCCCTGTTGCTGGGCGCCAAGTCTGGTGTTGCCTCTGTTGTGCCAGGCGCCCTGTTGCTGGGCGCCAAGTCTGTTTCTGCTGCTGTGGTACTAGGCGCCCTGCCCCTGGGCGCCAAGCCTGATGTTGCTGTTGTTTCACTAGGCGCCCTGTTGCTGGGCGTCAGTTCCTGTTGTGCTGCTGTCTCACTTGGCGCCCTGTTGCTGGGCGCCAATTTTTGGTTGTTGTTGCTGCATGCTAGGCGCCCTTTTGCTGGGCGCCAGTTTCTGTGTTGCTGTTGCCTGCTAGGCGCCCTGTTGCTGGGCGCCAGTTTCTGTGTTGCTGGGCGCCAGTTTCTGTTGGGCTGTTGCCTATGTTGGCGCCCTGTTGCTGGGCGCCAGTTCCTGCCATGTCTGAACAAATGTTGCTGTTTTTCTAAAATTAATGTTGCTGTCACAGTGAACTGATAAGTCTATTTTTAGAGTCTTTTTAATAGTTATTTTCATTAAGTTTTTTTTAGGTATTTTAATTATATTTTATATTTTTGATCTATTTTACTGCAAATGTTTACTTTTTATCTTCAGGTTTTATTTTGAAGCAATTTCGACTGCTTCTGTCTCAGCAGGTTAGAATTCGACTACATCTGTCTTCCAGAATTCGACAGCATCTCTCTCCCAAAATTCGACTGCATCTCTCTCCCAGAATTCGACTGCATCTGTCTCCCAGAATTCGACAGCATCTGTCTCCCAGAATTCGACTGCATCTGTCAGAATTCGACTGCATCTGTCTTCCAGATTTCGACTGCTTCTGTCTCAGCAGGTCAGAATTCGACAGCTTCTGTCTCCCAAAGTTCGACTGCATCTGTCTCCCAGAATTCGACAGCATCTGTCTCCCAGATTCGACAGCACAACGCAAACTGGCGCAGAACTGGCGCAGGACAGGGCACCATGGGCGCCAAGGGCGCCAAAATGCAGTCAAAATTGGCTACGGCCACTTGTTGGTGGCTATCTTTGCCAACTTGGTTTTTTCACTTCTTTTTGACTATTTTGCCCTTCCACTCAAGTGTTATGCCCACTTGTTGGTGGATATTTTTGCCCACTTGTTGATGGCTATCTCCCCTCATATTTTCCTATAAATAGGACCTTGATCCTCACTTGTAATGAGACTTGGTTTTGTGAGTGAATCATTTCTCAAGACTTGAATTTTGTGACAAAGTTCATCTCAAAAATTCTCTAAAGATTGTTCTTCATGAAATTCATATTCTTTTACTTTCTTGCTATTTAAATTCTTGCAATTTATTTTCTAAGTCCTTTATTTTCCAAGTCTTTTACTTTCTTTCCCTTTATTTTCCAAGTCATTTATTTTCTTGCCCTTTATTTTCCAAGTTATTTACTTTCTTGCCCCTTTATTTTCCAAGTCATTTACCTTCTTGCCCTTTATTTTCCAAGTCATTTTATTTTCTTGCTATTTAAATTTCTTGCAATTTATTTTCTAAGTCCTTTATTTTCCAAGTCATTTACTTTCTTGTCCCTTTATTTTCCAAGTCATTTACTTTCTTGCCCCTTTATTTTCCAAGTTATTTACTTTCTTGCCCCTTTATTTTCCAAGTCATTTACCTTCTTGCCCTTTATTTTCCAAGTCATTTATTTTCTTGCTATTTAAATTCTTGCAATTTATTTTCTAAGTCCTTTATTTTCCAAGTCATTTACTTTCTTGCCCCTTTATTTTCCAAGTCATTTACTTTCTTGCCCTTTATTTTTCCAAGTCATTTATTTTCTTTTCTCCTCTTTTGTCTACAATGATCATGAGTGAGTAGACTTTACTAAAACATTCCTTCTTTCTAAAAACACTTTCTTTTCAGTTAATCAACTTTGAAAAATTAAATTGGTAATCACCTAGGCTCTCCCTGTGGATCGATAACTCTTTTTTATTACGCGATACGACTCGTGCACTTGCGAGCATATCAAGTTTTTGGCGCCGTTGCCGGGGAGGCAGTGATATTAATTAAGTTTTTCGAAACCGGTTAGACTGAAGTTTTATTTTCTTTATTTTTACTTTTTCTTCTCTTGTCCCTCGAATGCGAAGAACCAGAAGTTTCGGTGAAACTGTTCAACAAATTCCCGAAATCGAAAGGTTCTTACATAGAAGGAGGAGAGAAATTCCTGATAACCAAATGGCGGCTAATGAAAATCGTGCTCTCAAAGAGTACGCAACACCTTCAGCAGAGCCATCAGCTGCCATTGTACATCCGAATGTGGAAGCAAATAATTTTGAACTCAAAACATCTCTGCTTTCAATGGTTCAACAAAACCAATTTTCTGGTTCTCCCTCGGAGGATCCATATCTTCATATTTCAATTTTTCTAGAATACTGTGGAACTCTCAAAATAAACGGGGTACCTCCAGATGCCATAAGACTAAAACTCTTCCCTTTTTCATTAAGGGATAGAGCAAGAGCATGGCTACATTCTTTGCCTTCGGAATCCATTACCAACTGGGACCAGTTAAAACAAACTTTTCTTGCTAAGTTCTTTCCCCCAAGTAAAACAGCTCAAATGAGAAATCAAATTACTCGATTTTCTCAAAACGACGGGGAATCTCTTTATGATGCTTGGGAACGTTTCAAAGAAATGTTAAGGCTATGCCCCCATCATGGACTAGAGAAATGGCTCGTTGTTCACACATTTTATAATGGATTACAATATGCAACTAGAATGACTGTTGATGCAGCTGCAGGTGGAGCTTTGATGAACAAAAATTTTACTGAAGCTTATGCACTCATTGAAGATATGGCTCAAAACCATTGTCAATGGGCAAGTGAGCGAGCCATAGCTGATAAACCAGCATCATCAAAAGAGCCAGGTAAATATGAAATATCTGCTGTTGATCATCTTGCCTCAAAAGTGGACGCACTTTTTCAAAAATTTGAAAAATTAAATGTAAGTGCCGTCTCAAAAACTTTTTCTCCTACTACTCCACCATGTGAATTATGTGGGGTTGTTGGCCATATTGGAGCTGAATGCCAGCTTGAGGCATCTAGTGCTGGAAATGAGCATATTAACTATGCTCAAAAGGAAGATCCATTTTCAAATACTTATAATCCTGGGTGGAGGAATCATCCAAATTTTCCTTATAAAAATCCTCCACCCAATCCAGCACCTAGACCACCTCCTGTCTTTCAAAATCAAAGGGTTTTTAACAACCCACAAAACAACCCGCAAAAGTCGAACTTGGAATTTTTGATGGAAAAATTTGTGTCATCTCAAACAAAACAAAATGAAGAATTCAAAAATCAAACTGGTTATTTGAATGACACACTTATCAAATTAGTATCAAAAGTCGACTCTATTGCCACTCATAATAAAATGCTTGAAAATCAAATAACTCAAGTGGCAACACAGGTGGCTTCATCCTCTAAGTCTTCAGGGGTATTTCCTGGGCAACCAGAACAAAATCCAAAAGGCCAAAAAAATGCCGTCACCCTTAGAAGCGGAAAACAATTAGAGGAACCAAGAGCAAACCAAGAAAAAATTGTGAGTGAAAAACATAATTTACCAGGTGAGCAAGAAGAGAAAGAAAAAGAAAGAAAAGAACCACACATCCCCCCACCACCATACAAACCGCCCATTCCTTTTCCCCAAAGATTTGCAAAAAACAAACTTGACGAGCAATTCAAAAGGTTTGTCGACTTGCTTAAAAAGCTTTACATCAACGTTCCTTTCACTGATGCATTGTCTCAAATGTCGTCTTATTATAAATTTTTGAAAGAAATTTTATCCAAGAAAAGAAAAATAGACGACTATGAGACGATTGCATTAACAGAGGAATGTAGTGCAATTATCCAGAACAAGCTGCCACAAAAACTCAAAGATCTAGGTAGTTTTTCCATACCTTGTGTGATTGGAAGTGAAACTATAAACAGAGCGATGTGCGATCTAGGAGCCAGTGTAAGTTTGATGCCTCTTTCTCTTTGCAATAGACTAGGGATAGGCGAACTTAAACCCACAAAAATGACAATACAGTTGGCAGATCGTTCCGTTAAATACCCCACTGGAATCTTAGAGGATATCCCTATCAAGGTAGGGCAAACTTTTATACCGGTGGACTTTGTTGTAATGGAAATTGAAGAAGACTCCCAAATTCCTATTCTTCTAGGGAGGCCTTTTTTAGCTACTGCAGGGGCAATAATGGACGTTAAAAACGGTAAGTTGGTTTTTAATGTGGGGGATGAAAAAGTTGAGTTTGAAGTTTCAAACTTCATGAAGAGTCCATCTGTAAAAGACTCGTGCTGCAGGATTGATATTGTAGACTATTGCGTGAGAGACTGCTCTTTAGCATCATCTTCACAAGATAGTCTGGAAGATTGCCTTTTAGGCAACACAAATACAAATGCGGCAGGGGAAACCCAATTCTACATAAAACTTTTGGATGAAAATCCACCATCACAAGAATTGGGTACTGAAACTTTGGGTGAGGAAAAACCTCGACCTCTCCCAAAAGAAACACCAAAAATAGAACTGAAGCCCTTACCATCGTCTCTCAGGTATGAGTTCCTTGGCCCTAATTCTACTTTTCCAGTAATTGTAAATGCAAATTTGAAACAAAATGAGACTGAAAAATTGCTTAATGTTCTCAAGAAGTATCCCAAAGCCATAGGGTATACTATTGAGGACATTAAAGGAATAAATCCGTCAATCTGCATACACAGAATACTACTGGAAGAGGACTATAAACCTTCTATCGAGCATCAAAGAAGATTAAACCCAAACATGAATAAGGTTGTTAAAAAGGAAGTTTTAAAACTCCTTGATGCTGGGATAATATATCCTATTTCCGATAGTAAGTGGGTTAGTCCTGTTCAAGTAGTACCTAAGAAAGGAGGCGTAACAGTTATTAAAAATGAGAAGGATGAAAGCATTTCCACAAGGACAATTACGGGATGGAGAATGTGTATCGATTACAGAAAGCTTAACAAAGCTACCCGGAAAGATCACTTCCCTCTCCCGTTCATTGATCAAATGCTAGAAAGGTTAGCACAACACTCACATTTCTGCTATTTGGATGTTTATTCGGGATTTTTCCAAATTCCCATCCACCCTAGCGACCAAGAAAAAACAACTTTCACATGTCCCTTTGGCACTTATGCCTATAGAAGGATGCCCTTTGGCCTATGTAATGCTCCTGCTACCTTTCAAAGGTGTATGATGTCCATATTCTCAGACTTTGTTGAAAACATAATGGAAGTGTTTATGGATGATTTTTCCGTCCATGGCTCAAATTTTGAAAAATGTTTAGCCAATCTGGAAAAAGTCTTAGAGAGGTGTGAGAAGGTAAACCTGGTTCTAAACTGGGAAAAGTGTCATTTCATGGTTAATGAAGGAATTGTCCTAGGGCACTTAATTTCTCATAGAGGTATTGAGGTAGATCGTGCAAAAATTGAGGTGATTGAAAAAAAATGCTACCTCCCACCACAGTAAAAGAGGTGAGAAGCTTTTTAGGCCATGCGGGTTTCTACCGCCGGTTCATAAAAGACTTCTCAAAAGTTTCAAAACCTATGACAAGTCTGCTCCTTAAGGATGCAGCATTTATTTTTAACGATCTTTGTCTTGAAGCTTTTAACAGAATGAAAAAGGCTTTAGTTACTGCCCCGATCATACAGCCACCAGACTGGAATCTTCCGTTCGAGATAATGTGTGATGCAAGCGACTATGCAGTTGGGGCAGTCCTGGGACAAAGAAAAGAGAAAAAATTGCATGCCATATACTATGCAAGCAGGACCTTAGACGAGGCACAAATGAATTACGCCACAACTGAAAAAGAATTATTGGCGGTAGTTTTTGCCGTTGATAAGTTTCGATCATATTTGGTAGGTTCAAAAATCATCATTTTTACTGATCACTCGGCCATAAAATATTTGTTAAACAAAAAAGATGCCAAGCCGAGATTGATCCGATGGGTTTTACTCCTACAAGAATTTGATCTTGAAAAAAGGGATAAAAAAGGCGTTGAAAATGTTGTGGCTGATCATTTGTCCCGTCTACAAGGAACAAAAGAAGAAGAGTTGCCACTTAATGATACATTTCTGGATGATCAACTCTTCTCATTGGGCAAAACTGAAGCACCATGGTATGCAGATTTTGTAAACTACCTTGCAGCAGGAGTACTCCCCCCAGATTTAAATTATCAGCAGAAGAAGAAATTCTTCCATGATCTTAAACAGTATTACTGGGACGAGCCACTGCTTTTTAAAAGGGGAACAGATGGGGTGTTCAGAAGATGCATTCCGGAAGAAGAGGTAAGTAACATTCTATACCATTGTCATTCTTCTTCCTATGGAAGCCATGCCAGTTCTTCAAAAACTGCTACGAAAATTCTACAATCTGGTTTTTATTGGCCGTCCCTTTTTAAAGACACGCATCAATTCATTTCTAAATGCGACCAGTGTCAACGCACCGGAAATATTTCAAAAAGAAATGCCCTTAAATAATATCTTAGAGGTTGAAATTTTCGACGTCTGGGGTGTCGATTTCATGGGACCGTTTCCTTCTTCTTTTGGAAACCAATATATTCTGGTAGCCGTTGACTATGTGTCAAAATGGATCGAAGCCATTGCTTCTCCTACAAACGATGCAAAGGTAGTCATAAAACTTTTCAAAAAAATAATTTTTCCAAGATTCGGGGTCCCTCGTGTTGTCATAAGCGACGGAGGATCCCATTTCATCTCAAAACATTTTGAAATGTTACTGCAAAAGTTTGGAGTAAGGCACAAAATTGCAACGCCTTATCACCCTCAAACAAGCGGTCAGGTTGAGGTATCGAACAGAGAAATTAAAAGTATTTTAGAAACCAAGAGGAACCAAAAAAAACGGTCAGGTTGAGGTATCGTAGCCTACGGTCACCACCACCGCACGAACCACCTAAAGGAACCAAAAAAACAAACATAAAGAAAAGGAATCAGATTAGAAGAGAAAGGAGAAAATATTAACGAAAAAACAAGAGGAACCGAAGCCTCACCCACTAGTTCCGGCCACCGTAAACGGTGGCCGTCCGCTCCAAAACACCGCCATCAGCCCTCCCCAACTGAGCCGTCGCCGCTCCTCTTCCCTTGCGTTTTTTCAAACCGGACAACAACGTAGCCACCGCCACCATCTTCATCCCTCCACCGTCACCAAGCGATGGGTCTCCGCAGTCGCCACCGTCTCTTCTCTCCCTTCTATTTTCGTTCTTCCCCTTCGCGTCGTCCTCCTTCTTCCTCTCCGCCTTCGTTCTCCCTCTCTCTCCGTGATCTCCGCCTTCGTTCTCCCTCTCTCTCACGAAATTTGCGGAGTTAACTCTCTCTCTCTCCTCATGCCTCTAGAAGCGGCGCGGCTGGAGGAGTGAAATTTGAGGCAAATTAGGTTTCGGTCAAAAATAAGTGGGCTTTTATATGTCTCAGTTTTTTGTTTTATTTTTGTTTTATTTTTTATTTATCTATTCAGATTACTGAACACACCCCTGTGTTTCATCACCATGACCCCCCGGTAAGCCCATTTGCGCAGGGCCAGGACACTAAAGCAAAGCTGTGGGCTGCTCTCTTATTCGCACCCCCCTCATTAATAATACAACCTCCTGCAGTTAACTACACCCCCATTTTACCGCTGCACCCCTTTTCGTTTTCTTCTTTTTTTCTCTGTCTACAAAAACAATTTCTTTCACATACTTACAAAAAAATCTATAAAAACAAATAAATAAATATTTCATTTTCAAAAAACATAAATAGGGGACTAAGTCGACTGTACAATCGGGTTAGGCTGCTTTTTAGGTCACTAATGAATCGTCACGGATCATGGCCTAAAATCCCTATTTAAAACAAACAAATTTCTAAATTAAAATAAACACAAACACGTTTCTTTCCACGAAACAAATTCTCAAATTAGGGGATTAAGCCGACTGTACAGACGGGTTCGTCAGCGTTCTAGGATAAATGAGTCGTACGGCTCGGGAATCTTAAAACCCCTATTCCAATAAAATCAAACAAACACACTTCAAACCATTTTCCAAACTCCAAAAACTCTATTTTCACAAAGTAGGGGACTAAGCTGACTGTACAGTCAGGTTAGTCATCGTTTTAGGACAAATGAACTGATCACTCAGGAGTCCTAAAATCCCTATATTAAAAAATACCAACCAACAAACATTTTTCTACCCAAGAACTACGTGTGATTTGATTCTCTACCAAGAGATACGTAGGAGCAGAGGGCGGCCGACCTCTGTCAATTGCGCTAATAAAAAACCTTTTTTAGTCTTTTCCAAAATAATCATTTTCCTAAATAAAATATCAATTTTCTTCTTTCTTTTAATTCACAATAAAAGGGTAAAAATAAATGTTTTCAAAATTAACTTTCGCTCCTACAACTAATTAACAGGTAACCTTCCTTAGGAAGGATGTCGTGGGGTGCTAATACCTTCCCCACGCATGACCGACTCCCGAACCCGAATCTGGTCTCAAGGACCCTTATCCATTCCAAAAGGGATTTTCCAATGTTTGCCCTTAAACTAAACTTTGGTGGCGGCTTCATTTTTGAACCTTCGAGGAATCCTCTCCCGGATTTTTCGGTCGCTACAGCTGGCGACTTCACTGGGGACTTTTAGAGAGTCAAACCTAGTCTAAATTAGTTGTAGGATTGGTTGTTAATTTAATGTTATTTTTACCCTTCCATTTCTGTCTTTTATTTTCATTGCATATTATTCTTTGTAATATGAAAACCCTAGGATAGAAGACCACTTTTTGTATATGTGTTTGTTTGTTTTGCAGGTTGGGGGGTATTATTGATATTTTGCTCCTTCACACACTCACTATCACGCTTTTGCACACACGTGAGAATAGTCCTGTACCCGGACTAGAGAATAACCTAAGTTAGAACGAGACTGCGTAGTGATGGCCTACTGGATGTGAGTCCTGTTGGGTGGTCACGAAAGTCTCACCTAGAGTTTGGTCCCTCTTGAGAATGCTGACACTCCTAATAGCTTGCCTATTGTTGTTGATCAGTGTTCTTAACTGGGGTCGTTGGCTCTAGGAACCTTATGTAGGACTCTTTAGAGCTGCCCTTTGAAAGGTTCACTCAACAGACAAGCCCTAGACCTATTCTCTAAGGAACCCTTTTAGGACACAAAGGAGCCTCATACCCCTGCATTCAAACAAACACTGATACATTTTTTCGGTCTTCTAAAATGAAAAAATTTCAAAAAAATCATATGTTATTTTGGCAATTTATTTTTTAGCATACCTCATGCATTTTTACCTTTCCCTTTTGCATGGCATAAAAAAAATTAATTATTGCACATTATCATTTCATACATTTCTATAACCGCCAGGGAATTGTAAGACTTTCTTTCTGACAAGATAGATCAAACATTTTGCATTAATAAATTTTAAGTCTCTTTCAGTCCTGCGTCAAACAGAAACTTACAATTTCCCCGGCGTCATACATTTGCATTTCATGCACATTCATTCATTCATTCATTCATTCACGTACTTACGAAAAAAAATTGAAAAATAAACAGAGAGTAAAAGGGCAAGCTGGTTCATCAACATCGCTACCGGACTCATTCCCAAACAAGAAAAATGACCGAAGAGGATAATCAGGCTCTGAGAGAAGACATTGCAAAGCTGAAGGATCAAATGAGCGAGATGATGGTATTGAAAGATCAAATGACCGAGATGATGGCGCTGAAAGATCAAATGTATGAATTCGTGAAACTCCTCGAGAGAAGAAATGTAGATGAAGGTGTTTCGGCAGGGAATACTGAGAACAATGCTGCAGGTCTCCCTCCTCCTCCCAGCTCTGAGACTCCATACACCGCTGGAGTGAACGTCCAGAGCTACCAATGGCCTCCTTACGGTCTCCCAGCTGGTTATGCTCCTCCTACCATGGAAGCCAATCAAGAGGAAGGACCTTCGGGAGTCGCTGGACCATCAGCTCAAAATACAAATGTAGAAATACCGCGAGTTCACTTCTCAAGTCCTACGACTGCACCACAGGTCATTCCACAGGGTTATACTCAGTCACCAGTAGTAATTCATCATACTCCCCCACGGAGCTCCGCTGCAATGCCGATGGTTCCTCCCCACTACAACATGAGAGGACCCTCTCATAACAAATCAATGGAGGATTCTCACCCCGAGGACAAATATCAGATACTAGAAGAGCGCCTGAGAGCAATTGAAGGATCCAATGTCGGCGCAAGGGATGCATACGATCTGTGTCTCGTCCCTAATGTGATTATCCCACCCAAGTTCAAAGTTCCCGACTTTAACAAATACAGAGGGGTAACTTGTCCCGCTAGCCATCTGACTATGTATTGTAGAAGAATGGCCGCATTTGCACACGACGACAAACTGCTCGTCCATTACTTTCAGGACAGCTTGACCGGGGCAGCCTCAAGCTGGTACATGCAGTTGGAACGCACCCACATTCAATGTTGGAAAGATCTGGCCGACGCTTTCTTAAAGCAGTACAAATACAACATCGATATGGCTCCTGATAGAGCACAGCTGCAGAATATGGTGAAAAGAAACAACGAATCATTCAAGGAGTACGCTCAACGCTGGAGAGGGTTAGCAGCGCAAGTAGCCCCACCTTTGCTAGAGAAAGATATGGTATCCATGTTCATAGATACGTTGCAATCACCCTTCTATGACAGATTAATTGGGAGTATATCCTCTAACTTCTCAGACATGATCACCATAGGGGAAAGGTTGGAAAGCGGAATGAGAAACGAGAAAATATCTTACAGTTCAGCCGAAACCAATAACCCAAGGAAGCCCTTCGCAGGATTTGTCAGATGTAATGAAGGGGAAACCAACTCCATAACAAGATCAGTGAAAGCCTCTTACACTTCCAAAAACCATCCTCGAGCCCTGCACCTCTCTACCCAAACCACTAAAAGCCCTAAACCACCAAATTACCCAGAAAGGAGACATGTACAGTTTGATCCAATTCCCGCATCCTACTCAGATCTGTTCGACCACCTCACTAGTCACAACCTAATCTCCCCCCGCCCGATGAGGCCCATTGAACCTCCTTTCCCGAGAGGCTATGACCCGAACGCCACTTGCGAATTTCACGCAGGCGCAATTGGGCATTCAGTAGAAAACTGCAAGGCACTGAAACATGTGGTTCAGGATCTGATCGAATCCAATTGGTTGAGCTTCAATGAGGATGCTCCGAACGGAGGCGCTAACTTTTTGCCAGGGGCATGAGGAGTCATCTGTCAATGCTTTTGAAGGCGATCAAAGGGCTAAAAACAACATCATCAACCTTGTGCGCCTTTGTCCTGCACTTGAAGCACTTATGAATTGGGAGATTGTTGATTTTCTTGTGATTTTCGGTTCAAAGTAATGTTACGTAATGCAAATCCTATGGCTTCGCCCAAAGCCTTAGGACATTTCAATAAAGGCATGCATGTTTCTTTCCAGTATCAATATTAATAAAATAGCATTTTGAATTCTCCGATAAATTCCTTTTTACTCATTTGCTCGCTTTACTTTTTCTTTTATCCCTTCTTCAATTTCTACTAATGCAGACTTAAATAACTTGTCCTTGAAAATAACGTTGGTAATTCATGTCATAACTTTGATCGCCCCATTAATCAAACCAAGGAATATGTTGAAGATAACTGGGAAACTCTTCCAGAGGTAATGATAATAACGGAACAAAAGGATAAAGTGACCCAGCCTCGCGTGGAATCAAACGAAATGATTAACTGGGGCACAGAAGAAGACAAAACGGTGTTAAAATTAACATCACACCAAAAGGATAGCAAATCAAGAAAGTTCGCTTACAACACCTTGTCTGACATATGACGCCCACTGGTGTAACAAATCCGTGATTGTCGAGAAACTTGGTCTGCCGTTACGGCTTTCCTAAAAAAGATCGTCACGGACAGTGTTGAAATGGCTACGTAAGGACTCCAAGTCGAACATCATGATCCCTTCCCATACCGCCCAAAAAAAAAATGGGGCAGTTGCAGCAACAGATGAAGAATATCAGGGATGATGGTGACATTTCACCAGAAATATGGTCTGTCGTTACGGCTTTCCTAAAAAAGATCGTCACGGACAGTGGTGAAAGGGCTACGCAAGGACTCTAAGTCGAGCATCATGATCCCTCCCCATACCGCCCAAAAAATGGGGCAGTTGCGACAACAAACAAAGAATATCAGGGATGATAGTGACATTTCACCTTACATGGAGATCAGACCTTGTTCATACTTCAACAGGGGCAACCCCGTTCGATGGGAGTAGTACTTCCGTTAAACCTCACCAAATACAAGAACGGTGGTCTTATGTCATATCAGAAAAGAATAAAGAAAATTTAACAAGAAAAGAATAAAGAAAACTTAACAAAGTCTTTCCTCAACAATTTTAAGGAGACTTGGTGCCCAAGAAAATCATACCCAAAAGGATTCCCGCAGGAGATGGACCTCGAACTATAAAGGACCTCACATGGTAAAGAAATCATTCTTCGGAAGAGCCTTAATTCTCACAAAATGGACAGGGAAGACTTCCCACTTCCGGTGAACGCTGCCTAAAAATGGAGTATAGAAAAATGAGAAAGATGAGCCAAGCAAAAATAAGCTCGCTAGGTTGAAAACCCAAAAGGGCGGCCTAGGCAAAAATTAGAGCGACCCGATGGATTGAAAACTCTAAAGGGCGATCCAGGCAAAAATTAGGGTCAGGAAGCTGGACTAAACAAACATTGAGGCAATCAACACTTCCAAAAGTCGGATGATGAGTGATCAAGGTCGTGAACATGGCTGGCTGGCACCGTTACTTCAAGGACACTAACTACCGAGAAGTCTGCTTAGTATTTCAGCTTTCCTATTCTTTCAATAAAATTCCTGACGTAATCTTAAGTCGGTGTGCCTTCTGCACATTTGGCCTCCAATGTCAATATCAAACACTTTCCTTTCTTTTTACTTCTGTCTATTTTTGAAATGACGTTTTGTGATAATTGGTACTGGATTGTGAAACATGTGGGATAATCAAAAGCATTACAATCATTACGAAATTTCCGAGAATCACAGAAGAGATATAGTCTCTCATGAAAATACCTATAAGGAAGAAAGGAACCGCAGGAATAGAGAAATAAACGCGCGATCATCTCAAATGATAAGTCTCAGTCATGCGCAATTGACTTAGCAATACGAATGCACTTGATAGCCTCATGCCGGGAGTCCTGCGAGTTGAAGGACCAGCAAAAAGAGAGCCCCAAAAAGAAAAGCAAAAAGGAGGACCAAAAAAAAAAATCATCCACATAGCATAAATCATTCCATCATGCATTCATATACGTTTCGTTCATCCCATCGGACACCTACCATTTCACACATCTATATTGCACGCATGCATCATTCATCGCATTTTTAGACATGCCAAATATAGATAGTGTAACACCCTAAAATTATTTAATTAATTTATTTAATTAAATAATTGGGGATTTAAATTAAATTATTTGATGTAATTCGATTAATTAGAATTTTATTTATTTTGGTGGTATTAGGAGGGAGTGGAGGCGCCACTTGCATGACTTGGGCTTAAGTGGAAAGCCCAAGCCCATGATCCACAATATAGGCGAAGTGGTTAGTTGGTGGGGGGGCTAGGGTTTGTGGCATTTTGCGAAATCAAAAGAAAGAAAGAAAGAAAAGAGCGTGAGATAGAGAGAGAGGAAGGAGGCGGCCAAGAGAAGAAGGAGGAGAGGAATTCGAAGAGCAAGGAAGAGTGGATCTCCGTTGTTGCTGTGGATCTGTAGGTGACTGCATCCTAGGCATCGATTTCTTCTTGAAAAAGGTTAGGGGAGCTCTAACATTCTATCTAATAATTCCTATGATGAGTTCTAGATCTAGGGCTTGTATTAGAATTGTACGTTTCTTGATGTTCTTGATAACCTTGGATTGCCATGGTGATGATCTTTATATATATATATGTATGTGTTGCCTATGCGAATTGAGTTAGTGGTTGAACCTTGAGATAATGCGAATTGCATATGTGTTTGGATGATTTTGATGTTTGTGCGTTTCATGGACTTATGATTGGTACGTTGGAATGATTGTGATTTTTCGCATTTTGGATGAATGGGTGTATAGGCGCTTAGGCGCCAAAGTGATGATGATGTTAGTGCTCCGAAGGAATTTTATCCATTGATTAAATTTAGGTGTTATTTTGGGTGTTGAAGATTTTAAGGTTTTTATGAGCTAATTTGCTAAGAATCAGTTTTTAGTGTTTTGTAAAATTGCTGGAAAAATGGTGATTTTCAGTTTTAGTGTTGAAAAATTTGTTGGACAAAATTCTGGGTGTGTTGCTGTCTTCCTGGGCGCTGGGCGCCTGTGCTGGGCGCTGGGCGCCTGACAGTGTGTGTGCTGTGCGTGTATGCGCGCCTGGGCGCTGGGCGCCTGTGGCGTGCGTGTTGTGTGTGCGTTGTGCGCGCCTGGGCGCTGAGCGCCTGTGGCGCTGTGTTGTGCGTGCGTGTGTGTGTGTGGCGCGCGCCTGGGCGCTGGGCGCCTGTTGTGCGCGCGGGGCGTGCGTGTGTTGCGCGCTGGGCGCCAGTGCCCGTGTTGCCTGGTTGCCTGGGCGCCTAAGGCGCCAATTTTCAGAACGTTGTCTAATTTTTCCCAAACTTATTTTTATCATAACTTTTGACTCCGACGTCCGTTTTGAACGATTCAAAAAGTGTCGTGAAGCTTTTTACGCTGTCCATCTATGGGTCTAATTTTTAAAATGAAAAATTGTTATTTTCTGATGGTTTGTGGGCGCCCAAGTGGCTGTCCCCGGTGATCGTCCCAGTGACATTGAAAAATGACGTGGAACTCTTTAAAAATCCCTTTTGGTGTATAAACAACAGTTTTAACACGGTAGTGTCAAAATGACTATTTTGCCCCTAGTGGCCAAAGTTAATGATAATGATGTGTAAATGACGAGGATGCCCTTGGTGGCTAGTCAAATGACTGTTTTGCCCCTAGTGGCCAAAGTTAATGATAATGATGTGTAAATGACGAGGATGCCCTTGGTGGTTAGTCAAATGACGTTTTTGCCCTCAGTGGCTAATGTTTGAGTTAAATGAGGTTTATGTGTAAGTGACATTTGGGGCCTGAGTGGCTAAGTGATATTAAGGTCTAAGTGGCCTAGTGATGTTGTGTGATGATTATGAATTTGACAGGTGCTGTGCTCCGTGCGAGCAAACAGGTAAGTGATGGGTCACATTGTTGACTGTAATCTGAGTTAATTGTGTGATTTCGTGAACTGAATGGTGCATGTCATAGAGTCTCATGCCCATATGCATAAAACCCAGTGATGTTTCGAGGCCTGAGTGGCTAAGTGATGATAAGGCCTGAGTGGCTAAGCGACGTTTTGTGAAAAGGTACCTTCATGCATATACCCGCGAGTGGGTTGCATTTCATAAATCTACATGATATGTAATGAGTTATTGTAAATGATGTAAGAGATGACTATGATGTGAGTATTTGGTGTTTGATGCTGATTGTTCTAGTGCGTAGCCTATGATTAGTGCCTATCATATTTTTTATTATATAGACTGAAATGATGCTCACCCTTTCCTGTTTGAATGTTACCCCCGTGTTGGTAACGTGCAGGTGATTCCCAGTGAAGGTATTAGCTTCACTTATGAGTCGAGTCGTCATGCTCTGATACGTAGCACTCAGGGGGGGATAACGAACTCGGCATTATTTATGATTTTTGATTATTATGTCCATGAGGACTATTTGGTTATGTTTTATTGATTTCCGCTGCGTGGTTGATTTGTTATGTTGAGTTTTATAAGCGACGTTAAAATGAGGCTTGAGATTTTGATATTGTGAAGTGCTACGTGGACGTATGATTTTTGAGTTAAACTGTTTTTAAAATTGATAAGCGACGTTTTATTAACGTATGTGTAACATTCCCTAGGAACGAAATTTTCAAATTCTGATTTTCTTTATAAACGAAGTATCGGGTAGAAAGGGGTGTTACATTAGTGGTATCAGAGCAGTTCGGTCTGTCCGGCCAATGTTGTCCTGTCATAGTGTCTTATGACAATAGATTAGTTCTGAATCTTTGGTTTGTGCTACAGTGATAGTTCGTAATGGCTGGAAGGAACGACGCTGCTCTTGCTGCTGCATTGCAAGCTATGGCTCAGGCTGTGCAGGGTCAGCAAAATGTTGGGGATAATGCTGGTTTTAGGAGTCTGACAACCTTTCAGAGGGAGAATCCGCCCACCTTTAAGGGCAAATATGATCCAGATGGTGCTATGGCTTGGCTGAAGGAGATCGAGAGGATTTTCAGGGTGATGGACTGTACTGTTGAACAGAAGGTCCGCTTTGGTACCCACATGTTAGCCGAGGAGGCCGACGACTGGTGGTTGGCTACTAGGCAGAGGTTAGAGGTTGTACAGGAAGAGATTACTTGGGAGGTTTTCAGCAGGGAATTTCTGAGAAAGTATTTTCCTGAAGACGTCCGCGGGAAGAAAGAGATAGAATTTTTGGAGCTGAAGCAGGGTGGTATGTCTGTGACTGCCTATGCGGCAAAATTTGTGGAGCTAGCCAAATTTTATCCACATTACAGTGAGGCTACAGCTGAATTTTCAAAATGCATCAAATTTGAGAATGGGTTAAGGCCTGATATTAAACAGGCCATTGGTTATCAGAAGATTCGTGTGTTCGCAGATCTGGTTGATAGTTGCAGGATCTTCGAGGAGGACAGTACTGCTCGCTACAAAGCTACTTCTGAGAGAAAGGGCAAGTTTCAGAGTCGAAGCAAGCCGTATGAGGTTCCTGCGGGTAAGGGTTATCAGAAGGCTGCTGGAGGTAAGGGTCCTAGTGGGGGAGATGCCCCTGCTAGCATTGTCTGTTATAAGTGTGGCAAGCCTGGCCACAAGAGTACTACATGCAGGTCGGATGACAGGAATTGCTACCGTTGCGGTAAAAAGGGTCATATGGCAGCCGATTGTAAGGTCAAGGATGTGGTGTGTTTCAACTGTGGTGAGTCTGGGCATATCAGTACAAAGTGTACAAAGCCGAAAAAGGAAAGGTCTACTGGGAAGGTATTTGCATTGGCAGGAGAGGAGCCTGATGATGATGATGGTCTGATTAGAGGTACGTGTTTTATTAATGGTACTTCTCTGAAATCTCTTATTGATACTGGTGCTACCCATTGTTTTATATCTGTTGATTGCTGTAAACGATTGGGTCTTGTTTTATCTGCTATGCGTGGGGATATGGTTGTCGATACTCCTGCGAAGGGGTCGGTGATTACGTCCCAGGTGTGTTCTCAGTGTCCCGTGTCGATCTTCGGCAGGGACTTTGCTGTGAATTTTGTATGTTTGCCATTGAGAGGTCTGGATGTAATCTTAGGCATGGACTGGTTAGAGAATAATCACGTCCATATCAACTGTCGTAGCAAGTCGGTTAGTTTCGGTGAAGAAAGTTCGGTTTTGGTGTCTGCTGATCAGTTGAAGAAGTTGAAGAAAGAAGGAGTTCAGTTATTTGCGTTGATGGCTTCGTTGTCTGCTGAGAGTCAGGCTGTTATTGAAGAGCTGAAGGTAGTACGCGAGTTTCCTGAAGTATTTCCTGATGAAATTCCGGGTGTGCCACCGGAAAGAGAAGTTGAGTTTTCGATTGATCTTGTACCTGGTACGAGGCCTGTGTCTATGGCACCGTACAGAATGTCGGCGTCGGAATTGTCTGAGTTGAAGACGCAACTTGAAGAATTGCTTGAGAAAAAGTTTGTGAGACCAAGTGTATCGCCGTGGGGAGCTCCGGTATTGTTAGTGAAGAAGAAAGACGGGAGCATGAGGTTATGTGTGGACTATCGTCAGTTGAATAAGGTAACTATCAAGAATAAGTATCCGCTTTCGAGGATCGACGACCTGATGGATCAGTTAGTGGGTGCCCGTGTTTTCAGCAAAATTGATTTGAGGTCCGGATATCATCAGATTAAAGTAAAGGATGAGGATGTTCAGAAGACAGCGTTCAGAACAAGGTATGGGCATTATGAGTATTCAGTGATGCCGTTCGGTGTGACCAATGCTCCTGGTGTATTTATGGAATATATGAACCGTATTTTCCATAATTACCTAGATCGGTTTGTGGTAATCTTCATAGATGATATTCTAGTTTATTCTAAGTCAGATGAAGAGCATGCTGAGCACCTGAAGTCAGTGTTGGAAGTTTTAAAAGAGAAAAAGTTGTACGCTAAGTTATCGAAGTGTGAGTTCTGGCTGAAAGAGGTGAGTTTCCTTGGGCACGTGATTTCTGGTAATGGTATTGCGGTTGATCCGGCAAAAGTAGAAGCAGTATTGGAGTGGGAGTCTCCGAAGTCCGTAACGGAGATTAGAAGCTTTTTGGGTTTGGCTGGGTACTACAGGAGGTTCATCGAGGGTTTTTCCAAGTTGGCCCTTCCGTTGACTCAGTTGACCTGCAAGGGTAAAGTTTTTGTTTGGGATGCTCGGTGTGAGGAAAGCTTTATGGAACTGAAAAAGAGATTGACGACGTCGCCTGTTTTGACGTTGCCTAATCCAGAGGAACCGTTCGTTGTGTATTGTGACGCTTCGAAGATGGGTCTCGGTGGTGTGTTGATGCAGGATGGGAAGGTCGTTGCGTATGCGTCGAGGCAATTGCGGATTCATGAGAAAAATTATCCTACACATGATTTAGAATTGGCTGCTGTGGTATTTGTGCTTAAGATTTGGAGGCACTACCTGTATGGTTCAAGGTTCGAAGTGTTCAGTGATCATAAGAGTCTAAAGTATCTGTTCGATCAGAAAGAGTTGAATATGAGACAGCGTCGGTGGTTGGAACTCTTGAAGGATTATGACTTTGGTTTGAATTATCATCCCGGCAAAGCTAATGTCGTGGCTGATGCTTTAAGCAGAAAGTCCTTGCATATGTCGGCAATGATGGTGAAAGAATTAGAGTTAATTGAGGAATTCAGAGATTTGAGTTTGGTTTGTAAAATGACACCTCGCAGTGTCAAGCTGGGAATGTTAAAGATCGATAATGATTTCCTGAGCAGCATCAGAGAGGCTCAGAAGTCAGATGTTAAGTTAGTGGATTTAATTAATGGGGTTGGTCAATCTGAAGATGAAGATTTCAAATTAGATTCCAGTGGTGTGTTGAGGTTCCGGGGTAGGATCTGTGTTCCTGACGATGAAGAGATGAGAAAGGCAATTTTAGAGGAAGGTCATCGTAGCAAGTTGAGTATCCATCCTGGAGCGACGAAGATGTATCAAGATCTGAAAAGGATGTTTTGGTGGTATGGTATGAAGAGAGATGTGGCGCAATTTGTGTATGCCTGTTTGACCTGTCAGAAATCTAAGGTAGAGCATCAGAAGCCTGCAGGGCTAATGCAACCGTTGGAAATTCCAGAGTGGAAATGGGATAGCATAGCAATGGATTTTGTGACGGGGTTACCGAATACAGCTAAGGGTCATGACGCTATTTGGGTGATCATTGATAGGTTAACGAAGTCTGCTCATTTTATTCCTATTAATATCACTTATCCGGTGTCGAGGTTGGCAGAGGTATATGTCAAGGAGATTGTGAGGCTGCACGGTGTTCCGAAGAGTATTGTGTCAGATAGGGATCCGAGGTTCACTTCCGAGTTTTGGAAGAGTCTACAGAAAGAATTGGGTTCTAAGTTAAAAATGAGTTCGGCGTATCATCCCCAGACCGATGGTCAGTCAGAGAGAACAATTCAGTCGTTAGAGGATTTGTTGAGGGCTTGTGTATTGGAACAGCGGGGTTCATGGGATTCATACCTTGCGTTGATTGAGTTTACCTATAACAACAGTCACCATTCCAGTATCGGGATGGCACCGTTTGAAGCGTTGTATGGTCGAAAGTGTAGGACGCCATTATGTTGGTATGATTCGGGAGAGAGTGTAGTTTTGGGACCAGAGATTGTCCGGGAGACTACGGAGAAGATCAAGATGATCCGTGAGAAGATGAAGGCTTCGCAGAGTCGTCAGAAGAGTTATCATGACAAGCGGAGGAAGGATTTAGAGTTTCAGGAGGGTGAGCATGTGTTCTTGAGGGTTTCTCCTATTACCGGTGTTGGTCGGGCGTTGAAATCGAAGAAGCTCACTCCTCGATTTGTGGGTCCTTATCAGATATCCGAGAGAATTGGAAATGTGGCTTATAGAGTGGCTTTACCGCCAAATCTTTCGAACTTGCACGACGTGTTTCACGTGTCGCAACTTCGGAAGTATGTTTCGGATCCATCTCATGTGATCCAAGTGGACGATGTAGAGGTGCGGGATAATCTCACTGTGGAGACGATGCCCGTAAGGATTGAGGATCGTGAAGTGAAGGCACTTAGAGGCAAAGAGATTGCATTAGTGAAGGTGGTCTGGCTAGGAGCTGCCGGCGAGAGTATGACTTGGGAGCTAGAGAGCAAGATGCGAGAGTCCTACCCAGAGTTGTTTGATCAGGTAAATTTCGAGGACGAAATATTCTAAGTGGGGGAGAGTTGTAACACCCTAAAATTATTTAATTAATTTATTTAATTAAATAATTGGGGATTTAAATTAAATTATTTGATGTAATTCGATTAATTAGAATTTTATTTATTTTGGTGGTATTAGGAGGGAGTGGAGGCGCCACTTGCATGACTTGGGCTTAAGTGGAAAGCCCAAGCCCATGATCCACAATATAGGCGAAGTGGTTAGTTGGTGGGGGGGCTAGGGTTTGTGGCATTTTGCGAAATCAAAAGAAAGAAAGAAAGAAAAGAGCGTGAGATAGAGAGAGAGGAAGGAGGCGGCCAAGAGAAGAAGGAGGAGAGGAATTCGAAGAGCAAGGAAGAGTGGATCTCCGTTGTTGCTGTGGATCTGTAGGTGACTGCATCCTAGGCATCGATTTCTTCTTGAAAAAGGTTAGGGGAGCTCTAACATTCTATCTAATAATTCCTATGATGAGTTCTAGATCTAGGGCTTGTATTAGAATTGTACGTTTCTTGATGTTCTTGATAACCTTGGATTGCCATGGTGATGATCTTTATATATATATATGTATGTGTTGCCTATGCGAATTGAGTTAGTGGTTGAACCTTGAGATAATGCGAATTGCATATGTGTTTGGATGATTTTGATGTTTGTGCGTTTCATGGACTTATGATTGGTACGTTGGAATGATTGTGATTTTTCGCATTTTGGATGAATGGGTGTATAGGCGCTTAGGCGCCAAAGTGATGATGATGTTAGTGCTCCGAAGGAATTTTATCCATTGATTAAATTTAGGTGTTATTTTGGGTGTTGAAGATTTTAAGGTTTTTATGAGCTAATTTGCTAAGAATCAGTTTTTAGTGTTTTGTAAAATTGCTGGAAAAATGGTGATTTTCAGTTTTAGTGTTGAAAAATTTGTTGGACAAAATTCTGGGTGTGTTGCTGTCTTCCTGGGCGCTGGGCGCCTGTGCTGGGCGCTGGGCGCCTGACAGTGTGTGTGCTGTGCGTGTATGCGCGCCTGGGCGCTGGGCGCCTGTGGCGTGCGTGTTGTGTGTGCGTTGTGCGCGCCTGGGCGCTGAGCGCCTGTGGCGCTGTGTTGTGCGTGCGTGTGTGTGTGTGGCGCGCGCCTGGGCGCTGGGCGCCTGTTGTGCGCGCGGGGCGTGCGTGTGTTGCGCGCTGGGCGCCAGTGCCCGTGTTGCCTGGTTGCCTGGGCGCCTAAGGCGCCAATTTTCAGAACGTTGTCTAATTTTTCCCAAACTTATTTTTATCATAACTTTTGACTCCGACGTCCGTTTTGAACGATTCAAAAAGTGTCGTGAAGCTTTTTACGCTGTCCATCTATGGGTCTAATTTTTAAAATGAAAAATTGTTATTTTCTGATGGTTTGTGGGCGCCCAAGTGGCTGTCCCCGGTGATCGTCCCAGTGACATTGAAAAATGACGTGGAACTCTTTAAAAATCCCTTTTGGTGTATAAACAACAGTTTTAACACGGTAGTGTCAAAATGACTATTTTGCCCCTAGTGGCCAAAGTTAATGATAATGATGTGTAAATGACGAGGATGCCCTTGGTGGCTAGTCAAATGACTGTTTTGCCCCTAGTGGCCAAAGTTAATGATAATGATGTGTAAATGACGAGGATGCCCTTGGTGGTTAGTCAAATGACGTTTTTGCCCTCAGTGGCTAATGTTTGAGTTAAATGAGGTTTATGTGTAAGTGACATTTGGGGCCTGAGTGGCTAAGTGATATTAAGGTCTAAGTGGCCTAGTGATGTTGTGTGATGATTATGAATTTGACAGGTGCTGTGCTCCGTGCGAGCAAACAGGTAAGTGATGGGTCACATTGTTGACTGTAATCTGAGTTAATTGTGTGATTTCGTGAACTGAATGGTGCATGTCATAGAGTCTCATGCCCATATGCATAAAACCCAGTGATGTTTCGAGGCCTGAGTGGCTAAGTGATGATAAGGCCTGAGTGGCTAAGCGACGTTTTGTGAAAAGGTACCTTCATGCATATACCCGCGAGTGGGTTGCATTTCATAAATCTACATGATATGTAATGAGTTATTGTAAATGATGTAAGAGATGACTATGATGTGAGTATTTGGTGTTTGATGCTGATTGTTCTAGTGCGTAGCCTATGATTAGTGCCTATCATATTTTTTATTATATAGACTGAAATGATGCTCACCCTTTCCTGTTTGAATGTTACCCCCGTGTTGGTAACGTGCAGGTGATTCCCAGTGAAGGTATTAGCTTCACTTATGAGTCGAGTCGTCATGCTCTGATACGTAGCACTCAGGGGGGGATAACGAACTCGGCATTATTTATGATTTTTGATTATTATGTCCATGAGGACTATTTGGTTATGTTTTATTGATTTCCGCTGCGTGGTTGATTTGTTATGTTGAGTTTTATAAGCGACGTTAAAATGAGGCTTGAGATTTTGATATTGTGAAGTGCTACGTGGACGTATGATTTTTGAGTTAAACTGTTTTTAAAATTGATAAGCGACGTTTTATTAACGTATGTGTAACATTCCCTAGGAACGAAATTTTCAAATTCTGATTTTCTTTATAAACGAAGTATCGGGTAGAAAGGGGTGTTACAGATAGCTCTTCCCTTATCAGGTAAATGCATTCATTAGTTAGGTTCTAGAGAAGTACGCCATGTGTCAAACCCAGTAGTTTGTTTCCTCAAAGCCAGTGCTCCAATCACTGGTCTCGTACCCCAATTCAGAGCCTCGGACCCCAGCAGTCCTTCGCAGCCCCAGCGCTGTCTTAACTTAGACCTCCAATGGTCATTCATTCTAGATCGCACGTCGCGTTATCGAGCAACCGACGGATCATCCGACCCATGGTCCATCAGTTCAGTTCGACCCAGTATGTCAAAGCAAGGACTTCGAACTCTACCCTCAAGATCACTATGTCGCCACTGAGCGCGATGGATCATCCGACCCCAGGTCCTTCAGACTAGCTGTGTCAGCCTAAGACATAGTGGACGTCCTTGGAGGTGAGCAAATTAGGTCAACGACCTGATCTTGCCCCTCCGACCGCTCGAAAAAGGCCACCCCCTATGCTCGCGTAATTGGGCCTTTCTTAGCATTCAGACCTAATTTTAGTGTTTGTTGAGTATCGGGCCCGTTTAGCCTTTTTGGTCCTGCTTCATCCATTTTTGTCAAAAGCCACAAAAAATAAAACATAAAATCTGATTCACAAAAATGATATTACCACATCCAAAATATGATACAAAATATGGTAAAATCAGAATTAAATTAACATTACAATAATTCCAAAAATATAAAAATGCCAAATTGTACAAAAAGCCCAAAAAAATACAAAAAATATAATAACCAAAAATACACAGAAATTAGAAAAACGAAAATGCAAAAATAGCAGCAACAACAGCTGAACCCTAGCCCTTTTCTTGCTCACCAAGCATCCACCTTCTCCAACCCGAGCCCAAAACCTGCAAAATAGGAAAGAAAATCAGGTGAGAATCAAGTTTTAAACCTAATCTTTACCTATAAAAAGGGGGCTGGAGCACAAGAATTGACAGAGAAAAACACACAGAAGCAGAGGGGAAAAAATCAGAAAAACACCCAAACGATTAGGGTTTCACACCGAAACCCTAATCAACGAAAACAATCGGATTTTATGAAATAAAGGAGGAGAGCCAGCAAGCGCGAAAATCAGACAGCTGCAGTAGCAGTCAAACAAGAATATAAATAACAGTAGCCGTAGCAAACACGCGGAAGGAAAATATCAGATGCTGGAGTTCGGGTCAGTTACTGTACTTTTAAATTTGAAACATCGAAAATATTTCTAAATGCTTGCTCTTGGTGTCTAAAATCTATTAGGCCTAGAGTCATATATTTATCTGATTGTTTGTTATAACGATTTGAAACAATCGGTATATAATTTGTTATCAAAAATACAGTAAGCAAAAACAGAAATCAGAAATAGCAAAATAGAAGAAATTTGAAACTGAAAAAACAAGCAAAACTCACCCTTGTAGATTCCGGCCACCGTAGACGGTGGTCGTTGGACGGAAGACACCGTCGGAACACCGACTTTCCCCACCGTGAGCTCACGGTGACCATCAGAACCGTCCTTCGCTCAGCACCATCGTAGCCTACGGTCACCACCACCGCACGAACCACCTAAAGGAACCAAAAAAACAAACATAAAAAACATAAAGAAAAGGAATCAGATTAGAAGAGAAAGGAGAAAATATTAACGAAAAAACAAGAGGAACCGAAGCCTCACCCACTAGTTCCAGCCACCGTAGACGGTGGCCGTCCGCTCCAAAACACCGCCATCAGCCCTCCCCAACTGAGCCGTCGCCGCTCCTCTTCCCTTGCGTTTTTTCAAACCGGACAACAACGTAGCCACCGCCACCATCTTCATCCCTCCACCGTCACCAAGCGATGGGTCGCCGCAGTCGCCACCGTCTCTTCTCTCCCTCCTATTTTCGTTCTTCCCCTTCGCGTCGTCCTCCTTCTTCCTCTCCGCCTTCGTTCTCCCTCTCTCTCCGTGATCTCCGCCTTCGTTCTCCCTCTCTCTCACGAAATTTGCGGAGTTAACTCTCTCTCTCTCCTCATGCCTCTAGAAGCGGCGCGGCTGGAGGAATGAAATTTGAGGCAAATTAGGTTTAGGTCAAAAATAAGTGGGCTTTTATATGTCTCAGTTTTTTGTTTTATTTTTATTTTTTTTTTATTTATCTATTCAGATTACTGAACACACCCCTGTGTTTCATCACCATGACCCCCCGGTAAGCCCATTTGCGCAGGGCCAGGACACTAAAGCAAAGCTGTGGGCTGCTCTCTTATTCGCACCCCCCTCATTAATAATACAACCTCCTGCAGTTAACTACACCCCCATTTTACCGCTGCACCCCTTTTCGTTTTCTTCTTTTTTTCTCTCTCTACAAAAACAATTTCTTTCACAAACTTACAAAAAAATCTATAAAAACAAATAAATAAATATTTCACTTTCAAAAAACATAAATATGGGACTAAGTCGACTGTACAGTCGGGTTAGGCTGCTTTTTAGGTCACTAATGAACCGTCACGGATCATGGCCTAAAATCCCTATTTAAAACAAACAAATTTCTAAATTAAAATAAACACAAACACGTTTCTTTCCACGAAACAAATTCTCAAATTAGGGGATTAAGCCGACTGTACAGACGGGTTCGTCAGCGTTCTAGGATAAATGAGCCGTACGGCTCAGGAATCTTAAAACCCCTATTCCAATAAAATCAAACAAACACACTTCAAACCATTTTCCAAACTCCAAAAACTCTATTTTCACAAAGTAGGGGACTAAGCTGACTGTACAGTCTGGTTAGTCATCGTTTTAGGACAAATGAACTGTTCACTCAGGAGTCCTAAAATCCCTATATTAAAAAATACCAACCAACAAACATTTTTCTACCCAAGAACTACGTGTGATTTGATTCTCTACCAAGAGATACGTAGGAGCAGAGGGCGGCCGACCTCTGTCAATTGCGCTAATAAAAAACCTTTTTTAGTCTTTTCCAAAATAATCATTTTCCTAAATAAAATATCAATTTTCTTCTTTCTTTTAATTCACAATAAAAGGGTAAAAATAAATGTTTTCAAAATTAACTTTCGCTCCTACAACTAATTAACAGGTAACCTTCCTTAGGAAGGATGTCGTGGGGTGCTAATACCTTCCCCACGCATGACCGACTCCCGAACCCGAATCTGGTCTCAAGGACCCTTATCCATTCCAAAAGGGATTTTCCAATGTTTGCCCTTAAACTAAACTTTGGTGGCGGCTTCATTTTTGAACCTTCGAGGAATCCTCTCCCGGATTTTTCGGTCGCTACAGCAATTTTCCTTCAGAATTGGCCTAAACATTTACACTGTTTTTGCTTTAGGACAAGCAAAGGTTCAAGCATAGGGGAGTTTGATAAGTCTATTTTTAGAGTCTTTTTAATAGTTATTTTCATTAAGTTTTTTTTAGGTATTTTAGTTATATTTTATATTTTTGATCTATTTTACTGCAAATGTTTACTTTTTATCTTCAGGTTTTATTTTGAAGCAATTTCGACTGCTTCTGTCTCAGCAGGTTAGAATTCGACTGCATCTGTCTTCCAGAATTCGACAGCATCTGTCTCCCAAAATTCGACTGCATCTGTCTCCCAGAATTCGACTGCATCTGTCTCCCAGAATTCGACTGCATCTGTCAGAATTCGACTGCATCTGTCTTCCAGATTTCGACTGCTTCTTTCTCAGCAGGTCAGAATTCGACAGCATCTGTCTCCCAAAATTAGACTGCATCTGTCTCCCAGAATTCGACAGCATCTGTCTCCCAGATTCGACAGCACAACGCAAACTGGCGCAGAACTGGCGCAGAACAGGGCACCATGGGCGCCAAGGGCGCCAAAATGCAGTCAAAATTGGCTACGGCCACTTGTTGGTGGCTATCTTTGCCAACTTGATTTTTTAACTTCTTTTTGACTATTCTGCCCTTCCACTCAAGTGCTATGCCCACTTGTTGATGGATATTTTTGCCCACTTGTTGATGGCTATCTCCCCTCATATTTTCCTATAAATAGGACCTTGATCCTCACTTGTAATGAGACTTGGTTTTGTGAGTGAATCATTTCTCAAGACTTGAATTTTGTGACAAAGTTCATCTCAAAAATTCTCTAAAGATTGTTCTTCATGAAATTCATATTCTTTTACTTTCTTGCTATTTAAATTCTTGCAATTTATTTTCTAAGTCCTTTATTTTCCAAGTCATTTACTTTCTTGCCCTTTATTTTCCAAGTCAATTCTTTTCTTGCCCTTTATTTTCCAAGTTATTTACTTTCTTGCCCCTTTATTTTCCAAGTCATTTACCTTCTTGCCCTTTATTTTCCAAGTCATTTTATTTTCTTGCTATTTAAATTTCTTGCAATTTATTTTCTAAGTCCTTTATTTTCCAAGTCATTTACTTTCTTGTCCCTTTATTTTCCAAGTCATTTACTTTCTTGCCCCTTTATTTTCCAAGTTATTTACTTTCTTGCCCCTTTATTTTCCAAGTCATTTACCTTCTTGCCCTTTATTTTCCAAGTCATTTATTTTCTTGCTATTTAAATTCTTGCAATTTATTTTCTAAGTCCTTTATTTTCCAAGTCATTTACTTTCTTGCCCCTTTATTTTCAAGTCATTTACTTTCTTGCCCTTTATTTTTCCAAGTCATTTATTTTCTTTTCTCCTCTTTTGTCTACAATGATCATGAGTGAGTAGACTTTACTAAAATATTCCTTCTTTCTAAAAACACTTTCTTTTCGGTTAATCAACTTTGAAAAATTAAATTGGTAATCACCTAGGCTCTCCCTGTGGATCGATAACTCTTTTTTATTACGCGATACGACTCGTGCACTTGCGAGCATATCATGAACAAATGTTGCTGTTTTTCTAAAATTGATGTTGCTGTCACAGTGAACAAATGTTGCTGTTTTTCCTAAAAAGTGATGTTGCTGTTTTTATGGAAAATCACTGTTGCTGTCACCATTTTCATGTTGCTGTTTTTATGGAAAATCACTGTTGCTGTCACCATTTTCATGTTGCTGTTTTTATGGAAAATCACTATTGCTGTCACCATTTTGAGTTGCTGTTTTTTTAAAAGCTATTGTCGCTGTTGCTGTAAAATGGTATTGTTCCTGATGTTGTCAATTGTCGATGTCTCGGTGTTGTAAAATTGTTGTTCTCATTGATGTTGTAAATCTATTGGTGTCCTTGGTGTCGGTGGTCGTTGGTCAAGTTGTTAGACTGTCCTATAGGTGTAGGTGTATTGGTGATGATTGGTGCTATTGGTGATGGTATAACAGGTGATGTGCCTATTTTATGGGCTAAGGTGAACAGGTGATGGGTCTATGACCATTTATTGATGTTGGTGCTGATTGTGTCACATAGATGACTGTTGTTGTTGATTGACTTTGGTGTGTTGTTCATGGTGTCGCATACATTTCATATGCATTATATTTTTGGTGATGAAGGCTTCGGCCTTGGAGCTATAGGTGATGATGGTGATGCTCATACAGGTGATGATGCCCTTATTAGCTACGTTATTGGTGATGATTGGTACCACATGCATATACCCGTTGGTGTGGGTTGCATCTCATACACTTACTCATGATGTTGATGATAATTCTTAGTGATTTGTAATTTGATGTTGTTGTGAAGCGGTTGATATAGTTGTCATAATTCTAGCATATTGCCTATCATATATGCTATTATAATGTAGATATCTCACCCATTCTGTTTGAATGTTACCCCTATGTTGGTAACGTGCAGGTAATTGCGAGTGAAGGCATGTCTACCTTCGCTAGTCGAGTCGGTGTCGTCGCTCTGATACGTAGCACTCGGGGGGATGAACGCTAGGCTTTTTTAGTGTCTCTGTTATTCTAATTTTTGAAGTTTTATGGTGATGTTAAGATTATTGTTGAACCCCATATTTTTATTCCGCTGCATGGTGATGGAGTTACTATTATAAGTCATACTATTTAATGGTAATTTTTATTATTGGTGTGTGATGTTTAACGGTGAAAATGTGGCATCCCTTGTGGGTGTATTGAAAAATGTTTTTTTGATCTCTGATTTTTGTCAAAAATTTTCCGGGTAGAAAATGGGTGTTACATTAGTGGTATCAGAGCAGTTTCGGTCTGTCCGGCCAAGTTGTAAGTTATAGTGTCATTGACGATCAAGTATTGTCAATTAGTTCTAACTGTTGCTTATGATTGTAGTGATTAGTTGAGATGGCTGGAAGGAACGATGCTGCTATTACTGCTGCGTTGGCTGCTATGGCTCAGGCCGTGGAGGGTCAGCAGAATGCTGGTGAGAATGCTGGGTCTCGTAGTTTGGCTACCTTTCAAAGGGAGAATCCGCCTACCTTCAAGGGCAAGTATGATCCCGATGGGGCTTTAGCTTGGTTGAAAGAGATGGAGAGGATCTTTCGTGTGATGGACTGCACTCCGGCACAGAAGGTCCGTTATGGTACGCATATGCTGGCAGAGGAGGCCGATGACTGGTGGTTAGAGGCTAGGCAGAGATTGGAGGCTGCAAATGAGGAGATCACTTGGGCTGTGTTCCGAAGGGAGTTTACGAGAAAATATTATCCCGAGGATGTCCGAGGTAAGAAAGATATTGAGTTCCTGGAGCTGAAGAAATGGAGTATGTCCGTGACTGAGTATGCTGCTAAGTTCGTGGAATTAGCAAAGTTCTATCCGCATTACAGTGAGGCTACTGCTGAGTTTTCCAAGTGCATTAAGTTTGAGAATGGGCTGCGTCCTGAGATCAAGAAGGCGATTGGTTACCAGAAGATCCGTGTTTCCTCCGACTTGATTGATAGCTGCAGAATTTATGAGGAAGACAACAATGCTCACTACAAGATTATGAATGAGAAGAGGAGCAAATTTCAGAGTCGTGGTAAACCGTATGATGTTCCTGCTGGTAAGGGTAAACAGAAAGCTGCTGTGGGCAAGAAGACTAGTGGGGGAGATGCTCCTACTAGCATTGTATGTTACAAATGTGGCAAAGCTGGTCACAAGAGTAACGTGTGCAAGGCTGAAGTGAAGAAGTGTTACCGTTGTGGTAAGGAGGGTCATGTGGTGGCTGAGTGTGAACGTAAGGAGGTGGTCTGCTACAACTGTGGTGAAGGAGGGCACATTAGCACTCAGTGTCCGAAGCCGAAGAAAGAAAGGTCCAGTGGAAAAGTGTTCGCTTTAGCAGGTGAAGAGCCTACTGAAGAAGATGGACTTATTAGAGGTACGTGCTTCATTAATGGTACTCCTTTGAAATCTATTGTTGATACTGGTGCTACGCATTGCTTTATTGCTGCTGATTGTTGTAAAAGATTGAATCTTGCATTGTCTGCCATGAATGGAGAGATGGTTGTCGATACTCCAGCCAAGGGGTCGGTAACTATCTCTCTAGTGTGTTCTCAGTGTCCCTTGTCGATCTTCGACAGAGACTTTGTTGTGGATTTTGTTTGTTTGCCGTTGAGCAGATTGGATGTAATCTTGGGTATGAACTGGTTGGAGCATAACCATGTCCATATTAATTGTCGTAGCAAGTCGGTGAGTTTTGAAGGAGAGGAGTCTGGTCTGTTATCCGCTAGTCAGTTGCGGAAGTTGATGAAGGAAGGAGTTCAGTTATTCTCGCTGATGGAGTCGTTGTCTGTTGAGAATCAAGCTACCAATGAAGAGTTGCAGGTGGTGCGCGAGTTTCCTGATGTTTTCCCTGATGAGATTCCAAGTGTACCGCCAGAGAGGGAAGTTGAATTCTCTATTGATCTTGTACCTGGTACCAGACCTGTTTCTATGGCACCGTACAGGATGTCCGCATCTGAATTGTCTGAGTTGAAGAAACAACTTGAGGATCTGCTCGAGAAGAAGTTTGTAAGGCCGAGTGTATCGCCATGGGGAGCTCCTGTGTGGATTATCGGCAGTTGAATAAGCTGACAATTAAGAACAAGTATCCACTTCCGAGGATAGACGATTTGATGGATCAGTTAGTGGGTGCTCAAGTATTCAGTAAGATTGATTTGAGGTCGGGTTATCATCAAATCAAGGTGAAGGACGAAGATATTCAGAAGACGGCTTTCAGAACCCGTTATGGTCATTATGAGTATTCGGTGATGCCGTTCGGTGTTACCAACGCACCTGGAGTATTTAAGGAATATATGAATCGTATATTTCATACTTACTTAGATCGGTTTGTAGTGGTGTTCATTGACGACATTCTGATTTACTCTAAATCGGAGGAAGAGCATGCAGAGCATCTGAGGTTAGTATTGGAAGTACTGGAGGAAAAGAAGCTGTATGCGAAGTTGTCAAAGTGTGAGTTCTAGTTGAAGGAAGTGAGTTTCCTTGGTCATGTCATTTCTGGTAGTGGTATTGCGGTGGATCCGTCGAAAGTAGAGGCAGTGTTGAATTGGGAAGCTTCGAAGTCGGCTACTGAAATTAGAAGCTTTTTGGGATTGGCTGGCTATTATAGAAGGTTCATTGAAGGTTTTTCTAAGTTAGCACTTCCGTTAACTCAGTTAACCTGCAAAGGAAAGGCTTTTGTTTGGGACGCCCGATGTGAAGAAAGTTTCGCAGAATTGAAGAAGAGATTGACGACGTCTCCTGTCTTGACATTGCCCAATCCGGAAGGGTCGTTTGTGGTGTATTGTGATGCTTCGAAAATGGGTTTGGGTGGTGTGCTTATGCAATATGGGAAGGTTATTGCGTATGCGTCGAGACAGTTAAGAGTTCATGAGAAGAATTATCCCACTCATGACTTGGAGTTAGCTGCAGTGGTCTTTGTGCTGAAGATTTGGAGGCACTATCTCTATGGTTCCAGATTTGAGGTGTTTAGTGATCATAAGAGCTTGAGGTATTTGTTTGACCAGAAGGAGTTGAATATGAGGCAACGACGATGGTTGGAGTTGTTGAAGGACTATGATTTCGGTTTGAATTATCATCCAGGCAAAGCTAATGTCGTAGCTGATGCTTTGAGCCGGAAGACCTTGCATATGTCGGCTATGATGGTTAAGGAGTTAGAGCTGATTGAGGAGTTCAGAGATATAAGTCTGGTTTGTGAAGTGACGCCTCAGAGTGTTAAGTTTGGGATGTTGAAGATTGGTAATGATTTTCTGAACAGCATCAGAGAAGCCCAGAAGTCAGATGTTAAGCTGGTAGACTTGACGGTCGGGATTGGTCAATCTGAGATTGAGGATTTCAGGTTGGATTCCCAAGGTGTGTTGAGGTTCCGTGGTAGGATTTGCATTCCTGATGATGCAGACATGAAGAGAGTCATTCTTGAAGAGAGTCACAGAAGTAAGTTAAGCATTCATCCGGGAGCTACAAAGATGTACCAAGACCTGAAGAAGTTGTTTTGGTGGCCTGGTATGAAGCGAGATGTGGCGCAGTTCGTTTATGCATGTTTGACTTGCCAGAAGTCAAAGGTTGAGCATCAGAAGCCTGCTGGGTTGATGCAACCGTTAGAAATTCCAGAGTGGAAATGGGATAGCATTTCGATGGACTTTCTGACGGGATTGCCTAATACTGCGAAAGGGTATGATGCGATTTGGGTGATTGTTGACAGGTTAACGAAATCGTCTCATTTTGTTCCTATCAGCATCACGTATCCGGTGTCGAAGTTGGCGGAGATTTATATCCGGGAGATTGTGAAGCTTCATGGAGTTCGTAAGAGTATTGTTTCGGATAGAGATCCGAAGTTCACTTCAGATTTCTGGAAGTGTTTGCAAGAGAAGTTGGGGTCTAAGTTGAGGTTGAGTTCGGCATATCATCCTCAGACAGATGGTCAGTCAGAGAGGACAATTCAGTCATTAGAAGATCTGTTGAGGGCTTGTGTTTTGGAACAAGGAGGTTCGTGGGATTCCTACCTTCCACTGATAGAGTTCACGTATAACAACAGTTACCATTCTAGTATTGGTATCGCACCTTTTGAAGCATTTTATGGTCGGAAGTGTAGAACCCCGCTGTGTTGGTATGAGTCTGGAGAGAGTGTGGTGCTTGGACCGGAGATTGTTCGAGAGAAAACTGAAAAGGTGAAGTTGATTCGTGAGAAGATGAAGGCGTCGCAGAGTCGACAGAAGAGTTATCACGACAAGCGGAGGAAAGATTTAGAGATTCAAGCGGGTGAGCATGTATTTTTGAGAGTCACTCCAGTGACCGGTGTTGGACGTGCTTTGAAGTCGAAGAAGCTCACTCCTCGTTTTATTGGTCCTTATCAGATTTCAGAGAGAGTCGGGAATGTTGCATATAGAGTGGCTTTACCGCCTAACCTTTCGAATTTGCATGACGTGTTTCATGTGTCGCAACTTCGGAAGTATATTTCAGATCCATCTCATGTGATCCGCATGGATGATGTGGAGGTATAGGATAATCTCACAGTGGAGACGATGCATGTACGAATCGAGGGTCATGAGGTGAAAGTTTTAAGAGGAAAAGAGATTGCGTTAGTAAAAGTAGTCTGGCTAGGAGCTGCCGGAGAGAGTATGACGTGGGAGCTGGAGAGCAAGATGCGGGAATCCCATCCCGACCTGTTTGAATCAGGTAAATTTCGAGGACGAAATATTCTAAGTGGGGGAGAGTTGTAACGCCCAAATAATTTAATTATTTAGGTATTTTATTAGTATAGTCATATTTAATAATTAATAAAATGATGTTTTATTTAAATTAGGGAGTGGTGCTTAGTAATTAGCTGAGTAATAGACGGAGGCCCGTGATCCAAGAGCCCAATGGATAGGCGCATGAGTGAGAGCCTAGCTAGGGTTTTGGGATCATTTGCGCATTGTTGGAGAAAAAGAAAAGAAAGGAGAGAATTGCGAAGAGAGGAGAAGAGAGGGACGACGCACCAAGGAGAAAGGAGAGGAGCTTTGATGCGGTGGTTCTTTGGAGTCTTCGTACGAGAGGATCACGTATTCGGCAAACCTAAGGTAAGGGTGGGTTCTACTTTATAATAGGGTGTATGATGAGGGTTATGTGGGAGATAGGACCTATGATGCCTCTTTGATCTTGTTGATGTTGATTTAGTGATGTTTTGAATGTACTCATGTTGATTGATCATGGTGAAACCTTGGTGTTTGATGTTTGGTGCGAATTGGTGTTGTTGTTGGGTTGCTGGAAACGGCGCCCTGCCCCTGGGCGCTGATGAGTCTATTTTTAGAGTCTTTTTAATAGTTATTTTCATTAAGTTTTATTGGTATTTTAATTATATTTTTGAGCTATTTTACTAAAAATATTTACTTTTTATTTTCAGGTTTTATTTTGAAGCAAAAGAGAAAATAAGAGCTAAAATGAAGAAACAAAGGAAATATTTGAGGAAGAACAATTTTTAAGCACTAAGGCACTCTGCAGGGCGCTATGGGCGCCAAAAACCAAGAACAGCACAAACTGGCGCAGGACAGGGCCCCAAGGGCGCCAAAAACCAAAACGCAACACAGGAGCAACACTGGCGCAGAACTGGCGCAGGACAGGGCACCAGGGGTGCCAAGGGCGCCAAAGCGCAACACAGGAAAAAAACTGGCGCAGAAATGGCGCAGGACAGGGCACCATGGGCGCCAAGGGAGCCAAAATGCAATTGAAATTGGCTGCGGCCACTTGTTGGTGGCTATCTTTGCCAACTTGATTTTTTCACTTCTTTTTGACTATTTTGCCCCTCCACTCAAGTGCTATTCCCACTTGTTGATGGATATTTTTGCCCACTTGTTGATGGCTATCTCCCCTCATATTTTCCTATAAATAGGACCTTGATCCTCACTTGTAAAGGCACTTGGTTTTGGTGAGAGAATCATTTCTCAAGAGTTGAATTTTGTGACAAAGTTCATCTCAAAAACTCTCTAAAGATTCATGACTTCAAATTTACTCTTCATGTTCATTTACTTTTTTGCTATTTAAATTCTTGCAATTTATTTTCTAAGTCTTTTATTTTCTTGCACATTTACTTTCTTGCCCTTTATTTTCCAAGTCATTTACTTTCTTGCCCTTTACTTTCCAAGTCATTTATTTTCTTGCCCTTTATTTTACAAGTCATTTATTTTCTTGCCCTTTAATTTCCAAGTCATTTATTTTCTTGCCCTTTATTTTCCAAGTCATTTACTTTCTTGCCCTTTATTTTCCAAGTCCTTTATTTTCTTGCCCTTTATTTTTTTGCCATTTATTTTCCAAGTCATTTATTTTCTTGCCCTTTATTTTCCAAGTCATTTATTTTCTTGCACTTTATTTTCTTGCCCTTTATTTTCCAAGTCATTTACTTTCTTGCCCTTTATTTTCCAAGTCATTTATTTTCTTGCCCTTTATTTTCTTGCCCTTTATTTTCCAAGTCATTTACTTTCTTGCCCTTTATTTTTCAAGTCAATTATTTTCTTTTCTCCTCTTTTGTCTACAATGATCATGAGTGAGTAGACTTTACTAAAACATTCCTTCTTTCCAAAAACACTTTCTCTTCAGTTAATCAACTTTGGAAAATTAAATTGGTAATCACCTAGGCTCTCCCTGTGGATCGATAACTCTTTTTATTACGCGACAAGACCGTGCACTTGCGGCCTATCAAGTTTTTGGCGCCGTTGCCGGGGAGGCAGTGATATTAATTAAATTTTTTCGAAACCGGTTAGACTGAAGTTTTATTTTCTTTATTTTCACTTTTTCTTCTCTTGTCCCTCGAATGCGAAGAACCAGAAGTTCCGGTGAAATTGTTCAACAAATTCCCAAAATTGAAAGGTTCATACATAGAAGGAGAAGAGAAATTCCCGATAGCCAAATGGCGGCTAATGAAAATCGTGCTCTCAAAGAGTACGCAACACCTTCGGCAGTGCCATCGGGTGCCATAGTACATCCGAGTGTGGAAGAAAATAATTTTGAGCTCAAATCATCTCTGCTTTCAATGGTTCAACAAAACCAATTCTCTGGTTCTCCCACGGAGGACCCAAATCTTCATATTTCAATTTTTCTAGAATACTGTGGAACTCTGAAATTAAACGGGGTACCTCAAGATGCCATAAGACTAAAACTCTTCCCTTTTTCATTAAGTGATAGAGCAAGAGCATGGCTACATTCTTTGCCTTCGGAATCCATTACCAGTTGGGGCCAGTTAAAACAAGCTTTTCTTGCTAAGTTCTTTCCCCCGAGTAAAACAGCTCAAATGAGAAATCAAATTACTCGATTTTCTCAAAACGACGGGGAATCTCTTTATGATGCTTGGGAACGTTTCAAAGAAATGTTAAGGCTATGCCCCCATCATGGACTAGAGAAATGGCTCGTTGTTCACACTTTTTATAATGGGTTACAATATGCAACAAGAATGACTGTTGATGCAGCTGCAGGTGGAGCTTTAATGAACAAAAATTTTACTGAAGCTTATGCACTCGTTGATGATATGGCTCAAAACCATTGTCAATGGACAAGTGAGCGAGACATAACGAATAAACCAGCCTCATCAAAAGAGCCAGGTAAGTATGAAATATCTGCTGTTGATCATCTTACCTCAAAAGTGGACGCACTTTTTCAAAAATTTGAAAAATTAAATGTAAGTGTCGTCTCACAAACTTCTTCTCAAAAGGAGTAAGTGTCGTCTCAAAAATGTGAATTATGTGGGGTTGTTGGCCATATTGGAGCTGAATGCCAGCTTAAGGCATCTAGTGCTGGAAACGAGCATGTTAACTATGCTCAAAAGGAAGATCCGTTTTCAAATACTTATAATCCTGGGTGGAGGAATCATCCAAATTTTTCTTATAAAAATCCTCCACCCAATCCAGCACCTAGACCACCTCCTGGTTTTCAAAATCAGAAAGTTTTTAACAACCCACAAAACAACCCGCAAAAGTCAGACTTGGAATTTTTGATGGAAAAATTTGTGTCATCTCAAATAAAACAAAATGAAGAATTCAAAAATCAAACTGGTTATTTGAATGACACACTTATCAAATTGGTATCAAAAGTCGACTCTATTGCCACTCATAATAAAATGCTCGAAAATCAAATAACTCAAGTGGCAACACAGGTGGCTTCATCCTCTAAGTCTTCGGGGGTATTTCCTGGGCAGCCAGAACAAAATCCAAATGGCCACATAAATGCTGTCACCCTTAGAAGTGGAAAACAATTAGAGGAACCAAGAGCAAACCAAGAAAAAATTGTGAGTGAAAAACATAATTTACCATGTGAGAAAAAAGAGAAAGAACCAGAAAAAGAAAGAGAAGAACCACACATCCCCCCACCACCATACAAACCACCCATTCCTTTTCCCCAAAGATTTGCAAAAAACAAACTTGACGAGCAATTCAAAAGGTTTGTCGTCATGCTTAAAAAGCTTTACATCAACGTTCCTTTCACTGATGCATTGTCTCAAATGCCGTCTTATTCAAAAATTTTGAAAGAAATTTTATCCAAGAAAAGAAAAATAGACGACTATGAGACGATTGCATTAACAGAAGAATGTAGTGCAATTATCCAGAACAAGCTACCGCAAAAGCTCAAAGATCCAGGTAGTTTTTCCATACCTTGTGTAATTGGAAGTGAAACTATAAACAGAGCAATGTGCGATCTAGGAGCCAGCGTAAGTTTGATGCCTCTTTCTCTTTGCAAAAGACTAGGGATAGGTGAACTTAAACCCACAAAAATGACAATATAGTTGGCAGATCATTCAATTAAATACCACACTGGAATCTTAGAGGATATCCCTATCAAAGTAGGGCAAACTTTTATACCGGTAGATTTTGTTGTAATGGAAATTGAAGAAGACTCCCAAATTCCTATTCTTCCAGGGAGGCCTTTTTTAGCTACTGCAGGGGCAATAATTGACGTAAAAAACGGCAAGTTGGTTTTTAACGTGGGAGATGAAAAGGTTGAGTTTGAAGTTTCAAACTTAATGAGGAGTTCGTCTGTAAAGGACTCATGCTGCAGGATTGATATTATAGACTATTGCGTGCGAGACTGCTCTTTAGCATCATCTTCACAAGATAGTTTGGAAGATTGCCTTTTAGGCAACACAGATACAAATACAGCAGAGGAAACCCAATTTTACATAAAACTTTTAGATGAGAATCCACCATCACAAAAATTGGGTACTGAATCTTTGGGTGAGGGAAAGCCTCGACCTCTCCCAAAAGAAACACCAAAAATAGAACTGAAGCCCTTACCATCATCTCTCAGGTATGAGTTTCTTGGCCCTAATTCTACTTTTCTAGTAATTGTAAATGCAGATCTAAAACAAAATGAGACTGAAAAATTGCTTAATGTTCTTAAAAAGTATCCCAAAGCCATAGGGTATACTATTGAGGACATTAAAGGAATAAATCCATCAATCTGCATACACAGAATACTACTGGAAGAGGACTATAAACCTTTTATCGAGCATCAAAGAAGATTAAACCCAAACATGAAAGAGGTTGTTAAAAAGGAAGTTTTAAAACTTCTTGATGCTGGGATAATATATCCTATTTCCGATAGTAAGTGAGTTAGTCCTGTTCAAGTAGTACCTAAGAAGGGAGGCTTAACAGTTATTAAAAATGAAAAGGATGAATGCATTTCCACAAGGACAATTACGGGATGGAGAATGTGTATCGATTACAGAAAGCTTAACAAAGCTACCCGGAAAGATCACTTCCCTCTCCCGTTCATTGATCAAATGCTAGAAAGGTTAGCACGACACTCACATTTCTGCTATTTGGATGGTTATTCGGGATTTTTCCAAATTCCCATCCACCCTAGCGACCAAGAAAAAACAACTTTCACATGTCCTTTTGGCACTTATGCCTATAGAAGGATGCCCTTTGGTCTATGTAATGCTCCTGCTACCTTTCAAAGGTGTATGATGTCCATATTCTCAGACTTTGTTGAAAACATAATGGAAGTATTTATGGATGATTTTTCCGTCCATGGGTCAAATTTTGAAAACTGTTTAGCCAATCTGGAAAAAGTCTTAGAAAGGTGTGAGAAGGTGAATCTAGTTCTAAACTGGGAAAAGTGTCATTTCATGGTTAATCAAGGAATTGTCCTAGGACACTTAATTTCTAATAGAGGTATTGATGTCGATCGTGCAAAAATTGAGGTGATTGAAAAAATGCTACCTCCCACCTCAGTAAAAGAGGTGAGAAGCTTTTTAGGCCATGCTGGTTTCTACCGCCGATTTATAAAAGACTTCTCAAAAATTTCAAAACCTATGACAAGTCTGCTCCTTAAGGATGCAGCATTTATTTTTAATGATCTTTGTCTTGAAGCTTTTAACAGGTTGAAAAAAAGCTTTGGTTACTGCCCCAATCATACAGCCACCAGATTGGAATCTTCCGTTCGAGATAATGTGCGATGCAAGCGACTATGCTGTTGGGGCAGTTTTGGTTCAAAGAAAGGAAAATCAATTGCATGCCATATACTATGCAAGCAGGACCATAGACGAGGCACAAATGAATTACGCCACAACCGAAAAAGAATTATTAGCGGTGGTTTTTGCCGTTGATAAGTTTCAATCATATTTGGTAGGTTCAAAAATCATCATTTATACTGATCACTCGGCCATAAAATATTTGTTTAACAAAAAAGATGCCAAGCCGAGATTGATCCGATGGGTTTTACTCCTACAAGAATTTGATCTTGAAATAAAGGATAAAAAAGGCGTTGAAAATGTTGTGGCTGATCATTTGTCCCGTCTTCAAGGAACAAAAGAAGAAGAGTTGCCACTTAATGATACATTTTTGGATGATCAACTCTTCTCATTGGTCAAAACTGAAGCACCATGGTATGCAGATTTTGTAAACTACCTTGCAGCAGGAGTACTCCCCCAAGATTTAAATTATCAGCAGAAGAAGAAGTTCTTCCATGATCTTAAACAGTATTACTGGGACGAGCCACTGCTTTTTAAAAGAGGAGCAGACGGGGTGTTCAGAAGATGCATTCCGGAAGAAGAGGTAAGTAACATTCTATACCATTGTCATTCTTCTTCCTACGGCGGCGATGCCAGTTCTTCAAAAACTGCTACAAAATTGCAACGCCTTATCACCCTCAAACAAGCGGTCAGGTTGAGGTATCGAACAGAGAAATTAAAAGTATTTTAGAAAAAACTGTTTCGACCTCAAGAAAAGACTGGTCGGTAAAGCTTGATGATGCTCTCTGGGCTTATCGGACTGCGTACAAAACTCCCATAGGAATGACTCCTTTCAAATTAATTTATGGGAAGTCTTGCCACCTTCTGGTCGAACTAGAGCACAAAGCTTACTGGGCAATTAGCCGGAGAAAAAAGAAAACTCCAACTAAACGAATTGGAAGAACTGAGAATGGATGCTTATGAGAATGCCAAACTTTACAAAGAAAGAACAAAAAATTGGCATGATAAGCGTATCATTCGCAGAGAATTCAAGGAGGGGGACCTTGTGTTATTGTTTAATTCCAGGCTAAAAAATTTTCCGGGAAAATTAAAATCAAGATGGTCCGGTCCTATTGAAATCCGTAAGGTTTACCCCTTCAGATCTGTAGAGATCTGGAGCGAGAAAACCGGATCGTTTAAAGTCAATGGTCAAAGGTTGAAAAATTATTTAATTGGTGACCCAATTGAGAAAGAAACTAGTTTAGTTCTGCATGATTCCAATTGAAATTTTGATTGTCAAGCTAGTGACGTTAAAAGAGCGCTGTGTGGGAGGAAACCCACGAAGTAACTGTGTGTTTGTTTTGCAAGTCAGCAGTAAATCAGGTGAACTTTCCTTTACCCTTTCATGTTGTTTAAATTGTTAAAACATTGAGGACAATGTCTCGTCCAAGCGTGGGGGGGTATCTTGCCCTATTTTACTATTTTCTTGTTTTTAATTTCTAGTTTATTTCAATAAATAAAGTTCGTCTCCCATTGCTGAAAATCCTTGTGAGTTTTTGAAGCATGTTTTAGATAAGCCTTTTTCTGAAAAAAATAAGTTTTCAATTTTTTATTAGCAATCATCTAGGTAGGCTGTTGGGAACAACAAAAATTGTATCATGGTTTGATTTCTACTCTTAGGGCTTTTTCACACACACACACTATTGAGACTGTTTTCAGTTATTAATACAATTAGAAGGACTAAAAAGAAACCTATAACCTGGTTCTCCTGGTGACATTGACTGGATGCGCGGTTACTGGAGAAAAACGTCTGAGATGGGGTATCAAAAAATAAAAAAATAAAAAAAAAAATAAAAATGCAAAACCATTTCAAAATGCAAAAATTGGTGCATTTTAAATGTCAAAATGAATGGTTAGCATATAAAATCAAAAAGAAAAGAAAAATGCTTGAATGCCCATCGTATAAAGACCCTCCTTTGAGACCCGGTCTTAGTAAATGGAGGACCCAAACTTAAGAATGTTGGGGAACCGGTTCTATGATGGCATTGTTATCCTCTCTAAAAGTATTGATACCTTAAAGTTGTCTCTCAATTCCACAAGAAGCCCAGATAGTAGTTCTCAAACCAAAATGTTAGAATTGCCCCACAGTTCACTTAAATGTTTCGATATGAAAATAATTTTCCTTCAGAATTGGCCTAAGGATTTACACTGTTTTTGCTTGAGGACAAGCAAAGGTTCAACAGTAGGGGAGTTTGATGAGTCTATTTTTAGAGTCTTTTTAATAGTTATTTTCATTAAGTTTTATTGGTATTTTAATTATATTTTTGAGCTATTTTACTACAAATATTTACTTTTTATTTTCAGGTTTTATTTTGAAGCAAAAGAGAAAATAAGAGCTATAATGAAGAAACAAAGGAAACATTTGAGGAAGAACAATTTTTAAGCACTAAGGCACTCTGCAGGGCGCCATGGGCGCCAAAAACCAAGAACAGCACAAACTGGCGCAGGACAGGGCCCCAAGGGCGCCAAAAACCAAAACGCAACACAGGAGCAACACTGGCGCAGAACTGGCGCAGGACAGGGCACCAGGGGCGCCAAGGGCGCCAAAGCGCAACACAGGAACAAAACTGGCGCAGAACTGGCGCAGGACAGGGCACCATGGGCGCCAAAATGCAATCAAAATTGGCTGCGGCCACTTGTTGGTGGCTATCTTTGCCAACTTGATTTTTTCACTTCTTTTTGACTATTTTGCCCCTCCACTCAAGTGCTATGCCCACTTGTTGATGGATATTTTTTCCCACTTGTTGATGGCTATCTTGTTACCAAGTGGCTTCAGTCTCAAGAGGGGGGGTGAATTGAGATTTAAAAACTTTTTGTATCTTTTGAAAATCTTTCCCCTTTTTCAAATAGCTTTAGATCCGGTTTTCGCGCAGGTAGAGTGGAAGCGAAGGAATTAGATTATTTTAATCACAATAAAGCGGTAAAGCAGATTATAAGCACAACAGAGATATAATAAGAGAAAGCAAGTAAAGCACACAGAGATTTATACTGGTTCAGCCACCTCCTAGTGACCTACGTCCAGTCCTCACACCCTTGTGAGATTTTTCCACTAACCACAAGGCTTACGGGTGCCTTGGAAACCTTTACAGAGATTTGGGCACTCCTTCACCTAGGATACCCCACCTAATGAAGAGCCCACAAATCTACCCAACAAGAGATACCCCACCCTTGTTACAACACATGCAAATAGAAAGATACCCCACTTCCTAAGTACATGCAAATACCCTAGAGAGATACCCCACTCCCTAGTAACAGATCTACAGATCTAAAATAACAATACAGTGAAACGAATATACCTCTTAGCAGGCGGATGTTACAAATTGAAGATCTCAACCCCACACTAACTCTTGCAATAGATCAGCTCTTTGACGGACCAACGGAACGAATAGAGCACCAGAGAAAATATAAGAGTTTTTGTAAAGAGATAGGAGATGATATGCGAATGGGTTGATTAATTTGAAGTGAAAATGATCTCCCTATTTATAGGGGTTTGAGTGAGAATCGATTCATGCAAGTTTGCAAGCATGAAGGAATCGATTCATGGTTCCTTTAGTTCCATTTCCGTTTTCAAAAGAACTTCCCTTTCCAAAGAGTGAATCGATTCATAGATTAGTTAAAATGTGAGTGAATCGATTTCATGGCTTGTTAAAACAAAGGGGAATCGATTCTTGGCTTAGTTAAAAAGAGTGTGAATCGATTCATGACCTGTTTGTTTCAGAAGGAATCGATTCATGCTTAGGTGAGACTTGGTGTGAATCGATTCATCACCTGAATTGTTTCAGAGGTGTGAATCGATTCATGCTTTAAGAGAATCGATTCTTAGTTTCCAAAAAAACCTTAGGACTTGCCATATAGGGATGAGAATCGATTCATGCTTTGGTTTAAATCATGGTGAATCGATTCTTTACTTTGTTTTTAGTTTGGAAAACTTGTTTTAGGTTTTTCAAAAATGCTTTTAGGGTTTTATATATTATGCATGCATTTTGAAAACCGCGAGACTTGAGATATGAGCCGACCTCTGCGAGAGCTTACAAAATTCCTAATCACTCACCCAAACCCTAAGGACTACCCTCAATTTTAGGACAATCCTAAAAAGTCTTCAATTCTTCATTCTTTGGGCTTGCCTTGACTTGGATGATTTGTTGCTTGATTGCTTTTCTTTTTCCTTTGCTCTTCTAGGTCTTCACTTGCTCATTCTTCTTTATCTTGTTTTTCATCATCAAAATCAATTAGGACTCTTTGTCCTATAATAAGTTTCCTGCATACAAGGTATCCACATTCTCCCCCTTTTTGATGATGACAAAACATTGTTCGTCTCAAGGTGGGAGGTTAGTTCAAACAGATAATATATATGTTACTCCCCCTATCATGATGCTCCCCCTGAATTATTGACTAGATGCATAATATGCTCATATGTTCTATATGCTCATATGCAACCCTATATTTCTCTCCCCCTTTTTGTCATGATCAAAAAGGTCGACGTAAGATAGAGTTTGCGAATCGAGCGTCACAGCTATTTGAAGGACCATTGCGGGTTCATGAGTGATCATCAAAATCATAGAGAATTTATTTTTGAAATAGTTGTTTAAGCTTCACATTTCTTTACAGGATCACTTTGAGAAACATTTAATTTAAATAAAAAATCAGGTTTCCTTTTGCAATGGGTTTGTAAAAGTATCAACTAGCTGATTTTGACGATTCAACTTGCTCAATCATATTATCGCCTTTCTAACCATAACCTCTAAGAAGGTGATATGATAATTCTACATGCTCAGTTTTAGAGGGATGATCAGAATGCTTTATTTGTTTTCATGCCTTAAAAAAAATGTTCCCTTAGAGATGCGTGAAATGCGGTTTAGAGATCAATTTGTTTCACAAGTCACATGTTTGACTAAGTAAACTATGATTTAAGCACATTTTCAGTTTAGAGGTGAATAAAACTTTTCTAACCTTTACCAGTGATTCTCCCTCTATTCATCACAAGTCACATGACAGATTTTTCTCCGAGGTGAGAGTTGATAACTTTATTGCGTTTCCGGTCATGTGCTTTGAGTCTTTGCTGTCAAGGTATCCACATGTCCCCATACCTTGCAGCGTACCTGCAATGATCTAAAACAAGGTTCTAGGTACCCAAATCTCTTTGGGTCCTTGTGGGTTAATGTTTGGTATGGTCCTTTTGGGAACCCATACCTTCTTCATAACTTGTTTACCTCTTAATCTGCAAACAGAAGCTGTATGTCCAGGTTTACCACAGTAATAACATTTAATGTATGGTCTAGTGGAAAAATTAGATTTGTAATGAACATGCTTTTCTATGGTTTTGATTCTAGATAGTTTTTCAATAGTCAACTCTAGTTCATGAACTTTCTTTTTGCTTTCAACACATTTATCACATGTATGGTTTTCTTTAAAGCATGCAAGACTATCATTTTCTTTTCTAAGTTCTACTATTTCTTTGTTTAAAGAAGTGATGTCTTTTTCCAGATGAGTGATAGCTTTCTTAGATCTGTCTAACGCTTTAGCTAATTTTAATGATTTATCATGTAATTCAGTAAAGGCTTCATATAGTTCATCATATGCATCTTGTAAAGAATCAGAGTTAGAGCTTACCTCACTTTCGGATTCACATTCACTTTCGTGGTTGGCCATGAGAGCAACATGAGCTTTTTCGCTTTCTGAACCATCTGAACTGCTTGTGTCATTGTCGTCCCACGCTATGTAGGCTTTCCTTCTTTCGTTTTCTTTGAATGTCTTCTTTTCGAATTTGGATCCCTTTTTAGGGCATTCCATCTTCATATGCCCGGGTTTCCCACATTCATAGCAAATAAGAGGACCGGATGAGCTTTCTTTGCTTTTGGTGTCGAAGTTCCTTTTAGAGTGATTTTTCAGTTTCAAAAACCGTTTGAACCCTCGAACCATGAGAGCCATGCTTTCCTCATTTTCATCATCCTCATTTTCTGAATCTTCGCTCTCACACAGTTGTCTTGAACTAGATGCTTTCAGTGCCAAGCTGTTCTTTTTCTTATTATTTTCGTGCTCAGCCAGACGGGTGAGCTCTAGTTCATGCTCTTGGAGTTTACCAAATAGAGTAGCAAGAGTCATAGTAGCCAAATTTCTTGATTCAGCTATAGCAGTAACCTTGGGTTGCCATTCTCTATTCAGACATCTCAGAACTTTGTTGATTAGATCCTCTGTAGGGAATGACTTTCCCAACAAGCTTAACTGATTCACTATGTGAGTAAACCTTTTCTGCATCTCTGGTATTGTTTCACCTGTATTCATTCTAAACAATTCGTACTCTCTGGTAAGAGTATTTGTTCTTGCCCTTTTCACTTCACTTGTACCCTCATGAGTAACTTGGAGATTATGCCACATTTCTTGGGCAGATTTACAGTTTGAAACTCGAAAAAATTCATCAGGACTTAAAGCAGAAGTAATAATATTTTTAGCACGTAAATTAAGTTGCACTTTTCTTTTCTCATCATCAGACCATTCATTTCTACTTTTTATTGTAAGAATACCATCTACTATGTGTGTGGGGACGAAAGGTCCTTTTTCCACAGCATCCCAAACATCTAAGTCTACCCCTTCAATAAAAATTCTCATTCTTTCTTTCCAATATGCATAGTCTTCTCCGTTGAATCCCGGAGGACGGAAAAGAGATGCACCCTCTTGCGTAGACCAACCTGAAGCCATTTCTCTTGAAGCGGCTAAGCTCTTTATACAAGAGTCTAGCTCTGATACCACTTGTTACCAAGTGGCTTCAGTCTCAAGAGGGGGGGTGAATTGAGATTTAAAAACTTTTTGTATCTTTTGAAAATCTTTCCCCTTTTTCAAATAGCTTTAGATCCGGTTTTCGCGCAGGTAGAGTGGAAGCGAAGGAATTAGATTATTTTAATCACAATAAAGCGGTAAAGCAGATTATAAGCACAACAGAGATATAATAAGAGAAAGCAAGTAAAGCACACAGAGATTTATACTGGTTCAGCCACCTCCTAGTGACCTACGTCCAGTCCTCACACCCTTGTGAGATTTTTCCACTAACCACAAGGCTTACGGGTGCCTTGGAAACCTTTACAGAGATTTGGGCACTCCTTCACCTAGGATACCCCACCTAATGAAGAGCCCACAAATCTACCCAACAAGAGATACCCCACCCTTGTTACAACACATGCAAATAGAAAGATACCCCACTTCCTAAGTACATGCAAATACCCTAGAGAGATACCCCACTCCCTAGTAACAGATCTACAGATCTAAAATAACAATACAGTGAAACGAATATACCTCTTAGCAGGCGGATGTTACAAATTGAAGATCTCAACCCCACACTAACTCTTGCAATAGATCAGCTCTTTGACGGACCAACGGAACGAATAGAGCACCAGAGAAAATATAAGAGTTTTTGTAAAGAGATAGGAGATGATATGCGAATGGGTTGATTAATTTGAAGTGAAAATGATCTCCCTATTTATAGGGGTTTGAGTGAGAATCGATTCATGCAAGTTTGCAAGCATGAAGGAATCGATTCATGGTTCCTTTAGTTCCATTTCCGTTTTCAAAAGAACTTCCCTTTCCAAAGAGTGAATCGATTCATAGATTAGTTAAAATGTGAGTGAATCGATTTCATGGCTTGTTAAAACAAAGGGGAATCGATTCTAGGCTTAGTTAAAAAGAGTGTGAATCGATTCATGACCTGTTTGTTTCAGAAGGAATCGATTCATGCTTAGGTGAGACTTGGTGTGAATCGATTCATCACCTGAATTGTTTCAGAGGTGTGAATCGATTCATGCTTTAAGAGAATCGATTCTTAGTTTCCAAAAAAACCTTAGGACTTGCCATATAGGGATGAGAATCGATTCATGCTTTGGTTTAAATCATGGTGAATCGATTCTTTACTTTGTTTTTAGTTTGGAAAACTTGTTTTAGGTTTTTCAAAAATGCTTTTAGGGTTTTATATATTATGCATGCATTTTGAAAACCGCGAGACTTGAGATATGAGCCGACCTCTGCGAGAGCTTACAAAATTCCTAATCACTCACCCAAACCCTAAGGACTACCCTCAATTTTAGGACAATCCTAAAAAGTCTTCAATTCTTCATTCTTTGGGCTTGCCTTGACTTGGATGATTTGTTGCTTGATTGCTTTTCTTTTTCCTTTGCTCTTCTAGGTCTTCACTTGCTCATTCTTCTTTATCTTGTTTTTCATCATCAAAATCAATTAGGACTCTTTGTCCTATAATAAGTTTCCTGCATACAAGGTATCCACATATCTCCCCTCATATTTTCCTATAAATAGGACCTTGATCCTCACTTGTAAAGGCACTTGGTTTTGGTGAGAGAATCATTTCTCAAGACTTGAATTTTGTGACAATGTTCTTCTCAAAAACTCTCTAAAGATTCATGACTTCAAATTTACTCTTCATGTTCATTTACTTTTTTGCTATTTAAATTCTTGCAATTTATTTTCTAAGTCTTTTATTTTCTTGCACATTTACTTTCTTGCCCTTTATTTTCCAAGTCATTTACTTTCTTGCCCTTTACTTTCCAAGTCATTTATTTTCTTGCCCTTTATTTTCCAAGTCCTTTATTTTCTTGCCCTTTATTTTTTTGCCATTTATTTTCCAAGTCATTTATTTTCTTGCCCTTTATTTTCCAAGTCATTTATTTTCTTGCACTTTATTTTCTTGCCCTTTATTTTCCAAGTCATTTATTTTCTTGCCCTTTATTTTCCAAGTCATTTACTTTCTTGCCCTTTATTTTCCAAGTCATTTATTTTCTTGCCCTTTATTTTTTTGCCCTTTATTTTCCAAGTCATTTATTTTCTTGCCCTTTCTTTTCCAAGTCATTTATTTTCTTGCCCTTTTTTTTTTAAACAAAAGGAAAGGAGCCTCGTTAAAACCTTCTGATGCAAAACCCTCCTTAGGGATAAAAACATCTAGAAGGAAAAAGCACTCCCCCCTATTTCATTAAAGAAAAACAAAAACAAAAATACAAGAAGCATGGGGGGACATAGACCAAAACCCATGCAAACAAATCATTACAATCTGAAACGAAAATAAGGAAGGCCAATCCTATTACGGATAAAATCATATTTAATAAAGTCAGGAATAGAATTCCGCCATTGGAAACCAGACAGGTTGATCCCATGAGAGGCAAGCTTATCAGCGCAATGATTCCCTTCTCGAAAAACATGAGTGCAAATGACAGTCATTGATTTGATCAGTTCCATGCAATTAAGCCAACGATTCCGGATATTCCAGGGCACAACTGAGTGAGACGAGAAAGCCATGACGGCAAGCTGAGAGTCACTCTCAATCCATAATCGATGCCAACCTTTGCGAAAAGCCACTTCAATGGCGACCATTATACCGATAAGCTCAGCATGAAGAGCGTAATTTGTACCTAGAGGAAGCATAAAACAACCAAGAGACTCAGCATTACTGTCTCGAAAGATACCCCCACAGGCGGCTAAACCAGGAGAGCCCCTCGCAGCGCCGTCAGTATTACACTTAATCCAAAAGCAAGGAGGAGATTTCCAGATAATCTCTATAGTAGTAGGAGCCTTACGAGGTTTGCAATCAACCGAAAAACCCTTAAGAATCACGAAGTCCTGCATGGAATTAGACGTGGAGCCCTTGCTGAGATTACCCGAAATGTTCACATTTGCCATGATCAAGTTTTTCAGGTAGGCGGGCAAGATCTTCTTGTTGTCAAAACGAATCTGATTCCGAGAGAACCAAATAGCCCAAAAGACGTTAATAACCGCAGCGGAAACAACATCCTGCACCTGTTCCGACCAGGGGCGCAGACAGACATCAAAAATCGTCTCCGGCGAGGAGACATCAATATTAATAGCTAGCTTACTACTAAGCCAATCCCAAAGCTGCTTAGCAAAAGAACACTCACAGAAAAGGTGCACGTAGGACTCATAATCCGCTTCACAGAGACTACACATGGAAACAGTACCACAACCACGGATTCTGAGCTGCTCATCAGTCGGCATACGGTGATGGAGGATACGCCACATAAGAAGAGACTTAGATGGAGGGATAACACTCCGCCAAATATTCTTAAACCACCTATTAGGTTGCCCAACAGGCCTGAAATAAAGATAAGCAGATTTAAAAGTAAGCATACCATCAGTGGAGTTTTTCCAGATTAGCTGATCTTGAGAGTCAAATGAAGGCAGGATTTTTTCATGAAGGAGCGACACCAGCTGAGGGAAGGTATTGGAAAGAGAGGCAGGAATACACCAATGACCATCCTGAATGAAGTCACAAACCCGGGCCTTAAGATGGAGGTGACGATCCTCAAGGACATTAAGAATTTTTACCAGAGGAGCCGACATCCAAGGATCAATCCAAAAGTTGATACAGTCCCCTTTACCAATTTGCCAAATGCAATTTTCTTGAATGATGAAGAGATGATCACGCAGAGGGCCCCACAAAGAGGAACTGATATGATACGAGATTGCAGTATTATTTCTGAAGACCCTAGATCGTAACAGAACGGCCTAGCTGTTCTGGGATATGCTGAGCTCCCAGCTAAGCTTAAGACAGGCTGCCTTATTAGTGTCTTTGAGGGACCTAATCCCAAGACCCCCCTCCGCGGTTGGTCTACAAACCTTATGCCACGCCACAGTAACCACTTTACGTTGATTGACGTCACCAGACCAAATGAAGTTTCTAATCCAAGAATCCACAGTATTCAACAGAGAGGAATGCCATTTGTAAATCAGAAAGTTGTAAATTAACATACTTTGAACAACCGACTTGACCAGCTGCGCTCTTCCGGCAATAGAGAGGATGGAAGCTTTCCACGCTGATAGCTTGGCTTTAATCTTGTCCGCGATGGGCATTAAATACACAGCTTTAGGCTTACCTTTGAAAATTGGAATACCCAAGTAGGTGAACGGCAACTGCGTAATAGAGAAGCCCAGGAGATCGGCAATGCGACGCTGCCGAGACATGGGAATGGCGCCCAAATGAACTGTAGATTTGCTAGAATTAACAATCTGACCAGACGCTTCACCATACTTAGTAAAGAAGTTGAGGAGATTATGAAGGTTTCTCTGCGAAGCTCTGCAAAAAATCATGATGTCATCAGCATAAAGGGTATGAGAAGGAACCTGAGTACCTCTAGGACCATTGATCAGCTGGAGGTCCCCATCTTGCGCCAGCTTGGAGATGCCTCTGCTCAAAACCTCCTCAGCCAAGCAGAAAAGAAGGGGGGAGAGGGGGTCCCCTTGACGCACACCCCTCTTGCAACTAAAGTACCCAGAAGGCTTGCCATTGAATGCGATCGAAAGCTTAGCAGAGTGCAAAAGAGCATTAACCCACTCGCAGAATTTATTATTAAAACCAAAAGCCTTGAGGACTCGCAAAAGGAAATTCCAATCCAAAGTGTCAAAAGCTTTCTTGACATCAACCTTTAGAGCCATATTCCCACCAAAGGACCTGTTATTCAGCATATTAATTGCTTCAGAAGTTAAGCAGATGCAATCCGAAATGTTTCTACCTTGAATAAAGCCCCTTTGTTGAGAGGAAATGATACGGGGAGCAATTCTGGAGAGCCGATCAGCAAGCACCTTCGTGATAATCTTAAACTTAAAGTTCGCAAGAGCGATAGGCCGGAACTTCTCAATACTGTCAGCACCATTGACTTTAGGAATAAGGACCACCAAATTAGAGTTGAAATTCGGAAGCATCCAGCCATGCTTGAAGAATTGCTGAACAGCGCTCACCAGCTCCTCAGCGATGATCTCCCAGTAATGCTGAAAAAAGAAAGCGCCAAAACCATCCGGGCCAGGGGCACCGTTAGGATTCATAGCAAAGATGGTCTGCTTGATTTCATCCCTGTTAGGAACGCTGGTGAGCATAGTATTCTCCTCCCCTCTAACAAGATTAGGAATAATCTCCTCCACTATACCATTATCAAGACATTGATTATTAGAGGCAAAGATATTCTCAAAATAATTAACAACATGAGATTCAATATCATTAGAGGATGTAAGAAGAGCATCACCATGCTGTAGGGAAGTTATTTGCTTGGTAATATGTCTAATCCTGACCATCTGATGGAAAAATTTTGTGTTTCGATCACCATGCAAGTGCCAATTAAGTCTAGATTTTTCGAGCCAAAAATCCTCTTGGGACGCTAAAGCTTGCTGCAGCTCAAGCTGAAGGGCTTTTTCTTGCTCATCCAACAACTCCGAGTAGCCAACATTATCAATCTGCGCTTGAACTTGGTCAAGAGATGCATTCGCCACTTGCACCCGGAGGTTAACGTCCCCAAAGACCTCTTTATTCCAAACCTTGAGCTTTACCTTTAAATTTTTAAGCTTTTGATTGAGGACCACCATCGGGCAGCCAACAACTTGAGATTGCCAAGCCTCCTTAATCACATTCAGGCAGTCAGGGTGACTCGCCCAGGTGCGAAGGAATTTAAAAGAGGATGGATGAGCACCATCTGTAATCTGAAGATCAAGCAGTAAAGGGAAATGATCAGATTTAGATTTAGTAAGAGTATAGCAGGAGATACCTGTAATCTGAAGGCAAGCGTTATTGCAAATAGCACGATCAAGCCTTTTCTCCGTGAAAGCCCTGCCTTTACGGCCATTAGACCAAGTGTACTGAACACCCCTTGTTGGCAGATGAATCAAGTTATTTAGATTGGTCCAGTTCTGAAACTCTTCACAGGCAATTTTAGCTGGAGTACCATTTCCCCGATACTCATGGCTACCCAAAATAGCGTTCCAATCCCCAATAAAGCACCAAGGGATTTTATAATTTTGCTGGAGAAGAGACAGATCCTGCCAAAGAGATCGCCTACCCATATAGCTACAAGAAGCGTATATAGCTGAAATACCAATTGTAGTGTTTTTAACCTCCATTGTGAAAGAAACATGCTGATCAGAGCTAGCGATAACAGTAGGATTGAAGTTGTCCTTACAGACACACCAGAGATTAGGAATTAAAGAATTCCTGTCATTAGTAGCAAAGACTTTCATACCAAACTGAGACCAATACCTGCGAGGAAAATCATCAAGAGAACACCAAGGCTCAGAAACAAAAATAAAATCAGGCTTGTTCGTAGAACAAAGCTTTTTAAGAGCTAATATTGTGGGGTGATTAGCAAGGCCCCTTGTATTCCAATATAAGCACTTCATTGAGCAAGACTTTGAGATCCTGCCCTTGAACGGGTTGTGATTGGGGAGATAACTTTCTTTTTTTGCCGCTGCCTTTGCTTTTTTTTGCCGCTGCCTTTGCTTAAGGATGTTTAAATCATCAATCACAACTTGAGCAGCTTGGTGGTCATCAACCACTTGGACCCTAGTTCGATCAACCTCGAAGGCTGCTTCCAAGTCATTTACTTTCTTGCCCTTTATTTTCCAAGTCATTTACTTTCTTGCCCTTTATTTTCCAAGTCATTTATTTTCTTGCCCTTTATTTTCCAAGTCATTTACTTTCTTGCCCTTTATTTTTCAAGTCAATTATTTTCTTTTCTCCTCTTTTGTCTACAATGATCATGAGTGAGTAGACTTTACTAAAACATTCTTTCTTTCCAAAAACACTTTCTCTTCAGTTAATCACCTTTGGAAAATTAAATTGGTAATCACCTAGGCTCTCCCTGTGGATCGATAACTCTTTTTATTACGCGACAAGACCGTGCACTTGCGGCTTATCAGGCGCCGTGTCTGTGTTGTGTTTGTTTCCTGCTGGAGGCGCCCTGTTGCTGGGCGCCAAGCCAGTGTCGCTTATGTTGCTGATTTTGGCGCCCTAGGCGCCCAGTCATGATGTCCTGTTGTTGTTGTTGCTGGAAGTGGCGCCCCAGGTGCCCAGTGATGCTGTCTTGGTGGCTGGAGTTGGCGCCCTAGGCGCCCAGTGTGGTCTGGTGCGGTTCTGTGTTGCTGTGGAGGGCGCCCTAGGCCCCCAGTGATGTCCCATGTCCTGCCGTTGCTGTTTGCCTGCCTGTGTTGCTGATGTCCTAGGCGCCCTGTTGCTGGGCGCCAAGTCTGGTGTTGCCTCTGTTGTGCCAGGCGCCCTGTTGCTGGGCGCCAAGTCTGTTTCTATTGCTGTGGTACTAGGCGCCCTGCCCCTGGGCGCCAAGCCTGATGTTGCTGCTGTTTCACTAGGCGCCCTGTTGCTGGGCGCCAGTTCCTGTTGTGCTGCTGTCTCACTTGGCGCCCTGTTGCTGGGCGCCAGTTTCTGGTTGTTGTTGCTGCCTGCTAGGCGCCCTGTTGTTGGGCGCCAGTTTCTGTGTTGCTGTTGCCTGCTAGGCGCCCTGTTGCTGGGCGCCAGTTTCTGTGTTGCTATTGCCTGCTAGGCGCCCTGTTGCTGGGTGCCAGTTTCTGTTGGGCTGTTGCCTGTGTTGGCGCCCTGTTGCTGGGCGCCAGTTCCTGCCATGTCTGAACAAATGTTGCTGTTTTTCTAAAATTAATGTTGCTGTCACAGTGAACAAATGTTGCTGTTTTTCTAAAATTGATGTTGCTGTCACAGTGAACAAATGTTGCTGTTTTTCCTAAAAAGTGATGTTGCTGTTTTTATGGAAAATCACTGTTGCTGTCACCATTTTCATGTTGCTGTTTTTATGGAAAATCACTGTTGCTGTCACCATTTTCATGTTGCTGTTTTTATGGAAAATCACTGTTGCTGTCACCATTTTGAGTTGCTGTTTTTTTTAAAAGCTATTGTCGCTGTTGCTGTAAATTGGTATTGTTCCTGGTGTTGTCAATTGTCGATGTCTCGGTGTTGTAAAATTGTTGTTGTCAATGATGTTGTAAATCTATTGGTGTCCTTGGTGTCGGTGGTCGTTGGTCAAGTTGTTAAACTGTCCTATAGGTGTAGGTGTATTGGTGATGATTGGTGCTATTGGTGATGGTATAACAGGTGATGTGCCTATTTTATGGGCTAAGGTGAACAGGTGATGGGTCTATGACCATTTATTGATGTTGGTGCTGATTGTGTCACATAGATGACTGTTGTTGTTGATTGACTTTGGTGTGTTGTTCATGGTGTCGCATACATATCATATGCATTATATTTTTGGTGATGAATGCTTTGGCCTTGGAGCTATAGGTGATGATGGTGATGCTCATATAGGTGATGATGCCCTTATTGGCTACGTTATTGGTGATGATTGGTACCACATGCATATACCCGTTGGTGTGGGTTGCATCTCATACACTTACTCATGATGTTGATGATAATTCTTTGTGATTTGTAATTTGATGTTGTTGTGAAGCGGTTGATATAGTTGTCATAATTCTAGCATATTGCCTATCATATATGCTATTATAATGTAGATATCTCACCCCTTCTGTTTGAATGTTACCCCTATGTCGGTAACGTGCAGGTGATTGCGAGTGAAGGCATGTCTACCTTCGCTAGTCGAGTCGGTGTCGTCGCTCTGACACGTAGCACTCGGGGGGATGAACGCTAGGCTTTATTAGTGTCTCTGTTACTCTAATTTTTGAAGTTTTATGGTGATGTTAAGACAATTGTTGAACCCCATATTTTTATTCCGCTGCATGGTGATGGAGTTACTATTATAAGTCGTACTATTTAATGGTAATTTTTATTATTGGTGTGTGATGTTTAACGGTGAAAATGTGGCATCCCTTGCGGGTGTATTGAAAAATGTTTTTTTGAACTCTGATTTTTGTCAAAAAATTTTCGGGTATAAAAGGGGTGTTACACCATGCCTCCGAAAGCCTCCTCCGGTCGTCTTCTCCGACGACGTCGCTGTTAGTCCGCTGTGAAATCGCGCCCAAGCCGTCGTGTTCACGTCGCTGCCGCGAGGGGCCCCCTCGTCGTTTGCTTTCTGCCCCGATTCGCTCACCGTCGCCCTCAACGGCGCACTTTGAGCCTTGGCCGTGTGCTCAGTTCCTCCTTCCCCACCATCGCGCCCATCACTTCACCGTCGCGAACCTTCCCGGCGGGGCCCTGACACCATCGCACTCGCATCCCTATGTCCTTCTTCCCCCTCGAAGTCCTTCTCTCTCTCACCCTCGTGAAGCTCTCTCCCTCACAGTGAAGGAAATTTTTTTTCTCTCTCTCTCTGCCATGTGAAGAAGCAGCGCTGGGAGTTTTGAAAGAAAGAATGAATTAGGTTTAGGTCTTTTACCAAGTTACATTATATAGTTGTGGGCCACTTCTCTTTTTTTTAATTTTGTTTCCTTTAATCCGTTTGTAACTCCCCACCCCTATAGTTGTTCACGCCAATCTTGTTTTGTTTTGTTTTTTTTTTGAATAAAAAAGTGCTGGGTTGCTATCGCACCCCTCCTTTCAAAACACAACCCTTCTTATTGATCACACCCCTATTTTATCATTCGCACCCCCTCCCTTTCATTTTTTTTATATATATTATTTTATCATTTCCTTTTTTCAAAAGAAAAAGAAACAACATTTCCTTTTTACAAAAACTAATGAAGATGGGTTTGACTGAGGTGTACATCTTGTCAATCTCGGTTTAACAGACTTTAGATGTACAGCTTTGATCTTAAACCCCTTTCGAAGTTAAAATCAATCAACAACATAAATATTTTCAAGAAGAACTACGTAGCCTTTGATTCTCCGCACACGGAGATACGTAGGAGCGGGACCTCCCCGTCAAGCTAAATTAATCTTTTCCTAAATAATCAATTTTTTTTCTTTAACACCTATTTTCTGAAAAATATAAAAAAATGGGTTCGACTGAGATGTGCATCTTGTCAATCCCGGTTTAAGAGACTTTAGCTGTACGGCTTTGATCTTAAACCCCTTCAAAAATAAAATCAACCAACCAACAAAAATTTTAAGAAAGAACTACGTGACTTTTGAGTTCCTCATTGCACCTGAGGATACGTAGGAGCGGGGCTTCCCCGTCAAGTCGAAATTAAACTTTTCTAAATTAGTCCTTATTTTTCTCTACTATTTTATTTTTGGGTAAAACAAAAAAATTTGTAATTTATATTTGCACAACCAGATTTAGGGTAACTGTCTCAGGACAAATGTACTAGGGGTGTAGTGGAATTAAGTTTTCCCCCTTCCCTATGCATAACCGACTCCCGAATCCAACCTAGTTTACGCGGACCAATAATTTTAAGCTAGGTTTTTCTCAATTTTCCCTATTTAATAAATTGGGTGGCGACTCCCTGAAATATCAATTTTTGGGCCGTCTACGTCGGGATCCCGGTCACGACAATTGGTGTTGATTCTTCTGAATGTGGATGCGTGATCAGAACCACACATGGTCTACCGTGTGTTGCGCCCGAAAAAGTCCTTGGGAGAGAACTGTTCTCGTTTACAACTTTCTTTAAAACAACGGAGTGGCCACCAATATTTATTTATGAAAATATTAGGAAAACCTTTTTTGGAAAGCGATTGGCCTTTGAGAACTGAAGATTTGGGTTCGGGGGTCGGTTATGCGTAGGGAAGGTACGAGCACCCCACACATCCTCTCTACTGAGAGGGAACCTTTAATTAAAAGTGTGCTTCTAGTGTGTTGGTTTGAAAATACTTTAATCTTGCCTCTCTACTTCTTATTAAAAAAATGCATTGAAAAAGACTTGGTGAAAATCTTATTTATGTGAAAGAAAGGAGAAAAAAAAGGGATTTTTTAGAGAAAAAGTGCTTGACGGGGGTTACGACCCGCTCCTACGTATCTCCCAGTGCGATGGAGAACTCAAAGCTACGTAGTTCTTGTTTTTGAAAATGGTTGTTGGTTGGTATTTTCTAATATAGGGGTTTTAGGACTGTGTGATCTGTGTCGAAGGACCACTGGGGGTCTGAAAGAGCGCTGGGGCTCTGAAGGGCCGCTGAGGGCTGAAGGAGCGCTGGGGCTCTGGAGGACCACAGTTCACTTATCCTAAAACGATGACTAACCCGGCCGTACGACCGACTTAACCCCCTACTTTAAAAATAAGATTTTTGGTTTTTGAAATGAAAGAGATGTGTTTGTATTTTTTATTTGGGAAATTGTTTATTTTTTCGCTTGCCAGGGGCGTGGCCCTGCTCCTACGTATCTCCCTGTGGAGAATCAAAGGCTACGTAGTTCTCCTTTTTCTTTTTCTGAAAGGTTTTTGTTTTTTTATCTTTTGGTGAGTTTTCGCAATAGGACAAGCATTAGCGAGTGATTAAACTAACCAAGGTTATGGGTAATCACCGCTAAGTGTTCTTGAAAATGAGAGTCACCACCGCCAGTCAGATGAACAAGGGTTCTGATTGACTATTAGTAGCAACTCGTTTTTTATTTGCTCTTTTGAAAATGGTTTTCGAAAGAGATTGATTAGCACGGATGATCAAACTAACAAAAGCTATGGGTGATCACCGCTTATTGTTCTTTGGGGGGAAAATACATCGCTACCAATGGCTAGACGAACAAAGGTTCTGATTAACCACTGGCAACGATGGGTTTGAAAATGATTCTAGCTTATAGAAATGATTCTCTTTGTTACGCAAATGCTAATTTTTGATTTCTAGAATGACTTTTATTTGCTGCGCTTGACGAGAACGAGACTCGCTCCTACTATCCCAAATGGGAATCAAAGCGACGTAGTTCTAATAAAAGTGTTTTTGAAAGGGTTTGGAAAGGGGAAGAGCTTTCATAATGATCAAGCAAGAAAAGGCTTTGAGTGATCATTACTAATAACTCTTGATGGCGTTCATGACAATCAAACAAGCCAAGGTTTTGAGTGATAGTCATTAATAACTTGCATTAGTTAGAAAAGAGTTTGAAAGATTTTTGGGAAAAGGGTGAAGTTATTATCAACGATTGGTTATAAAGTTCAAGCACATTCGTTAATCGAGCAATCACGCATTTGTTGAACGTCAACTAAGACTAAACATACCAATACAATCAAAGATTCAAATGTCAAGGATGCAAAGTAAGGTTCTCAAGACAAATGTGTGTGTGTGTAAGAAAAAGTGTATTTACCCTAATGACTCTATGCTACAACAAGCAAGTAGCCTTACGTCTTCATTAGGAGGTCATACAAGTGGAGAGGATGGCACACAATTAAATCAAGACATTTAAGTTGCATCAAGAGCAATTAAACAATTGATCACAGGCATAGAATGATCTTAGTTAAGCTAGTGAACATGTGAGCAATGATTTCTCAATAACATGAACAAAAGGAATTGCATCAAGACTAGGGTAAGCCTATCCTTTGCAATCAATAATATGAACAAATGCCCAAAGGTTAATAACACGATCAAAGAGGAGGGGGCATCAAGGTTTTGGGTAACCTATCCCTTGCAATACCTCACAAACCCTAAAGCATAAACCTACAATCTCATCTTTTATTCACTAAAAAACAAAATTACAAGAGGAAGGTTGAATCATCTAAAACCATCTTCACCACTTAAAATATGATGCCCTGGGCATAAGTGGGAGTCATGTGATTTATCATCAACAATAAACAATGATCAAACTAGAGTATAAGAACAAATAAATGAACTTTAAAACCAAGTTGAATCACATAGAGCAATATTCTCACTTGAATCAAAGTGCCCTAGGCACAAGTGAGAATCAACTTGCCTATCATCAACCACTAACAATAAGTAAATTAAAATACAAAGATTAAATAAACACATAACTAAGTTGAATCACATAGAGCAATCTTCTCACTTGAATCAAAATGCACTAGGCATTAGTGAAAATCAACTTGCCTATCATCAACCACTAACAATAAGCAAATTAAATTACAAAGATTAAATAAACACACAACTAAGTTGAACCACATAGAGCAATCCTCTCACTGTGAGAAAAGTGCACTAGGCACTAGTGAGAATCAACTTGCCTATCATCAACCACTAACAATAAGCAAATTAAAATACAAAGATTAAATAAACACACAACTAAGTTGAATCACATAGAGCAATCCTCTCACTTTGAGAAAAGTGTACTAGGCACTAGTGAGAATCAACTTGCCTATCACCAACAATTTACAATAAGCAAACTAAGACACAAGGATAAGTGAACACATAAACTAAATTGAGTTCTTTCTAGCAATCTTCACCACTTAGATCAAGGTGCACTAGGCACTAGTGGGAATCATATTGCTAGATCATCAACCAACAACAAAAATAACCTTTAACACTAACATGAAATGCTAACAACAAGATTAAACATCATCAAGCAAAGAACAACAACAAAATCAACTTGAAAATATTTTTAATCATAAGTATGCGAACCAAAGGAAACATAGGTCCACATTTTATTTAATAAAAAGAACACAAAAATTAACACAAAACGACATAGATCCATTTTTGCAAGGATTCACATGATTAAGCAAGGAAGTGCAACAAAATCATTTAAACCCTAATTTCTTCCTAACATGTGAAATGAAAATAGCCATAAGCAACAATTTTATTCATGAACATGCCAGTAAACAAGAAATATTCACAAGCACACCATTTATTCCAAGTGAGAGATGCATTTCAAACACCCAAACCTCCCTAAGTGTTTGTCAAAATGCTTGAAACACATCTCTCATTCAACAACAACAATCAATTCAACTTTAAACAATAAAAGGCAAAGATGATGATGATTATGCAAAATTAACCTATGATCTACATTTTGGATGCTAAAATTTTGAAGATGATGCAAGGGTTTTAGGAATATACCTCAACTCCAAGCTAGAAAGTAAGATTGAAGAAAGAAACTAGAGCAAATCAACAAATATTCAAGAAACCCAAGAAGAACCTCACGCAAATTTGATGATCCAAACCACTAGATGATGATGCTTGAATTTTGGGTGAGGAATTGGAGGAAGTATGTGAAGGAGGAATGGATTTTTGGTGAAATGGTAGTGCTTGGGTGAAGGAAAACAAAAAGATGGAGGGAGGAGGAGGAGAGGGGGTGTTTGGCCAAAGAGTGGGAAGGAGAGGAGAGAGTTGTGTGCTAGGTTTTGTGTAGGAGAGAATGAGTAAAAAAAAGATCGGAATGAGTGAATATGAGAGGTATTTATAGGATGGGATTAGGTCTAGGGGTAATTTGGTCTTTTTGCTTTTAATGTGCTCTAGGATTGGACTTTAAATTTGAATCAAAGGCTAGGATTAATCATCACATGGATTGAGGGCATTGAGAAAACACAAAAATGAGTGTGAGGGAGAATAGGGTGTGGGCGAAAATGAGGAGAGAGGAAGGGATAGTTTGTGTGAAAAAAACTTGTCTTATTTGGGAATGAAGGCTCATATATGATAGGGTTAAGGGCATAATTGAGATGGAATGTTACCAAAGAGGAAATTTTTAATTATTTTGGACTAGGACTTTCTTTCCAAAAATTACCCTTGGTAGAGTAACATGTATGTCACGTCCTTGACCTGGTCTTGGCCCAAAAATAATTAATTTGCTTTTATTCAAATGCCCAAAAATGCAAGAATATGCACTATTTTATTTCCTAAAATTCCTAAAAATTAAGAAAAATGTTTTTGGGTGCCAAAAATTAATAATGGTCTTTTTGAAAATAAAAACGCGTGCCAAATGACAAGGGCACAGGGCAGCTCACGCAGTTACGACTGACGCGCGCGCATAATTCAATTAAAAAAAATGTGAAATAGGGGATGAATACACATAAATGCACAAATCCACTATTTTCCACACATTATGAATTACCTTATTGTTATATTTTTCTGAAAAAAAAATTTTTTGACTTGGCGGACAAAATTAGTGTATTACACCGTGTGCATGTGAGCTTGCGAGGTAAAAGTTTTAACTGACTCTTTTAGTTTTCTATATCTCATACAAGATTATCATTGAAAAAAAAATCATAAATATTTTGTAGGCACATGGTGAACCTCACTCTGTTTCCATTGTAAACAATTCATCCTCACTGGAAGAGTCTAAATTTCAATGTTTTCCATCATGAAGATAGTTCGAAATCCCAAATGATGTGTTGAATCTGAAGATTGAATTTGAAGTTATAAAATGAAGGTTTGATGCCGCTGATCACGCTGGTAGAGTTATGATAAAACAAAAAACACGTGAGTTGGCATTCTCGAACACAACTTCCATGTCTCCACCTTCGGAACCAATCACTACAAAGGGAGCACCTAAAAAGGGAAAGGGAAAGAAGAAGAAGAAAGATGAGTTCTCAAAAAAGCGAGACCCGTCATGGTGGGAATGTGTAGATGAGATTTTTGACTCACAATAGGATAGCACATCCGCTGCAGCTCAGTCTCACAAACAACCTACTCCACTAGTATCAAAATCCTCAACTCCTTCCACCCCAAATCCATTTCAATTACCTAAACAAAAACAAACTAAAAGTGGAACTCCTACCCCGCTATTACCAAAGAAGGCAAACCAACTTACAGATTTCACTCCTACTCCATCACCAACCAATAAACCAACCCATTCTACAAGTTCCAATCGCACACAATCAACATGTCCCACTCTGGCACTAAATCAAATTCAAGGACTTACCCTAAACCCTACCCCTGAAATCATTCGTTCGGATGCATACAATACATACATAAGTTCTATGCTCGATGTCATGCATCGTTTTGTTGAGGATATAGTGAATGTGGAAGGTGACAGTAACTGCGTATTTCGGTGCATCGCTGCACTACTTGGAAGAGGTGAGGATGCTTGGAATACAATGAGGAATGATTTAACGGGAGAGGTTCAACGAGACTTCAAATTGTACTGTAAGTTGTTTTTTGGGATGGGCATAAAGTCACCTATGTTATGAAGTCGTTGATGCGTCAACATAGGGAAGCACCGAGAATTGGATGACTATCCCAGAATGTTCTTATTTGAATGCAAATAAAAACAAGGTTGTGCTTGTTTGCTGGTCTCATAAAGCATCCTACACAGTTTTCCCATTTCAAGTTTCATTCATCAAGAATGCGCTGGTGTTCAACATATGCTTCACAGGGGACCACTTTGTACAAATAGTTTTGAAGAAAGGTTTCTCAATGCCCCCAGTGAATTATTAGTGGAATAGACACAGGGCAAACATAGCAAAGGATTGGATCAAGTCATTCACGCCACGCTTGCAATAGTGGCATTCTTTAACCTTAGATCTAGATCCCCCTTGTATTGACTTAGCAAAAGGTTGATTGGTTATGTATTAAGACAAGACCATTTATCCTTTTATTTGATCTTAAGTTCACTTAAATTAGTTAATTTATTGTTAGTACCTAAACTTAAATGGTGGAATTACACTATTTTTGGCTACAGAAGTTTCTGTCCAGAAACTTTAAATTCTGTCAAGTTACAGATAGGTTCAGACCTTATGGCCCGAACCGGTTCGTTAATCAACTATCGTACCCAATGGTAATACCAGACATCCTATTAATGTTCGGCGTGTAAGTATCAAACGGGTTCGGAAGTTATGCACCGAACCCGTTTTCTTGTTGACTCGGTCTGAAAGTACCGAACTAGTTCGGACTCTAGCCTCTGAACCTGACATTGAACCAGCGTACATGTTTATCCCACGTGAGGGAAATTTGGGAATATTTAAAATTTGGGCGTGCCCACCAAGTAGAGGGGGGTTGTACGAAGTATGGGCCTTCATATTATACATTACACCGACAACAAACAGCCCATCGGGCAATTTATCCAATCCACCCACGTTACCCCATTATTTCTACCCTTCCTAGCTTTGCCATCCCCGACCCCTATAGATTATATTTGATACAACAGATTTTACATTAGCCATTTCTCCCTTGAATAAAGTTTTGTTTCTAACAGACCATATAATCCAAACAGTGGCCATTTCTCCCTCTTTGTTTCCCTTTGAAAAGCACACCAAATTGCTTGAAATTTAACACCAGATCGTTGCTGATTTCCATGTCAGTTCCCAACACTACTAGAAATCTCGGTACTACCTGCGGAAATTTTTCGCAGGTATTTCCTGAGAATTTTTCAGCCAACTTATATATATGTAGAAAATTTGCTGCGAACATTTTTTTCGCAGTTAAATTCGCAGGAAAGTTTTGGGTTTTCTCACGAATTTTCCTAAGAACAATATTCCGCATGAAGTTTCTTATATTATTATTTAATAAATTAAAAAATCTGAAAGTTTTTATTTTGGTAATATTTTTTTAAATATTACTTTTTTGACATATTTAAAACTTATATTTTTTTTAAAAAAAATTATCTAAAAGTTTTTTTGGTAATATTTTAAAAAAAATTATTTCAAAGTTTTTAGACACATTTAAATATGTTTTTTTAAAAATAACTTTATTTTTACATTAAATAAAAAACTTGTAAAATAAAATTCAAAAATTGAAATAGAAACGTGAATTCTGAAACGCGAACCCTCATTAGTTACCAAACCCTTCTTTCTCTCTCAAACAGTAACGAAGCTTCTTTCTCTCACGCATGGGACCTAGCTAAATCCCTAAAACAGAGAAACCAACATTAATCTTAACCTTCAAACCCTAATCGTGTTTCATCTTCTCGGTTCTCAGTTCGCCCTCGTCGCTGTGAACCTTCAACTATGTGAATGCCAGTTCGCTCTCCGTTCTCAGTTCGCTCTCGTGTTTTATCTGCTCGCGCGTCGTCTTCTTAGTTCGCACTTATCTTCTCTGATCGTGTTTTATCTTCTGTGAAGGTATATGATCGTGTTTCATCTTCTCCTCACGCGGTGCTTCTGTGATCGTGTTTCATCTTCTTCTGTGAAGGTAACCCAATTGGAACTCTAACGTTTTTTCTTCAACATTTAGAGTGATTTTTGTGCTGCGTATACTGATTGTATGCTTGAGTTGTGATGATCTTTTGTGTTTTGGCGTTGAGTGTGAGATTTTGAGTGATTTTAGCTGAGATGAATATAAGGTGTTTGTTGTTTTGCGCAGAGACTAGGACCAGATTCTATTAGTCGTGTTTCCTTATGATTTTTTAGTTTAGCTATGCTTCACTTTTTTTTTGACAAGAACAAACTTACTTCATTTCATCACGCAAAATAGATTCAATACAGGATGGAATCAGGTCAAAAACATGGGAGCGAGCATATGATCTTGCAGCACTTGCAAGGGTATGAGCAGCAACATTAGCTTGTCTCCGGATAAAGCTAACCTGAAAGCTTAAACAACTAGATAAAATATTCTTACAATTGGTTACTAAGGCACCAAACTCATTATTAGGAATCGAGGAAGCCTTTAAACCATTCACAACTGGTAAACAATCCAGGTCTCAACAGAATGCACATTAGCATAGAATGCACTTAAAATAAATCAGAATGCACATTAGATGGTTGTGTCTGTGTATAAGTTAGCATAGAATGCACTATTATTTTCGATATACTATTAAATCTAAATTAAACATTTGCAATAAATATAAAATAAATATCTAAATTCTTACTTGATTTTTAATGATATTATTATACTCAGTGGCTCCACTTCAAGGACTATAACTATGAATTAGCAATAGTTCTTATATCATATACGTGTACATAGAATGTTTATATGAATTCTGTCTTAATTCATGTAGTGACGGTATATTGCTTCTTCATAGAATCATATTCAACTATTGATATTTCTGTTTTATTTGAGAGTATCTTTAAAATTTCACACACTTTCTCAAGGTGAAGGCAAAACAACTTATAATAGTGGGGGATGTGTTAGTGGAATTGGACACGATCGAACCTCGAGTGATTATTATGGGGTTCTCAGGTAAAGAGTGACCTTAATATGCTGTTGATTGAGACTAAAATGTTATTAATTGTTGAGAAAAGTGAAAGCATGATCATAAGGTGTTACTGATAAACTAGTTATAATCAAATCATGTTACTTGCACATAAGCAAGATGAAGTGACTTTTTTCATGATATTTGGTTGCAGGTGAGATACATGATATTTGAATTGATGAGTGATTGTTGAAAGGAATAGTTTAAATAAGTGATTAGAGAGAAAGGGTAGTTTTGTCCTTTCCCCACCTATTAAACCTTCAGCTGACCACTTTAATGCCACTCACTCACACACTCCTAGTTGCTGAAACAGAATGGAGAAAAGAAAGAAATGGAGCTTGAGAGAGGGAGAGGGCGTAGGAAGAGAGGAGAAAGGGAGGGAGCCAAAATTCTGAATGCATGTCCTTCCTTTTCACACCATTATAATCAGCTCTTCAGTCTCTAGCTAATGACACCAGAATCACCATCTACTTCTCCACCAATCTCATTTTACCATTTTCAAATCTTCAAGCTCAAACCACCAAAATTGGAAGCTCCAAGCCTTGCATGTTGAGTTTGGAGCAACATTGATGTATTTTATGAACCACATTCGCATCTGAAGAGTTTAGAAGTGTTAGGAGTGGTTGGAATTCATTTTGGAATGGGTTTTAGTTTCTTAGTTCGTGGTCCTTGGTGGTGGAGTTGAAGGAATCAACTCACAGCAAGTTCTGCAGAAATCAGTTTTGAACAGTCCATGGTATTGCCTTCGTAACTCACTGTCCAGAACTCCGTTTAAGCTCATTCTTGTTTCTTCAAAAACTAGACACAAAATCCTTCATTTTTCGCACAAGAACCATTTAATTTCATTGAGTATTGAAGGAGAAATTAAACAGTCAAGTTAGCATTGTGAATCAGTGGCAGTTTGGACCTAGCTGTATTGTTCTAACCATATCTCACTAAATATTTAGGGTATCAGTTTGAAACCTACACCAATATAAACTAGACAAAATTTACTGCATAATAGACATTTTAATTGGTGAATTTGGTGAAGTATTGAGTCAGATATACATGGTTCAAAACTGCTCACTGTTGCTGAAAAACAGAATTTTGAAAAGATTTCATTAGCACCTAAATCCCAACTCTCGGGTGTGTTATGGTAGGAGCTGGGGAGTCATTCCGTGGATGTAATAGGAACCTCGTTATATTTCGGAAGCTCTGGAGTGAAGATCAAGGGGTAAGGATAGCGATTGGAGCCGTTTGGGTGGGTTGAGTACGAATTAGAAAGTGTTTCGTGTAGTTCGTGTTGATTGAAGCCTACACTTGTTGCTGTTCCTTGTGGTTATGTGATTTTCATCACATTCCGGTGAGTTCTATACTCGCTTAGGGATTTGTTTTTCGAATATATGATTGCATGTATTCTGAATCGAGTCATTGTGTTTTCGTTTCGTTAAAAACCGTAATTTCGAAACTATGAAGTATTACGTGTTTGAATGTGATGCTATTGATGTTTAAATGTGATGATATGATAATGGTTTGGATTGTGAGTTCTACTCACGCTTAGGATTATTTACGTTTCTGAAATGAATGCTATGCGACTGATTTCGTGAATGTATCATTGTCTCGAAAGATTATGAGACGAAAACCGTATTTTTATAAAAACTAGTATTTTGAACTATGGAACAAATCGATTGTTGATGCGTTGTGATTTAATGATGTTGTTGGGACTAGAATATTGTCTGGTATTATCTATTTTGAGGTTGGATTTTGATCGGGTTACGGATTAGACGCGATAGGAAAAGCGAAACGGAATGAAATAAGCGAATTGTGACTCTGCTACAGGCAGCACGGGTCGTGCTACCCCTGGCACGGGTGGTGCCAACCTTTCTGGTTGACTGGAATTGCACTTCCAGGCAGCACGAGTCGTGCTAGGTCTGGCACGGGTCGTGCCAGGCCTTCTTTCCTTGGTTGCCAAAAATTTGTTTCGTCGCTCCTTTCGACTCCAAGCCTCTTCCAATCTTCTTCCCAACCATCCCTCATGTAATTGGACCAATGATACTCTGTTTTTGAACATGATTGCAAGGTTTAAAGTGAATTGGTTTTGGAAGTCATAACTGTTTCAAAAAAACGTAAAGTAGTACTCGTGAGCGAACATGTGTTATGTTTAATGTCATGGAACTAAATGTTCAAGCAAATGTTTAACGTCATGGAACTAAATGTTCAAGCAAGGTAATGATGTATAAATTATATCAAGTGCGGGTGACAACCCAGTTAATTAGTATACTAGGGGAGGGAAAGTCATGAGCCCTACAACCTAGACCTCACGAGTGTTTGAAGCTAGTGTAAGCTAGTGGAGAGGTTCGGAGGTAACGGCGTGGTCATTACCGGAGATGTACTATGTCATGTCAGAATGTATATGCACGTAGGACCTAAATGGACTATTATTAAATGAACAAGAATAAATGAACCGCGAGTGTGTAGTCAGGGGCCTCGATAGGACTCACTGAGATAATGTTTATCTCACCCTTCATGTTTTGTGGTTTTTACAGAGAAACAAGGAAAAGCTAAGGCGAAGAGGCTCGACCAGTCGATGTGACCTTAGAGGAGATGTTGAAGCTTTAGTTTAACTACTTATATTCTCCCCTTTGTTATCTTTGTATTATCGATTGTATGACTTATACTTGTTACAAGTTGTAAATCGTTTCCGCTACTTTTGGTTTTGGATATTGAATACTAGGTCATGAGAAGTTGTAAGGTACGTAACTTAAATATTTAACTAATTTTATGTTACGTTATGATACTGAGGCGACGGCTTGATGATTGTTCATCGAAGTTTTTAGTTGTGTTCAATATCAGGGACTATAAGTTATCTCTGATTTATGATAAGCTGTGCATTTTAGTATTTCAACTTGTAAGAAATATTAGGGTGTTACATTTTGGTATTAGTGAGTTTTCACTTGTGTTGTCCTTGATTGATGATGATGCTGCTTGAATTGTTTATGATGTGACTGAGGTGATGTGTTTGAGGTATATAGATATAAAAATTATATCGAGTTTAAGAGACGGCCCAATGCGGGTATTATAGGTGATGTAGCTTGATTGAACGAATTCGAGATGGTCATAAGATATGATGCTAGGTTACATGCTTTGTGTGCATTGTGTGTGTAAGATATTGATTTGAACATGAATTAATGGTTGAAATACTGTGTTGGATTGCGATTAGTATGTCGGGTTATCTTTTAAAGGTGTTGTTGTTGACTTAAATTAAGTTAAGGATTGATTGGGAACAAGTCCGGAATAACGCAATTTGACGAAAAATAGAATTTTTGGAAAATTTTGAAAAGACACGTTTTCCGTTTTTCGTACAATGCCAATTCTTTCCCAATCCTTCTCTAACTTAACTTAAGTTACTCTAACCCTAGTGAGACTACTTGAGGTGTGGTTGTATAGTCAAAAGATTTTCAAAACAGTTGTAAATTCCATTTCACCTGTGACGTTCAATTTTGAAAACCCAAGTGTGATTGTGCTGTTTTAATAAAAGTCCTATTTTAAGTAAGGATATTTTAAGTTGGGGTGAGTTATCATTTTGAGGAGAAATGTTTTCAGAATGTCCTTATTTTGAGAACTAGCAAAAATAATTTTCTATCGATTTGAATGAGCCTACTAAGGAGTATTTTCCAACCTAGTATTACGCCTAAGTATGCGAATAGGATTTTAAAAATTTTGAGGACAAAATCTTTCAAGTTGGGGTGATTGTAACATCCCTAGTTCGATTAATTTCACATAACGAAATTAACTTGCGATTTATCGTCAATTAAATGATAAGTCGAGTCATGGCTAAATTTATGTCGAGAAAGCAATGTTAATTTAAGTAATTGAGCAAAATTGAATTTAGGATATTGAATTTAATTGCTAAACGAAGTAAATTGATTGTGTGATTTATTGAATTAAAATGAATTATTGTTGATTGGTACATGAATTATGTGGACTGTTATTATGTATTGAATGACTGTTTTGAAGCAAGTGTAAGCTAGTGGAGAGGTTCAATGGTAAAGGCGTGGTCATTACCGGAGATGTACTATGTCATGTCATGTCATGTCATGTCAGGATGTATATGCGCGTAGGACCAAAATATACTTGTGAGGTGTGGTGCAAAATATAAGTTTTGGGGTGCAAGTATTAAATAAATACAATTGGGCTGTTCCCCTTATTTGCTGGGCCTCGGTGTGTTTTTTGATTTATGGGCTGGGTCATATAAATCAACCAAATCAGAAGCTGAGTTTAATTCTTCAATTCATTCAAGTTCCAGAAACAGAAATGCGGGTCCTTCTGTTTCAATCTTATTCGTGTTTCAGAAATCAGTTTTTCGAGAACGTGAAGCAGTGAACAATTGAAAGAAATTCGCGAGAGAGTGACGATTCAAGTCTGTAAATCGTTGTTCCTTTCCTTGCGTTTTTGTTCTTGATTGAAGCGAAGAACCAGAATCGGTTTCAAGTAAGAAGAAACCGATTTCAACATTGTAAATCATATTCATCATCATAGTGGATTATTGCTCGGATTCAGACCCCCAGATGTAGGAGAAATCCGAACTGGGTTAACAAATTATTGTGTTCTTCCTCCTCTCCCTTTTCTCTGTTTTTCATTTTGTTATTTTCGCTTTCTTTTAATTTTTCGGTTTCGCATTTAAATTCTGTTTTTCGGTTATTCGTTATTTGTGCAATTTCGATTCTGTTTGTCTTTTCGATTTCTCTGGAATTGGCTGCTGGCTCTTTGTTGATTTATCGTTTCAGGAACAACAATTGGTATCAAGAGCTTTGGTTTGCGATCAAGAATCGATGGTTTCAACAAAGTATGAAGTTGAGAAGTTCAATGGGAAGAACGACTTCGGGTTATGGCGTGTCAAGATGAAAGCAATGCTAGGACAACAAGGTCTCGCGGGTGCGCTACTTGGAGAAAGGGGCTTGCCGGTAAAGATGTCTGCGGAAGAAAAGGCGGAGCCTTTAGAGAGGGCACACGGTGCGCTAATATTGAGTCTTGGTGTCAAGCCTCTCAGAGAAGTTGCAAAAGAAACCACGGCAACCGCTATTTGGAAGACTTGTATATGGTAAAATCAATTGCCAACCGTTTGTACTTGAAGCAAAGGATTTACACCTTCAAGATGCAACCGGTAAAGTCCGTAGAAGAGAACATTGACGAATTCCACAAAGTCATTCTTGACCTCGAAAATATTGATGTCAAGATTGATGATGAGGATAAGGCTATCTTACTTGTAAATTCTTTACCTAAAACGTATGAACATCTCACCGATGCTCTACTTTATGGTAAGGAAACATTAACCCTTGATGATGTGCAATCCGCACTAATATCAAAGGAACTTAAGAGGAAATCCGAGACTAAAGAAGAACGGAATGAAGGTCTATTTGTGAAAGGGAATTTTGAAAAGAAAGGCAAGAATAAGAAGAACAAGAAATGGGATAAAGAAAAAGGTAAGAAGGACAACAAGTGCTACATTTGTAAGAAAGAGGTTCATTGGAAGAAGGATTGTCCAAAATGGAAATCCAAGAAAAAGGGTGATTCCACTGATGATGAAGGAAGCGTCTCAATTGCTTCCATAAATGAGGTATGGATCTTGGACTCAGGCTTTGGTCAACATCTAACTTCAAGAAGCGAAGTTATAGGGTATTGTGATGGTGATGTGTTGATGGCCTCTTCATCCATCAACAAGGATCACTGGGTATTGGATACAGATTGTTCATTTCATATGACCTCCAATAAGGAGTGGTTGATTGGCTATAGGCAAGTGAATGGCGGACAAGTAGTAACGGGAAACAACACAATGTGCAAGATTGAAGGGATAGGTTCTGTAAGACATAGAATGGATGATGGCACTATAAAGATACTTCCGGAGGTGAAGTATGTCCCTGGTGTAAAGAGAAATTTAATTTCTCTTGGTATGCTTGAAGCGGCGGGTTGTTCTTTTAAGGGGGAAGATGGTATTATGAAGGTGGTCAAAGGCTCTCTAGTGGTTATGAGAGGATATAGGGATCATGGCATATACATTCTCAATGGTACAACAATTACCGGTAGTGTAGATGTGGCTACCTCAAGCACGGAATCGGTGTGTTTTGAAAGGGCAAGGTTGTGGCATCAAAGACTCGGGCATGTGAGTTCTAAGGGTATGCAGATATTGGAAAAGCTTGGTGTGTTCGGAAAGGATAAGCTTGGAGGGTTACCTTTCTGTGAACATTGCGTATTTGGCAAGATGCACAAGGTGAGGTTCAACACGGAACAACACAATACGGAAGGCTTGTTGGACTATGTGCATAGCGACATTTGGGGACCGGCAAGGATTCCCACTCTTGGGGGAAACAGGTATTTCATTACTTTTCTTGATGATTTTAGTAGGAAGGTATGGATTTATCTTTTAAAAACAAAGGATGAAGCCTTTAAAACATTTAAGGAATGGAAAAGCTTAGTTGAAAATAAAACCAATAGAAATGTTAAGGTGCTAAGAACAGATAATGGCTTAGAGTATTGTAATGATGTGTTTACAAACTATTGTAAAGACCATGGAATCACTAGGCATAGAACTGTTAGGCACACACCTCAGCAAAATGGCCTTGCTGAGAGGATGAATAAGATCATATTCGAGGGAATGAGGTGCCTTCTCTCCAATTCTGGGATGCCTATTAAATTTTGGGGCGAGGCCGTCTATACGGCGTGTTATTTGATTAATTTGAGCCCCTCCACCGCTATCAAACTAAAAACACCTCAAGAAATTTGGTTAGATAGGACTCCTAGTTATGATTGTTATACCCTAATTTTGCCCGGTCTTTTATAATAATCGCTTTAACCCCGTGTCAATAGCCCATGGCATTTCGAATGCTGTTTTGCATCTAATTCGGACCGGTTTGTCCAATTGGGCCTATGCCCAACCTTTTGGACCTGATTTTGTTAGCTTGCCCAATTGGGCTTACGCTTAGCATTTCGAACCAGTTTTTTTAAATTGGCTTATAGCTAATGTTTTAGTCATTTGCCTAATTGGGCCTATGTGGTTATTGGACCTATAATAGTAATTTGTCTAGATTGGACCTGACTTTAGAAAATTGTTCTAATTGGGCCTTATTCTTGTCATTTGTCTAAATTGGGCCTATGTTTAGTTTTGATTGGGCTTGGCCCAATTTAATCATTTTTTTTCATTTTGACCAAAAAACAATAAATCTGTCCAGTCCAAAAAACAATTATATTTAAAAATCAATAAAAATTAATTTACAATAATCAAAAAAATACAAAATTACAAAATAAATTCTAAAAAAACACAAAAAAATAGAAAAACGAAAATACAAAAAAAATCAGAAAAAACGAAAACACAAAAAATGGCAACAGCAGCAGATCCATGGGCTAATTCTTGTTGCCCAAGAGTTCAATACCTGAAATAGGAAAACAAATCAAATTAGAATCAGAAATTAATTTCCTAAACCTGAAATTTGCCTATAAAAACAAGCTTGAATCATAGAAAAAATCAAGTATGCAATTCAGGGAGTATCAGAGCAAAAATAAGTTAGGGTTCCATACTGGAACCCTATTCACAAAGTCCTAAAACAGAAGCAGGTTTGAGAAGCAGCAGCAGTAGCAGTCAAACAAGAATGTAAATAACAGTAGCAGTAGCAAACACAGAAAGCAGCAACTAGGAACAGCAGTAACGAACAAGCAACGGGAACGGGAAATTTTTCAGAAGCTGGAAAAGAGGTTGGTCTTCATGCTTTCGTTTTGCTTCCTTAGGTTTTATCAAATTCAATACATAGTAGGCCTTTTTTGCAGAGAACCGTAATTGTTATTAATCTGAAATCGGTATCAAAACAGTGTATATGAACTAAAAAGAATCAAGTGGGTTCAGTTTATGTTTTTTTTAAGTTAGAAATTTTGGCTGTGAATATTAGTGCTGTAAATAGATTAGGGTTTACGATTAATAACTTAAAACGGTTTAAGTGAAATAAAAAAATTAGGAAAACGAAGTTGGGAACAGAACTGGATGTAGGTTCAGTTAAAATTTAGGGTTCGAGGTAATCTGTCCAAAATAAATAGACTCAGTTTTAGGAAAATTAGAGTTATACAAGCAATCTTAACAATAAAGAACAGTGGCAAAATGGAATCAGGATTAGAAGAGAAGAGAAAAGCAAAAATAAAATGGAGCTCACCTCCGGCCACCGTAGACGGTGGCCATACACCCAAGTTCGTCGCGAACCTCCCCCCATCGTGTCGCAAAACACGTTGTTGTTCCCTGTTGAACCATCGCTGTCGTCGTTGGCAGCACAGAGCCATGAACCGCCAAGCTGTCGCTGTCACCGCCGTTGCCTAGCCGTCATCACCGCCGTCGCCCTTCCCCTCTAACTAGCCTTCAAAATCGAACCTGAAGCAAATGACCACCGTAAGGCGGTCAGCTCCGTTGCCATCCCTCCTTCCTCGCCGGCCATGAAAATGAACCAGAAATCACCCCTAAAACTCCGGCCACCGTACGGTGGCCATCACCGCAAATCCTCTCTGACGTAGCAACGAGGCCATCGCCGTTCCCTCTCATCCCTGCTCAGATATCTCTCTCTCTCTCTCTCTCTCTCGCCTTCTCCCTCGCCGGAAATTTCGCAACTCTCTATCTCTCTCTCTCCGCAAATCGCTTTCTCTCTCACCAAAATTGGGTTCGTGCGTCGCTGGAGAAGAATGAGGAAATTAGGGTTGAGTGAATTTGGGTGTGGAACGGCGCCGCGTGAGAATGGTTGAGGAGGAAATTAGGTTTAGGTTTTTTTTAGAATGCCTTATATAGTGTGGAAACCTAGGGATATTTTCGTCTTTTCATTTTAACTCAGAATACTACTTACACTCCCATTTTCCTGTATACGCCCCCCCCCCCCCCCGAAAGGCCCATGAATTCGTGGACCAGTCTATAAACTGGGCTGCTGCTTTTCACACCCAGTTTTAATAATACACCTCCCTTCTACAAACTGCACCCCTGTTTTATTAATGCAGCCCCTTTTCGTTTTTCTATTTATTTCTTTCCAAAAAATAATTTCTTTCACATAAACATATAAAAATAAATAGATAAATATTTCATTTTCAAAAAATATAAATAGGGGACTAAGTCGACTGTACAGTCGGGTTAGTCTGCTTTTTAGGTCACTAATGAACCGTTACGGATCATGGCCTAAAATCCCTATTTAAAACAAACAATTTCTAAATTAAAATAAACATAAACACGTTTCTTCCCACAAATCAAATTCTCAAATTAGGGGACTAAGCCGACTGTACAGACGGGTTGGTCAGCGTTCTAGGATGAATGAACCGTACGGCTCAGGAATCCTAAAACCCCTTATCCAATAAAATCAAACAAACACACTTCAAACCATTTTCCAAACTCCAAAAACTCTATTTTCACAAAGTAGGGGACTAAGCCGACTGTACAGTCAGGTTAGTCATCGTTTTAGGACAAATGAACTGATCACTCAGGAGTCCTAAAATCCCTATATTAAAAAATATCAACCAACAAACATTTTTCTACCCAAGAACTACGTGTGATTTGATTCTCTACCAAGAGATACGTAGGAGCAGAGGGCGGCCGACCTCTGTCAATTGCATTAATAAAAAACCTTTTTAGTCCTTTCCTAAATAATCATTTTCTTAAATAAAGTATCAATTTTCTTCTTTCTTCACAATAAAAGGGTAAAATAAACATTTTCAAAATTAATATTCTTTCCTACAACTAGTTAGCAGGTAACCTTCCTTAGGAAGGATGTCGTGGGGTGCTAATACCTTCCCCACGCATAACCGACTCCCGAACCCTTATCTGGTCTCAATGACCCTTATTCATTACAAAAGGGATTTTCCAATGTTTGCCCTTATAATTAAACTTTGGTGGCGGCTTCATCTTTTGAACCTTCGAGGAATCCTCACCCGGATTTTTCGGTCGCTACAATGATCATTTGATAGTTTTTGGTTGTGTTGCTTATTATCATGTGAATGAAGGAAAGCTAAGCCCTAAGGCAATAAAAGGGTATTTTGTTGGTAATCCTGCAGGTGTGAAAGGCTATAGGACATGGAGCCAAGAAGACAAAAAATGCATCATTAGTAGAGATGTGAAGTGTAACACCCCTTTTCTACCCGTTAATTGTTTGTAAAAATCAGAGTTTCAAAATTTCTTTCATCGCAAGGAATGTTACACATACTTCGAATAAAACATCGCACTTCAATAAAACAGTTCAACCAATAAGAGTGCAATACGTAACACGCCCCCAATGGGGAAAAACTCAAGCATCAGTCATCGTCACCACAACCGTGACATCAATAAAACCAACTACGCAGCGGAAAGTATAAATAAGAGAAAACCATCAAATAACATATAACAATCAAAATAGTCTTAAAACATCGAGTTCGTTTCCCCCCTGAGTGCTACGTATCAGAGCATGACGACCCGACTCAAAATGAGTGAAGATACCTAAGTCTTCACTCGTGATCACCTGCATGTTACCGCATAGGGGTAACATTCAAACAGAAGGGTGAGTCCAATTCAATCCATATAATAAATCACATGATAAGCAATAAGTCAAGTCACAGCACTAGAGTAAACCACATCACAAATCATCAATTACGTCATTACAACAACTCATCACGATGTCATGTGACTATATGAAATGCAACCCACTCGCGGGCATATGCATGAGGTACCTTTCATCATCGTCGCTTAGCCTTTATGGCCTCATCGTCTCTTAGCCTTTATGGCCTCATCGTCGCTGGGTTCATGCACATGGAATACATGAGACACTATGACATGCACCACACACACAAACACACAGTCACAGTCAACGTCACTTACCAATTTGCCAAATAAGAGGCACAGCACCTGTCAATTTATAATTACACACAACAACGTCGCTATATTTCATCGTCGCTTATTATCATCGTCGCTTATTATCATCGTCGCTTAGCCCTTTGGGCCTCATCGTCACTTATCCATAAACGTCACCAAAAAACAATAGCCACTAAGGGCAAAACAGTCATTTACACATCATCATCAATAATATTAGCCACTAAGGACAAAAACGTCATTTAACTAGCCACTAAGGGCATCATCGTCATAATCACCCATTTTGACACTAAAGCGTTAAAACTGTTGGTTATACGCAAAAAGGATTTTTAAAGGACTCAATATGGCTTTACAACGTCACTGTAATGACCACCGGGGACAGCCACTTGGGCGCCCAGAAACTACCAGAAAATAATAAGTTTTTATCTTAAAAATAGGACACACAGGTAGATAACTGGAAAAGCTTCCCAACACTTTTTGAAACATTCAAAACGGATGCCCGAGTCAAAAGATACGTCAAAAACAGAATAGGGGGAAAAATGAGACACAGTAAATTCGACAGCTTCTATCTCAGCAATTCGACAGCTTCTGTCTCAACAAATTCGACAGCTTCTGTCTCAACAAATTCGACAGCTTCTGTCTCAGTAGCTTCGACAGCTTCTGTCTCAGCAACTTCGACAGCTTATGTCTCAACAAATTCGACAGCTTCTGTCTCAGCACTTCGACAGCTTGTCTCAGCACTTCGACAGCTTGTCTCAGCACTTCGACAGCTTCTGTCTCAGTAGCTTCGACAGCTTCTGTCTCAGCACTTCGACACAGGCAGCAACACAGATACTGGCGCAGGCAGCAACATTGGCGCACATAAGCAACACCCACCGAGACGACTCCAAAATGACACGTGCAAAAATAAAACCACTCGCGCAAAATGTTTAAAATTGAATTTGGGCACGCAAATACAAAAGATGGCACGGTAAAATATGCCCAGAATTCGAAGTTTCACCGAAAACACCCCCATATGCGCACACAAGCAACACCCAACACACGCACACAGCACACACTGGCGCCCTTGGCGCCCAACACCTGGCGCCTGGCGCCCAGCGCCCATCACACTTGCAGCAACAGAAAATCCAGCAACAATTCAGCAACACAAAATCAAACATATGGCGCCCTAGGCGCCCTTGCCACAACCAAAAATGGATTTTCAGCCACAAATCATGAGGATCACATATATATCACTAACCAAACATGAAATTACACACAAATCAAGGACATGAATAGATCTAGGGTAACCCTAACTTACAACCTATCATGAACATCTATTATATAGAAAGATAGAACTCCCCTTACCTTGGATTTGAAGAACGGAAGCCCTAGAGACAATCACGAACGAAACCACAGCAACAAAATCACGTCTTTTCTCCTCCTTGAGCTTGCGACTTCTTCTCCTCCTTCTCCTCTCCCTACGGTGCTCTCCCTCTCTCTTTTCTCTATTCTCAATTCACAAATGCCTAGCCAAAACCCTAACCCCAAAAGACTTAGCACTTCGCCTATTACATTGGATCATGGGCTTGGGCTTTTCACTTAAGCCCAAGTTCCTTCAAGTGGCGCCTACTTTTCCTAATACCACCAACATAAAAATAATATAATTTTAATTAATTAAATTATATCCAACTAATTAAAAATAAATTTCTAAATACTTAATTATATAAATTAATTAAATATTTAGGGTGTTACATGAAGTTCCAAGAAGCAGAATTGTTCAAAGGGACTAGAGACAGTCAAGAGCTAGTTGAAGACAAGCAAGAGCTAGAGAGTTTTGAGCTTGAGGTGGAGCATGAAGCCACCAACAATGCCCCACCCCAAACTCAAGAGGTAGTGGAGCCGGATCCGGGACATCAAATAGATGGTGAAGACAATGATCAAGATCTCACGGATTACAACTTAGTCAAAGATAGAAGCAAAAGGGTGGTGAAACCTCCCCAAAGGTTTGGCTATGCAGATATGGTTAGTTGTGCTCTCTATACCGCGGAAGAGGTTATTAATGAAGAACCAAGGAACTACAATGAAGCTATTAATCACAAGTATAGTGACAAATGGGTTGTTGCCATGACCGAATAAAAAAATTCTTTGGATAAGAACAACACATGGGATCGAGTTCCTAAGCCAAAAGGAGCTAGGGTTGTAACACCCTAAAATAATTTAATTAAGTAATTGATTAAATTATTTAAAGTGTTGCACTATTTTATTTTATTATGTGATGATATAGTATTTTATTTTAATTGAAGGGGATGGCGTTGGAAATGCCGGAATTTCAAGTGACGGCCCAAGAGGCCCAAGCCCGTTGGCTTAGGCGCTCCTTGGGCACTAGGCGTCTAGGTCGCGCCTCACTAGTGTCAAAAGAAAGAAAGAAAGTCGAAATAGAGAAGAAAAGAAAGAAAGTCGAAGAGAGGAGAAGAGAAGGAAGGAGCGATTTCAAGCTTGGAGTTAGGGTTTGTGCACCTTGATCCTAGGTAAGGGTTCCTAACCTTCCATGATTCGATTTCTTTTCCCTATCAAGTGCTTAAGTTTCGTTTTCCCTAACCCTTTCTATCTTGATCAAATTCGCGAATGGTCCAAGAGAAGGAGAGAGAGGGCGTGTTCGTGGATAAGGGAAGAAGAAGGGAAGAATTCTTGTTGCGGTGGTGTGTCGGTGCTTCGGTGGGAAGAGCTCTAGTGTCGTCATAATCAAGGTTAGGGGAGTCTCACTCTATAATAGGGAGTATAATAGGTTGTATGTAAACCATAGGATCTCACTTGACCTTACTTGTTAATTGTTAGATTTGGTTAAGTTAGTTGAAATTGATAATTGGTGATTAATTCGATTTTCCCTATGTTAATGTTAGATTTCAAGTGTTGATTTTGTGCCTTGATGTGTTCTTAATATATATATGTGAAATTGAATGTGGTTGGACTGAGCATAATGAGTTTTGTAATCGTGGTAGTAATTTGGTTTGGAAAAGTGATTAAGAATTTTGGTGTTTTGGTTGTGTTGGGGCGCCTGGGCGCTAGTGGCTGGGGGGGGAACTTGGCGCCCTGGGCGCTGTTTTCTGTTGCTGGGTGTGTCTGTGTTCTGGGCAGGGCGCCTATGTTGCTGCCTGTGGCGCCTGGGGTGGCGCCAGGTTGCTGTCTATGCTTAGGCAAGGCGCATAAATCATGTTTTTGGGTATACTCAGTTTCTAAGCATAATTTACCGAGCCAAACTTTGTATTGACCTGACCAAATGTTATTTAAAACACTTTGGCTAAATAATTTCTGGATTTGCACTTGTGGTTTTGAAATTGTCCGGTTGGGCATCATTTTGGCTTGTTTTAGGGGTGCCTTGTGCACACATCATTTTCTGAGCATAATTTACCGAGCCAAACTTTGTATTGACCTGACCAAATGTTATTTAAAACACTTTGGCTAAAGAATTTCTGGATTTGCACTTGTGGTTTTGAAATTGTCCGGTTGGGCATCATTTTGGCTTGTTTTAGGGGTTCCTTGTGCACACATCATTTTCTGAGCATATTTTACCGAGCCAAACTTTGTATTGACCTGACCAAATGTTATTTAAAACACTATGGCTAAAGAATTTCTGGATTTGCACTTGTGGTTTTGAAATTGTCCGGTTGGGCATCATTTTGGCTTGTTTTAGGGGTGCCTTGTGCACACATCATTTTCTGAGCATATTTTACCGAGCCAAACTTTGTATTGACCTGACCAAATGTTATTTAAAACACTTTCGCTAAAGAATTTCTGGATTTGCACTTGTGGTTTTGAAATTGTCCGGTTGGGCATCATTTTGGCTTGTTTTAGGGGTGCCTTGTGCACACATCATTTTCTGAGCATATTTTACCGAGCCAAACTTTGTATTGACCTGACCAAATGTTATTTAAAACACTTTGGCTAAAGAATTTCTGGATTTGCACTTGTGGTTTTGAAATTGTCCGGTTGGGCATCATTTTGGCTTGTTTTAGGGGTGCCTTGTGCACACATCATTTTCTGAGCATATTTTACCGAGCCAAACTTTGCATTGACCTGACCAAATGTTATTTAAAACACTTTGGCTAAAGAATTTCTGGATTTGCACTTGTGGTTTTGAAATTGTCCGGTTGGGCATCATTTTGGCTTGTTTTAGGGGTGCCTTGTGCACACATCATTTTCTGAGCATATTTTACCGAGCCAAACTTTGTATTGACCTGACCAAATGTTATTTAAAACACTTTGGCTAAAGAATTTCTGGATTTGCACTTGTGGTTTTGAAATTGTCCGGTTGGGCATCATTTTGGCTTGTTTTAGGGGTGCCTTGTGCGCACATCATTTTCTGAGCATGTTTTACCGAGCCAAACTTTGTATTCACCTGACCAAATCATATTTTAAGTACTTTGGCTAAAGAATTTCCAGATTTGCACTTGTGGTTTGAAAATTGTCCTATTGGGCATCATTTTGACTTGTTTTAGGGGTGCCTTGTGCACACATCATGTTCTGAGCATATTTTACCGAGCCAAACTTTGTATTCACCTGACCAAATCATATTTTAATTACTTTGGCTAAAGAATTTCCAGATTTGCACTTACGGTTTTGAAATTGTCCCAGAGAGGGCGTTGTTTGACTATGTTTGTGATGCCTAGGGGTGAGCTGTGAGTTCTGAACATATTTTCTCTAGCCAAATTCTGTATTCACGTGACCAAATCCCATTTTGAACATTTTGGCTAGAGCGGTTTCAATTTTTAAGGTGGTCTACTATGTTTGTGCGTTTGGGTGTTGTGTGGGGCGCCAAGTGTGGCCGCCCAGGGCGCCAAGTGGGGCGCCCATGACTTGTGTTCGAGTTTCGGGTCTAATGGTGCCAGATTGGTCCCTAAGTGTTATCCTAGTCCTAGGGACGTGATTGTGAGGAGAAAATAATGAGTTGGTTGATGATGAGGCCATGGGGGCTAAAACTAAGATTAATTAAAGATGTGATATAGGACACATGGACCGTGTTGTTAATAATTATGATTGTGGTTTTGTCATGGAGTCTCATGCATACATAAGGCTGCGGTCTGAGTTGTTAGTTATGATAATAAGGCTGCGGTCTGAGTTCTAAATTGAAATGATAAGGCTGCGGTCTGAGTTGATATTATGATGATAAGGCTGCGGTCTGGGAAAATGGTACCACATGCATAACTGTATTGCATACATCCTCATGATAAGCATGATAGTTGGTGATTGTATGGACTATGCTACTGTGTGACTGTGTGAGTGTGATGCTATGACGTAATATACTTCTTATTATAATCTTTATTATGTAGTTGAGACTCACCCTTCTGTTGTTGTTTACCACAGGTAGTCCTGAGTGAAGGCTTACTCCTTTCACTCCCGAGTCGGTCTGCTCTGATACGTGACACCTAGGGGGTTGGATTAGGGATTTTAATGTTATTCATTTGTCGTTGAATTTTATATGCTTTGAGTTGATGATTTTTGATGAGCCTGTTGTTCGGCGTATTTTGGAGATTGTGTTATTTTTCCGCTGCGAGTCATCTAAATTACAATGTGTGGATTTTATTGGTGAAGTCACGTGTACCCTAAATTATTTAATGGTGTTGCGTATTATAAATGTGTAACGAAGGCTTACACCGATTTGACCGTTGTTAAATTAAGCTTATGTGTAGCATTCCATTCGAAAAGAAATTTTGAAACTCTGATCTCTATAATAAATAGCCGGGTAGAATGGGGTGTTACATTAGTGGTATCAGAGCAAAAGTTCGGTCTGTCCGACCAAGTGTGTCTGTCTGTCATATTGTGTATGACAATTAGGTGTTTTGTTTTAGTTCTAAATTGTCGTTTATGCTGCAGTGCTAGGTTGAGATGGCTAGAAGGGATGATGCTGCTTTGGCTGCTGCTCTGCAGGCCATAGCCCAAGCTGTTGGGAATCAACACAATGCTGCTGATATGAATGCCCGTAACCTGGCAACGTTTCAGAGGGAAAACCCACCCACCTTCAAGGGTCGGTATGATCCCGATGGAGCCTTGTCGTGGTTGAACGAGATAGAGCGGATATTCCGTGTTATGGATTGCACTGCTGCCCAGCAAGTGAAGTTTGGGACGCACATGCTGGCGGAAGAGGCTGACAAGTGGTGGTTAGGGATGCTGCAAAGGTTGAACACTGCTGGTGAAGAGGTTACTTGGGAAGTCTTCACAAGAGAGTTTAAAAGAAAGTATTACCCTGAAGACGTTCGGGCCAAGAAAGAGGTAGAATTCTTAGAACTGAAACAGGGAAATAAGACAGTGGCTGAGTATGCAGCCAAATTTGAAGAGCTGGCCCAATTCTGTCCTTACTACGCCAATGATGCTGATTCAGAGTTCTCTAAATGTGTGAAATTTGAAAGTGGCCTGCGACCCGATATTAAGAAGGCAATTGGATATCATGAGATTCGAGATTTTGCTAGATTAGTTGACAAGAGTAGAATTTATGAAGAGGACAGTTCTGCTGCTTACAAGATTGGGAAAGAAAAGAGGAATACTCAGTTTAGGGGCAAACCATATGATGTGTCTGGAGGTAAGAATAAGTGGAAGGCAGGTGCTGGCAAGAAATTTTCTGAGGGTAAGAAGCCTAGTGGGGGAGGTGCTCCCGCTGATATAGTGTGTTACACGTGTGGCAAGCCGGGTCACAAAAGTTTCGATTGCAAGACAGAGGTAATGTGTTACCGTTGTGGGAAGAAAGGTCATATGGCGTCTAACTGTGATCGTAAGGAATCAGTGTGTTTCAATTGTGGTGAAGCTGGTCACTTTAGTTCTAAATGCACCAAACCGAAGAAAGAAAAATCCAATGGAAGAGTTTTCGCGCTAGCAGGCTCAGAGGGGCCCAATGAGATTCGAGGTACTTGTTTTATTTATGGTTCCCCTTTAGTTGCTATAGTTGATACCGGTGCTACGCATTCTTTTATTGCTGCTGTTTGTGCTGAAAAGTTAAATCTAGTATTGTCTGATATGAAAAGGGAAATGGTTATCGACACTCCGGCTAAGGGTTCGGTGACTACTTCTCTATTGTGTGCTAAGTGTCCTCTGTCAGTATTCGGCAGAGATTTTCTGGTTGACCTTATATGTTTGCCTTTGGGAGGGTTGGATGTTATTCTTGGTATGGACTGGTTAGTGGATAACCATGTGCACATCAACTGTTTCAGCAAGTCTGTGAGTTTCCTTCCTCCTGAGGAGGGAGAGTCTGTTTTGTTGTATGGGGATCAGCTGCATAAGGTAATGAAGGATGGTGGTCAACTATTTGCTTTGATGGCGTCTATGTCTGCTGAAAACCAAGCTATGGTTGAAGGATTGCAGGTGGTGTGTGAGTTCCCTGAAGTGTTCCCTGATGAGATTCCTAGTGTGCCACCAGAGAGGGAAGTAGAGTTTGGGATTGACCTTGTGCCTGGTACTAGGCCTGTGTCCATGGCACCGTATCGGATGTCAGCTTCTGAGTTATCTGAGTTGAAGAAGCAGTTGGAAGAGTTACTTGAAAAGAATTTTGTGAGGCCTAGTGTGTCACCATGGGGAGCTCCGGTTTTGTTAGTAAAGAAGAAAGATGGGAGTATGCGCCTGTGTGTGGATTATAGACAGTTGAACAAAGTGACTATCAAAAATAAGTACCCTCTTCCGAGAATTGATGATCTGATGGACCAGCTGGTGGGTGCTAAAGTTTTTAGTAAAATTGATTTGAGGTCAGGGTATCACCAGATTAAAGTAAAGGATGAAGACGTCCAGAAGACAGCGTTTCGAACGAGATATGGACATTATGAATACTCTGTGATGCCGTTCGGTGTCACCAATGCACCAGGGGTGTTTATGGAGTACATGAACCGTATCTTCCATAGTTACTTGGATCGGTTTGTGGTAGTTTTTATAGATGATATTCTGGTATACTCCAAGTCTGAAGAGGAGCATGCAGAGCACTTAAGATTGGTGCTCGAGGTATTGAAAGAGAAGAAGCTTTATGCTAAGTTGTCCAAATGCGAGTTCTGGCTGCGTGAGGTAAGCTTTTTGGGTCACATAATTTCTAGTGATGGCATAGCTGTAGACCCAGCTAAGGTCGATGCAGTGTTACAATGGGAGAGCCCGAAGTCTGCGACTGAGATCAGGAGTTTCTTGGGGTTGGCCGGTTACTACAGGAGGTTCATTGAGGGTTTCTCAAAGCTAGCCCTTCCGTTGACTCAATTGACGTGTAAAGGGAGAGTTTTTGTTTGGGATGCTAAGTGTGAAGAGAGTTTCCAAGAGTTGAAGAAAAGATTGACAACATCTCCGGTGTTAGTGTTGCCCGTGCCGGATCAACCGTTTGTGGTATATTGTGATGCTTCCAGAATGGGCTTAGGGGGCGTATTGATGCAGGATGGGAAGGTAGTCGCTTATGCGTCCAGACAGTTGCGGACTCATGAGAAGAACTATCCTACTCATGATTTAGAATTGGCTGCTATTGTGTTTGCGCTAAAAATTTGGAGGCACTATTTGTATGGCACTAGATTCGAGGTATTCAGCGACCACAAGAGTTTGAAATACTTGTTTGATCAGAAGGAGCTGAATATGAGGCAGAGGCGTTGGTTAGAGCTGCTGAAAGATTATGATTTTGGCTTAAACTATCACCCCGGCAAAGCTAATGTCGTGGCTGATGCTTTAAGTCGAAAGACTTTGCATATGTCAGCAATGATGGTAAAAGAGTTGGAGTTGATTGAGCAATTTCGTGATATGAGTCTGGTTTGTGAAGTGACCCCGCGAAGTGTTAAGCTGGGTATGCTGAGGATTGGTAATGACTTCTTGGTTAGTATCAGAGATGCCCAGAAGTTGGATGTGAAGCTGGTTGACTTGTTAGTTGCGGGTGATCAGAATGTGGATGGGGATTTCAGGTTGGATTCCCAAGGTGTGTTGAGATTTAGAAACAGGATCTGCGTTCCCGATGATATTGAGATGAAGAAGATGATCCTTGAGGAGAGTCATAGGAGCAAGCTGAGTATTCATCCAGGGGCTACAAAGATGTATCATGACTTGAAGAAATTATTCTGGTGGCCTGGTATGAAGAAAGATGTAGCACAGTTTGTGTATGCCTGTTTGACTTGCCAGAAGTCAAAGGTTGAGCACCAGAAGCCTGCGGGATTGATGCAACCTTTAGATGTTCCGGAATGGAAATGGGATAGCATTTCCATGGATTTTGTGACTGGGTTACCGAGAACCGTTCGGGGATTTGATTCTATTTGGGTGATTGTGGATAGGTTGACGAAGTCTGCTCACTTCCTTCCTATCAGCATCACGTATCCGGTAGCGAGATTGGCCGAGATATATATTAAGGTGATTGTGAAGTTGCATGGTGTCCCGAAGAGTATTGTATCTGACAGAGATCCGAGGTTTACTTCGGAGTTTTGGGGGAGCTTGCAAGAGGCATTGGGGTCCAGATTGAGGTTGAGTTCAGCATACCATCCTCAGACTGATGGGCAGACAGAGAGAACCATTCAGTCATTGGAGGACTTATTGAGATCGTGTGTTTTAGAGCAGGGAGGTGCGTGGGATACACACCTTTCGTTGATTGAGTTCACTTACAACAACAGCTACCATTCGAGTATAGGGATGGCTCCTTATGAGGCACTGTATGGGCGGAGGTGTAGGACTCCTTTGTGTTGGCATGAATCTGGCGAAAGTGTTGTTCTTGGACCTGAATTGGTGAGAGAGACTACAGAGAAGATAAAAATGATCAGGGAGAAAATGAAAGAGTCTCAAAGTCGGCAAAAGAGTTACCATGATAGAAGGAGAAAAGATTTGGAATTTCAGGCTGGTGAGCATGTTTTCTTAAGGGTCACGCCTATGGCTGGGGTTGGGCGTGCACTTAAAGCAAAGAAGTTGACTCCTAGATTTATTGGACCGTACCAGATCACTGAGAGGGTCGGAAAGGTTGCTTATAGGGTGGCCTTACCACCTAACCTTTCGAACTTGCACGACGTATTTCACGTGTCGCAACTTCGGAAGTACATTCCGGACCCGTCTCATGTGATCCACATGGATGATATTGAGGTGCGAGATAATCTCACTGTGGAGACTATGCCAGTGAGGATTGATGATAGAGAAGTGAAGGTGCTGAGAGGGAAAAGCATTGCTTTAGTAAAGGTGGTGTGGTTAGGCGCTTCTGGCAAGAGCATGACTTGGGAGCTGGAGAGTAGGATGCGGGAGTCCTATCCAGAGCTTTTTGACTCAGGTATGAATTTCGAGGACGAAATTTCCTAAGTGGGGGAGAGTTGTAACACCCTAAAATAATTTAATTAAGTAATTGATTAAATTATTTAAAGTGTTGCACTATTTTATTTTATTATGTGATGATATAGTATTTTATTTTAATTGAAGGGGATGGCGTTGGAAATGCCGGAATTTCAAGTGACGGCCCAAGAGGCCCAAGCCCGTTGGCTTAGGCGCTCCTTAGGCACTAGGGGTCTAGGTCGCGCCTCACTAGTGTCAAAAGAAAGAAAGAAAGTCGAAATAGAGAAGAAAAGAAAGAAAGTCGAAGAGAGGAGAAGAGAAGGAAGGAGCGATTTCAAGCTTGGAGTTAGGGTTTGTGCACCTTGATCCTAGGTAAGGGTTCCTAACCTTCCATGATTCGATTTCGTTTCCCTATCAAGTGCTTAAGTTTCGTTTTCCCTAACCCTTTCTATCTTGATCAAATTCGCGAATGGTCCAAGAGAAGGAGAGAGAGGGCGTGTTCGTGGATAAGGGAAGAAGAAGGGAAGAATTCTTGTTGCGGTGGTGTGTCGGTGCTTCGGTGGGAAGAGCTCTAGTGTCGTCATAATCAAGGTTAGGGGAGTCTCACTCTATAATAGGGAGTATAATAGGTTGTATGTAAACCATAGGATCTCACTTGACCTTACTTGTTAATTGTTAGATTTGGTTAAGTTAGTTGAAATTGATAATTGGTGATTAATTCGATTTTCCCTATGTTAATGTTAGATTTCAAGTGTTGATTTTGTGCCTTGATGTGTTCTTAATATATATATGTGAAATTGAATGTGGTTGGACTGAGCATAATGAGTTTTGTAATCGTGGTAGTAATTTGGTTTGGAAAAGTGATTAAGAATTTTGGTGTTTTGGTTGTGTTGGGGCGCCTGGGCGCTAGTGGCTGGGGGGGGAACTTGGCGCCCTGGGCGCTGTTTTCTGTTGCTGGGTGTGTCTGTGTTCTGGGCAGGGCGCCTATGTTGCTGCCTGTGGCGCCTGGGGTGGCGCCAGGTTGCTGTCTATGCTTAGGCAAGGCGCATAAATCATGTTTTTGGGTAAACTCAGTTTCTAAGCATAATTTACCGAGCCAAACTTTGTATTGACCTGACCAAATGTTATTTAAAACACTTTGGCTAAAGAATTTCTGGATTTGCACTTGTGGTTTTGAAATTGTCCGGTTGGGCATCATTTTGGCTTGTTTTAGGGGTGCCTTGTGCACACATCATTTTCTGAGCATAATTTACCGAGCCAAACTTTGTATTGACCTGACCAAATGTTATTTAAAACACTTTGGCTAAAGAATTTCTGGATTTGCACTTGTGGTTTTGAAATTGTCCGGTTGGGCATCATTTTGGCTTGTTTTAGGGGTGCCTTGTGCACACATCATTTTCTGAGCATATTTTACCGAGCCAAACTTTGTATTGACCTGACCAAATGTTATTTAAAACACTTTGGCTAAAGAATTTCTGGATTTGCACTTGTGGTTTTGAAATTGTCCGGTTGGGCATCATTTTGGCTTGTTTTAGGGGTGCCTTGTGCACACATCATTTTCTGAGCATATTTTACCGAGCCAAACTTTGTATTGACCTGACCAAATGTTATTTAAAACACTTTGGCTAAAGAATTTCTGGATTTGCACTTGTGGTTTTGAAATTGTCCGGTTGGGCATCATTTTGGCTTGTTTTAGGGGTGCCTTGTGCACACATCATTTTCTGAGCATATTTTACCGAGCCAAACTTTGTATTGACCTGACCAAATGTTATTTAAAACACTTTGGCTAAAGAATTTCTGGATTTGCACTTGTGGTTTTGAAATTGTCCGGTTGGGCATCATTTTGGCTTGTTTTAGGGGTGCCTTGTGCACACATCATTTTCTGAGCATATTTTACCGAGCCAAAATTTGCATTGACCTGACCAAATGTTATTTAAAACACTTTGGCTAAAGAATTTCTGGATTTTCACTTGTGGTTTTGAAATTGTCCGGTTGGGCATCATTTTGGCTTGTTTTAGGGGTGCCTTGTGCACACATCATTTTCTGAGCATATTTTACCGAGCCAAACTTTGTATTGACCTGACCAAATGTTATTTAAAACACTTTGGCTAAAGAATTTCTGGATTTGCACTTGTGGTTTTGAAATTGTCCGGTTGGGCATCATTTTGGCTTGTTTTAGGGGTGCCTTGTGCACACATCATTTTCTGAGCATGTTTTACCGAGCCAAACTTTGTATTCACCTGACCAAATCATATTTTAAGTACTTTGGCTAAAGAATTTCCAGATTTGCACTTGTGGTTTGAAAATTGTCCTATTGGGCATCATTTTGACTTGTTTTAGGGGTGCCTTGTGCACACATCATGTTCTGAGCATATTTTACCGAGCCAAACTTTGTATTCACCTGACCAAATCATATTTTAATTACTTTGGCTAAAGAATTTCCAGATTTGCACTTACGGTTTTGAAATTGTCCCAGAGAGGGCGTTGTTTGACTATGTTTGTGATGCCTAGGGGTGAGCTGTGAGTTCTGAACATATTTTCTCTAGCCAAATTCTGTATTCACGTGACCAAATCCCATTTTGAACATTTTGGCTAGAGCGGTTTCAATTTTTAAGGTGGTCTACTATGTTTGTGCGTTTGGGTGTTGTGTGGGGCGCCAAGTGTGGCCGCCCAGGGCGCCAAGTGGGGCGCCCATGACTTGTGTTCGAGTTTCGGGTCTAATGGTGCCAGATTGGTCCCTAAGTGTTATCCTAGTCCTAGGGACGTGATTGTGAGGAGAAAATAATGAGTTGGTTGATGATGAGGCCATGGGGGCTAAAACTAAGATTAATTAAAGATGTGATATAGGACACATGGACCGTGTTGTTAATAATTATGATTGTGGTTTTGTCATGGAGTCTCATGCATACATAAGGCTGCGGTCTGAGTTGTTAGTTATGATAATAAGGCTGCGGTCTGAGTTCTAAATTGAAATGATAAGGCTGCGGTCTGAGTTGATATTATGATGATAAGGCTGCGGTCTGGGAAAATGGTACCACATGCATAACTGTATTGCATACATCCTCATGATAAGCATGATAGTTGGTGATTGTATGGACTATGCTACTGTGTGACTGTGTGAGTGTGATGCTATGACGTAATATACTTCTTATTATAATCTTTATTATGTAGTTGAGACTCACCCTTCTGTTGTTGTTTACCACAGGTAGTCCTGAGTGAAGGCCTACTCCTTTCACTCCCGAGTCGGTCTGCTCTGATACGTGACACCTAGGGGGTTGGATTAGGGATTTTAATGTTATTCATTTGTCGTTGAATTTTATATGCTTTGAGTTGATGATTTTTGATGAGCCTGTTGTTCGGCGTATTTTGGAGATTGTGTTATTTTTCCGCTGCGAGTCATCTAAATTACAATGTGTGGATTTTATTGGTGAAGTCACGTGTACCCTAAATTATTTAATGGTGTTGCGTATTATAAATGTGTAACAAAGGCTTACACCGATTTGACCGTTGTTAAATTAAGCTTATGTGTAGCATTCCATTCGAAAAGAAATTTTGAAACTCTGATCTCTATAATAAATAGCCGGGTAGAATGGGGTGTTACAAGGGTGGTTGGTAGAAAGTGGATATTCAAGAGAAAAGAGGGAATTCCGGGAGTTGAAGAATCATGGTTCAAGGCAAGGTTGGTTGCAAAGGGATACACTCAAAAGGAAGGTTTGGATTACAACGAAATTTTTTCACCAGTAGTCAGACATTCCTCTATTAGAATCATCTTGTCTATGGTTGCTCACCATGACATGGAATTGGAGCAAATGGATGTAAAAACCGCATTTCTCCAGGGAGACTTGAAGGAAAGTATCTTAATGCAACAACCAGAAGGTTTTGAAGCCAAAGGGAAAGAAGATTGGGTGTGTCATCTAAAGAAGTCTTTATATGGACTCAAACAATCTCCTAGACAATGGTACCTAAGGCTTGATTCTTTCATGACAAAGAATAAGTATATTAGAAGTAAATTTGATTGTTGCATTTACTTCAAACATCTATCTCATGATAATGGTATCTACTTGTTATTGTACGTTGATGATATGTTGCTTGCAAGCAAGGGTATGGCTCCTATTGTAGAATTGAAGAATCAACTTAAAAGTGAGTTTGATATCAAGGATCTTGGTCCGGCTAAGAGGATTCTAGGTATGGAGATAACAAGGCACTGGGACAAAAGGAAGCTAGTCATATCTCAAGAGAGTTACTTGAATAAAGTGGTCAAAAGGTTCAACATGTGTGATGCTAAGTCTACCTCTTTGCCCTTAGCACCACACTTCAAGTTGTCTAGCACTCAAGCTCCTATAAATAAGGAGGACAAAGAGTACATGAAGGCAATTCCATATGCTAATGCAATTGGTAGCATAATGTATTATATGATTTGTTGTATACCGGATGTAGCTCAAGCAATGAGTGTGACAAGCAGGTTCATGGGAAATCCAGGCAAGGATCACTGGCAAGCGGTTAAATGGGTTCTAAGGTACTTGAAAGGGACAACAAAGGTTGGTTTGGTGTATGACAAGGGTGAAGAAGATACAAAGGCGGTTCATGGTTTTGTAGACTCCGACTATGCGAATGATCTTGACAAAATGAGATCATTGTCCGGATATGTGTTTACCTTGTATGTTGCTCTCACCGATATCAACTACCGAAGCGGAGTATGTTGCTCTCATCGAAGCAATCAAGGAAGGATTGTGGATCCAAGGTTTGGTGAGTGAACTTGGCATAAGTGATGATCTTGTATGTATATCTTGTGATAGACAAAGTGCTATTCACATGAGCAAAAACCAAATGTACCATGAGAGAACCAAACACATAGAAGTTAGGTTCCATTTTGTTAGGGACATTGTGGAGAAAGAGGAAGTCGAAATTGTCAAGGTTCACACAAGTGAGAACCCCGCAGATATGCTCACCAAACCGGTTCCCATGAGTAAGTTTAGGCATTGCCTAGACTTGCTTGGTGTTGACATCAAGTAAGTGATGTCATGGTCTTTGAATTCAAGCTAATAGAGTTATTCTACTATGATGGAATTTGCACCAAGGTGGAGATTTGTGAGGTGTGGTGCAAAATATAAGTTTTGGGGTGCAAGTATTAAATAAATACAATGGGGTTGTTCTCCTTATTTGCTGGGCCTCGGTGTGTTTTTTGATTTATGGGCTGGGTCATATAAATCAACCAAATCAGAAGCTGAGTTTAATTCTTCAATTCATTCAAGTTCCAGAAACAGAAATGCGCGTCCTTCTGTTTCAATCTTATTCGCGTTTCAGAAATCAGTTTTTCGAGAACGTGAAGCAGTGAACAATTGAAAGAAATTCACGAGAGAGTGAAGATTCAAGTCTGTAAACCGCTGTTCCTTTCCTTGCGTTTTTGTTCTTGATTGAAGCGAAGAACAAAAATCGGTTTCAAGTAAGAAGAAACCGATTTCAACATTGTAAATCATATTCATCATCATAGTGGATTATTGCTTGGATTCAGACCCCCAGATGTAGGAGAAATCCGAACTGGGTTAACAAATTATTGTGTTCTTCCTGCTCTCCCTTTTCTCTGTTTTTCATTTCGTTATTTTCGCTTTCTTTTAATTTTTCGGTTTCACATTTAAATTCTATTTTTCGGTTATTCGTTAATTGTGTAATTTTGATTCTGTTTGTCTTTTCGATTTCTCTGGAATTGGTTGCTGGCTCTTTGTTGATTTATCGTTTCAGGAACAACAGGACTACGATTAAATGAAATGAAACAAATGGACCGAGAGTCTTTGTGAGGGGTTACAGTAGAATTCACTGAGATAATGTTTATCTCACTGTTTATATGTTGTTGTTTTACAGATACTCAGGGAAAGAACAAAGCGAAGAAGTATGGTTGATGAGGCCTTAAGGAGAGCATAAAGTTTTAACTTTATGGTCATGTTGTGTTTCCCTAGTTATTGTACTTCAATTTGATGACTTGTACTAGCTACTAGTTAATGATTGTTTCCACTATTTTCTTTGTTGATGGATATTGAACAATATGTGATGTCTAGTAAGAATGACTTAAGCTCCGATTGTATTGTGAAGTCTTGACATATTTATGACTCTTCGATTTACATAATTTAAAGAGTTTTTAGTTTTGTTCAATATCTGAAACAGAAAATTTTACTCTGATGTATGCCATTTCGTGCGTCGTATTTCTACTCGTTAGAAATATTAGGGTGTTACACCTGGCCTTGTTGCTATCCAGCAGGCACAATGAGCTGCCGAAAACACATGTCCAAGGCCATCTGATTAAGGTATTGACGTGAATTAATATATATATATATATATATATATATATATATATATATATATATATATATATATATATAGGGAGCGTATCAGGTGAGAACTAGTTCTTACTGTGAAAAATGAGAACTCTTAATTCTAGCCAATAGATTAAAATCAACGATTTAGATTACCTCATTAATTATAGGATCCCATGTGATTTGTAACTAAAAACGAAACAATCATACAAAATCCTACAATTAAGGAGGTAATCTAAATCGTTGATTTTAATCTAATGGTTAGAATTAAGAGTTCTCATTTTTCACGGTAAGAATTAGTTCTCACCTGATACGCTCCTATATATATATATATATATATATATATATATATATATATATATATATATTCATTTTTGTTTTATTTTAAGAGTGCTTGTTGATTATTGAACTTTTTTATCTCGTGAAGTCTAGCATAGGAGTAACCACAAGATCAAAAGTTAAATCAACTCCAGATCAGTGGGTGATGTTGCCACTTCCTTAAAAGGTAATTCGTTTTTGTTATATATTCTATTCGTTTTTGAATAATCCACCATTTATTTTTTGCACCGGTAATGTAATAGAAGCATCTATTGTTTGTTTGTTGGAGCTGGTTTCTACTTGGTGGCTATAAAAATTTTCACATTGATATATTATATAGAAGTAAGTGGAGTTACATCTTCATTGCACAAGGTATGCAAATGGATTTAACCTTTATGATCTTATGTCTATGATGTAGTAGATAATGTCAGTGTAAATTTTATATAATGCAGTGGATGTATCACATGAGCAGAGACAATTATGAGCTAGTAATTTTTTGTATATAGAAATTTCCTGCGGAATTTCCTGCTGAAATTTTCCTGCGGAATTTTCTGGGAACTTCCTGCAGAATTTCCTGTGGAAAATTTCCTGCCGATCAAAAAATCTGCAGGAAATAATTATCCACGAACGAAATAACTACGGACCATAATCCGCAGGAAATTCGGCAGGAAACTGGCTTCCTGCGAATTTTTTTACAAATTCCGCAGGTAATACCGAGATTTCTAGTAGTGCAACCAATTGAAAATTCTTTGCTATATCTGCTTAGTAACTTCGCACGAGCCAAACAAGTGAGAAATTCTCTCGGTTTCTTTGAAACACAACACGCAACAAAGGTCCCGAGAAGATTTTGGAATCCCGCGCCTGTAAAGTTCATCATGGGTTGCTATTATCCCCAAAATTAGTCTCCAAGAAAAAATTGTAGCCTTTAAAGGTACGTCATTTCTCCATAATTTCTTGCAAGCGTCTATAGTTCTGCTCTCCACTTGGCCAGCCAAACCTGCAAAATTACACAGCAGCCGTTCATAACAATTTTTAACCGTAAGTTCCCTCATTGAATCCGGCAACCAGCACATCTATCGTTTACATCCTTTAATGGATCGACTTCCATCAACTGGTTCTGCGAACTTCCTGCGGAGTTTCCTGCGGAATTTTCTGTGGAAAATTTCCTGCCAATCAAAAAATCAGCGAACATAAATAGTTACCTTGAGAGTGAGAGGGAGCAGCAAAACGAAGTAGGTAAGAGTCTCAGAAGGAGACAACAGCTTGTAGTTTATTTCTTCCGCTTGCTCCCCTCGTTGCTGCAAAAAAGAACATTCCAATGACAGTTTGTGGTTAGAGGACCGATTCTTTGAAAAATGAAGAGGAAAAACAAAATCATAGTCAAAATCAAGAGAGAAAGAGGCAAACGGGGAAATGAAATACAGAGAGAGGGAGAGAGGAGAAGGGATGGATTCAAGATGAAGAAGAGATGAGAGATTCAAAATTAGCTCTATTGCTTGCTTTCAACTGAGAATATGGAGGAAGAGATTTTGTGGCCCTTCTTCTCTTTGTTAGTGTCGATTGAGAGAGAAGTGAGGGTATTGAAAGCTAGAGATTTGGGAAGTATTGCGTGTGTGTTTTGTTTTGTGTCTGTAACACACTTTACTCTTCCATGTGGTCAGAGAGAAAGAAGGAAAAAGGTTCAAAAGTGAGTTAGTGTTGCCAGAAATAGTTGACAACCTCACATGGGTGTGGCAGGGAAGAAGTTAGCGCCAAAAGGACGGAAAGGCAAAAAAATTGGCGCCAAAGGGTGGAGTGCTGACATTGAGAAGCCCTCATGATGTAAATGTAGAGATAACAAGTCCATTAGTTTTAAGTCCCATTAATCTATTATTAATACAAACAAATATGGTGATTTTTGTTAACATGGTGATTTTGGTCCTTCTCTTTTACTTTTTTCAATTTTGGTCTCTACTTTTCTTAGTTTCGCAATTTTTATCCTCAAAAATCATGGATTATTTGCAATTTTGATCCTTAAAAATCTTGATTTTTGGGAAAAATGGGGACTAAAATTGCACAATCCATGATTTTTAACGAGCAAAAGTGCAACAGAAAAAATCACAAGGATCATAATTACCAAATTAGAATAGCAAAATATGTTTAATTGACATACATCATCCCTGTAAAAACTTTTTAAGGTAGATGAGCTAAAGTCAAACATTTTTTATGATGTGCTATTTCGTGATACGTTTTAAAAGAATTCTACAATGACAATGTATATAAATTAAATCACACACACACACACACACACACACACACACACACACACACACACACACACACACATATATATATATATATATATATATATATATAAACTTAAAATTGTATTACATTAAATCGTTTGACCACCCTTGGTCAGGGTCCTAGATAAGCCACGGGATACAAATATTCCACCTTTTGGTTGGGCACGTGTACTATTGGGCACGTATAAGGACAAAAAGCGCCTCCAAATTAGGGTTTCTCTTGTATCATGTGCCCTAGCACTATTTGAGGCGGCCTTCCCTCTTCATTTAGCACGTTTGGTCATAAGGAGAAAGTATAGAAACAACTTTCCTCTATTGTTGTACCTAAGCTACCTCAAACTACAAAATCAAGAACATCATTGCTGAGAGTATTGCTGCAGCAATCACAGGAGCTGATTATACTCGAAGGAGTGCTAATTTAGGGAGCTTTTTTGTATCTTCATGAGTCAGATCTTGGAGCTTACCTTCACTTTTCTACTCTTAATATAATTCATTTCTTGTATCTTTTTCTTTTAGTTATGACTTTAGCATTTATGTTGAAGTTGTATTTCTTGTGTTGTTCGCTCATTATGAGCTAAACACTGAGTCGGGATGCTTATACCTATGTAATGAAGTTTTAGTGTATTTGATGTAGTATGCATGTTTGAGGTTTACGCATTTAATCTTTTGTGTGTTACTATTTCCATCTTGGATTAGGAATGACCAACTAATTTCGAGTAGCATTTATGAATTCTGAAAAGGTTTGTAAATTGATCTCAAAAGATAATATGGATATTGAGTATTAAAAGACATTTTAATACTCCTTGCTTAAACCCTAGACATAGGAGGGCAAAATCCATAAAGTGAATACTGTGGGTGTGTAAGCAGCCTAAGGTGTACTTATTTAGGGCTTAGACATAAGCTCTTGTGAGAAAGCCCTAGTGTGAGATATTTGAAAGAATATAAACTAATGGAACAACACCTAATGTTGTAGCATCAATCATGACAATATTGCATTTTAATGGATTTACCTGGTTACAACATCCCAACTTGCTCTCAACTCTGATTTCTTATACTCCTTTACTTTTTCATTGTTATTGATGGTCCCTAAAACTTGTGTATTTACTTTGCCTTGCTTCACTAATTTGTTAATCAAATTAAAGACATATTAAGCTTTAATTATCGTGGGAACGATATCTATTTATCACTTACTACTTGTTAGACAGTGTATACTTGCACTTTAATCTCCACAACAATCTTGCAAATAATCTGAGGTTGTTTTCCAATACCAGTCGGCTTGGATATTGTCTTGAAGACATTACTGTACTGGACTGCATTTCCTCCTCCTGGCCGTATATTGTCAATTTACAGGATGATGACCAACAAGTCGTTGTTGGCAAGGAGTTTTAGTGTTGCACCGAAGTATTCATATCGTCCCATGAGCTCTCTTTCTCTCTCACTCTCGTTTTCTTAATTTTCTTCTTGATCTTGTTTTAGTTAATTTTATAGCAATTACTCATTAATTTTAAATGATGAATTATTTAATTTCTTCAATTTCACATTTTTTTAATTTATTTTTATTGTCTAAAAGTATAACGAGGTTCATACATGTCCAAACCAACGACATACAAGAGTCGGACGTAGCAGCTGAACTCGGATTCCACAAGAAGGTCTCGATGTAACATCCGCAAAATAATTAGTAGAATTATTTGGGTGTTAACCCAATTAAATTAATTTAGTACTTGACTGGTAAATTTATTGAGTGCTAAAATTATTTATTGGTTGTCAACGGATCGTTAACCGGATAATACGGGTCAAGGAAGTTTTGGAATCGAAATAAGAGATTTAGATCAATATGGTAATTTGACCACGTTACCACTTATATATTAAATAAATAAATATGTGTGTGTGTGTGTGTGTGTGTGTGTGTGTGTGTGTGTGTGTGTGTGTGTGTGTGTGTGTGTGTGTGTGTGTGTTAAAAGAAAGAATTAAGAAAGAAAAAGAAGAAAAGGAAGCGTACGAGACAGAGGGAGAAACAGAGAGAATGAGAGAAAAGAAAAGAAAAGAGAAAGAAAGGGTGAGGAAGAAGAAGAGGAAAAAGGGGAAGGTTAGGCTCATCAAAACGACTTTCTTCCAACACGAAAAATGCTCAGCGTTACTTCCTCTTCGATTTGGTACCAAGATCTTCTTCATCAACTCACTCTACACGAATCTACCCTTTTCGGTTTGAAGCTCAAGGTGGCGTTTTTGAGAGCTATCTTCTTCAATAAAGCGGTTTGAAGGCTAAGGGAGTTCAAATGGAGGCTTGGGTACTAGCTTGGAGTGAAAGAATCAAGGTTTGATTGGGTGAGATTTGAGAAATCAAATTTGGGGTTTTTGTGAATAGTGATTCGAAGGTTGAAGATGATAAATAGTATTTGTTGATTTAAGGGCGATTAGGAGCGAACCCGGAGCGTATCGAGTGCGAGACGAAGTTCAATTTCGCGAATTGGAAGTTGGTTGGTGATTAGGGTTCGAATGGGGAATTTCGAAGAATTCGGTATTTTGGTCAAAAAGGCGTCTCGGTTGAGCGGAAAGCTTTGGAAGCGGTTTGGGCGTCGCCGGAGCGGGGAGCGTTCGTTTGGCTACTCGGTGATTTCGGCTCGATCGTTGATCACGCGTCAAGGGTGAGTTCTCCTCACGTTTAGGATTTTACGTTTCGAATTAATTGATTTAATGTTTTATCGCTTTCGCTGGACTGGAATATTTCTTGATACTGTCTGATTCGGGTTAGGAATTGATCGGAGCGAGTCTCGGGTTGAGTCGTGTTGAAATGGAAATTTTTAGTGATTTAATTTCAGAAGATTTTGAGTCAAAAACCATTATTTTTAAATATGTCGAATTTTGATGAAAATCGATTGGGTTGAGTCTTTGATTGGATTGGTTGATCGAGTGAGGACGTTGGACATGTTTTTGTACTATATTGGTGTTAGGATCGGACTGGAACAGGTACCGGAAGTGATCGGAATTGATCGGAACGACGAAAAATGCAAAGCGGAATGAAAATAGAATGTTGTCAAATGCGCACGATCCGTGCGCCCCAGGCGCACGAACCGTGCCTATGGGAGCACGGTCCGTGCGCAGTGTTCTGTCCAAATTTTCCAGATTAGCCCGAAACGATCCCGATCGATTCCAATCCTCTCCTAATCCTTTCCTAACCCTTCTATAATGATATTAGGCTTATAATGCCATGATTTTGGGAATGTTTAAAAAGGGTTTTATAAAATACTTTTGAAGTTGAAATTCTTTCGAAAAGCCGAACAATAGTACACGTGTGCGGATATGTTTTATTGATAACAAAGCGGACTATGAGTCCTACGTGGTTAAGTATAATTTAAATGAACTAAATGTTCAATTGATTGTCTGAGGTAATGAACCCTGAGTTCAAGTGTCTGTAGATATATATATATATTATATCGAGTTTGGGTGACGACCCATGTTGACATACTAGGCGGGGAAGTCATGAACCCTTACCCTAGGCTCTGTGCCCTTAGGAAACACTATTGGTTATGGGGTTCGCCGGAAGATGCAAGTGGATTGGGGCTGGTGGTACGTAGAGAGGCCTAGGATGCTAGTTCATCGGGAGACGCAAGTGGATTGCAGTCGGTGTCTTACTAGGTCGAAGCCTTATTGTATGATTCACCGGGATTAGCAAGCGGATTGCGGTCGGTGTTGTGTCAAATCTTAAAAAACGTTTTAAATGGACCGAGAGTGTTAGTAGGGGTCTCGGTAGAACTCACTGAGATTGTATCTCATTGTTTATATGTTGTGATTTTACAGATAAACAGGGAAAGTGGAGATCCAAGAGGCACGAGTAGGTGGTACTCGGATGGTTGCTGAAGACTTAGCTTTTATGCTTAAGTTATGTTTTCCCTTGTTAGTTATGTATCACGGCATTATGACTTTAACTGTTGTAAAAGTTATGTATTTATTTCCGCTTTCTTGTGCGATATTGAACACTGTATTTCACTGATGGTTTATGGTCTTATTTATGTTTAAGACTGTTTTGTTGTTATTCAATGAAAATTTTATTGTGGTGTTCAGTATTTAAACAGGAAATATATCTCTGATGTTTTAGGAATGGTGCACTTGGGTATTTTTACTCGATAAAAATACCGGGGTGTTACAGTTGGTATCAGAGCATTTCGACCTAGTCGGACTTAGTTTAGGGTTGAGTCGATTCCTTGCTAGTCCTTGTCGTAATTACACTTGTGATGCTAAGAGACATTGAGCCTGATCAACTTAATACTTAGTGCATCATAAGCGGAATTATACCAGGATTATCAAGACGCAATCCTCGACCAAGACCGGAGTCTCCAACCGGTGCATCCTCAGGAAAGGTGGCATGACGGTGGAAGAATGCACCGCTAAGTTTGAGAAGTTGTCTCAGTTTTACCAAGTGGTAAAGTAAGCTCCGGATGACGAATGGAGAATGCAGATGTATAAGAAGGGCCTTAGTGCTTTTATGACTTAGGGTCTCAGTTCTTACACTATTACCAATTTTGTTGCCTTAGTGCAGTCAGCCTATGTCGCCGATGATGATCTCATAGGAAATATCGGAAAGGAAAGAAGGTAGTTGAATTATCAACTCCGAATGCAAAGTCCTTAGATAGTTTCATCAAAGGAAAAGAAGATGCAATTCTTTAATTCTTCAAAGGTCAGAAGATGTGTGAGTATAGATTGCGCCTAAGAGGGGGGTGAATTAGGTACTTAGAGATTTTTTCGGTTTCAAAGTTGGTTTGATAAAATCTTGTTTTATGGTGAGTGTATGGAAAAACTAAAGTGCTGGAAAGAAAAAGGACACAAGAGAATTATACTAGTTCCCCTCCACAATCCGGAGAGTACGTCTAGTCCCCTTGCCAACTAGCAAGAGATGTCACTATAGTTAGAATGATTGTACAGCCTATTCACACCAATTGTGATGCTTACTATCTAACCTATAGGGAGATCAAAGGCTCTTAAAACCTTTAAGATCTAAACACTAAGTGCAAGAAGAACAATCCTCTTCAATGCACACACTTGCTCCAACAATCCTGGAATGCAAGGTCAAGTTTATACAAATCTGAATTTTTGTAGAAAGTGTTTGAAATAATATGTATCAATACAAGATTGATCTTTTCTCTTGTGACAACCAAGTCTCACAATGATATACAAGTGTTCTTCATGTATGATATGAAACTTATGACTTTGAATGAAAGTTTTGGAACAAAAGTTTCACTATAAAAATTTGGTCTGAACACTTGCCATTTTTGAAAGTTTTCAATAGAATGTATGTATGTGAAAATTGTAGCAAGAGAGATTGGTTGTGTGAGAATTGAAATACTGAAGTTTATATAGGCCTTAAAAGCACCTTTTCAAAAGAGTACCATTTGCCAAAAGTTGCCATTGTCAAAATGCCAAAGGTTCCAATTTTTTTGAAAGCAACACGGCATGCATGTATAACGTAAGAATTCAAACGGGTCAATTTTGAATAACGTTCATTTTGTTTGAAAGAATTCAAATCAAATTGCAACGTTAAGTCTGTTAACGTTACTCATGAAAGCAACATGCATAACGTTCCATGCATTCAAAGTTTTTGATTATTCACGTTTATATATATACTACCTTGCCATGCATATATTTTTTGAAAAGAAAACTCAAGGCATAACGTTTGAAACCAATTATAAACGTTTAACGCAAGTAATCAAGTATAACGTTCCAAGTTGAAAACTCAAATATATATAATAATATTTTATTTTATTATTATATATATTTTTTAAAACTCATGGCATGCATGTATGATAGCTTGAACACTTGTAATCAAAAGTAAGATGTGAATGTCATATACCTTTGATCAATTATAGACAATTCTTGCACTTTGATAACTTTGAGCAAATTGAGACTTTTAACATATTTGATCCATTTCCTCTTGCACAAATGATCTCTTGATTGTTGTTGTCTTCATCAAAACCACTGAGAAGCTATGTCTTCACATTCTCCCCCTTTTTGATGATGACAACCCGATATGTGAAAATTAGTTGTACTTTTGTTTCTCTACAAAAGACTGCTCCCCCTGGATTAAAGCTCCCCCTTAATCCTTAATTAGAGAGTTTTGAAATCTGCAAAATTTGTTAGAGAAACCAAAACAGAGCCATATTTTTCTCCCCCTTTGTCATTAACAAAAAGGATGGGAAAAACTTGACTTTATTATATAATATATAATGAATGAGAATAGACGAATTACACATCTCCTTCATCTAAAATCCCAAGTTCTCGCCGAATTTTGTAAAACGGTTCTTTTGCGAGAGGCTTTGTGAAGATATCTGCTAATTGATTATGCGTATCCACAAATGTAACTTCGACATCTCCACGAAGCACCTGATCACGAAGAAAATGGTGTCGAGAAGTTGTGACATATTCCATATTCTTCACAAAAGTCTTCAAAGGAAGCATTTTGGAATTCTCCACCATGGTCGCTTCTTATGGAGGCAATTGTTAGTGATTTCTCATTTTGGATTTGTTTTGCATATTTCTTGAATGTCTTGAATGCATCACTTTTCTGCACTAAAAAGAATGTCCAAGTATATCTAGAAAAATCGTCAACAATAACTAAAGCATACACATTACCTCCGAAGCTTCTTGTTCTTGATGGACCAAATAAGTCCATATGCAACAATTGTAGTGGCCTTGTAGTGGACACCACATTCTTAGATTTGAAAGTTGATTTGGTTTGTTTCCCTTTTTGACAAGCATCACAAAGTCTATCTTTGACAAATTTCATCTTAGGCAATCCAATGACAAGATCATGCTTCATTAATTTGTTCAAATGCTCCATATGAATATGTGCTATTCTTTTGTGCCAAGTCCATGAATCATTGTTGTTTGCCATGAGACATTTAACCTTCAAAGATAAGTCATCAAGGGATATCATAAAAATATTATTGATTCTTTTACCTTTAAGTTTAACCTCATTTGTGGCTTCATCTTCTATCAAACATTCATCTTTGGTGAAGTTGATTTTGAAGCCTTTGTCGCAAAGTTGGCTAATACTAAGAAGATTGTGCTTTAGTCCTTCAACATAAAGAACATCTTCAATGGATGTGAAAGGTGGTGCACCAACTTTGCCTATGCCAAGAATCTTTCCTTTGTTGTTATCTCCATAAGTAACATAACCCTTGGCCTTAAGCTTTAGATTTGAAAATTTGTTGATGTCTCCCGTCATATGCTTGGAACAACCACTATCGAGATACCATAGATTTGATGTGGTCTTCAAGCATACCTACAGAACAAATTAAGTTTTGTTAGGTACCCAAGTTGCTTTGGGTCCTTCATAGTTAGTACCTTTCTTTACCCACACATAATGCCCACTAGCCACACTAAAGTTTCTAACATGGCAAGCATTAGGTGTATGGCCAACAATACCACAATAAAAACAAGTAGGCACAAAGTTACTTCTATATCTAGGAGGATAATATTTCTTCTTAGTAAATCTTTTCTTCTTAGGATATTGATGAACTACTTTAGGCTTGTTTACTTTTACATTGGAAGATTGGTCATTATCCTTAACAAAGATAGTAGTGCTAGAACTTGGTTTTGAAAACTTTGAATAACCAAGCCCACTTTTATCGTTTGAATATCTAATTTGTTGGCTAAGGACACCTTCCAATCCAATTTGCCCTTTTTCATATCTTTCAATAATTCTTTTCAATTGGACAATTTGGAGAGTAAGAGATTCACAAGTATTGCATACAAAATTCTCCTTTTGTTTACTATTCATCTCTTCATTATTGAAATCCTTTTCCATTGTCTCAACTTTTTCTTTTAAAGATGAGATTTGTTTGTTTTGAGATGATATAGTTTTATATAGAATTTTGCATTCATTTAAGAGTTCATTTATAACACCTTGTACATCATTATCAAAAAGAGAGAAATCAGAACTTACATTGCCATCTTCATCATCGGAATGGTGTGAAGCCATCAATGCTGGATTTGCACTTTCATCACTATCCGAATCGGATGAAGAACTTATCTCATTATCATCCCATGCAACATAGGCCTTCTTATTCCTAAATTTCTTTTTGTCTTTGAGACCACCTTTCTTGAGGAGTTTCGGACAATCCGGCTTTATGTGACCTTGCTTGCCGCACTCATAACATGTGACATCTTGTGTTGAAGTGGATGCTTCTTTATCCTTGCTTTTTGAGAAGTTCTTCCTTTTCACAAAGTTAGAATTGCCAAAATTATTTTTATGGCCAAAGAATTTCCCTAACCTTTTAACAAGTAGCATGACATTTTCGTCTTCTCCCGAATCGTCATCTTTCTCAACTTCTTTAGAATCAACTTTCAAGGCAATGCCCTTGGCTTTCTTGTCTTGAGTCTCATGTTTTTGTAAGATTCCAAGTTCCGTCTCATATTCTTGAAGTTTTCCAAATAATGTTGCAAGAGACATGTTGGATAGGCTTTTCTTTTCGGATATCGCGGTTACTTTTGGTTGCCATTCCCTGGTCAAAGATCTAAGAATTTTAAGATTAAGTTCATCATTAGTAAGAGTTTTACCTAATGCCTTCAAGTGGTTGGTCAAGTGCACGAATCTCTTTTGCAAATTAAGGATGGATTCTCCGGGCTGCATTCTGAAAAGTTCATATTCTTGACTCAAGGTATTCAATCTAGATCTCTTAACTTCGGCGGTACCTTCATGTGTTTCTACCAATGTATCCCATATTTCTTTTGCCGTTGTGCATGTTGAAATGCGGAAGAATTCATCCATGCTAAGTGCACCTTGAAGTAGATTGATTGCCTTTTTGTCATAGAGAACCCTTTTCTTATCATCATCATTCCATGAACCTTTAGGCTTTATAGTACCAACACCATTGACCACACTTGTAGGAACAAAAGGACCATTTTGGACAGCATCCCATATTTCTTCTCCTTGTGCTTCTAAATGAGCCTTCATGCGAATTTTCCAAAAATCGAAATATTCACCACAAAACAATGGAGGCTTGTTATTGTAACACCCCTTTCTACCCGTCACTTTATTTATAAAAATCAGAGTTTCAAAATTTCGTTCATAGGGAATGTTACACATACTTCAGAAAAACGTCGTTTATCATTTTAAAAACAGTTCAACTCAAAATTATGCATTCACGTAGCACGTCACAGATAAAAGAATCTCAAGCCTCAATTTAACGTCGCTTATAAAACTCAACATAACAGAACCAACTACGCAGCGGAAATTAAATAAACATAACAGAAGAGTCCACATGGACATAACAACCAAAAATCATTATTAAATATATCGAGTTCGCTTTCCCCCACTGAGTGCTACGTATCAGAGCATGACGACTCGACTCAAGAAGTGAAGCTAAGGCATTCACTGGGAATCACCTGCACGTTACCAACACGGGGGTAACATTCAAACAGGAAAGGGTGAGCATCATTTCAATCCATATAATAGAAAATATGATAAGTACTAATCGTAGGCTACACCCTAGAACAATCAGCATCCAATACACTAAACATCCACATCACAGTCATCATTCACATCATTAACAATGACTCATCTCATGTCATGTAGGCTTATGAAAATGCAACCCACTCGCGGGTATATGCATGAGGTACCTTATCACAAAACGTCGCTTAGCCCTTAAGGCCTCATCGTCACTTAGCCACTCAGGCCCCAAAAACGTCACTGGGTTTATGCATATGGGCATGAGACACTATGACGTGCACCACTCACCATACACAAACACACAATTATTCAATTCATAGTCAACTATGTGACCCGTCACTTACCGGTTTGCTCGCCAAGAGCACAGCACCTGTCCAATTCACAATCAGCACACAACGTCACTAGGCCATTTAGACCTTAACATCACTTAGCCCTTCGGGCCCCAAAACGTCACTGGGTTTTTCATCGTCACTTACACATAGTTATCAATCAACTCAAATAATAGCCACTGAGGGCGAAAACGTCATTTGACTAGCCACCAAGGGCATCCTCGTCATTTACACATCTTTATCATTAACTTTGGCCACTAGGGGCAAAACAGTCATTTTGACACTACCACGTTAAAACTGTTGTTTATACACCAAAAGGGATCTTTAAAGAGCTCCATGTCATTTTTCAATGTCACTGGAACGATCACCGGGGACAGCCACTTGGGCGCCCACAAACAGTCAGAAAATAACAATTTTTCATTTTAAAAATTGGACCCATAGATAGACAACGTAAAAAGCTTCACGACACTTTTCGAATCGTTCAAAACGGACGTCTGAGTCAAAAGTTATGTCAAAAATAAGTTTGGGGAAAATCAGGCAACATTCTGGAAACAGGCGCCTTAGGCGCCCAGGCAACCAGGCAACACGCGCACTGGCGCCCAGCGCCCAGGCGCGCAACACAACGCACACACGCAACACACACGGGCGCTCAGCGCCCAGCGCCTGGCGCCTAGCGCCTGGCGCCCAGCGCCTTGGCGCAACACGCAGCAACACAACACGCCACAGGCGCCCAGCGCCCAGGCGCGCACACACGCACAACACAACACGACACGGGCGCCTAGCGCCCAGGCGCGCACACACGCGCAACACACACGCCACAGGCGCCCAGCGCCCAGAAAACAGCAACAAATCCAGAATTTTGTTCAACAACTTTTTAACACTGAAAATTGGTTTCCTAACAATTTTAAAGTGTAACAACTCAAATTTTTCCAGCAACCAAAAATGCACCTATTTGATTTCGAAATCACCAAAATTCAATTTACCAAAAATCCAATTGAAAACGTCACCAACATCATCTTGGCGCCCTAGGCGCCCAAACACCCACACCCCTATGCGACCTCATCTCAACAAGCCAAACACATGGATCACAATTATGGATTCTCAACATATGCGCATATCACCACCAATAAGACAATTTCATAGATTACACCAAACAATGAATCGAATTCGCAAACACATCATAATGAACATATATGGAAGTTAACATCAAGAACATCAAGAAACGCAAAAGAACATCAAGAACATCATGAAATCTAGCATGAACCTTAGATCTAGGACCTATCATAGGATTTATTAGATGGAAGGATAGAGCTCCCCTAACCTTTTCAAGAAGAAGAATTCGATGCCCTAGGAGAAGTCACCTAGAGAGCCACAGCAACAACAGAGATCCCTTCCTCTTGATCTTCGAATCCTCTTCTCCTTCTCCTCTTGGCCGCCTCCTTGCTCTCTCTCTCTTTCTCACGCTCTTCTCTTTTTCTCTTGCTCTCTCTTGAAATTTCGCACAATCAGCCAACAACCCTAACCCCAAACACTACTCCACTTCGCATATTTGTGGATTCATGGGCTTGGGCCTTCCACTCAAGCCCAAGTCATGCAAGTGGCGCCTCCACTCCCTCCTAATACCACCAACAATTAATAAAATTCTAATTAATTACATTATATTAAATAAATTAATTTAATTCCCCCAAATACTTAATTAAATAATTTAATTAAATATTTTTAGGGTGTTACAACTCTCCCCCACTTAGAATATTTCGTCCTCGAAATTTACCTGATCAAACAACTCTGGGTAGGATTCTCGCATCTTGCCCTCAAGCTCCCAAGTCATACTCTCGCCGGCAGCTCCTAGCCAGACCACTTTCACCAATGCAATCTCTTTGCCTCTAAGTGCTTTCACTTCACGATCCTCAATCCGTACGGGCATCGTCTCCACAGTGAGATTATCCCGCACCTCCACATCATCCATATGGATCACATGAGATGGATCCGAAACATACTTCCGAAGTTGTGACACGTGAAACACGTCATGCAAGTTCGAAAGATTTGGCGGTAAAGCCACTCTATAAGCCACATTTCCGATTCTTTCAGAAATCTGATAAGGACCAACAAATCGAGGAGTGAGCTTTTTCGATTTCAACGCTCGCCCAACACCGGTAATAGGAGAAACCCTCAAGAACACATGCTCACCCTCCTGAAACTCTAAATCCTTCCTCCGCTTGTCATGATAACTCTTCTGACGACTCTGCGAAGCCTTCATCTTTTCACGGATCATCTTGATCTTCTCTGTAGTCTCCCGGACAATCTCCGGTCCCAATACTACACTCTCTCCCGACTCATACCAACACAATGGCGTTCTACACTTTCGACCGTACAGTGCTTCAAACGGTGCCATCCCAATACTGGAATGGTAACTGTTGTTATAAGTAAACTCAATCAACGCAAGGTAGGAATCCCATGAACCCTGCTGTTCCAATACACAAGCCCTCAACAAATCCTCTAATGACTGAATTGTCCTCTCTGACTGACCGTCTGTCTGGGGATGATACGCCGAACTCATTTTTAACTTTGAACCCAATTCTTTCTGCAAACTCTTCCAAAACTCGGAAGTGAACCTCGGATCCCTATCGGACACAATACTTTTCGGAACACCGTGCAGCCTCACAATTTCTTTGACATAGACCTCTGCCAACCTCGACACCGGATAAGTGATGTTAATAGGAATAAAGTGGGCAGATTTCGTCAACCTATCAACGACCACCCAGATAGTGTCATAACCCTTAGCCGTATTCGGCAATCCCGTCACAAAATCCATCGCAATGCTATCCCATTTCCACTCTGGAACTTCCAACGGTTGCATTAACCCTGCAGGCTTCTGATGCTCAACCTTAGATTTCTGACAGGTCAAACAGGCATACACAAACTGTGCCACATCTCTCTTCATACCATACCACCAAAACATCTTTTTCAGATCTTGATACATTTTCGTCGCTCCAGGATGGATACTCAACTTGCTACGGTGACCCTCCTCTAAAATTGCCTTTCTCATCTCTTCGTCGTCCGGAACACAGATCCTACCCCGGAACCTCAACACACCACTGGAATCTAATTTGAAATCTTCATCTTCAGATTGACCGACCCCATTAATTAAATCCACTAACTTGACATCTGCTTTCTGAGCTTCCCTGATGCTGCCCAGGAAATCATTATCGATCTTTAACATTCCCAGTTTGACACTGCGAGGTGTCATTTTGCAAACTAAACTCAAATCTCTGAATTCCTCGATCAACTCTAATTCCTTCACCATCATCGCCGACATATGCAACGACTTTCTGCTTAAAGCATCAGCCACGACATTAGCTTTGCCGGGATGATAATTCAAACCAAAGTCATAATCCTTCAAGAGCTCCAACCACCGACGCTGTCTCATATTCAACTCTTTCTGATCGAACAGATACTTTAAACTCTTATGATCACTGAACACTTCGAACCTCGAACCATAAAGGTAGTGCCTCCAAATCTTAAGCACAAATACCACAGCAGCCAACTCCAAATCATGCGTAGGGTAATTTTTCTCATGAATCCGCAATTGCCTCGATGCATACGCAACAACTTTTCCATCTTGCATCAGCACACCACCCAGACCCATCTTCGAAGCGTCACAATATACAACAAACGGTTCCTCCGGATTAGGCAACGTCAAAACAGGCGACGTTGTCAATCTCTTTTTCAGTTCCATAAAACTTTCCTCACAGCGAGCATCCCAAACAAAAACTTTACCCTTACAAGTCAACTGAGTCAACGGAAGGGCCAACTTGGAAAAACCCTCGATGAACCTCCTGTAGTACCCAGCCAAACCCAAAAAGCTTCTAATCTCTGTTACGGACTTCGGAGACTCCCACTCCAACACTGCTTCTACTTTTGCCGGATCAACCGCAATACCATTACCAGAAATCACGTGCCCAAGGAAACTCACCTCTTTCAGCCAGAACTCACACTTCGATAACTTAGCGTACAGCTTTTTCTCTTTTAAAACTTCCAACACTGACTTCAGGTGTTCAGCATGTTCTTCCTCTGACTTAGAATAAACTAGAATATCATCTATGAAGATCACCACAAACAGATCTAGGTAATTATGGAAAATACGGTTCATATATTCCATGAATACACCAGGAGCACTGGTCACACCGAACGGCATCACTGAATATTCATAATGCCCATACCTTGTCCTGAACGCTGTTTTCTGAACATCCTCATCCTTTACTTTAATTTGATGATATCCGGACCTCAAATCAATTTTGCTGAAAACACAGGCACCCACTAACTGATCCATCAGATCGTCGATCCTCGGAAGCGGATACTTATTCTTGATAGTTACCTTATTCAACTGACGATAGTCCACACATAACCTCATGCTCCCATCCTTCTTCTTCACTAACAATACCGGAGCTCCCCACGGCGACACACTCGGTCTCACAAACTTTTTCTCAAGCAATTCTTCAAGTTGCGTCTTTAACTCAGACAATTCCGACGCCGACATCCTGTACGGTGCCATAGACACAGGCCTCGTACCAGGTACAAGATCAATCGAAAACTCAACTTCTCTTTCCGGTGGCACACCCGGAATTTCATCAGGAAAAACTTCAGGAAACTCGCGTACCACTTCCAGTTCTCCAATAACAGCCTGACTCTCAGCAGACAACGAAGCCATCAACGCAAATAACTGGACTCCTTCTTTCTTCAACTCCTTCAACTGACCAGCAGATATCAAAACAGAACTCTCTTCACCGAAACTAACCGACTTGCTACGACAGTTGATATGAACGTGATTATCCTCTAACCAGTTCATGCCTAAGATTACATCCAGACCCCTCAACGGCAAACAGACAAAATTCACAATAAAGTCCCTGCCGAAGATCGACACGGGACACTGAGAACACCTGGGACGTAATCACCGACCCCTTCGCAGGAGTATCGACAACCATATCCCCACACATAGCAGATAAAACAAGACCCAATCTCTTACAACAATCAACAGATATAAAACAATGGGTAGCACCAGTATCAATAAGAGATTTCAGAGAAGTACCATTAATAAAACACGTACCTCTAATCAGACCATCATCATCATGCTCCTCTCCTGCCAATGCAAATACCTTCCCAGTAGACCTTTCCTTCTTCGGCTGTGTACACTTTGTACTGATATGCCCAGACTCACCACAGTTGAAACACACCACATCCTTGACCTTACACTCGGCTGCCATATGACCCTTTTTACCACAACGGTAGCAATTCCTCTCATCAGACCTGCATGTAGTACTCTTGTGGCCAGGCTTGCCACACTTATAACAGACAATGCTAGCAGGGGCATCTCCCCCACTAGAACCTTTACCTCCAGCAGCCCTCTGATAACCCTTACCCGTAGGAACCTCATACGGCTTGCTTCGACTCTGAAACTTGCCCTTTTTCTCAGAAGTAGCTTTGTAGTGAGCAGTACTGTCCTCCTCGAAGATTCTACAACTGTCAACCAGATCTGCGAACACACGAATCTTCTGATAACCAATGGCCTTTTTAATATCAGGCCTTAATCCATTCTCAAATTTGATGCATTTTGAAAATTCAGCTGTAGCCTCACTGTAGTGTGGATAAGATTTTGCTAGTTCCATAAATTTTGCCGCATAGGCAGTCACAGACATACCACCCTGCTTCAGCTCTAAAAACTCTATCTCTTTCTTCCCTCTGACGTCTTCAGGAAAATATTTTCTCAGAAATTCCCTGCTGAATACCTCCCAAATAATCTCTTCCTGCACAGCCTCTAACCTCTGCCTAGTAGCCAACCACCAGTCGTCGGCCTCCTCGGCTAACATGTGGGTACCAAAACGGACCTTCTGCTCAACAGTACAGTCCATCACCCTGAAAATCCTCTCGATCTCCTTCAACCAAGCCATAGCACCATCTGGATCATATTTGCCCTTAAAGGTGGGCGGATTCTCTCTCTGGAAGGTAGTCAGACTCCGAAAACCAGCATTATCTCCAACATTCTGCTGACCCTGCACAGCCTGAGCCATAGCCTGCAATGCAGCAGCAAGAGCAGCGTCGTTCCTTCCAGCCATTATGAACTATCACTGCAGCACAAACCAAAGATTTAGAACTAATCTATTGTCATAAGACACTATGACAGGACAACCTTGGCCGGACAGACCGAAATGCTCTGATACCACTAATGTAACACCCCTTTCTACCCGTCACTTTATTTATAAAAATCAGAGTTTCAAAATTTCGTTCATAGGGAATGTTACACATACTTCAGAAAAACGTCGTTTATCATTTTAAAAACAGTTCAACTCAAAATTATGCATTCACGTAGCACGTCACAGATAAAAGAATCTCAAGCCTCAATTTAACGTCGCTTATAAAACTCAACATAACAGAACCAACTACGCAGCGGAAATTAAATAAACATAACAGAAGAGTCCACATGGACATAACAACCAAAAATCATTATTAAATATATCGAGTTCGCTTTCCCCCCCTGAGTGCTACGTATCAGAGCATGACGACTCGACTCAAGAAGTGAAGCTAAGGCATTCACTGGGAATCACCTGCACGTTACCAACACGGGGGTAACATTCAAACAGGAAAGGGTGAGCATCATTTCAATCCATATAATAGAAAATATGATAAGTACTAATCGTAGGCTACACCCTAGAACAATCAGCATCCAATACACTAAACATCCACATCACAGTCATCATTCACATCATTTACAATGACTCATCTCATGTCATGTAGGCTTATGAAAATGCAACCCACTCGCGGGTATATGCATGAGGTACCTTTTCACAAAACGTCGCTTAGCCCTTAAGGCCTCATCGTCACTTAGCCACTCAGGCCCCAAAAACGTCACTGGGTTTATGCATATGGGCATGAGACACTATGACATGCACCACTCACCATACACAAACACACAATTATTCAATTCATAGTCAACTATGTGACCCGTCACTTACCGGTTTGCTCGCCAAGAGCACAGCACCTGTCCAATTCACAATCAGCACACAACGTCACTAGGCCATTTAGACCTTAACATCACTTAGCCCTTCGGGCCCCAAAACGTCACTGGGTTTTTCATCGTCACTTACACATAGTTATCAATCAACTCAAATAATAGCCACCGAGGGCGAAAACGTCATTTGACTAGCCACCAAGGGCATCCTCGTCATTTACACATCTTTATCATTAACTTTGGCCACTAGGGGCAAAACAGTCATTTTGACACTACCACGTTAAAACTGTTGTTTATACACCAAAAGGGATCTTTAAAGAGCTCCATGTCATTTTTCAATGTCACTGGGACGATCACCGGGGACAGCCACTTGGGCGCCCACAAACAGTCAGAAAATAACAATTTTTCATTTTAAAAATTGGACCCATAGATAGACAACGTAAAAATCTTCACGACACTTTTCGAATCGTTCAAAACGGACGTCTGAGTCAAAAGTTATGTCAAAAATAAGTTTGGGGAAAATCAGGCAACATTCTGGAAACAGGCGCCTTAGGCGCCCAGGCAACCAGGCAACACGCGCACTGGCGCCCAGCGCCCAGGCGCGCAACACAACGCACACACGCAACACACACGGGCGCTCAGCGCCCAGCGCCTGGCGCCCAGCGCCTTGGCGCAACACGCAGCAACACAACACGCCACAGGCGCCCAGCGCCCAGGCGCGCACACACGCACAACACAACACGACACGGGCGCCTAGCGCCCAGGCGCGCACACACGCGCAACACACACGCCACAGGCGCCCAGCGCCCAGCACAGGCGCTTAGCGCCCAGAAAACAGCAACAAATCCAGAATTTTGTTCAACAACTTTTTAACACTGAAAATTGGTTTCCTAACAATTTTAAAGTGTAACAACTCAAATTTTTCCAGCAACCAAAAATGCACCTATTTGATTTCGAAATCACCAAAATTCAATTTACCAAAAATCCAATTGAAAACGTCACCAACATCATCTTGGCGCCCTAGGCGCCCAAACACCCACACCCCTATGCGACCTCATCTCAACAAGCCAAACACATGGATCACAATTATGGATTCTCAACATATGCGCATATCACCACCAATAAGACAATTTCATAGATTACACCAAACAATGAATCGAATTCGCAAACACATCATAATGAACATATATGGAAGTTAACATCAAGAACATCAAGAAACGCAAAAGAACATCAAGAACATCATGAAATCTAGCATGAACCTTAGATCTAGGACCTATCATAGGATTTATTAGATGGAAGGATAGAGCTCCCCTAACCTTTTCAAGAAGAAGAATTCGATGCCCTAGGAGAAGTCACCTACAGAGCCACAGCAACAACAGAGATCCCTTCCTCTTGATCTTCGAATCCTCTTCTCCTTCTCCTCTTGGCCGCCTCCTTGCTCTCTCTCTCTTTCTCACGCTCTTCTCTTTTTCTCTTGCTCTCTCTTGAAATTTCGCACAATCAGCCAACAACCCTAACCCCAAACACTACTCCACTTCGCATATTTGTGGATTCATGGGCTTGGGCCTTCCACTCAAGCCCAAGTCATGCAAGTGGCGCCTCCACTCCCTCCTAATACCACCAACAATTAATAAAATTCTAATTAATTACATTATATTAAATAAATTAATTTAATTCCCCCAAATACTTAATTAAATAATTTAATTAAATATTTTTAGGGTGTTACAGTTATTGCTACCACCATCTTTAAATACCGGATTTGCGGAAGCCATTATGGATCTCTAGGAGCAGGTTACCTATAACCTGCTCTGATACCAAATGTGAGTATAGATTGCGCCTAAGAGGGGGGGTGAATTAGGTACTTAGAGATTTTTTCGGTTTCAAAGTTGGTTTGATAAAATCTTGTTTTATGGTGAGTGTATGGAAAAAGTAAAGTGTTGGAAAGAAAAAGGACACAAGAGAATTATACTAGTTCCCCTCCACAATCCGGAGAGTACGTCTAGTCCCCTTGCCAACTAGCAAGAGATTTCACTATAGTTAGAATGATTGTACAGCCTATTCACACCAATTGTGATGCTTACTATCTAACCTATAGGGAGATCAAAGGCTCTTAAAACCTTTAAGATCTAAACACTAAGTGCAAGAAGAACAATCCTCTTCAATGCACACACTTGCTCCAACAATCCTGGAATGCAAGGTCAAGTTTATACAAATTTGAATTTTTGTAGAAAGTGTTTGAAATAATATGTATCAATACAAGATTGATCTTTTCTCTTGTGACAACCAAGTCTCACAATGATATACAAGTGTTCTTCATGTATGATATGAAACTTATGACTTTGAATGAAAGTTTTGGAACAAAAGTTTCACTATAAAAATCTGGTCTGAACACTTGCCATTTTTGAAAGTTTTCAATAGAATGTATGTATGTGAAAATTGTAGCAAGAGAGATTGGTTGTGTGAGAATTGAAATACTGAAGTTTATATAGGCCTTAAAAGCACTTTTTCAAAAGAGTACCATTTGCCAAAAGTTGCCATTGTCAAAATGCCAAAGGTTCCAATTTTTTTGAAAGCAACACGGCATGCATGTATAACGTAAGAATTCAAACGGGTCAATTTTGAATAACGTTCATTTTGTTTGAAAGAATTCAAATCAAATTGCAACGTTAAGTCTGTTAACGTTACTCATGAAAGCAACAAGCATAACGTTCCATGCATTCAAAGTTTTTGATTATTCACGTTTATATATATACTACCTTGCCATGCATATATTTTTTGAAAAGAAAACTCAAGGCATAACTTTTGAAACCAATTATAAACGTTTAACGCAAGTAATCAAGTATAACGTTCCAAGTTGAAAACTCAAATATATATAATAATATTTTATTTTATTATTATATATATTTTTTAAAACTCATGGCATGCATGTATGATAGCTTGAACACTTGTAATCAAAAGTAAGATGTGAATGTCATATACCTTTGATCAATTATAGACAATTCTTGCACTTTGATAACTTTGAGCAAATTGAGACTTTTAACATATTTGATCCATTTCCTCTTGCACAAATGATCTCTTGATTGTTGTTGTCTTCATCAAAACCACTGAGAAGCTATGTCTTCACAAGATGTTCTAACTGTGGAAAGCCTCACAGCGGTGATTGCAAGCGAAGATCTAATCGGTGCTATTATAGAAACGTAGAGGGTCACTATGGTAAAGAGTGCCCTGTAAGGAAGAGTTTCAAGGAGTTACAAGCAGCTCCAAGGCTATGACGATTCAACACTCTAGATGCTTAGACAGTTACGACTGTAGACAATCTACTGAGGGGTATGAGATCAGTTTTCAATAACTTCGTTAGTATATTACACGATTCGGGTGCAACCCATTGTATAATAGCTCAGTCGTGAGTAGATCGGTTGGGATTGACCTTATCTCTGCTATCCGAGCCGATAACCATCTTAACTGCTGCTAAGGGTCGTGTCCAGACCCAATCTTTGTGTCAGAATAGTCTACGTGTCATAGGAGACAGAAATTTCGTAGAAGGATTATTTGTTTGCCTACGAGAAGTGTGGACACCATTTTGGGTATGAATTGGATGACTGCAAATCATGTTGCAATCGACTGTATTAATCAACTATCAGCTTCGCTTCAGAATCAGTTGAATTGTCTAGGACAAATTCTGAAGCGGTTACCTAGTTCACCTTAGACGGTCAATCTTCATTCCAATGTGCGGAAGCACATGTTAGTATGTTATCTGCATCCACTGAAACTAGTTTAGATTTGGCGAACATTCAGGTTGTGAATGGCTTTCTGGATGTTTTCACGATGAAGTTTCTTCTGAACCTCCAGAGCGAGAGGTAGAGTTTACTGTAGAATTGGTTCCTGGCATGGGATCAATATCTACTGTTTCTTATTGAAGGTTTCTTTAGAATTAAAGGAAATGGAGTCTCAACTTGAAAAGTCGATCTCGAAGAGGTTCATTCGACCGAGCGCTACTCTAAGGGGTGCTCCAGTGTTGCTTGTCAAGAAGAAAGATGGAAGTAGGAGATTGTGTATTGATTATCGACAACTCAACAAAGTGACGATCAAGAACAAATATCCTTTACCAAGGATACACGAATTATTGGATCAACTTCGAGGTGCTGCTGTGTTTTCTAAAATTGATCTAGGATCGGGTTATCATCCAATAAAAGTTAGAGCCTTAGATATTCCGAAGACAGCTTTCTGTACTAGGTATGGAGATTACGAGTTCGTAGTAATGCCCTTCGGTTTGACTAATGCTCCAGCGGTATTCATGGATTGCATGAACCGAGTGTTCCACACTTATCTGGATTAGTTCGTTGTGGTTTTCATTGATGATATCTTGGTGTACTCTAAGACCATTGAGGAGCTTGTCCAACGTCTCCGCATTGTTCTGAGCGTACTCTGAGAGAAGGAATTGATGCCAAGCCGCGAAGTGTGATTTCTGGGTGCCTGAGGTAAAGTTTCTGGGATATGTGATTTCCCAATCAGGAGTTGCAGTAGATCCCAATAAAATAGAAGCTGTGTTGAATTGGGAGAGACCGACCTCGGTCACAGAGATCAGAAGTTTTTGGGTCTAGCTGGTTACTATAAGAGAATTGTTCAAGGGTTCTCACAGTCAGTTTTTCCACTTACTCGGTTAACTCGTAAGGGTCATCCGTTTACGTGGGATGCCGATTGTGAAGAATGTTTTCAAGAGTTGAAGATTTTGACTTCTGCTCCAATCCTGATTCTTCCGGATCCGTCATTGGAATTTCAAATTTTCTGTGACGCTTCAGGGAAGGGTTTAGGAGGTGTCTTGTGCGGAATCAACAAGAGGTAGCTTATGCATTCAGGAAATTGAAGGCTCATAAGGAGAATTATCCAACTCATGAATTGGAGTTAATACCTATTGTGTATGCACTGAAGGTTTGAAGACATTGCCTGTATGGGTCTCGTTTCGAAGTCTTTAGTGGTCACAAGAGTTTAAGGTATCTGTTTGATTAGAAAGAACTGAATAGCAGGGAGAGAAGTGTGTTGAGTTTCTGGAGGATTATAAATTTGTGTTGAAGTAGCATTTAAGAGAGGCCAATGTTGTAACGGATGCGCTGAGTAGGGAATCCATTCACATGGCATAGTTAATGACACAAGAAATGGAATTGTTAGAGTCTTTTAGATCTAAGTTGGAGTACATCCATAAGTTTCCACTTTGGTGGCAAGGTATTAGTTTGTTAACCTCTCCCTTGTGAAGGTTAACAATGAGATGGTATTATATGATTCCGTTTGACAAGTCAAACGTGAATACGAATATGAAAATGAGGTGACTGTTGACTGTTTTTCACATTGCGAATAAGCACCAGAGGATTAATTGATGGATCTGCTGCAAGGGACTGGAATTTCCAAAGTGAAGTTTGGCGTGCGATATGGTAGTTTTAAAAAAAAAATCATTTTGTGAAAACCCGCATGCTAAAGTTAATTTTGGGAACGAATCAAGAGGTTAATAAAATCTGATTGAGGAAGAAAATCCTAGGAGGATTACTTAGGTTGAGGAGAAGTTCTCAACGCTATGGACTAATTTGGAAAGAAATCGGGTGCGTCGTTGGTAAAAACCTCGTGATGAAGTTGCAGTAGAGGAAAAAGAGCTCTGAGTTCTGTTTGATAGTTGTTTTGAGAACAACAGAGGTGATTTTCGTTACGTTCAAATTTATTTGTTGTCCCCACGGTTTATTTCTACGTTTAAGATAAACGTTTCTGGTAAATCCTCATTTCATTTTCTTTCGGAAAGTGTTATCTCGAAATTTGGGGGCGAGTCAAGAAGTTTCACAGATGACTTTTCCATCACATTTTTCAACGTGTACGAGAACTGTTATGTAATTTTTAGAAAAATTGTTGAGAACGTGTTTACACCCTTCGAGAAAATCATGTTTGTACTTATCTCTACCGTGGAGTACCGATTTGTGGATCTCATTTTCAACCTATATCTCTATCAAGTGTCTTGTATTAAACCCTTTGATTTAGATTAATCAAAATTAGGGTGCAAGCGAGGATAATTGGAATGATGCTTCAGAAGTGTTTTCAAACGCGGTGCCAAGCCTATGTAGGCTAAAGAGGAATTTTTCATGTTGATTCGTAACAAGAGAGTTCGTATCAAGGTAGTAGTGGATCATACTTGGAGATTGATGTACCAACTTGGGAAGATTTTCTACACTCATTTCGTTAATTCAAGAATATTTTCCAGTAAATATGGACCTTCTAAGAATGTCTGTTCTCGGTTAGTCATTCGTAAGACTTGACGAAATTTTGAGGACAAAATTCTTTCAAGTTGGGTAGAATGTAACATCCGCAAAATAATTAGTAGAATTATTTGGGTGTTAACCCAATTAAATTAATTTAGTACTTGACTGGTAAATTTATTGAGTGCTAAAATTATTTATTGGTTGTCAACGGATCGTTAACCGGATAATACGGGTCAAGGAAGTTTTGGAATCGAAATAAGAGATTTAGATCAATATGATAATTTGACCACGTTACCACTTATATATTAAATAAATAAATATATGTGTGTGTGTGTGTGTGTGTGTTAAAAGAAATAATTAAGAAAGAAAAAGAAGAAAAGGAAGCATACGAGACAGAGGGAGAAACAGAGAGAATGAGAGAAAAGAAAAGAAAAGAGAAAGAAAGGGTGAGGAAAACAGAGAGAATGAGAGAAAAGAAAAGAAAAGAGAAAGAAAGGGTGAGGAAGAAGAAGAGGAAAAAGGGGAAGGTTAGGCTCATCAAAACGACTTCCTTCCAACACGAAAAATGCTCAGCGTTACTTCCTCTTCGATTTGGTACCAAGATCTTCTTCATCAACTCACTCTACACGAATCTACCATTTTCGGTTTGAAGCTCAAGGTGGCGTTTTTGAGAGCTATCTTCTTCAATAAAGCGGTTTGAAGGCTAAGGGAGTTCAAATGGAGGCTTGGGTACTAGCTTGGAGTGAAAGAATCAAGGTTTGATTGGGTGAGATTTGAGAAATCAAATTTGGGGTTTTTGTGAATAGTGAGTCGAAGGTTGAAGATGATAAATAGTATTTGTTGATTTAAGGGCGATTAGGAGCGAACCCGGAGCGTATCGAGTGCGAGACGAAGTTCAATTTCGCGAATTGGAAGTTGGTTGGTGATTAGGGTTCGAATGGGGAATTTCGAAGAATTCGGTATTTCGGTCAAAAAGGCGTCTCGGTTGAGCGGAAAGCTTTGGAAGCGGTTTGGGCGTCGCCGGAGCGGGGAGCTTTCGTTTGGCTACTCGGTGATTTCGGCTCGATCGTGGATCACGCGTCAAGGGTGAGTTCTCCTCACGTTTAGGATTTTACGTTTCGAATTAATTGATTTAATGTTTTATCGCTTTCGCTGGACTGGAATATTTCTTGATACTGTCTGATTCGGGTTAGGAATTGATCGGAGCGAGTCTCGGGTTGAGTCGTGTTGAAATGGAATTTTTTAGTGATTTAATTTCGGAAGATTTTGAGTCAAAAACCATTATTTTTAAATATGTCGAATTTTGATGAAAATCGAATGGGTTGAGTCTTTGATTGGATTGGTTGATCGAGTGAGGACGTTGGACATGTTTTTGTACTATATTGGTGTTAGGATCGGACTGGAACAGGTACCGAAAGTGATCGAAATTGATCGGAACGACGAAAAATGCAAAGCGGAATGAAAATAGAATGCTGTCAAATGCGCACGATCCGTGCGCCCCAGGCGCACGAACCGTGCATCTGGTTCTGTTTCTATTTCGCAAATTTTTATAAAAGGGCGCACGACCCGTGCCTATGGGAGCACGATCCGTGCGCAGTGTTCTGTCCAAATTTTCCAGATTGGCCCGAAACGATCCCGATCGATTCCAATCCTCTCCTAATCCTTTCCTAACCCTTCTATAATGATATTAGGCTTATAATGCCATGATTTTGGGAATGTTTAAAAAGGGTTTTATAAAATACTTTTGAAGTTGAAATTCTTTCGAAAAGCCGAACAATAGTACACGTGTGCGGATATGTTTTATTGATAACAAAGCGGACTATACGTGGTTAAGTATAATTTAAATGAACTAAATGTTCAATTGATTGTCTGAGGTAATGAACCCTGAGTTCATGTGTCTGTAGATATATATATATATATATATATATATATATATATATATATATATATATATTATATCGAGTTTGGGTGACGACCCATGTTGACATACTAGACGGGGAAGTCATGAACCCTTACCCTAGGCTCTGTGCCCTTAGGAAACACTATTGGTTATGGGGATCGCCGGAAGATGCAGGTGGATTGCGGCCGGTGTTGTGTCAAAAGTTATTGTACTACGTTCACCGGAAGATGCAAGTGGATTGCGGCTGGTGGTACGTAGAGAGGCCTAGGATGCTAGTTCATCGGGAGACGCAAGTGGATTGCAGCCGGTGTCTTACTAGGTCGAAGCCTTATTGTATGATTCACCGGGATTAGCAAGCGGATTGCGGTCGGTGTTGTGTCAAATCTTAAAAAACGTTTTAAATGGACCGAGAGTGTTAGTAGGGGTCTCGGTAGAACTCACTGAGATTGTATCTCATTGTTTATATGTTGTGGTTTTACAGATAAACAGGGAAAGTGGAGATCCAAGAGGCACGAGTAGGTGGTACTCGGATGGTTGTTGAAGACTTAGCTTTTATGCTTAAGTTATGTTTTCCCTTGTTAGTTATGTATCACGGCATTATGACTTTAACTGTTGTAAAAGTTATGTATTTATTTCCACTTTCTTGTGCGATATTGAACACTGTATTTCACTGATGGTTTATGGTCTTATTTATGTTTAAGACTGTTCTGTTGTTATTCAGTGAAAATTTTATTGTGGTGTTCAGTATTTAAACAGGAAATATATCTCTGATGTTTTAGGAATGGTGCACTTGGGTATTTTTACTCGATAAAAATACCGGGGTGTTACACTCGAGTTGAAATCTTGGGTGTGGAAAAACACTGTTAGGAGGGGAGAACCACATGAACCGACAAAGTTGGGTACTTGTGGCTATCCAAGTTCCTTGGCATAGAGTAGTCATCAACAAAGTCGGTGTATATTGTGCTCCTACAACACAATAACCAAAAGAATACATGTCCAAACCAACACCATTGGCCCAGTGGTATAAACTACCCTAGGATATAGGGGGTTGACTCGGTGCTCCCGACTTCGATTCCTGCGGTGAACAAACTCGGTGTTGCGCAGTGCAAAATTTTCTCCTCAACAATCATAGCATGGTTCAGAAACCAGACCGAACTGGACGGTTTCAATGGTTGGGCCGAGAACCGGAACCGAATCTAGTTAGACTATGCCTTAGAACTGGGAAAGAACCCGGAAACTGGCCCAAAATTGGGATAACCGGTCAATACGATTTGCACGGTTCAGTCAAACAAAAGTTTAAAACTCTTTTTTTTTACAGAAACCATCGCATTTTGTTGGAAAATATGCATTTGGGTACCGACCTCAAAAATTGCTTAAACTCAGATCTGCTCGTCGGTGATTTGAGTTATAAAATTAATATTTAGTCCTATAAAATTAGCTTAAACTCAGAGATCTGCTCAATTATAAAATTAAACAGCTTTTTGTTTTTTATTCTTTTGATTAATATTTAGTCCTATAAAATGATATATAATAATTATTTTATCTTCGTTTATAAAGCAGTTATATCTAAAATTTATCACTTAATAAACTATAGAATTAGTGGCTTCACTGGTTCACTGACCGGTCCGGTTCAAGTACGGTTGAATCATTGAACGATGAACCAGTGCTTTTGCCAGTTCAATGATAGGTCCGAATTTTTGAACATTGAATAATAAGAGATTAATCCTTCGTTTAAAGCGTTGGAAGGTTCTGTATGTAGCCGGTGATGCTCCGGAGAAAAAAAAAGGTTCATACCTGTCCCCTCTATAATCATTTAATATATATATAAGCGTGTTTTTCTATTACAACTACTTAAAGAATTGCGGCATGTGTGCCTGAATGTTAAAAATTACCCAATAATCATTTGATTCACATACTATACACTATCTTTTTTTGCCATTACTCACATACTATATCGATTTCTTTCAAAAAAAAGGTAGTATTATATTTTGTATTTCCTTATATAGTAGGCGTATTTAATTTTTTATCTTTCCTATATATGCTCAAAAATCCATTCTTTTACATAAAAGTAAGATAGACAAAAAAGTAATCCATTAATTTGTGATAAGATAGATGACAAAAAAAGTAAGATAGACAAAAATATAGCAAATGAAAAAAAAAAAGACTAAAATGAAAAGATAGATTACAAAATACAGAATGTAATTGAAGTTACTTCTAGATTAAATTGTAACTGATTAAAGGAATTTTAAAAAAATATTAAAATATTTTATAATCTTAAAATATTTGTGTTCAAAACTATTTTACAATAACTTCTCAATTAAGTTTTATTTTGATAACTTCTCAATTACGTTTTTTATAGACACTTCTCAATTAAGAAAGCAATCAATCTTTTATAAGGTTAATTAATTTAGTTTTGAAAGTATTAAAGGCAAATCACTGGGAGAATCAATTCACTCATTTCATACCTCGTGTTTTATCTTCTCGCGCGTCGTCTTCTTAGTTCGCACTCATCTTCTCTGATCGTGTTTCATCTTCTGTGAAGGTATAGATCCTGTTTCATCTTCTCCTCACGCGGTGCTTCTGTGATCGTGTTTCATCTTCTTCTGTGAAGGTAACCCAACTGGAACCCTAACGTTTTTTCTTCAACATTTAGAGTAATTTTCATGCTGTGTATACTGATTGTATGCTTGAGTTGTGATGATCTTTTGTGTTTTGGCGTTGAGTGTGAGATTTTGAGTGATTTTATGTGAGATGAATATAAGGTGTTTTTGTTTTGCGCAGAGACTAGGGCCATATTCTATTAGTCATGTTTCCTTATGATTTTTTACTTTAGCTATGCTTCACTTTTTTTTTGACAAGAACAAACTTACTTCATTTCATTAAGCAAAATAGATTCAATACTGGATGGAATCATATCAAAAACATGGGAGCGAGCATATGATCTTGCAGCCCTTGCAAGGGTATGAGCAACAATATTAGCTTGTCTCCGGATAAAGCTAACCTGAAAGCTTAAACAACTAGATAAAATATTCTTACAATTGGTTACTAAGGCACCAAACTCATTATTAGGAATCGAGGAAGCCTTTAAACCATTCACAACTGGTAAACAATCCAGCTCTCAACAAAATGCACATTAGCATAGAATGCACATTTAGATGGCTGTGTCTGTGTATAAATTAGCATAGAATGCACTATTATTTTCGATATAATTACTATTAAATCTAAATTAAACATTTGCAATAAATACAAAATAAGTAGCTAAATTCTTACTTGATTTTTAATGATATTATTATACTTAGTGGCTCCACTTCAAGGACTATGAATTAGCAATAGTTCTTATATCATATACGTGTAGATAGAATGTTTATATGAATTCTGTCTTAATTCATGTAGTGACGGTATATTGCTTCTTCATAGAATCATATTCAACTATTGATATTTATGTTTTCTTTGAGAGTATCTTTAAAATTTCACACACTTTCTCGGGGTGAAGGCAAAACAACTTATAATAGTGGGGTATGTGTTAGTGGAATTGGACACGATCGAACCTCGGGTGATTATTATGGTGTTCTCAGGTAAAGAGTGACCACAATATGCAGTTGATTGAGACTAATATGTTATTAATTGCTGAGAAAAGTGAAAGCATGATCATAAGGTGTTACTGATAAACTAGTTATGTTCTGGTGTCGCTGATAAACTAGTTATAATCAAATCATGTTACTTGCACATAAGCAAGATGAAGTGACTTTTTTCATGAAATTTGGTTGCAGGTGAGATTCATGGGGCTATCTAATAAAAATTACTACAAGTGCCCTGGCCTTGTTGCTATCTAGTAGGCACAATGTGCCGTGGAAAATCAACGATTTAGATTATCTCATTAATTATAGGATCCCATGTGATTTGTAACTAAAAACGATACAATCATACAAAATCCTACAATTAAGGAGTTAATCTAAATCGTTGATTTTAAACTAACGGTTAGAATTAAGAGTTCTCATTTTTCACAGTAAGAATTAGTTCTCACCTGATACGCTCATATATATATATATATATATATATATATATATATATATATATATATATATATATATATATATATATATATATATATATTCATTTTTGTTTTATTTTAAGAGTGCTTGTTGATTATTGAACTTTTTTATCTGGTGAAGTCTAGCATAGGAGTAACCACAAGATCAAAAGTTAAATCAACTCGGTGATGTTGCCACTTCCTACAAAGGTAATTCCTTTTTGTTATATATTCTATTCGTTTTTGAATAATCCACCATTTATTTTTTGCACCGGTAATGTAATAGAAGCATCTATTGTTTGTTTGTTGGAGCTGGTTTCTACTTGGTGGCTATAAAAATTTGCACATTGATATATTATATAGAAGTAAGTGGAGTTACATTTTCATTGCACAAGGTATGCAAATGGATTTAACCTTTATGATCTTATGTCTATGATGTAGTAGATAATGTCAGTGTAAATTTTACATAATGCAGTGGAAGTATCACATCAGCAGAGACAATTATGAACTAGTATTTTTTTGTATATAGAAATTTCCTACGGAATTTCCTGCTGAAATTTTCCTGCGGAATTTTCTGCGAACTTCCTACGGAGTTTCCTGCAGAATTTCCTGTGGAAAATTTCCTGCCGATCAAAAAATTTGCAGGCAACAATTATCCACCAACGAAATAACTACGGACCATAATCCGCAGGAAACTGGCTTCCTACGAATTCTTTTAGCAAATTCTGCAGGTAATACCGAGATTTCTAGTAGTGCAACCAATTGAAAATTCTTTGCTATATCTGCTTAGTAACTTCGCACGAGCCAAACAAGTGAGAAATTGTCTCGGTTTCTTTGAAACACAACACACAACAAAGGTCCCGAGCAGAATTTGGAATCCTGTGCCTGTAAAGTTCATCATGGGTTGCTATTATCCCCAAAATCAGTCTCCAAGAAAAAATCGTAGGCTTTAAGTACGTCATTTCTCCATAATTTCTTGCAAGCGTCTATAGTTCTGCTCTCCACTTGGCCAGCCAAACCTGCAAAATTACACAGCAGCCGTCATAACAATTTTTAACCGTAAATTCCCTCATTGAATCCGGCAACCAGCACATCTATCGTTTACATCCTTTAATGGAGCGACTCCCATCAACTGGTTCTGCAGATCAGCAGCATGTGAAGTTTCTGTGGAGGGCAGATCCGCCACCATCTCCAATTCCAACACCAAGTATTTTGCTGCCATGCACCCATATTGGAAACCGTTGCATCTCTATTCCTGCAAGAAGAGAATAATGGTGGATAAAGAGCTTTCAAGGGCTCTCTAGCTATCCATAAATCAAACCAGAAATGAAAAGAAACTCCATTGCCCATCTTTCTTTTCATCACATCTTTAAACCACAATGGTTCAAGTCTTGTTCCAGCCCCGTTATAATTAAGTGCCTCCACCAAATAGAAGAACCCTTCAATCCCCTTTTATAATCATTCTCTCTAAACCAAGGACCAGCCGAACCATACCTTTCAACTAGAATTTTCTTCCACATTGAGTTGCCATCCTCTACTATAAATCTCCACCTCCATTTGGCAAGAAGGGCCAAATTAAATACTTCCAAGTTTTTTATCCCGAGTCCACTGTTGTGCTGAAAGGTGTGCAAGAATACACGGTCTTTAACAAGTAATATAATGAAAGTAGAGATCGTACCCACAGGGATTGGATTAATTTTTTTTGAAAGTTCAAAATAGTAATAATACTAGTGAGAAGTAGAAATCAAAAATAAAATATGATTGGTGGGTGTGAAAACAGAATTTAAAGGAAGCAAGATAGAGATTGATTATAAATTAGTTAAGAGAGATAGTTGAAATGCCCTTTACTAAGTAATTTACTTTTAATAGCGATTATGACATATGTGATGTTGGGGCAATTATTGCTAACAGATTGCTCCTGCAATGAATTGCTCCTGCAATGGATTGCTCTTGCAATGAATGCTGTAGCAAGTGATGCGTGCTTTTCAGCAACTAACGTCAGGGTTTCAATTTAAGTCTTATGTCTAAGCTCTAAATAAGTTCACTCTTGTATATGAAGGTCCCACAGTATCACCCTATGGACTATACTATCCTATGTCTAGGTTTTAGTATGATTTTAACAAAGTTTCCTTTAATTAAAACTCTTACCCATATTAGTTCTTGAGTTCAAATCACAAACAATGTCTGTATTCATGACCCTACTTATTCCAAGTGATCAACCTTAAAATAAGTTTGAAAGAATTATAGTACAAGAACGAAATTGCAAGCATCAATATAACATAATACTATTTAAAGATTCATTACGAAGTTAAGGCATCCCAACTAATGTATTCAGTTCATACTTGACATAACTAAGCTCAGATAAATATAACAAGTCATATTTATATGATTGAAATTACAAAGGAAGGAAAATAAGATAGAGATTACACGAATGGAATTCCTTTGTAGATTATGCCTAGCAATGCTGGGGCAATGAAACAGCAATACAAGATGGTAAAAAGTAGAGAGAGAAGTTGTCAATTTCTTCCTCTCCTTCGAACCGAAAGATTATATCTATGACTATTTCCTAAAAATTGAAATCCTTTTAAATGAAGATGAGAAGCGGTATTTATAGGCTTCTTGATGGTTGTCGTGAGCTTCAAGGTTACCTTGAGAAGAAGTTAGGGTTTCCAATATTTTATTCTTCTTCAAAAGGCTTGATAAGATCACCCAACATGTGCAAAGAGGAGATCCATTGGAGTGAGGACAAGTGTCACTTAGAATGGTGGCTCTTGTGAGCTAGAGAGTCTATGGTAGGCGCCGCATTTTTCCCACATGGCCACTTGCATTACTTTAGACGCATCATGACGTCATCACTAGGATGCTGGGGCATTCTGTGTTGTGAAGATTGCTGGGGCAATACTTCTGTCTCTATTGCTAGAAAAATTGGTTGCTGACTATGATGCAGGGGCAATTGGATTTCTTCCTTTATTGCTAGGGCACATGATTGCTGCAGCAATTGAACAAACACATAAAATACCATAATTCATAGAAACAGTCATAAGTGTATCTAAACCTCGTCTAACTTTATAAGTTTCATTTCTTTTGTATTTCTTTATTTATCAAATATTATTACTGAGATTCTTACAATTATTTAGATTTGAAAGTGTAAATAACTCTATATAAAATAGAGTTATCACACCCCCAAACTTAAATCATTGCTTGTCCTCAAGTAATGACACTTGAATAAGGAAAAATTTATAACAAAAGGGTTTTTATTCTATTCAAAAGATCAGATCGGCTAGACATCTCAAAAACATGTCTTTCAATAAGTGCACTTCTAGAACCTTTGTGTTTGGATTTTTCACAGAAATTCATAGCCATAAGCTCTTCTCAACATTCAAGGTTATTGCTACCCATTTTATGTGAGTGTGTGCTTCACTGAACTCAGCTTGGTCTTTAACTAGTTTGAAAATTTCACTTTGCTTTGGATAGAAAAAGTTTCCGTTTGATCAAGCCAAAAGATTTTTTTTCCGAAAGATAGAATAGGCTAACAATTCCCTCAGAGTAATGGGGGGCCTTCAAGGCACAACAAAGGGTCCTGGATTAAGTATTTCAAATTCAGGGTCAGTGCTAATCTTTTTGGTGGCCACTTGGTTGCTGGAGCAATTATTGCTGGGGCAATTTGATTGGGCCTGCAATAAGAACTACTTTGAAGAGACTTTTAGCTATATTGTTTTCCTTACTGACCCCATTTTTGCATTTCTTTTTCTTTTTTTTTTCATTTTGATCTTTTTATCATGCATTTTTGGAACGGGTACAACTTTTGTTTTGGAGAAACTAGCTTTTCCTGATTTTGCTAATTTTTGTAGTAGTTCATAAGCCTAATTGCAGTGTCTTTCCTCTCCTTCTCATACTTAGCCTTAGTATGACCGATGCACCCCCAAACTTAATTCTTTATGCTATTCTATATTTTTAGTAAAAAATTTTAGCAATTGATATTGGTTCACTATTGCTATCCCTTGCTTAGTGAATTTCCTTTAACTAGCTAAGTTCCTTTCTAAGCTCAGTTGCTATAGTGTAATAGTAGAAATAACATTGATCATTTTGCTTGGAACTCAGGCTACTTTTCAAACAAATTCTGATTTTCAAAAATTCTTTCAAAAAGGCACTTTTTCTTCCTTTCTTTTGCAAAAATTGTTTAGCTGATCATGCTTCTGAAATTTGTAACCCACAAATATAAACAAGTTATAACTAACAACATGTATAATAACCAATATAGCAGGTTTTCACAAAATATTCAAAATAGTTCACAAAATATTAGTCCTCCCCCCAACTTAAAGATCAGCAATGTCCTCACTGCTTAAATTAAGGAGAAACCAAACAAAACACCTGCATATGTTATGGTCATATAATATAAAAGTTAGTTTATACAAAAGACATATAACAACTTTTAAATAAAAGTGTTACTGTTTAAGAGTTCCACTCCTTAGCCTGCTGCTTGCCCTTATTGGAACAAGTTTGATCCTCTTCTTTTTCTTCTGAGATCCTTCACGATTGGTTGTTTCTCCAACAGTTGCAGGGGCATTACCAGCTTTTGGCGCTTCAGCAGCATTAGTGGTAGTGTCAATAGGGGTACTGGCAGTAGCTTCCTTATGTGCGACTTTGGCTAGCTCTTCTTTCCTGATTTCAGCTAATGTCTCCATCACCACCCTTTTTGAAGCTTCTGCCTGGGCAGGGTCTACTGTTGTTGCTGCTTTGGTTGCTCCAGCATCTGTTGTTGGTTGCATTGCAGGGGCATCAGATGTTGTCTCCATTGCGGGGGCATCTATTGCCATCTTCATTGCTGGAGCATCCACTGCTTTATCCATTGCAGAAGCAATGGTTTCAGTTGTTGGCATTTCCACTTGCGGAGATTTTTCTTTAAGCTGTTCCTCTTCATTCACTTCTTCTTCATGACCAGTCTCCTCTTCAGATACCTCCTCTTCTTCAGTTTCCTGAATATCTTGCAGTTTTCTCTTTGTACCTCAATGTTCAAAGTTAGAAACAGATGTTGCATCTTTAGATGCTGCAACAATAACAGGGTTTCCAAGAGGGGTTTCTATTGTTGGGATTTATGGTTCAAGTGTTTCTTTAATGGGTGATGGAACAGGTTGTTTTTCTTGTTCTTTGGGTGGTGATTTTGTTGGTGGTGGTGAATTGGTGGTTTGTGGAGCGTGTGGTTGTTGGGTTGGTGTTGGGGAAGTTTGAGGTGGAGTGATGTTCTGGTTTGGTGATGGTGTTTGCTGAGGGAGTTTTTCTGTTTTTGTTGGTTTTGGTGGGGCTTTGTACTTCTTTCTTGGGGCCTCTTCCATGACAATTTCTTCAACAGCTTCACTTCCTGCACTATCCTCATCAGTTTCAGTCTCTTCTTCATCTACATCCTTCTTTATTTCCCTGACAGCTTTAGTGGCTTCTTCCTCCTCACTTGTTTCCTCCAAATCCTCAGAACTCAGGATTGGTTCTTCTTCCATCACCTTCTTTTTCCCTTTTTCCTTTTTCTGTTGTTGCTGTTTCTTGACAGCTTTGTGTTGCATATCTTCCTCATTTTCTTCCTCCTCCGCTTCCTGTTCTTCTTCCACTTCCTTATCTTTCTCTTCCTCAAGCACCCAATCTGGAAATATTGGTGGAGGCATGTTGTAGTATCCTTTGGTTAGTTTGTTGAACATGATGGTCTCTCATTCAAGATGTTCTTTCATGAATTTCCAGACAGCTCATTGCTGGAGCAATGATTGCTGGGGCAATGAGCTGCTGGAACTCTCCTTTGGCAACTTGCTTCTTTCTTTGAAGTTTGCAGAAAATGGATTTTGTGGGAACTTTCTCAGTTCATCCTTTTCAATAGTAACCTCTGCATTGATGCAAAGACTAGTGATTAGGCAAGGGAAGAACAAATATCCAGTTTTCTTTGTCTTGCATGCCATAATCTCTTCAGCAATTACCCTCCCCACATCTATATTAGTTTTTCATGATTGAATCCAGTGCAATCATTCTTTCCTTCTTTATTGAAGATGTGTGTGATGTGGGCAGCAGTGAGTGTGCAACAAATAGGTTCCAATTTCCTACTTCACTTCTAAGATACCTACTTTTCATTGTATACTCTATTGCTGAAAAACTTTCCCAGACAGCATCACTAACAGCAATCCTAGATTTAACTTTGTTCATTTCTTTCTTTCCATAGTTTATTTTTTTGTTTTCAAATTCAGGCCCATTATAACCCTGCATGTATTCATCATTTATCACTCTAGGTTCAAAATGGACTCTTTTGCCTCTAACTATGGAATAGTAAAGGGGATTACCTCCTTTTTGATCAGCAATTCTAGCGTAGAACTCACGAACAATCTGTTCGCAGTAGGATCCTCTGTGTTTGACGAACGTATCCCAGTCCAAGTTCTTGACTGTTGAAAGGAAATAGGGAGATGCGTCTGTAAATTTGAAACCTCTTTCAGCAAGACATTCCCTATTCCAGAACTTTAGCCCTTCGTTGCTGAGAGCCATTGCTGTTTTTCTTGTTACAGGGGTAGATGCCTCTGCAACAGATGATTTTCCGGTTGTTTTCTTTGCTGCTTGTTTCTTCACCATGATGGTTTTTTGGAAAATGTTAGGGTTTATAAGGTTGAAAATGAAGGCGTGATTTCCAGAGAATGAGAGAGTTTGAAATGATAACGGTAATGTTGTGGGGGTAATGAGGTGATTTAGTGGGGGATTAGGTACTGAGATGGGATTTCGATGCGACTAAAAACTCACTGGTGGCACACATGTAGAGTGATACGTGGGTAGTAAGGTGTTTCAAATAAAAACTGTATTTCTGTATGTTCTGAGGTTGGGACAAGTTTTTACTTAAAATTGCTCTTCCATTGCTGGAGCAGTGATTGCTCTTTTATTGCTGGGGCAATGGATCTCCTGGAATTGCTAGGGCAATGGATGCACCAGCAATGCTTCACCTGTAAAAAAAACACACTAAAAAAAGTTAGTTATTAAATCAAAAATTCATGGGTTGCCTCCCAGAAAGCGCTTGAATTAAGAGTCTTTTAGCCTGACTATCTCTTTTACCTCAGAGATTTTTGAAATGGGTGATGACTTTGTCTCTCACCACATGTTCACCATAGTACATTTTCACTCTTTGACCATTAACTTTGAAGGTAGTGTTGGATTTTTCATCAAATAGATCCACAGCACCATGAGGGTAGACTTTCAACAGTTTGAATGGTCCTGACCACCTTGATTTGAGTTTCCCAGGGAATAATTTCAATCTAGAATTGTAGAGCAATACTTGTCCTCCTTCAATTAATTCCCTTCTTTGGATTTTTTGGTCATGCCATGCTTTTGTCTTGGCTTTGTAAATTTCAGCACTTTCATAAGAAAAATGCCTAATTTCTTCAAGCTCATTGAGTTGTAAAAGTCTAGATGTACCTGCTTCATCAAGATTGAAATTGAGCTTTTTGAGTGCCCAATATGACTTGTGCTCAAGTTCCACAGGTAGATGACATGCCTTTCCATACACTAGTCTGTAGGGTGACATTCCCAGGGGTGTCTTGAATGCTGTTCTGTAGGCCCACAAGGCTTCATCCAAGTGTAATGACCAATCTTTCCTTGTAGGTCCTACCATTTTTTTCAAGTATCCTTTTTACCTCCCTATTGGATAATTCTGCCTGTCCACTTGTTTGAGGGTGGTAGGCAGTTGCAATTTTGTGTTTCACCCCATATTTGGTTAGAAGATTATTGATCAGTTTGTTGCAAAAATGGGAACCTTCATCACTTATGATTGCTCTTGGAGTGCCAAATCTAGTAAAAATATTTCTTTGTAGGAATTTACTTACAGATTTGGCATCATTGTTTGGCAATGCTACAGCTTCTACCCATTTAGAAACATATTCCACAACTACCAAGATGTATAGATTTCCAAAGGATGGAGAAAATGGTCCCATGAAATCCATTCCCCAAACATCAAAGAGTTCTATCTCTAAGATATTAGTTAGTGGCATTTCATGTTTATTTGAAATGTTTCCAGTCCTTTGACATTTATCACAGTTCTTGACCATTTGGTATGCATCTTTGAATAATGTTGGCCAATAGTAACCTGATTGTAGGACTTTGGCTGCTGTTCTGGTGCTGCCAAAATGTCCACCATAAAGGGCAGCATCGCAATGCTGCAGCACTGATTGTTGTTCTATTTCTGCTAAGCATCTTCTCATTATTTGGTCTGGACATTTCTTGTAAAGAAAAGGATCATCCCAATAGTATTGTTTAACTATATGGAAAAATCTCCTTCTTTGTTGGTACGTGATATTTACAGGTGCTATTTTGCTTTCCAAAAAATTCACTATGTCAGCAAACCAAGGTGCAGCAGCATCAATTGCTCTAGCAATGGTTGCTCCTGCAATTGTTGCTCCAGCAATGGATGTTGTTGCTGAAATTGCTAATAATTTCTCATCTGGAAAGTTCTCCTTTATTTCTCCTTCTGTTGTACCTGCATAATCTCCTTCAAGTCTAGACAAATGGTCAGCTATCTGGTTCTCCACCCCCTTTTTGTCACGAATTTCAAGATCAAATTCTTGGAGGAGGAGAACCCATCTTATTAGCCTTGGTTTTGCATCTTTTTTTGAAATTAAGTACTTAATGGCTGAGTGATCAGTATAAACAATTACTTTGGTGCCAACTAAGTAGGATCTAAACTTATCAAATGCAAAAACCACTGCTAATAATTCTTTTTCAGTCACAGTATAATTTAATTGAGCTTCAATCAGTGTTTTGCTAGCATAATATATAGAATGAAAGATTTTATCATACATTTGCCCTAGGACTGCTCCCACAGTAAAATCACTAGCATCACACATCAGCTCAAATGGTTTGCTCCAATCTGGTGTGACTATTATTGGTGCTGTCACCAATGCTTTCTTCAGCTTTTCAAATGCTTCTAGGCATATTTCATCAAAGTTGAATTGTATATTATGTTGCAAAAGCTGTCTTCTTTTGAGCACTGATCCTTTCTGTGGTCAACTGTAGCTGTTTGTTGCAATTTTGTCTATCAACTCACATGCTTCATTGTATGATGAATTTAGTAACACTCCTCCAGATGAGGCATCCAACATGAGTCTGGTTTAGTGCTCCAAACCATTATAGAATGTTTCCATTTGTATTATGACAGGTATAACATGATGAGGACATTTTCTTAAAAGTTCTTTCCATCTTTCCCATGCTTCAAATAGTCATTCTCCTTCTTTTTGTCTAAAAGAAGTTATATTATTTCTCATCCTGGAATTTTTTATTGGTGAAAAATATTTTGCTTGAAATTTTTCAGCTAGTTCATTCCACTCAGTGATAGAGTTAGGCTCAAGGGAATTTAGCCAAGCCTTGGCTTTATACTTGAGGGAATATGGAAAAAGTTTTAATCTGAAAGCATTTTCTGAAACACCAGGGATGATAAAATTGCTACATATTTCTAAAAATTGTCTTAGATGCAAATGAGGGTCCTCATGAGGAGAACCACTAAATTGACCCACTATTTGAAGCATTTGAAACATCACGGGTTTGAACTCAACATGAGTTGCATTAATGTGAGGCCTGACTATGCTGGTTTGCATGTTTTGATGATCAAACACAGCATAGTCCCTCATTGGTCTTTCCCTGTCATTTATCATACCTATAGGTCCCATGTTGATGAATTGGTTTCTGTAATCATTCTCAGGAACATGATGTGAGTCATGAGCAGAACCTCTGCCTCTTCCTGTACCTTTGTCAGTACCTCTATCTGTGCCATGATTAGAACCATCTCCGAATCCTGGTTCACACATTGTTTGTCTAGCTGTGCTTCTCTGTTTTTGAAGTTTGCACAACCTTCTAAATCTCCTTTCTATCTTAGGATCCAACTGGTATTCTGGTGTTTTGGACCTGGGCATATGCTGTAGCAACTATTGTTGGGGAAATGATTGCTGGGGCAATGATTGCTAGAGCAATACTTACTCAAACACAAGGAACAAACACCACAGTAAAATTATCACTAATTTACTACTAAGTTAAACAATAAAAATTAATGGCAATCCCCGGCAACGGCAACGGCTCCTGCAATGCATTGCTCCTGCAATGTATTTCTCCTGCAATGGATTGCTCCTACAATGCATTGCTCCTGCAATGAATGCTCTAGCAAGTGATGCGTGCTTTTCACCAACTAACATCGGGGTTTCATTATAAGTCGTATGTCTAAGCTCTAAATAAGTTCACCCCTGTATATGAAGTTCCCTTAGTATGGTTTTAACAAAGTTTCCTTTAATTAAAACTCTTACCCATATTAGTTCTTGAGTTCAAATCACAAACCATGTCTGTATTCGTGACCCTACTTATTCTAAGTGATCAACCTTAAAATAAGTTTGAAAGAATTATAGTACCAGAACTAAATTGCAAGCATCAATATAACATAATACTATTTAAAGATTCATTAGAAAGTTAAGGCATCCCAACTAATGTATTCAGTTCATACTTGACATAACTAAGCTCAGATAAATATAACAAGTCATATTTATAAGATTGAAATTACAAAGTAAGGAAAATAAGATAGAGAGTACACGAATGGAATTCCTTTGTAGATTATGCCTAGCAATGCTGGAGCAATGAAACAGCAATACAAGATGGTAAAAAGTGGAGAGAGAAGTTGTCAATTTTTTCCTCTCCTTCGAACCGAAATATTATATCAAAGACTACTTCCTAAAAATTGAGATCCTTTCAAATGAAGATGAGAAGCGGTATTTATAGGCTCCTTGATGGTTGTCGTGAGCTTCAAGGGTACCTCGAGAAGAAGTTAGGGTTTCCAATATTTTATTCTTCTTCAAAAGGCTTGATAATATCACCCAACATGTGCAAAGAGGAGGTATATTGGAGTGAGGACAAGTGTCACTTAGAAGGGTGACTCTTGTGAGCTAGAGGGTCTATGGTAGGCGCCGAATTTTTTCCACATGGCCACTTGCATTACTTTATACGCATCATGACGTCATCACTAGGATGCTGGGGCATTCTGTGTTGTGAAGATTGTTGGGGCAATACTTCTGTCTCTATTGCTGGAGCAATTGGTTGCTGACTATGATGCAAGGGCAATTGGATTTCTTCCTTTATTGCTAGGGCAAATGATTGCTTCAGCAATTGAACAAACACATAAAATACCATAATTCATAGAAAACAGTCATAAGTGTATCTAAACCTCATTTAACTTTAAAAGTTGCATTACTTTTGTATTTCTTTATTTATCAAATATTATTACTGAGATTCTTACAATTATTTAGATTTGAAAGCATAAATAACTTTATATAAAATAGAGTTATCATCCACCTCTATCCTTTGGCGTACATATACGTTCCCAAATCATCCAAGCCATCTTATTCATGTTCTCGCTCACCGCCTCCCCAAAGGAACCTCCTTTCCAATTTTATAATTGCTTCTATCACTTTTTTGGGGGCTTTAAAGAATTAAAAGAAGTAAAGAGGTAATGATGATAGTACCGAGTTTATGAGGGTTGTTCTTCCTCCGATAGAAAGTTGCCTACTCTTCCTACTATTGAGAATAGTCTTAATTGAGTCAACGACGGGCTGCCATGTGCTCTTTCTTCTAGGATTGGAACTTGAAAGGAAAAGTTCAAATATTGCATGTAAGAAAATGAGATACACCCCTCAAGATTCTCTCTTCAATATTGATCCTGATCACATTACTTTTTGCGAAATTAACCTTTAGACCGGACACCATTTCGAAGCATCTCAAAATAGCTTTCAAACACCAAATACTTCTCTCTTTGCCATCATATAGAAAAATCGTATCACCCGCAAATTGTAACATCGGAAATGACAAAGATTCACTTACTTTAAAGCCGAATAGACAATGAGCTTCCACACCTTTGCGTACTAAACCCGCCAAACTTTCTGCCGCTACCAAAAACAAGAATGAAGCTAATTGATCGCCCTGCTTCAATCCTCTTTGAGCTACAAATTCTTTCGTTGGACTGCCATTTACTAACACCGAGCAAATGGAAGCATTAATGCACCCTAGTTTCTTTTAATCTATAAGCCTGTGGGCTACCCATGGCCCGACTAGGTCAGCCTGACACTGACCTAGGCTTTTTTGGGCTGGGCTAAAAAGGCCGAATATAAAAATCAGCTTAATTCCTTCAGCCCAAGTCCTATATTTTCTCGGGCTATCCAGATCATACTGGCGGGCTCGACCAATTTTGCCAGCTCTACTAACAGAGTTCCATCCTGGAATTGACATCTAAGTAAATTATTTTTTCCGATATTTGTTATTTATGTGGAATTAAATAGAACCCTACTCCTAAAATTGCCAACTCCTTCCAACACTCTTCTTCTTCTCTCACACCAAGAAACTTCCAGGGCCTCCCTAATCTCTTCCCATGAACTCTCAAGAATGTTAATTTTAAACTTGAAACAAACACCCCAATGGGAAAGTGAAGCCACTGATAAAATTGTTGGGAAATACCAGAGATAATAACAATCTCTATACTTAAATATTTTCCCCACTTGCAAAATAATAGGACAACAGAAAAATGCACTTCTTGGAACAATATTAATGCTGAATAATAATTATTAGAGGCAGAAATTTTTAACGTGGAAAACTCTTTTCAATGCGAGAGGATAGAAACCACAAGACCTTATTCAGAAAATCTTCCACTATATAGAGTAATGGGTACACAAAAGTCTTCCTATAAGCACTAGGTAATAGCAGAACAACAACTTTCACCAACAATAGTGGAAACAATGCACAAAAATACCCCAATAAAGGGTGCAATAAACCAGCTAATAGAAAAGGCAAAACTAAAGATGTTAAAATAACTAACTTTGATAAGAATAACATACTAAAATCCCAACAAAAAAAACAGAGCAAGTTTGTTGGACACACTTCTACTAGACTGGACACACTTCCACCACTGAAATCCCTTTTCTCTATGTCTTCTAGTTGTCGGCAATGTGCTCTTCACATTTTTCTCTCGAAAATCTCTCCAATCTCTCTCTCTCTCACTCATAGTTCTCTTTAGGCACACAGTGTTGCTAATTTATGGTTTTCTAGTGGGACATAACACTAAAAAACAATATATTAGCGAGCGTAGTGGTAAATGAAAACTTATACCTTGTAAGACCACTGTTTGAATTCACGTGTAGTCTTTTTTCACATGTTCTGTTTTTGTAACCTAAAATAATCAATTATTCATAAAACTGAAAGATGACATGATTCAAACTCTGGTCCTCTTCGCACATCACAACAAGAAAATTGACTTTTTCCAACAGACAAAAAATATCACTAAATGTGAAACGCCGGTAGTAAAAGTGATTTTGACATTTACCCTCCGCAATTCTCTCTCTAAAGGATGTACTATGACATCTAACCACATATTTACCCAATGGTAAATTTTGACGGCCACTATAACTCTCACACATAGATTAATAACTTTCAATTTTGACTTCTACCTACAGTGTTGCCCTTTTGATTTTCATTACATTATTTATTTTTATTTCTATGATAAATGTTTCTAGATGGAACTGAAATTCATATAAATTAGCGAGTTAAACTATTTTCTATGCTTCTAGTCCTTCATATACAATAGGGCAAGTTTTTTTTTTATTAGCTCGCATTATACACCAACAATAATTAAAAAGAATAATTTTAAAAAAATGCTCTTTGTTCTTTAACCCCATTACGAGAATAAATTAAAAAAAAAATATGCTACTGCCATTGTGCTGTAGAAAGAAACAAAATAATTAGCATCATGTGATAATGTAGTTAGAAATTGGCGTTAATTAGAGGATGCGCCTGCCAAATTCTGGAAGAAGAATTTCCCAAGACAGTGAAAAAAATGAATGAAGCTTACTATGCATTTTTATTTGCCAAGTCGGTGAAAATATTCGGAAGCAATGCACCCTATTTTCTTTGGGATTTATTTTTCTACCCCAATCACATCCCATATACTCGAAAATACCTCTGCCCAAATAACAAAGCGGATTTACCTCAAATGGGGGTACCTAATAGGTAAATCCGACTTTAAAAATAACAAAGCGGATTTACCTCAGATGGGAGTACATCCGCTTTGTTATTTTTAAAATCGGATTTACCTAGTGGGTAGATAAATCCGATTTCCCTAAAAAAAGGAATTCGGATTTACCCCACCTAAGGTAAATCCGATTTTGTTATTAAAAATAATTGTTTTTTATTTAAATTTTTAAAAAATGTTGTAAAAATGCTACTAAAAATCCGTTAAAGAGTCAAAACTAATCCAAAAATTATAAAAACACCACTAAAAATCTAATAAAACCAAAATAAGTTTATGCAAATTTTTTTAGATTTTTTGGAAATTATGAAATATTAAAAAAATTAATAAAAAATAGTAAACGATTGAATTTGGGATTTTGAGGTCACCTCTCCCGAAAGAAGTAACTTCTTGAGGAGTTTTGATCCTTGATTTTTTCACATTTAATGGTTGTGGTTTCATTACAATTTGAGTAGGTTGCCCGAAAACGGATTTTTTAGCCTAAATTATTCGCTCGACGTACAACATCGTCACGTGTTAACGAACTACACACTAAACAGAACCAAAAGACGGTCGAAATTCGTATCTAATTTTTTAATTGATTTATTTATTTATTAATTAGGTTAACAAAGCGGATTTCCCTTAGGTGGGGGTAAATCCGACTTTGTTATTTTTAAAAGCGGATCTACCCCCATCTTAAATAAATCCGCTTTTAATTTTTTAAAATTTTTAGTGGAAATCGGATTTACCTCACAGATACATAAATCCGATTTCCAAAAAAAATTGAAATCAGGATACGTTCGGATTTTTTAAATTTTGTGAAGGGCAATTGCGTCTTTTCGCAGGGTCGATGGGGGTAGATTGTCATCTGATGGGGGTAGAAAAAAATCCAATTTTCTTTTTGTCTACGAGTCTGTGGGCTACCCATGGCCCGACTGGGTTAGCCTGATATGGGCCCAGACTTTTCTGGATTGGGCTATAAAGCCCGGATATAAAAAGGGTTTTTTTTACCCCCACTATATCCTTCTATACCCCCACAATTTTCGTTATTCCCAGAATGTCCCTCAGTAAAATAACTTAACGGGTTTATCTAATTAAAAGATAAATCCGTTTTGGGAAAAAAACCAAAAATGAATGTATCTTTTAGTTTGATTATACCATTTTAGAAAAACATGCATAATAGATTTAACCCCCACCATAGATAAATTCGGTTTTCAAAAAATTAATAAATAAAAGTGATAAATCTGTTAAAAAATTAAATTATTTTTTTTAAAATAATAAAACAGATATGAATATGGTTGTCTTTTGGTTCCGTTTATTGTGTAGATATTCGTTAACATGTGGCGATAATGCACGCCGGGTGAATAATTTAGGCAAAAAAATCGGGTTTCATACAACCTATGCCGATTGTAAATCGAACAGGCCTGGAAAAAGAGGAAGTGACTCCCTCTGCTTATCAGTCGAGTTACTTCATCAGGTTATAGAGCGATCTAAGGTCTTCTCCTCCCATCGAAGTTCTAAAGCCAGAGCAAGCCGCCCTATTCTATCACCAGACATAATTGGGAGAAGCTCATCTGAAACTAGAGCTGGAAACGCCTCAGACGTATCCACCGAAAAGAAATTGCACGTGTCGAATGGATCAGAGAAGGTAGGGTTGTCAAGAGCATTCAACGCAAAGCGGCCTTTCATTCCCTTGTTGTTTCTAATAATTCATGAAGGAAATTATAAATCCGTTTTGAAAAAATATAAAAACGGAATTATGTGTTGTCATTTTCCTTCTAAACGGATTTATCTAATTTAAAGATAAATCCGTTTTGGAAAAAAACTAAAATGAATTTATCTTTAAATTAGATAAATCCGTGTGAAGAAATTTAGTAGGGGTAATTTGGGAATAGCAAAAGTTGTGGGGGTATGAGGTATCAGTGTGGGGTACAAAAAATGTATGCCTATTTTTTTATTAACTGAGCTGGTTTCATTCATTAAATGGGCAAAGCCCAAACCGAGTACACTAGCAAGTTAGACTTATAAGAGCATGTAACATCCTAGTATTTCAACCTTGGAAATAATATTGAGACTTTCATAAATAACATACATCAGAGTACTAATCCCACTTAAGTGAATTGAACATGCTTAAGTGGACAAATAATTCATCGAAGTATCCTTCATAGTAGAATTCAAACATTCTATTGTTCAATATCCCAAAAGTAGAATTCTCCAAAACGATACATAAACTTTGATTCCGAAATCATAAGTTAAAGTATCAACATTAAACTTGTTACATAATATAACACTAGGGTAGGCTAAGCAAACATAAAATTCTCGATCACTAAGGATCCTCCTAAACTTGTAACCCAGTGCAACATTTGTAAAACACCAACTTTTGGGAACCGACAATCACTCCCCATCGTTATCAATCACAAATGTCTCTTTGTCTGTGCTAACTTTTGGGAACCGGCGATCACTCCCCACCGGCGTCAGCCACAAATGTTAGATGCCCACTGTAACGCCCCAATTAGATTCATTTGCCTTGAGTGCTAAGTGATTAAATGGTTGTGATTGTTTAATTAAAGTGATGTGTGTGTGAATTATTATTGTTTAATTGTGAATTGTGGAGGTAATTGTGCATTGGTAAATTTTAGGATTTGTAGAATGTTGAGGTAATGATAGATGAAATATATGAGTTTGAGTGTTAGAAGAATAGAGGAGGGGTAGTACTGTAATTTCCCCATCAGTTTTAACTAAAAACCCACACCTCTTTATTCCTCTTAGTTAAGATACCCTAAACATACACACACTTTCACAAAACATTTTCAGAATTCAAAATTAGAAAGTGAGAGGGTAGGGAGAATAGAGAGGGCGAAGGGAAAGAGGGAGAGAGGGAAGGGATTCAAGCTCAATCATCATGATTCATTGATACCAGGTAAGTTATACCTTCTCATTTCATCTTCTTCTTCCATTTTGTTCGAAAACTCTCACCCTTCAAGCAAGCTCAAATCTGTCTAAACTCAAACACTCATAAAAAATAGGTTTCCCTCCTTGTATGTTCGATTTCTAGCCACTAGGGAACATTAAGAGCTGTTAGAAGACCCACCTTATCTCTTATTTGACTATTGGAAACTCACATTCCATCTTTGGAGCTTGGGGAAATCGAGTGGAGCATCAAAGGAAGTTGATTGTGTGTCTTTGATTTTCATTCTTGTTGATATCTCTTGCGTCTTGACTGAAAAAGGTGAGTCCTTTACCTATTTCCTTTAATTTCAGTTGTTGCATGTTAATTATTTTGGATGTTAAGGTTTCAGTTAATCAAATGCATGTGTTTGTGTTGGTTAAATTCCAGGAAAAATTGTTCTAAGATAAGATAAACAAGTTGATATGCTATTTGATGTGTTGATGAATTAAGATATGATTGAAGTATTGGAATGATGTTTTGATGTCTTAAAATTACTTCAAGCTACCAATAAATTGGTGTTTTATAACTGTTCGGATGTTTTTGATTCGAGTTGGGAGATATTGGAGGGTAATGGGGTTGATTTGCAAAATACAAAAAACTGAGTTTTCTGCAACAACACAGGTTGTGCATCTGTTCGTCTTTCTGTGAATCGATTCCCAGGTTGTGAACCTGTTCCCGGGTTGTGAACCTGCTCCCACGCTGTGAATTGATTCCCAGGTTGTGAATCTGTTCTTAGATGGTGAACCTGTTTCCACTCTGTGAACCTGTTCCCACTCTATCAATCTATTCCCAAAATTGTGAATCTGTTCCCAGACTGTGCTCTCTTAATTTTCTAAAACTAAAACATTCCAATTTCACCTACTCAATGGTACCTCTCCTATCTAATCCAACCCTTAGCATATGTAAGGACAAATGCAAGTATTTGAACTCATTTTCGTTGATTGTAAAGGGTTTAGAGGTTACGGTTGAACGATTTTGTGTCGAGTTGAAATCTTTTCAAAAATCCGAGTGCGAAAACTATTTAGTACCTATGTAAGTACACAATAAATAAACTAATGAATAGTTGATGTACTTGGGGTGGTGTCATGAACTATCTCAAGGCCCAAGAGGTTTAGTTAAAGGGTTCTATTTATTTATAGAACATGGGTTCCCCACCGTGTACGTAATAGCTTTTATATTATGCCAGTCTATTGCGTTAGGGGGATGCTTCATAAGTAAAACAATAAAAGATCTTCAAAGTGTATTAGTAGGGAGTCTCGAAAGGACTCGCTGAGATTACGTAATCTCACTCCTCATATTTGTTTTATTTCAGATAAACAGGTGAAGGAAGGCTCAGTAAAGAAATCCCATTAGCAGTGGATTTGCAAGTCTTGAGTTAGCTTAGGTTTTGGATTAGCTCCAATAGTAGTACCTTTTGTGATTGTCTATGTTAAGACAAGAACTTGGGTGTATTCAGTTTATAAGTACTTATGTATTTCTGTTTGGACTAAGTTAGGTATTGGCTCCGATAGGTGATTTTGAACGAACGGTTTAACTTGTATTTGAACTAAGCTTTATTTTGATGAAAAACCCTATCGATATGAGTCATTGAGGGTTGTTTTGTTGAACCAATATATAAATGTGTACTCTGAATGTCCTAGAAGGTAATGTCTTGGATTTTTATTGTCGGCTAAAAATCTAGGATGTTACACCCACCAACTTCTACTTGTTTCGTCCATGAACCACACCGTACTAGGAGAGGTTTGCTCTGATACCATTTGTAACATCCCAAACTACTTTTTAGGATTGTCGACTGTCCCCACAAACCAACACGAGTCTTTTAAGCATGTGTTATCCTCACTTGCATGATATCCGAGAAACCTCCCAGAAGGTCACCCATCCCAAAAAATTCCAAGTCAAGCACATTTAACTATGAAGTTCTTATGTTTAAGGATCCTAAAAAGATAATGCATTTGTTGGTATAGGAAATCCAAATTAATTATTTTAAGCATTCCTTCCACTGTACAGTCACATACCTACACAATCTCAGAATCCATTTCATTCCGGTGCATATTCGATTCATTCACATGTCCTTTCGCTGGAAGCTGTTAGGAGCCTCTCGTTATCCATACTAGGGGTGTTCGCGGTGCGGTTTGGTTCGATTTTGAGACAAAAAGTGAACCGAACCGCAAGGTAAAATTACATGTGGTTTGGTTTATTTCGGTTGGCTTCCTAAAATAAAACCGAACCAAACCAAACCAAACCAATGCGGTTTGGATTGGTTCGGTTTTTCCAAGACAAAACATAATTTAAAATGAAGTTAAAATTAACTAACATAAAAAATGGCTAACATAATTCTTTAAAAAAAATCTACTCAAATATCTGTAGTATATAAACTACTCTCTTTTAAAGTTGGTCAAATCCATTAAAGTTCTCATTGCTTCACCCCAAAAGGCTTTGTGTAATTTCGAAATGGACAGCATACACCTTATTGTGTCATTTATGGTACGATTCATTTTCTCTGCCACTCTTGTTCTTTACAATATTGCTCAAACTAACCTCCCTAATTATGACATATGTGGCTGACGAGGGCGGGGATCATCAGTGCCAAAAGTTGGTATGGATTAGGGGTGTTCAAAACCGAAGCAAACCAATAGAAAACCGCAAACCGAACCAAACCGAAAACCGCAAAAAACTGCTTCTTATTGGTTTTGTTTTTCATTGCACCGCGCGGTTCAGTTCACGGTTTTGATTTTAGAAACCAAACCGAACCAAACCAAACCGCAAGTAACACTAAGGCTTATTGACTTACAACCTTCCTTACTAACTTACTGGCCCAATGAGAACTTTAATGGATTTGACCAACATTTCTCCTTCAGTTCCACTAGATGGTGATACTCCACACAAAGTATGTACATGAAAAGATGTCTCTCATAGTCATTTGAGATTGCTTGGTTGTAGATGTTTTGTTCAAACTTCAAGAGATGAAAGGTCTAAGCTTTATGGGAAATCCAAACAATGTGTGTTGATGGGTTATGGTCATGAAAAGTTTGGTTATAGATTATGGGATATATATAGTTGCCAAGAATTATCAAAAGCACATATCTGATATTTCTTGAAGACTAAACTATTGAAGACTTTGAAAAAGTTGAGAAGCAGACACCATTTGCTAGAAGCTACACTGGTGTAGCTCCTGAACTTTCGTACTAGAACTGTTGTTGATGAGGGAGATACACAGGTATATGACATGCAGCAAATTGATGATCTTGAACTTCACCATGATGCGTTAGTTGAGCAGGCTCCACTTGAGCAATCGATTGATCCTCAATTGAGAAGATCTACTAGAGCGCATCCTACGTCTCAAAAATATTCTCAACATGTGAAGATAGTTTATGCTGGAGAATAAAGAACTAACAAGAAGCTATTGAAAATGAGCATAAAGAAGGATGCTTGAAGGTTATGCAAGAAGAAATGAAATCCTTGCTTGAGAATAATACATTTGAGTTGGTAAAGTTGCCTAAGGGTAGAAAAGCACTCAACAATAAATGAGTATTCAAGTTGAAATTGAATTAGAAGAGAATACCTCTCAACCAAGATACAAAGCGAGTGGTCGAGCAGTGTCTTCCCACTTGAGTCGTGAAGCGGAGAATTGTTGCGCGGGTCACTCCCCAAGTGAGAGCCCACACCAAGCTTTATATAAAGGAAAAAAGAAAAATGTGAGTGTGTGTGTGTGTGTGAGAGAGAGAGAGAGAGAGAGAGAGAGAGAGCGAGAGAGTGTGTGTGTGTGTTTGTGTGTGTGTGTGTCCGCATGCACGCGCGTGCGAATGTGGTGTTGAAGGAAAGGGAATTAAATCCCTAATTTTGAAAAGCAACACTGTGTGTCGTAAAGAGATTTACGAGAGAGAGAGAGAGAGAGAGAGAGAGACTTTCGAGAGGAAAATTCGAAGAGCACATTCTCGGCAACTAGAAAAGAAAGAGAAAAGGGGTTTCAGTGGTGGAAGTGTGTCCAACAAACTTGCTCCATTTTTGCTAAGATTTTAGTATGTTCTTTCTACCACAAATATAGTTAGTTTAATTTCTTTAGTTTTGCCTTCTCTATTAGCTGGTTTTGCGTACCCATTGTTGAGGTATTATTGTACTCTATTTCCACCATTGTTGGTGAAAGTAGTTGTTGCTCGGTAATTTCCTAGTGCTTATAGGAAGACTTTTGTTTACCCAATATTATTTTATATAGTAAATAATTTTCTACACAAGGTCTCGCTCTTTTTATCCTCTCACATTAAGAAACATCTTTTTATATTTCAGAGTTTTCTTGTCTAGTTCCATCACTTCAATTAAGTTCCTAGTTAACAAAGTTGGAAAACAAAAATTTCAGTTAAGTCTTTTTGTGGTTACTGTGTTTTTCGTGTGCAGTTTCTATCGGCTTTGCTAGTGAATAATCTATGTGAAGGAATCAGGCTGACCACGTGTAAACCCAGCTTTGTCGGTCTGTGTGGTCTCCCCTCCCAACAGAGTTTTGTCACACCCAAGATTCGCACTCCCGGACTTTGAGTGGGATCTGAGTCCAGATACTACTCGGACCAACCCTTGTTGGTAGTTAAGTCTAACATTTAATAAATACTGCATAATTATTTTTGATCTATGGGAGGACTACCTTTCACATATCAATTTTGAGTGAACTCTCTGTGAAAGAATTTTTGACTAACTCTTCATTGTTGGGCCTGTCACATATTTGTAGTTTTGAAAGTTTTTTATTGATTTCTCATTGTCTATGGAGTTACAATTACACGAGGGAATAGAGAAATCTATGGATGCCACAAGTGAAAAGATTAAGAACTACATTCATGATAATCTTGCATTATCCATTTTGTCAAAACCGAATTTAAAGTCATTGAAGCAATTTAGATGTGTACATAATCACGGGACTTTGAAAACCCTTATTTTAGGCAACAATGTGAGCTCATCGTTAGGCGATCGACACTACTTGCTGAGCACACAGTTCGGCTTTCAAATGCCTAACGACACGTGCTCATTGTGATGGTCATTGAACAATTAGTGAGCAAATAGAAATTTAATGGGTAGTGTATATTTTAAATGCAGTTGTTGGATTTAAACTCTCTTATGGCATATGACACCCAACCCCACCCCCCCCCCCCCCCCACCACTCCATGATTAATCCTATATCTGATTCTCATGTTTGTATTTCTTAGAAAGTGGATTCGGCCTAACTCAACCCCACAAAACCAGTTTGTAAGGTGAGGGCCGCATCTTCATGATATATCCTCTTGAGACCTTATCACTAGTCAATGTGGGACTTGAACTTTCTCCCAATACACCCTCTCACGTCCAGCACTATTGGGCTTGGAGCGTTGATAATGGTAAGTGGCCCGATAGATCTAGGATAGGCTTTGATACCATCTTAGAATGTGGATTGGGCCTAACTCAACCCCACAATATCAGCTGGTAAGGTGAGGGTTGCCTCTTCATTATATACCCTCTTGAGACCTTATCTCTAGTCAATGTGGGACTTGGATTTTTTCCAATAATATTAATATCATATGTAATTTTATATAACAACATATGGTGTTTGTTATACCCTAATTTTGTCCGACTAATTTAGAAAAAATCTAAAATATTGTTCGTTATGATGTTGTCGTTCACGCGCGTCATTCCTAACCGTGTATAGGTTTTGTTCTTGTTGCGCATGCGTGTTCGCTTCTCGTCATATACGCGTGTTTATTTTACCGCTCATTATTTACTGTTTATTATTAATATTGGTAGTTTCTTCTCTCTCAACCAAAAGATGAAAAATAAAATCAAATGAACAATTCAAATTGAATGGTCAATGCTGCATTTTTATTACTGAAGTAATTATTTTACATGTTTGATACACATAGACAAAAAATGAAAAAGTAAAAAGTACGGAAAATTTAAAATGAATTCAAGAAAAAAGGAATAGGCGCTGCTGCCTTCTTGTGCCCTAGCTGAGAAATATTTTGAGAATGGAGTCAATATGCTTTCTCCTTATCCTTTTGCTTTTCCCATATTATTAGGCAAAAACATCTCAGCCAATGTCTCCACTCCCTTGCTGCTCTATTTTTTTTTCCTCAGTGGCTGTTATGCTTTTGTCCTCTATTGAGTTTTGCTCCTCTGCTTCTAAACCACGCCTACACCACACGTATTGGACTATAGATACCAGTGCATATCAATAGTAAAGGACAGGAAAATCTGAGAAACAAAAACAGTAATAAGTGAGAGGAATGTAGAGTAGAAGGGAGGGGATGTATCACTAAGGCTCATCCTCCACCGTAAAAACCACCACAAACCACAGCCACTGCCTTCACCTATCCTAACGATTCCTTCCCCTCTCTATTCTAAGGAAATACAACCACCAAACACCACAACAACCATGAGGAAACCTCCAACCTTAAAACCACCACCGCAAGCTACCGCAACCACCACAGTAAGCCACCGCGAGAACCACTTTGCACCACCATGAAAACCACCCCTCTCTCGCGCCCTTCCCCTTTGTTCTCTCTCTCTCTCTCTCATCTCGCGAACCACAACCACTGTAGCCGGCGCTCCCCCCCCCCCCCCCCCCCCCCCCCCCCCCGCCGCCGCCGCCGTGAAACGCTCGCCATCGACGCCTCTGGTCGACTTCTCCGACGAAACCGCCACTACACCACCTTTGCATTCCTCCCTCTGTCGCACTTCACCTCTCTCCCTCACCGTCGCCGACGCCACACCATTACTTTCCCTCCGGTGAAAACCTCTCTCTCCCTTCACGACTACCACTGTGAATCCCCATCGCCGGAACGGCGCGAGCTTCGCCCTCCTGCAATGAACTGTCGTCTTCCTCCTTCCTTCTCTCTCATTCACAGGTTTTCTCTCTCTCTCTCTCAACCAAGTTCTCTCTCTCCCTTTTTTGTGAAATTTTGGATTCTCTCTCTCTCCAACATTCAGAAACGGTCCTGATAGAGAGGAGAAAGGAATTAGGATTTCATTCAAGTATTGATTCCCCTTATATACCCCCTATCTGTTTACTCTCTTTCTTATTTTAAAATAAAAAACCTCAGATTAATAACTGCACCCCCCTTTTAACGGCACACATCCCTCCCTCTACCTAATGTTAGCGGCGACACTTGTTAGGGATTTTGATCCCATTTCTTTTTATGGTTAGCTTTCTTTGTTTTTATTATGCTTTTATTTTATACTTTTAATAACACCTATGAGCTTATTCTATGTTTGTTAAAAATGATACATAATCTGGCTGATCCTTCTTTTCTTATGTATTACTAATTACACACTCCTGTTTTATTTCTTGTTTGTCATTTATTTTGTTATTTTATCTTTTCCTTATTTACTTCTAATAATCATCAAATGTTATTCATCTTTTTTTATTATTCTTTTTATAAATGAACATTAATCACTTTACATCATATCTTTTTGTTTATAACTCATTTGTGTCTAGGTTTTGCCTCACTCTTTCTAGTTTTCAGTAATGTATATTTGTTGTTTGCACCATTTATTTCTTGCATTCACATCTTCTTATTTTTATAATCTTTTTTGTAATATACAATCTTTTCTTCTCTTTTACAAACCAATGAGTCCAACCCATCCTCACACATTTTACAAATTAATGAGTCCAACTCATTTTCACACAAATCTTAAATCTTTTTTTTTTAAATCATGTTTCCAAGTAAACATTTCCAAATAATCAAATCACCCAATCACAAATCAGTTATTTGCAATGATCACTCTGAGTTTAACTCGTTTAAACATTGTGAATACCTACCTTCTAAAAAAGGCCATTAGTGGTGACCACCCTAGATTTATATGTTTGGTCACTTCGAACGTCTTTCAAATTTCAAAAACATTCAAATAATAAAAAACACCAACACAAAAACATTTTCCACCCAAGAACTACTTAGCCTTTGATTCTCTACCAGAAGATACGTAGGAACAGAGGGGGGGCCACCTTTGTCACGTGCATTGATAAAAACCATTTTTTAGTCCTTTTTGAAAATTGATTGTTTCTAATCTTTCAAGAAAATGACTAAAAATAAATAAATGTCCATCAAGTCTCTTTTCTCTTTAATTAGTAAATAAGGGTAAAACAAATATATTAGAATAATAATTTTTACGCATTTAGTTAAAAGGTAGCCTTCCTTAGGAAGGATGTCGTAGGGTGTTAACACATTCCCTATGCATAAACGACTCCCGAGGCTAAATCTGGTCCGCAAAACCCCCTTATCCATCGAAAATGGTTTTTTTCAATGTTTTCCCTAAAAATAAATATTGGTGGCGGCTTCATTGTAAACTTCGAAGAATCCTTTCCGGATTTTTCGGTCGCTACAGTGTTACATATATAACACATTTAGTGTTTTACATTACCTCGAAAGTGATTGCCACCCTTTGAAGGAAAACATTTGGACAAAAGAAGTTATTTCTTTTTGACAAAAACAAAACAAATTTATATCGGTTTGAGACTCTAATAAATATTTTTACGGCTATTTTGGTATTTACTTACTCATTCTGTTTTATATTGATTGTTGTTTTTTTGGTTTCCCAAGGTATCCTCCCCGTCGACTGGGAGACTAATCCTTCGAGGTACTGGAGATCCATTTAAGGGGCTGACCTCTCCCAAGTGATGTCTCTCTATACGCACCGGCTAGGGATCGAACCTCTGACCAAAGGTTTAAGGGGCCCAAGCTTCTTACCACTTGTGCCACACCCACTTGGTATATTGATTGTTGTTTAACCAAAACTTATTTTTTACAATTTGATTATCCTTTTACATTTGCAATAAAACATTAAATATTTTTTCACTCATGTCCTTCATAATGAGAATTTGTTATGTTCAATAAATTACCACATTTTTTAAATGGAGGTAAATAATAAAATAGTATACGGTTAGATATGTTTTTGGTTCGTATAAAATTTGAAAATTTTAGTTTTAGTTCTTGTAAAAAAGAATTCCTCCGTCAATGCTTTTAGTCTCTTGTGACTTTTAATAGCTCTTAGAAGCGCTACTAAAGGCCCAAAGTCATGAGGGACTAAAAGCTTCGACAGGGAAAAATTTGGAGACAAAAAGTGAGTGGAATTTTTAATATGGGCTAAAAACAAATTTTTCAAACTTTATAACGACCAAAAATATATTTAACCCAATAGTATATTATGTAACAATTTCTAAAACTTTCACACTATTGATTATTTTTCTTTAGGGGCATGCCACAACACTAAACAACCAATATGGAACGAATGGAGTAATAATAACTCATAATTTAATAATCTTTGACACGTGATTTTATCGGTGGCTTCACTTTCATAATTGGTTACGTATTCGAAAAAGAGAATTTTCGGGATTAAGATTTTCATCTTCATATTCCTAAGTTATTTTTTTTTACAAGAAGAACTTAGTGTATTTTATTCATAACTAAATCAAAAATGTATGCGAGAACATCAGAGTATTTTTGAGGACTAGATGTCAATAAAGCCACCCTCGCAAGGGAATGAGTAACCTTGTTAGCATTTCTCCTAGGAGACTCAACATGCTAGATACAATTGAAAATAGAAAAAAAAGGGTCTTAGAAGCTTTAAGTAAAGATCAAAATTAACTCAAAGATAAACATCCTTAGAATTAAAAGCATCAACTACGTATTTTGCATCCAACATAAAGAAGATGTCCTTATAGCTGAGCTCACGGACCTAATTGATAGGCAAGAACAATCTCATTGTTTCACCAAGAAGCACATATGTAATTGAGGGGGGGGTACCAATGAGTTTTGGCTCTAATGAAGTTTCCACCATCCCGGAGGCACATTCCAATGCCAACCTTATTCGTGCCCAATGAAAAGGACACGTCAACATTACACTTCACCCAACCTATTTGTGTTTTAACCCAAGTATGAACCACTGGATAAGGAGTTGGACCACTAGCAGAAGCCAAAGCTTGGTTGCCTCGCTCACGGGGTTCGGTCCACTCTGAAAAAAGCTTGTTCACATCCCAAATTATAGTGGCTCCACATTCATATTTTCCCACAGTGTCATGCACCAAGCCATATTGTCACTTGTACTTAGAGCAGCAAGGACCGAGAAGAGCACTGCAGAAAAGCTGACATGTCACTACCAAAAAAGGTTATTGGCGAGGGAATTTTCCCTCACAAAACGTCCAATTTCCATCGCTAATCATCATTTGCGAGGGACTGATTCCCTCTCTAATCCATTAGCGAGGGAATTTGAATCCCTCGCTAATTAGCGAGGGAATCAATTTCCCTCGCTAATTTTGACTGTCCCGCGTCCTAGTTCTGATTGCCAAGTGTCCCAAGTTGAATGGTTTGTTTTATGTGTTGTTTTAATTTTTTTAACCAGTTTTTTATATATTTATGATTATATTAGTAATGAACATTATATTATATTATTAATGTTGTGGTGGTTGGGAGGAGCTATGTTGTGGTGGTGGTTGTGGTTCACTTCGTAGGAGAGGGAGGAAAGGAGTTGGTAGTGGTGGTGGGAGGAGTGTTGTGTGAAAATATGTAGTGCATGTGTACACTGTCCAACAAATAGTAAAGTAGAAATAAGACTCGTTCCCTCAAGGATTTAATGCTTAGATAGTGTTTAATTTGATTAACAAATTAGTGATGGTAATTGTAACATCCCCAATTTAGCTAATTACATTTATTGAAATTAGCAAGAAGTCATAGATATTTCATTAGCTATTCTAAGTAAGTTAGCATAATTAATTATATATAATATGATTGTCATGGATTAAATAATAGATTAATCGTGTATTTAATTACTTAGTTATATGAAGCATGTGAATTATTGATTCATTGTTTTATTAGAATTGGGATTTAAGTGAGTAATTAGAGTGCAAGGGTAACATGGTCATTGCACATCTGTTTTTTTTTAAAACACCTCAGCTGAAGCCATAAGTGATTTTCCCTCACTTCCAACAAGGACACAACACACTCACTTGTAGTGCTGAAAAACAGAATTTGAGAAACCTTGAGAGAGAGTGAGTCGCTAAAGTGAGAGGGAGAATGAGAGGCGAGAAATCCTTCAATTCTTAATGCATGTTTTGCTTCTTTTCACCATTGTAATCCTTGTCATCTCCTCTCCATTTTGATACTAATTTCATCACCAAAGAACCAGCCATTCCCTTCTCACCATTTTCGCACCTAAGCTTCATTTTTGGAGAGAAGTGAGTTTCAAGTTTTCATGTGGTTCCAATTGAGGTCCTAGGAGTTGTTTCTTGATTCATGTCAGTTCGGAGTGTTGTTTGCCAACTTTGAGAAGCTACATTTCGAATTAGGAGCTGTTGGAGAGGGTTTTAGTTGCTGAAATTCGAATTTAGAGGGGGTTGGAGAAGAATAGAGGTTGCTGGAAAAGTTTTGCAGCAAGGAAATTAAAGGTTTTCATCATCTTAGGAGTTGCATGTTCTATCTAGGAATGGGATTGGAACCTGGGAGCTTAAGATGAGATAAATGGAGGTTTATAATTGAGGATTGAAGTTAGTGTTAGCATTTTGAAGCTCCATTTCGTGACTGTCGGGGATAGGAGTTGAAGTTCCTAAATTCACAGCAAACTCTATATATAAAACAGTTTTGATCACGTATGGTAAATCCTTCGTAACTCCCTCCCTTGTCATCCGTTGAATGTAATTTTTAATTCTTTAGAAACTAGACACAAAATCCTTCACTTTAGGCACAAGAATCACTTAATTTGACTGAGTATTGAGGGAGAATATATAAGTGCAAGTTTCACTTTTGAATTAGTGACAGTTTTGGACCAGTCACAAAGTTTCATTGGTAACGCCTCGAATACTTGTCGTATAAACACGAAAACTGAACCCCCAGAAACTAGACAAAATTCCCCTCACCATAGACACTCTTTTTGCTAAATTTAGTTGAAAATTAACTAAGTTATGTTTGTTTCAAAATGACACATTGTTGCTGGAAACAGCAGGAACCAAAACCAACCCCAACCTCTCTTATACACTTGCATGTGGTGGTTTAAGCTCGACAATCAGTTGCTAGTACACATACACAAGCCACATTGTGGTTCAAATTCATTTTGGGTAGCATTCGGGTAGCTGAGTTTGGAATCGGGAAGCGTTTCGGGGATCGTTCGCGTGGTTACATCTTCATTACATTTTTCGGATTCTCGGTTGTTCGTGATTTTCATCACGATTGGTGAGTTCTATACTCGCTTAGGGATTTAATGTTCGTGTCAAATACTGTATATGACTGAAATGTGTGCTGGTTTTCGTTTCGTTGAGTTTCGAGTCAAAAACGGTAAATTTGCAAAAGTGTGTTTCGTTATGAATGTTTGATGGATTGAAAATGAATGATTGATTGATTGGTGATTATGTGATTTTTTGAATGCTGTTTTTTACTGGAAATAATGAGTTTTGATGTTTGGGTATCGATCGGAATAAGTTTCGGAATCGATCGGAATGAGAAGTTCACACGAAAACAGGATTTTTAGTAATGCCGATAAGTCAGCACGACCCGTGCTGACCTTTCTGTCCAATATTATAAAACATGTTCAAATCCATTCTAATCGACTCCAAACCTTTCCTAATACCTTCCCCAACCCTATGAATTGATGAACCAACCATAATTCGCTTAATTAAGCGTAGGTATGAATTAAATATTGGAAATTTCCCAAGTATGATAAATGATGATATCGATTAGGGTTACGAGTGAGAACACATGTATATGTTACTACAATGAACTAAATGTTCATTGAGGTTTTGGTAACCACAATAACTACTTGATATAATTGAAGGTATGATAATGAACTACTTAATATAATTCAAGGTATGATAATGAACTACTTGATATAATTCAAGGTAAGATAATTAATGTAAAAGACATTAATTGGGGTGACGACCTCTATGTATAGCACACTAGGGGAGGGAAGTCATGAGCCCAAAACCTAGGCCCCTTCTTTGTTTGCCCACTAGTGAAAGTGGATTGGGTTCACCGGGGGACTGAAACTGCAGGATCTTCGGTGTTGTGCTAGAATAAAAATAAGATCAGTGGGTAGCTGCTAGACTAGGCCTCACTTGATCTTGGTAGCTGCGGAACTGGGCTACGATTAAAACAGTAGCTGCTGAACTGGGCTACGTTTAAAACAATGCATAATGAACCGCTAGTGTTAGTAAGAGGCCTCAATAGGACTCACTGAAATAATGTTTATCTCACCCTTTAATTATTGTGGTTTTTACAGAGAAACGGGGAATGTCAAGAGCAAAGGAGCACGGTTAGCCAGTGCACCATATGAAGGTCATGGAGATTACAGAGAATTTTGTTTAGGGTTTATTTTGGTTCCCTTGTTTTCCTTGTAACTTCGATATTATGACTTGTATCGGTATTAGAAGTTATAAATCGTTTCCACTATTTCCGTATTGGATATTGGACATTAGGATGTGGGGAGGAAAATAAAATATGGTTTTTATGTTAGTTGTGTACTGCTAATTGAAGGTATGAAATATGAGAGATCGCTTGATGAGTTTTTATCAAGTTTTAGTTTTGTTCCATATCTAAAGATAGGAATTTTACTTTGATATATGCCTTAAAGTATATTCTAGTATTTCTTCGGCAGTTGAAATATTAGGGTGTTACAGTAATAAAAGTAAAGACACAAGTTTTTGGTATCATTCACAACAGTAAAAAGTAAATGGGGAATAAGATCAGAGATGAGAACAAGTTAAGATGCTACACTTCAGTAATTCCATTATAATGCACTAATGCTATGTCTGATGCTGCAGCATTAGGTGCTGCCGCAATAGATGTATTCTTTCAAATACTTCACGCTAGGAATTCCTTACAAGATTTATGTCTAAACCCTAAATAAGTCCACCTTAGGCTGCTAGGGCATCCACAGTATTCACCTTATGAATTTTGCCCTCCTATGTCTAGGGTTTAAGCAAGGAACATTAAAGTGTCTTTTAATGAACACTATCCATATTATTGTGAGTTAAATTTACAAACCATTTCTGAATTCATAAATGCTACTTGAGATTAGTTGACCATTCCTAATCTAAGATGGAAATATTATCATACACAAGATAAAATGCGAAACATCAAACATACTTCATTAAATGCATTAAAACTTCATTACATCAGATTAAGCATCCCAACTATGAGTATTTAGCTCATATTGAGCGAACAACACAAGGAAACTAACTTAAACATAAATGCTAAAGTCATACTAAAAATACAAGGTAAGAAATTATACTAAGATGGATGAACCGAAGGTGAGCTCCAAGATATGAATCATGGAGGTACAAATCCAGCTCTCAAAGTAGAAATCTCCCAAGTATAAAGCTCGAGTGATTGCTGCAGCAATGATCTCGGCAATGGTGTCTTGTTTGGTAACTTGAGGTAACTTGGTACAAAAATGGAGGAAAGCTATTTCTATACTTTCTCCTTTCGGCCAAGTGTAGTAAATAAGGAAGAGAGGCAGCATGTTATAGTGCAAGGGCACATGATCCTAGGAAAACCCCAACTTGGAGGCGCCTCTTGTCTTGTTGTCTGCCCAAAAGTACATTGTGCCCACAATAAAGTGGCATATTCGAATATTCCAGCTCCAACACTCATGCGCAGGTACTGTCCTTCCTGACAACGAGCGCCATAGTTTTAAAAACCGGCTCGGCCCGGTCGAACCGGGAACCGGGGGTAACCGAGCCGGTCAGCCTTATGGATCGAACATGCAGCCAACCGGTGAAAACTGGCGTGACTCAGCCGGGTTTTGCAAAAACCGGCGACTCGGTGACCCGACTTGACCGGACCGGGTTGTGCATTTAATTCTTTTAATCAAAACGACGTCGTTTAATCTGTTTCTTTTGCTCTTTTTCATCTTTTTCTTTTTTGTTATTGCATTATTAGCAAAAACAAGCACCATATTTGTCGAGTACATATTAATTTGTGTGATCTAAAATAGATTAATATTATGTATGAATAAATTTAAAAATATTAATAAATTAAGATATTAATTTTTATATTTTAGTAGATATAAAATAAACATAGTTATTAATTTAACAGGTATGAAATTTATATTATATACTATAGAGGTCTTGAAAATTCACGAATAGAGACCGGGTCTGAGTCATGCGGTCCCGGTTTTGGTCATGCGTTTCAACTGTCGACCCCTCGGTCCGACCCTTGACCCAGTGACCCAATACCTTCACCGAGTCGGCCACCGGTCCGAGTTTTAAAACGCTGGCTAGCGCTTCCCTTGAAATTAGCGCCTTTCTTCTTTCTCTCTCATCTGATGCATTTTGGGAGATATTGTGACATCTAGTGCTGCAGCAATGAGATACACATATCAAAGCACACATTAGGCACCAAAGTGACAATTAACACTAATCCAGGACTTCACCTTAGAATCTTCTAAAACACAATATTTACAACAACAATTCACTACTTTGCTTTAGAACTTGCAATGATTTAAGCTTGAGAACAATGTAATAACTATCATAAATGAGAGTTATCAAGGAGCTATGTGGTGGTCGTGGTGGTTGTGGTTCACTTCGTAGGAGAGAGAGAAAGAGAGGTGGGGGATAGGAGTTTGTGGTGGTGGTGGTGGTGGTGGTGGAAGGTGGAGAGAAGAAGAGTAAAGAAATTTGTCGGTGAGAGAAGAGAAATTCATAGGGGAGAGAGAGAGAGAGAGAGAGAGGTAGGAAGGAAGAGGAGTTCATGGTGGTGGTAGTGGTGGTGGTGTGGTGGTGTTGGAAGGTGGAGAGAATTCGTAGTGAAAGAGGGAAGAGGTGAGAGAAGAGATAAGATGAAATGAGAGTGTGTGGTGTGTGGTTATTTAAAGTAAAAAAGAAATTGCCCTTTGCGAGGGACTGATCCGTCGCTAATTGTCAGTTGGCATTAGCGAGGGATTTAGTTCTGTCGCTAACAGCAAATTCCACTTCCCAAGGACTGCTCAACTATCAGATTCACGTTAGTGAGGGACCAATTCTGTCACTAATCACCTTGTTTTTCATGCTAAAATTTTCTAATTCCCGCCTCCACTTAGCGAGGGACTGGTCCGTCGCTAATATCAAAAATTTCATCGCTAACCATTAGCGCAAATGCTAATAATTCCCTCTCTAATGCTAACAATTCCCTCGCTAATGTTTAACTTCCACATTCCCTCGCTAATTCCCTCGCTAACATCAGTTTTAGCGAGGGAATGTTATTCCCTCGCTAATGTCCCACGCAAATAAGCTTTTTTTTTTGTAGTGATGGCGCTATTCCACCAATCACACTGTGAGGGCCGAGAGCAATCCAATACGTGTAACGCCCAATATTTAATTAAATTATTTAATTAAATATTTAGGTATTCAATTATTTATTTATTTATTTTAGTTGGTATAAATATATTAGCATTTGACTAATTTATTTATGTATAATTGGATATTAGGGGATGGCGTTAGTGATCGGGCTTAAGCTGGAGGAAAGCCCGTGATCCAAGAGCCCACTAGCTAGGCGCATAGGTGAAGCGCCTAGGCTAGGGATTTTTCTCATTTTGCGAATTGTGTGAGAAAGGAGGGAGAGGAGTCGCGAATAGAGAGAAAGAGAGAAGAAGGGACGGCGCAAAAGGGAGAAGAGAAGAGGCGCCATTGTTGCTGAGGTTTTGTTGGTGACTTGATCAAGAGGATTAGTGCTCTCCTACTATAAGGTAAGGGTGGGGTTCTTCCTTATAATGGGGTTTCATGATGGGGTTATGTGGGGATAGGTTCTATAATACCCTTTGATTTATTTTGATGTTTGATTTAGTGTTAGTCGAATTATAGCTAGGTTGTATTGAAATTTGGCTTGTTGGTGATTGTTGTGACTCAAAGAAATTGGTGATTCATTGTTGTTATTCCTAATTGCATGTTAGGTGTTCGATTAAATGTTGTTTGGTGTTGTAATTGGCAATTCATGATAATAATCATTGGTGGGTAAGGATTGGTGATTTGAATTGGTGAAATAACGAAATTGTTGACCCCTAGGGCGCCATGGGCGCCATTGTCCTAGATACTGTTTTTGGGGCCCTAGTGCTGAGCGCCATCTCTGAAACGTTGTAGTGCTGTTTTTGGCGCCCTGTGCCTGGGCGCCGTGCCTGGCCATGTTGCCTTGGTGTTCTGTTGCTGTTTCTGGCGCCCTGTGCATGGGCGCCGTGTCTGGTGTCTGTCCGCGTGTGCCAGTGTGCGTGTGTTGCTGTGTTTTGGCGCAGGGGCGCCATGGGTGCCTGTTCCTGAGTTGTGTTGCGCGTTGTCTTGGTGCAGGGGCGCCATGGGCGCCGTTCCTGTGTTTGGTGCCTGTTCCTGTTCTGTGTTGCGTCTGTGTTGTACGCTGTCTGGGCGCCAAGGGCGCCAATTCCCATGCCATGTTGCGTTTTTGCTGTGTTTCAGGTGGTCTGGGCGCCAAGGGCACCGTTTCCTGCAGTGTTGCTAGGCGCCCTGCTCCTGGGCGCCAGATTCAGTGTGTTGCCTGTTGCTGGGCGCCCTGCTCCTGGGCGCCAGTTTTTCTGTGTGGCTGTTTCCTGCTAGGCGCCCTTGCCTGGGCGCCGTGTCCGGTGTGTGTTCCATGTTGTGTTGCATTGCTGAACCATTGTCCTGAGTTGCCTGGGCGCCAAGGGCGCCAGTTTTCTGTTTGTTGGCCAGTTCCTGCGTGTTGCCCCTAAGCGCCCTGTGCCTGGGCGCCATTTTCAGCATATGTCTCAGTTTTGTTCCTATTTTGTTTTTGCAATAACTTTTGACTCGGGAGTCCGATTGAGACGTTTCAAAATGTTTTGGAAAGCTTATTCAGAGGCCTAGCTGAGTATTCTAATTTAAGGCAAAGTGATCTATTTTTCTGGAAATTGTTAGCCGTTGTCTTAGTCGTTAAATGTTGATGTCTTTGGGAAAAGAAAAATTGTCGCATCTCAAATATTTTGGAAAATTGTCGTCGTCCCAATATTTTGGAAACTTGTTGTCATCTTGGTGTCTTGGTGCTGTTTGAGCTAGGTGTGAAGGCTCAAACCTTGGTGTTGTTGGAGCTAGGTGTGAAGGCTCCAAGTTTTGGTGTTTCCGTTGCCTTGGGTAGTTTGGTGTTTCGGTGTCGTTGGGCTAGGTGTGAAAGCTCAACTTTGGTGATATTCGGTGATTAATTTTTGGTGTGTCACATTGTGACTATTTTGGATGATTGTCTGTGTGCATTCATGGTGTCGTATACAGCATGTGCATTTATTTTGGTGAAGGCCTTTGGTCTTGAAGCTAGGTGTGAAAGCTCAAATTTTTCAAAAACTAGTGAGCCGGGTGTGAAAGCTCAAATTTTCTGAATTGGTGAGCCGGGTGTGAAAGCTCTCAATTTTGGTGACGCCTCTAATTACAGGCAAAATTTTTGGTGATTTGGTACCACATGCATATGCCCGTTGGTGTGGATTGCATTCATGCATTGTCAAGACATTTGGTGACTGATTATGGTGTTTACATTTGACGTGTGTTTATGATTAGATGTGTGTAGTGGAGTGGTAGATATAGTTGTCATATTCTAGCATATTCCTTATCATTTTACGCTATTATATTGAAGATATCTCACCCCTTCTATTTGAATGTTACCCCTATGCGGTAACGTGCAGGTGATTGCGAGTGAAGGCGTAGCTACCTTCGCTAGCCTGAGTCGGTGTCCTTGCTTTGATATGTAACACTCAAGGGGGGAAACGAACCTAGAATTGGGCTGTTGCATTTTATTATTTGGAGTCCATTCAGGACATTATAATTTCATGTTTTGAAACTTATTTCTATTTCCGCTGCGTGGTGATGTAGTTTGACAAATTGTTATATATCGTATGTGACGTTTTGAATTATTGGTGAATGTGTGACATCTCTTTTCGACGTATGAAAATTTTTATAACTCTGATTTTATTAAATAATTACCGGGTAGAAAAGGGGTGTTACAATACGCGACGGCCTTAGTGAAAACAATAACTAAGTGTGAACCTCATAAGTGGCCACCAAATGCCCTGGTCCTCATCAACAGTACTAAAAATAGGAGTCTTCAAGATTCTGACCTACAACAGAGGGAACAAACAAATGATTGGTGAGAGTAGAATTTCATGTCTTGGTATGAGTAATTTGGGGCACTAGAATTCAATGTTCATCTACAATGAAGTTCGAGCTTGCTGGTTTAGTTGATTCTGCATACTGTGTACTTTTTTCCAGCTTCTTTTCCCCTACTTCTCCAACAGTTTTATTCAGCCAACATGAGATGCACTTGCATTACATGTCCAATTACAAATGATTCTGCATTCATATTGGTTTTGTAGATGCTCATATTAAGGGTATCAATATCAAGCATGAGTATGATAATTGTGACAAACCAAGTGCCACCGTAATTATTTTTAGCTAATCCAAGAAATGTGCTTCATGTCAGGACAAAGAATCATTAAATAGAGACAAAAAACATTGTTTGGGCAGTGTTTGGTTCTGGTTCTTCTTCAAATTCCAACAACATTAACTGTTCGTTTGGGCATTTGTGGGTGAAAGAGAACTTCTCATCACAAAAGTAACAAAGTCCTTTTTCTCTTCTCAACTGCATCTCAGCTGGGGAAATTCTTTTAATGGCAGGTTTTTTTTGGAACTGGCTCATAGGTCTGTTGCGCCCGAAAAAGTCCCCGAGGGAGAACCTTCCTCGTTCACAACTTTTCCTAAGACAATGAAGCCGCCACCAATATTTATTAAGGAAAATATTAGGAAAACCTTTTTTGGAAAGCGATTGGTCTTGCGAAACTAGAGAATAGGGTTCGGGGGTCGGTTACACGCAGGGAAGGTGTTAGCACCCCACACGTCCTCTCTACTGAGAGGGAACCTTTAATTAAATGTGTGGTTTTAGTGTGTTGACTTGAAAATACTTAATTTTGCCTCTCTACTTCTTATTAAAAAAAAATCTTAATGAAAATCTTTATTTATTATGAAAAAGGGGGAAAAATGGTTTTTTAGAAAAAACGCTTGACGGGACATGGCCCGCTCCTACGTATCTCCCGGTGCGATGGAGAACTCAAAGCTACGTAGTTCTTCTGTGTAGAAAATGTTTGTGGGTTGGTGTTTTTTAATGTAGGGGTTTTAGGACTGTGTGATCTGTGTTGGAGGACCACTGGGGGTCTGAAGGAGCACTAGGGCTCTGAAGGGCCACTGAGGGCTGAAGAAGCGCTGGGGCTCTGAGGGACCACAGTTCACTTATCTTAAAACGATGATTAACCCGGCCGTACGACCGACTTAATCCCCTACTTTGAAAATAAGATTTTTGCTTTCGAAATGAAGGAGATCTGTTTGTATATTCTTTAATTATAGAAATTGTTTATTTTTGCGCTTGACAGGGGCGTGGCCCTGCTCCTACGTATCTCCGGGTGGAGAATCAAAGGCGACGTAGTTCTAGGTTCTTTTGAAAATAATTGTTGAAAACTTATTGTGAAAATGATTTTTATTTGTTATGCTTGACGGGATGTGACCCGCTCCTACGAATCTCCCGGTGCGATGGAGAATTCAAAGCTACGTAGTTCTTCTTTGTCCTAAAAAAGGTTTTTAGTGAGTTTTCGAAATAGGACGAGTATTTAGTGAACGATTAAACTAACCAAGGTCATGGGTAATCACTGCTAAGTACTCTTGAAAATGAAAGTCACTACCGCCAGTCAGACGAACAAAGGTTCCGATTGACTATTAGTAGCGACTCGTTTTTATTTGTTCTTTTGAAAGGGGTTTTCGAAAGAGATTGATTGGCACGAATGATCAAACTAACAAAGGTTATGAGTGATCATCGCTTGTTGTTCTTTGGGGAAAAAGACATCGCCACCAATGGCTAGACGAACAAAGGTTCTGATTAACCACTAGCGACGATGGGTTGAAAATGATTTTAGAAAGGAAAAGGTTTGCGAAAGTAATTCTTTTTGTTAGGAAAATAACTCTTTTCTTTTTGTTATGCAAATGCTAAACTTTTTATGATCGCGCTTGACGAGAATGTGACTCGCTCCTACGTATCCCAAATGGGAATCAAAGCGACGTAGTTCTAACGAGCCTTAAAAATGAAAGTCTTTTTGCTTTGATGATTAAACTAACAATGGTTATGATGGACCACCGCTAATAACTTGTTTTTGATTCTTTGATACTTAGAAAAATGCTTTTTGAAATTGGATGCGTTCATGATAATCAAACCAACAAAGGCTGTGATGGATTATCACTAGTAGCTTGCTTTATGCTTACGAAAATTCTTTTGAAATTGAGGCTTTCATGACAATCAAACCAACAAAGGTTGTGATGGATTGCCACTAGTAACCGTTTTTGTGCCAGGTCGTTTTAGAAATGAAAACAATGAATGCAAGAAAGAATTGGTGGATTCAAGCATAACACAATCAGTGGAATCAAATCATTAAGCAACAATATTTGAATTCGCAAACAAAAATCAAGCCTAAACTACACATATTAGATCACAACACATAGATAGGCAAGGAAGGAACTTGAATTGGGCATTAAGCAAAATACAAGAGTAGGCGAGATTGAACCTAAATGCACATCTAGTGGAAGATGCTAGGCGAGAACCATACTCAAATATTTCTACAAAACGCAAGGGAATCTAAATGCACATCTAGTGGAAGATGCAATGTAAGGAATGGACCTATCTAAGTATTGATGATATTCTATATGAGAGTAGACGATGACACTGTAAGCTCAAGCAAAAGAGTTGCCTCAATCATGATCATTGGCCAGCATAAGCAAGCAAATTATTTAGCGACCAAAGTATCAAAGAACGTTGAATCACTTTGGTCAATCCTCACACTTAAGATTACGTGCACAAGTGCACAAGTGTGAATCATATTGCCAATCATCAACTTAAACAACATATAAACTAAAAGGGTTGAATCATATAGAGCAGTTTTGGCACGGATCACAATAATTAAATAATGACCAATGTAAAGACAGAAATACCTCTAATGAAGGCAGATCTTTCAACTTGAAGAATGCAACCCCAACTAACTCTTAGCGAAAGGTCAGCTCTGACGGACCAACGGAACGAAGAGAGCACAAATAAAATATAGAAGAGTTTTTCTGAAAAGATGAGATCTGCGAAAATTGGTTTCTCTGATCTCGTGAAAAATGTGTGTTTTTCTCTGATCTTCTGAAAATCTGTCCGTGTTCGTCGTGTGATCTTGTGAAATCCGTGTCCGTCAAAATGTGATTTGAGGCTGCCTATTTATAGGCTTTAGGAAAGCGTAGATCTGAAAAAACATTTTAATGAAATGAAAGAATCGATTGTTGATTGTAGTTAAAATATAGATGAATCGATTCCTATCATTTTAGAAGCCTCAGGAGTCGATTCTTTGGATAGTTGAAATAGTGAGGAATCGATTCTTTACTCTTTGGAAAACATGGGAATCGATTCTTTGCTCTTTGAAAACAAGTAGGAATCGATTTTCAGGACATCTATCATAGGTGAAAATCGATTCTTCACTTAGTTAAAACAATTAGGAATCGATTCATGGCCTATGGGATGGCTTGACAATCGATTTCAAGGCCTATGTAAAAAGAAGGAAATCGATTTTAGCTTTGCCTTGAGTATATGTAGAAATCGATTTCAAGCTTTAAACATATGATTGAGAAATCGATTCTTGGCCTTTAGGATTGCTTGAAAATCGATTTCATGGCCTTTAGGATTGCTTGAAAATCGATTTCATGGCCTTTAGAATATACTATAAATCGATTCTTGGCCTTTGGTGCATAATAGAAATCGATTATATGCCTTTCCAAAAATTATTTTCATATCATGTCCTATTCAATTATGCATGCATGGGTTTTAAAAATATTTTCATGCAAAAATCATTTTTATGAAATCTTTTGTGAGTGATGACCAAAATGCCCTTTTTGACCCTAAAAACCCTAATTTCCCCAAAAAGTGCATTCTAACCCTAAAAATGATTTCAAAAACTTTGGAGCGGTTTCTAGGACCCAAAATGCATTTTTCGTGTGGAAAATTAGGGTTTTGACCTAAGCCGGACAAAATTGAGGTATTATAGTAACTACCTCTTGGTCCAGATGCACAAATGCAATAATCAATCGTTCAGGATCAGGGGTATTATAGTAACCAAAAAATTTCTCAACTTTAAAGATCCAATCAAGAACATTCTTACCATTGAATCGAGGAAATTCCAGCTTGATGTGTCTTACTTGGAATGGTGGAGGTGTGGTGCTCGAGCTAGAAATAGATCCAGTTGAGACCGACTACGTGCTACCTTGCGTCGCCGTCGTGCCTGAGTTCGTACTTCCATGGGTGACTCTGATTCGAGGTAGTTGCTGCATTATCTTATCCAACGCATCTGCTAGTTGGTTGAATCGTGTGTCTGATGCCTTCTGCATCGCTTTAAGTTTCTCAAATCTGGTGGTGTTCGTTGCTTCTGATTTTTCAAGCATTTTGGGTTGACGTCTTAACTCAGCAACGATCTCCTTCATGCGGGTGTTGTCGGCCATGGATTCAGTGAAAGCACCAATGTAATGCAAGTAAATTCGAATATGGAAGTGAAATTGAGCTTTGATTTCAAGTAGTAGTAGTAGTAGTACAGAGTACAATCAAGCTCATTAGCTATGAAGAAGAGTAAATGAAGTGCAAAGATAAAGCACTGAATAGAGTAAGAGAGAGAGAGGGATTAGAACCCCCACACCAATCATGCCTTCCTTGGATTCTTCTCTTTCCATATATTCTCATTTCTCAACAAATTGGTCCCACCTTGGGTGCACTCCATTGATTCTGTTACTCACTCTTCTTCGGCATGATTCTTCACCCTTTGCTGACTTGGCATCCAGCTCAGCACCCATTACAGGATCGCATAAATGGGTCTGAAGGTGTCCATAAGGGGAGAATTGGATAGTTGGAAGGACGGGTTTGGACACGTGTGGAAGGAAAAAGAGTACGTGGTTGAGAGTTGTCTTTTGGCAATGCTTAAAGGAAAATAAGGTGTGCGATTGGAGAGACTACACATCTGTGACTTGAGGTATTAAAGAAAAAGTGGTTTACATGACTAGTCATGTAGTAGTTCTCAATCGCTAGATTTCTGGAATTGAAAAAGTGTACCACATGCACACTCTATGTTGCATGTAGGGGTGTGCATGGTACAAAAACCATACCGCACCACACCATACCTCTTTAAAATCCAATTCTGGTTTACCATTTCTGCATAAACCAGTTCGTGTTTTCAAACTGGTTCAAAACCGGTTCGGAACCAGTTCAGAACCGGTTTTGTTTAGGAAAACGATTTACCGTTTGCAAACCGGTATACCGGTTATAAACCGGTTTTTGCTTCTAAAAAAATGGTTTACCGTTTTTGAAACCCATTTTTTTACCAGAAAACGGTTTACCATTTCTGAAAACCAGTTTTTACTTTCAAAAATGGCTTACCAGAGACTCACAAGTCACAACAACACCCAAAAATGGTCATACAGTCAAGCACTAAACACTCATAATTGTTAAAAATCAGTGCAAGTATTAAAATCAGAGTCACATAATCAGAGTCACATAACTGTACTTAAGAATTTACATTAATACTACACAATTTGATAGTAAAAGTACCCATGAGCTTCTCAAGTTTGGAGGTGAACACAAGCAATTAGAAAATGAAATTGGCAAGAAAGAGTTGAAAGCGATATTCTGTAATCCACTAATAGCAAGGTATATTGAGAGGTTTTCCACTACATTGAGAGGTTTTCCACTACTAACTCTCTTGGAGATCCATAATATTACTGGCCTCATACCAAATAAAATGAGAACAATTAGTGAAACTACAGATAAAATGATTCATAGTAGTGAAACAAAGTTACCACCTTCATTTTGCATTATTGCAAATATAAGTGCTGTTAAGGTAAAGCCTACAATTTCAGTAAACATTGTTGCTGACAATATCAGCAAACAATGGAAGCGATTTTGCAAGACTAGTATCCATGGAAATTTGACAAATTATACCAAAGGCTAATCCTATTGGGATTGCTAATGTGAACACAAATACCTATAATTACTGCCTTTCTTTTTGTTCTCAACAATGTGGCTGAATCCATTTTCACACCTAGTATGAACAAGAAAAACATTACTCCAAAAACATCACAATGAACTAGTTAAAAATATAACAGTGACAAATAGAGTAAACCAGTGACAAATAAGGTTATGTCACTGTTGTATTGATTGATTATATTGATTTAAGCAGCATTGGTAATATCAACTACACCTGACAGACCCTAAAATAGCAGTATTGAGTTTGAAAACCTGTTATTGGTTTTCCAGTGGAAAAACTCTGATACAATCATGAAATGACAGTATTTACTCACTTTAAGCAAACAAGACATTGAATATCCAGAAAGCAACAGGTTGATAGTTTGAAACAGATACTATTATTACTATTACTATGCTTAGAGCTTGACAAATACATTCTCACCGCATTGAAACTTCTCTCCTCCCCTGGTCAACCCAAACACACATTTAAAATAGGCTAAATAGCATTTAAAATAAATTCTCACCGCATTGAAACTTCTCTTTCACCAGATGTTTGATGTGATAAAAACAAGGTTCCACGAGAGTCTAGGAAGGACAGAACAGAAGTGGCAATGTTTACCAAAATCCTTGTTTTGAATTAATCCTCTATAATTAACACATCCTAAAGATCAGTAATTTATGAGATGGTACTATACCAATGTTGTTGTATTTGAAATATTCACCCATGCCCAACTTTCTTTGCAGATGCTAGGCCAATGGAACATACCCATGCTCTTGCAAAACTGCTGTCAATGAATCTAAACCAGCATAAATAAAGTCAGTTTGGGGATGAGTCGACCTATCACCCGTTATTAAAACATGCACACCATTCACGAGTTCAATCCAGCTACAACCCGGTCTCTCCTTCACATTTTGTTGCTTCATTGTGTATCTCACATCTGATACTTCTTCATATCGACCAACCACTCCATAAACATTTGACATTAACACATAATTTCCACAATGACCTGGCTCAAGTTCAATCACCTTGCTGCAATTTCAGCCAAGTCTGTATCCTTGTGGAGACGACACGCTGCTAACAACGACCTCCATCCTACAGGATCAGCCTTAAAGGGCATCATTAGTATTAAATCATAAGCCTCTTTGAGCTGCCCCGCTCGACAAAGCATGTCAATCACACATGTGTAGTGTTCAATGGATGGAGATACACCATATTTTGATTCCATTTCTGCCAGAAATTCAAGCCCCTGCTTCACCATACCAGCATGGCTGCATGCAGATAACAATCCAACAAAACTGATTTCATTAGGTAACATTTGATTTTGACACATTTGAGAAAACGTATCTAATGCTTCGTCGCCGTAACCATGCATTCCATAGCCATTGATCATGATATTCCATGAGGCCACATCCTTCTCTTTCATATTATCAAAAACCATTCGAGCATCTCTCATATTTCCACATTTTGCATACATGTCCATCAAAGCATTGTTCAATAGAACATCTTCGATATCATTGTTTCTTTCTTCCTTCCCTAGCCCATTTACAATCATATACCCATGTATTTCTCTACCATGCATCAAGGATTCAAGGCTGCTAGATGAGTACAAGCAGGCAATACTGTTGTAACTGTAACCAAATCAGGCTGAACCCTATTGCCTAGCATCTTATCAAAAAGCTTCAATGTTCCATAATGACCACCACACCGTTGATGAACCGATATGATCGAGTTCCATGAAAAGATATCCCTCTCATCCATCACCTCAAATACATTCAAGGCATCCCTAGAACATTTGCATTTCCCATACATATCAATCAGTGCATTTGAAACAACAACACTTAAGTCATAACCCATTTTTATCACAATTCCATGAACAGCACGTCCATTTTCAAAGTCTCCTATCACACAATATATAGACAAAACCCCAGTAACTGTATATCTACAAGGAACAACCTCGTTTTCTCCCATCTTCTTAAACACCCGCAGGGCCTCCTCAAAGTGCCCAATCTGTGCACACCCATTGACCATTGAGTTCCAAAGCACAACATCTCTAACAGGAAATTCCTCAAATACCTCATGTGCTTCCACCACCAATCCAAATTTCAAATAAGTATTAACCAAAGCACTACCAACAAACACATCATATTCCAATGCAAATTTAAACAACAATCCATGAATCTTCTTAACCTCCAAATCCTCCTTAACATCACCACAAACTCTTATCACACATGGGAACATGAACTTATCAGGAACATTTTCTGCGTTTTGGTTTGAAGATCCGTCACGCGGTTTGAAGATGCATTGAGTTTTTTGAGAAGAGGGATACTAGTATCTTACCGGTTTTGAAAAGTGGGAAACCTGTAGTCCTTTTTTTCAATATGGGCTTTTATTAATTAGTATGGTATGGTTTTGGGTATGGTTAAAGTTTACCGGTATTTATGTGCACCCCTAGTTGCATGTTCTGATGTTTCTAAACTCAAACATAAGTTTTGTAGGCTTGAATATTTGATAGGTAGAGAATTGAGATAGCCTTACTCAATTCATTTAAGAGATTTGGAACAAGAAATAATGTCAAATGTTTCTGTGCATATGTTTTCAATTCATTTAGAACCTTCTATTATTGCTTGACTCTACGAAGCAGTAAAAATATGTTCAACTTCTTAGCTTGTCTTACAGAGATTTTTACACTGTTTATGGAATAAATGCAGCTGATTATGATCCCACTTGGATCAATTTTGCCTTATAATATTAAGCTGCTAAAACTTGATTCATGAAATATTCTTAAGTAGTAAGCACTACTAATATTGCAGATTCATCTGATAGGGGTGTGATTTGGAGTCATCAATTTCTCTAGTAAAATAATTAAGCAAATGTGATTGAGGGCTTAAAGCAAATTCATCTAGGGGTCCATAAAAACTCACCTGGAATTTGGTAAGCCATATGTGGGATTATTAAAATATTTAAAACAATTTTGTTATATTCATATTTTATTTGTTAAATTAGAAGATAATGAAAGAGGGATCTCACGGCCATTGCTTAATCCTACTACATATGTGAACTTGCTTATGATGCTTATAAGTTCTGGTATGATATTCATCAGGGTACCTGCAAACTGCATATAGAATTTCATGCAAGTTGTGGTTAAGAAAGATTTGGTCATTGAAATGTGTTTTGTTACCTAGCTTAAACTATATTGCTTACCAAACCGGTATATAAATTCCGTAGCACTTAACAATTAAATTTAGAAGGCTAATTTAGAGATAAATTGAATTTAAAGTTTAATTTGTTTGACTTTTTTTATGTTCGATGATTTTGTAAGTGAAATATTGAAATTATCATTTTATAAACTAATTAAGTTTTGGATTAAAACTAAATATTATTAAATTAGTTTGAAGTATTACCATTTTGTCCAATTTTTGTTAAACAATAATGTTAAAATGAATTTAGAGGGAAAAATAGATAAATTAAAGATAAAGGGAAAATTATATATTTATATATGAAATATTTAAACATTAAAGATAATGCCGGTTTCATTCATTAAATGGGAGTTGGACTTATAAGAGCAAAATAAAAAGTTTATCAGCCCATACATTTTATTATTATTAAACAATTAATAATTTAGATTTCACTCAAACAAAGCCCAACCACAGTACTTAACTATGCCAAATACACACTTGATGCACATGATGATGATGTCACAGGAGGACAATCTATGTATACGTCTTGCATGTTCCCCTCTATGACTTTGGAATTGTCAAGACAAAGTCTTATTTCCACAATAAACGACTTAGTAGTATTTTTCTTTGTCTGGCAAAAAATGCGAGGGAGTTTGCCAATACCACCAGTGAGCGTGGGGTTGGATATTGCGTTGACGACATCACTGTACTGAATTGAATTTACTCCTCCTGGCCGAATATTGCCACTTTGCAAGATGGCCAATAAGTCTCTATTTTTACGGAGTTTTAGTGCTGCGCTGAAGTATTCATCTTGTTCCATAGTGGAACAGTTTCCATGTGCTTTCCATTGTCTATTCCAGAACGGAGTATAATCAAGAGCAGTGCTAGAGTACTGTGTTAAATCTGGCCAGTTTGACGCAAGTGATTTCGTCAATTGTGTCAACTGTTGAAATAAAAACATAAAATTAGTTTTTCATTTAAACATGATGATGACGCAAGTGATTAAAAGAACTTACATTCCGATCATTAATCCAATCTGGCGCTATATGAGGTTTACATTCACGTGGCTGGGTAACGGAGTAATTTGAAGGCCATAGGCCATGCAAAGTAAACTTCGGAAATGCTGATGCTGCGCCCTGGCCACATAGGTTGGTCTCACAGAATGATGCTGGCCATGTCAAGGCTAACACAAAGAAGTCAAAAGGAGGAGCTGGAGGAGATGATGATGGAGGGGGTGGTGGTGAACTCTTTGGTGGAGGTGGTGATCTTTTTGGTGGAGGGGGTGGTGGTGAACTCTTTGGTGGAGGGAGTGGTGGTGATCTCTTTGGTGGAGGTGGTGATCTCTTTGGTGGAGGGGGTGGTGGTGAACTCTTTGGTGGAGGGAGTGGTGGTGATCTCTTTGGTGGAGGGGGTGGTGGTGATCTCTTTGGTGGAGGTGGTGATCTCTTTGGTGGAGCGGGTGATGGTGAACTCTTTGGTGGAGGTGGTGATCTCTTTGGTGGAGGGGGTGGTGGTGAACTCTTTGGTGGAGGGAGTGGTGGTGATCTCTTTGGTGGAGCGGGTGGTGGTGAACTCTTTGGTGGAGGTGGTGATCTCTTTGGTGGAGGGGGTGGTGGTGAACTCTTTGGTGGAGGGAGTGGTGGTGACCTCTTTGGTGGAGCGGGTGGTGGTGAACTCTTTGGTGGAGGTGGTGATCTCTTTGGTAGAGCGGCTTCTATTGATATTGGGATAATTATGAATAATAGAAACAACAATGTAACATTGGTTTTTTTCTTAAAGGGAAGCATGGTGAATGGTTTTAGTAGCTAAATAAATGGTTGGTTTTTTTTTGTGTGTTAATGAATGGAAAATCAAATGACTTATATAGGCAGAAAATTGACTCAATTTAGCTTCTAAATTAATTGTTTTCTCTTACGTATCTTAATTGTTTTCTTATATTTTATATATAGACTAAATGAGATCAATGATATTGTATTAGAGAGATTATTATATATGGACTAAATTAATTGTTTTCTCTTACGTCTCTCAATATATATACTACTTTCCCAAAAAAAAAATTATAATATTAATCTTGCTATATTGAGAGATCATTGATGTTGGTAGGTTGAGATTAAAGATGGAAATGCAGTATTTTAGTCAGTTGTAATCACACGTTTCTTTATTTTTGTGAAAGTGTGCAAATTCATTTGTCCCCCAATGTTGCAAAAAAAACTGTAAACCCTGGCCCTACTGAACAAAAGCTCGCTGCAATTGTTGTAATTTGGGTATTGTATTTAATTTCTTTCATTTGATTGTTCATTATATCATATTATTTAGGTATTTTATTTAAATTAGTAAAATAGCAGTTGAATCAGCAGCAATATGAAGGAATTTGAAAGAGGTGGGTCCTTGTTCAAGTTTGAAAAACTATAATATTTTTTTCTCTCTCCAATTAAATTTTTTTTACTAAAAAGTGATATTCATTCAATCACATTGATAGATATTATATCAATCGTACTACAAACTCGGAACTGCTAAAAACACAAAGGATGGATCTGTGAATAAACTCACAACACCCAAGTTAATAGCGTAAAATGGCAAAATGCCTATGACAAAATAAAATGTGATAATCACTTATTTAAATAAAAAGAGAGAAAAACAATACACAAGGGTGATTTTAGGCCAAAGACCGACCTAAAACCACCCCCTTCTGTGGTAATTGGTTGGTGATCTAGAAAGAAGAGAAGAGTGAGAGAAAATTGAGAGAGACGGCCAGGGTTTAGCTACCTACCTAATTATTAATAATTAATATTTACCTATAAAAATAAACTGCCTATTATATGCAACTAGAACTGTGTGCTCGTTCACATAGAAGTTAAACTGTGTTGGATCTCATCTAATGGCAGACGCGTTTATTGTTCAGGGAGTTCACTTGAACCCCCTAGGAAAAATATATGTTATTTTTACCCTTATATAAATTTCACTAGCATTTCTAATTTTGCACTCAAAACGCAATTTTGAGCCCCCTGATCTCGGGTCCTGGATCAGCCAATGATCTTATCCATACACGTAGTGTCGAGCTTGTATGTGTTTTTTGAGGGGGTCAAGTATACGTATATATACACTTGGTGGTATTATTTTATAACTTTCCTCCTGTGGTTTATAAATTTATAGACCAACAACCATGGCTGCCCCCAACACATTTGTGGGCTTAAAGCAAACTTTTAAGTGATTTTTTTTTCTTCTTTTGATTAAAAAATGAGGCCTTTTTATATAATATAATATGAGTTTATTTACTATGCATTATCAGCATAAACTTTTTTACAATTACATTCAATAACAATTCATGATATGGTTGACATATATGATGGTTACAGATTGACTAACTTCTCTTTAATGACGAGTCAAATTGTTATAAGTAGATTGTGTGAAACACTTATACACCTACTGTGTATATAAATTAAATCCATATAAAAATTAAGAGGCCTCTTTTTTGGTGTAACCCCTCGAGCTGGGTAGGACTATAATGGGCGACAAAACTCTCCCTTTAAGAGATTTGAGGCCTAACCTTTAATTTAAGTATCAATTTAGAGGCCTAAAAACAAAAAGAAAAATGAGTTTTTTAGGCCTAAAGCAAGGGCTTGGGCCATCAATACATTTGGGCCGGCCCTGCCAACAATATAGTATGGGTGCGATTCCATGTTTATAAGAAAAAATGTAGGCACATACTTCCTACAACCCCCTTCCACTCACAGGACACCCCCAAAACAAGCGAAAAGACGCCATTAATGAGAAACGCACGCTCCTTTTTTCTGGGTTTATGAAGGTTCAGAAATTCACTTCCGTACTGGTTTGGAACAGAACTTCTGGGTGTTATATCTTGACAGACACCCCTTTAATGACGATTTTAACAAGTCCGGAAGTTGTAAACCAAACTGTATCAGGGACAGTTATTTGTCCTTTTGTATAATGACAAATATTTGTCCCGTGTTTTTTATATGTCAGGGATAGTTATTTGTTTTTTTAAGTATTAGAGACAAATATTTGTTACATATTTTATTAATATTTATTAGTAGTCCGAATAGTTACTAAGTCTTCTTGTTTTTTAAGAGAGTAATAGTTAGTTTGAAATTTTTGTCAGCTGTTGAATAGATTATTTTTTATAGATAGTAGAAGGTAAGCACTAGATTTATAATAGTCTTTAAAAATTAAAATTATCTACAAAAAATAGTAATTTTGTGTTTTTGATATGTCAGGACAGTTATTTATTCTATGTTCCCCCAAAAAATTTAAAAGCTAATTCTTTGACAATTTGGCATTCCCCTGCTCTGTTCCGATCTTTGAACTCGCATCTGCTTGTGTTTATGTTTCCGTGTTTATGAAATTGAACCTTTTTTGAAATACTACATGCAAATATGAATTGAACCTTGTTTAAATAGCATCCTCAATTTAAGAATTGTTTAGTTTACAAGGAGCTTTAACAAAAGAAGACTTTGTTTCTAAAACCTTCCACCTGTTTCAATTTGTTTGTGATTTTTGCGATTTCTACATAAACTACCAATTTGTTGTCTTTTCTGATTTTTCTAGCTATCTTTTATTTTTATAGGTAAAAATGAATTCACAAGAACAACGTGATGTGACGCTATATCTAATTTTGGAGGAATTTTTTTTAGAGATGGTTGGAATTTGTTTTTGCAATTTTCATGATTGTGACTCGTTCTTTATTATGATTTTATGAAAATCATAGCATTAGGCAACAACCAGTGGATAGAGAAGGGTTACGGGGAGAGTTTTTAGAGGGTTTGATCAATCGAGATGATGTAATATGTGTTGATCAACTCCGCATGGATATTAGATCCTTTCGTTTATTATGCGGTCTCCAACGTACTGATGGTAAATTGAAAGAAGATGGATTAGTAAGTATTGAAGAACAAGTAGCTATGTTCTTACACATATTGGCACATCATGAGAATCGTGTTATTAAGTTTCTATTTAAACGATCAGGAGAAACGGTTAGTAGGTATTTCAATTCAGTGTTGAATGGGGTCATACGATTACATGGAATACTTCTTAGAGCACCCGATCCTGTCCCGGAAGATTGTTTAGATGAAAGATGGAAATGGTTTAAGGTACTTTGTTAGTATGTATTTTGAAGTTTCTATGTGTTACATATTTTCCCCTAAATTATTTTTAGTAGGTTTTGATAATTTATAATATTTAAAAATATTACAAATTATTATATTTTTTAAAAAAGATGCAATTTATTGGTAAGGGCAGTTTTGTCTTTTAACTATAATATATATCATATCCTGTCGTTATCTAGTGTGTACCAAACACAGGATATGATAAAATAATGCTATCCTATTTGTTATCATGTGTGTATCAAACACAATATATGATAAGTGTCTATCCTGTCACTATCCTATCCTGTCACTATCATATCTTTTGCACCAAACGGGCCCTTAGGGTAAACACAAACACATAAAAAAGGGTAATGTTATTTAGCCAAAACATTATCAGCTAAAAATGCCCACAAAACCACTTTACAATACTAATTAACCAAATTTTTAGGCCATTAACCAATTAATCAATTAACCAAGTTTTTAGTCAATGACCTAGAAAACTGTGAAAATACAGATTGATTAATTGTTTAAAAAACTTGGTTAATTGATGTTGTAATGTGGTTTTTGGCTATTCTTGACTGAAAAATTTTGCCTAAATAACATTACTTCATAAAAAACCATTGATTTAATATATAAATATCTGTTTGGTCAATATATGAAAAGGGCAACTTGTTGCGTCTAACATATGATATTTATAAGTAAACTGCAAAATTTTGCAACAAAAATTTATAATAAATAAATACAGTAGATTAAAGCAAATATTAGTACTCCTAGTTAAGTTGTCCATTATATCTCGATAGTTTTCTTTTTGAAATGGAATAAAAAATCAGAAGCACTGGTATTGGACCTTCTGGTATGGAATTTATTGTTTGGACACGGCATTATGGCAAAGTAACGATCCTTTTTATAGATTTGTAGTAAACTGTGAAAAGTAATTTCAGATTATTAAATTAAATTATAATTAGAGGGAATACAATTTGATTAAAAGGACAACATGAGTGGATATTTTAAGCCTATATTTGATAAAAAGTAACGGATAACGCATCAGTATGTAGATGAGCTTATATCCGATAAATTAGCAAACTTAATTGAAACATGCAGTTTGTTTTTCTCAAAAAAAAAATGTTAACATTCCAAACATATTTTTCTTTTATATAAAATAAATTAATAATACAAAATAATATAATTATATAAAATAAATAAATCCATACAACAGACGATTATCACTAGTTTAATCCTATTATTAACTGACAAATGGACAATATACAAAGTGTATGAGTATGACTTTGGAGGAAAGGGTTAGTTGCTGACAGAGCAAGCACATATGATATTGTTGGGAAGTTATTGAATTTAATTGGTAAAGAACAAACAGAAAGAAATGGAACATCATCATGTAACAATTACTAAATAAAGGACATTAAATATATACTATCTGCATCAATATTCTTTGTAACCTCTAGTACTCATTTGCTTTTCTGCCGGCTTCTTATTCATTTATGCATTTGACTATACACATGTTGACAAATTTTGAATACATTTTTAGTCAATTCATATAATCAACCTTCTTTGGAGGCTTGTTACAGACACATTTCATATAATCAACCTCTTCATTTGTTCACCCTTCAATTCAGCTAAATTTGTATCTCAGTAGCTAGTAACAACTGAGAATTCACTTCATGGGAAATCTAGTACTTATCTATAGAATTATGATTCATCTTTGGTTTATTGCTTGGATGTGCTTAATTACATGTTCATCTCAACAATTTTACAACAACTTTAATTGTACTTCAAGTGAAAGCTCTTCAGGAACAAGTTACAATTGCAATTCAACACAAGAGTCATGCAAAACATTCTTGGTATATAGAGCTAATCAAAATTTCCAAACAATCTCACAAGTCTCAAAGCTCTTCAATAAGAGCATTGATGAGGTTCTTCATATAAACAATCTCACATCTTCTTCTCAAGTACTCAAACAAGGTAAAGAGATTCTTCTTCCTATTGATTGTACTTGCTCTAACCAGTTTTATCAAACAAGTCTCAGCTATAAAGCTCCTCAAAACACAACATTATCTGAGATTGCTTGTGATGTTTTTGAAGGACTATTGAAACATCTGAAAAACCTTAATCCACAAAGTGAGGAAGCTAAGGTTGATGTTGAGCTTAACATGGCACTTAAATGTGCATGTCCACAAAATTTCTCTAGTAGTAAGGGAATGAAATATCTTGTTACATACCCTATAATACAAGGAGATGATCCAGATAAATTGAGTAGGAAATTCAATATGTCACATGAAGATTTCTTAGTAGTTAATCATTTGCACATCTTTGATACTCTTTTTCCCAAAACAGTTGTTTTAATCCCATTAAGGAATAGTCCAATAAAAATATTTGATATTCCAAATTCACCTTCTCCTCCTCCTGGTTTTCTTCCTACAATTCCAGTGGTTATGCCACAAGAATATACACAACCATCAAATTTGTATATTGCAGGATCAATTATAGGATTTTTGTTATTCACAATATTGATTGTAAGTGGACTATACATGAAAAGGTTGAGAAAAAGTGATGTTGTACATTCTTTTAATCCAACAAAAAACTCTCCTAGTACTAGTACTACTACTACTACTACTACCTTGTGGTCACCAATGAGAAATTCCACAACTTCATGCTTATCTCCAGAAATTCTCCTTGGAATAAAGTATTGTTTGCTTAATTACCATATAGAAGAGCTTCAAAAGGCAACCAAAAATTTCAATGAAGAAAACAGGATTGGTGATTTGGTTTATAAGGGACTAATTAATAACCTTGAGGTTATGATAAAGAGGATAAGATTTGAAGACACAAGTCAAGTAATTGATTTACATTCTAAAATAAATCACATTAATGTTGTGAACTTACTTGGTGTTTGTTATGGCGAGAATGAGAACAATGTTTCATGGTCTTACTTGGTTTTTGAGTTGCCTAAAAATGGTTGTTTGAGGGAATGTTTAGTTGACCCTTGCAATCCTCCTCTAAATTGGTATAAAAGGACACAAATAGCCTTTGATATTGCAACATGTCTTTACTATTTACATTATTGTTCATTTCCTTCTTATGCTCATATGAATGTAAGTAGTAGAAATATATTCATAACAGCAAATTGGAGGGCAAAATTGGCAGATGTTGGTGGAGCATCATCAGCTGATAGTGATGAAAAGGTTGATGTTTTTTCATTTGGGGTTGTGTTGCTTGAGTTGATATCAGGAAGAGATGATTTTGATGGAAAGTCAATTAATGATTCTATTGGTTTTTTATTGGGGGAAGCTAGTGAAGGAGGTTGTTTTGAAGGGTTAAGGAGTTTCATGGATTTTAATTTGAAGGATTATTCTCTTCCTGAGGCTCTTTGTTTATGTTTTTTAGCAAAGGATTGTGTGGCAGATGATCCTCTGCATAGGCCTACTATGGATGATATCATGAGAGTCCTTGCAAAAATGGTTTAATTCAATTGTAAAATTTAGATCTCATTAAGGGTGGAATTATGAAATGTCATTGCAATTTGCAAGAAACATATTGAATGAAGTTTTTGCTTTTTACGCATGAATTCATCCCAGAACACATATCAATTAAATATTCTCATTTATTTAAACTTAATGTAGATGACATCATTAATAAAACTCTTTAGGATGTTCCAAATGTCACATGTCAGTTCTCACCTAATGTGGTCATGCACTTTCTTTTGTCTTGACTCTATTGGCGTAACAATTGTATTGCTTGACATGGTTTTTAAATGAAAATGTCTATTATGGAGTCATTTTTACATTATTTTGGATATAATTCATGGTATGTACACAAAAAAGCATTACAAATATCATGAATGCATAAATACTATAATTATTTCAAAAAAAAATTAAAAAGGATAAAAAACTTGGAATGGAGTACTCACTAGAGTAGGATATATATTGCAAAAAGAATGTATAGAATCTGCAATGCTCCACTTATCTCATCTCCTTACTCTTAGAATGTTGATTGGGACTAACTCAACCTCACAAAACCAGCTTATAAGGTGAGGGTTGTCTCCCACTTATAAACTCTTTTGAGACCATATCCCTAGTCAATATGGGACTTGAATTTTTTCCCGGTACTTACAACATATTTCTTGTCATTATGTTTTTTTATTAATCATCCACTTCAACCATATTTGAGCCGAATGAAGCGTGACCCGAAGGCCTATCCAATTTTAAAAACAATGGTATATAGACCTTACAAATGCGAACAGGCTAAAATAGTCCACTTGGGTTAAACAAACGGGTGGGTGTAGATAAGCCCAAATTATAAATGATTTCATCATATTTTATAAACTTGTGGGTTAAATGGGTATGTTATCGCATTCCTCCTCCGTCGTCTTCTTCCTTGGGATGTTATAGCGTAGTCTTTTGCTCAACCGAGTGATTCAAGGAATGTTGGTAGCTCAGTCGATCACTTTGGTGGATCCTAGCTTTGCTGTTATGTGGGATTTTTTTGGTGTAAGCCTTTGGATCTATATGTTCTTGCTATTGGGCTTGTTTTTTTCTTTTTTCTTTTTTTTGGGTGTTGCTTGTTTGTTCGGGTGTATTTTGGCTTCGGCCTAACCAGAGAGAGTGTTCCTTGTACTAGGCTCTACCTATAAAAAAAATTCAATTATCGAAAATAAAATAGGTACGTGGACTAGTTTTTTTTGGTCCAAGGACTAGTTTAAGATTTGAGAAAAATATTGTAAAACTATTGTCTTTTGGGCTAAAATAAAAGATTAAATTTTAAATGGCATCTAAAAATGTATCCAAAGAAATCAACAAACAACCAAGTTCAGATTGAAATGAATCAAAGTGAAACCCGGTTTTTTTATTACAATCTAATCCAATCCTCCAATTACACCGCTAGGAAAGAAAAAAAAACAAAGAATGTACTATATACTATAGCTGTCTTGATCTTCAGTCTTGATCTTCCTTTGGTTTATTGAGCTGCACTAAGCGGTTTTTTATTGGTTGCAATGGTCTTGCATTGGATTCTGATTCCTGCAAAGTGAAGGTCAAGTTTTTATTTGGTCAACGAGTGAAAGTCAACTTTCAAACTAATACTAAGATATTATTTCATTCTTTTGGTGCATATTAATGGACAAGTATTAGAGCCCGTTCGGATAAACAGTTTAATTAAGCGTTTATGGCATAAGCGCTTATCATATAAGTGCTTATGCATGCTGTCAAAAAAAAAATAAGTGTTTATGCATAAGTTGTGTTTAAAATAAAGGATGAAAAAAATGTTAAACTATTTTTCTAATAGTCATAAGCTGTTTCCATAAGCTATCTTTTGGAGCTTATGGAAATTAGCTGAAAACAGCTTATGAACATGTCATAAGCCGTTTCCACAAGCTCTCCTAAACAGTTTCACAAGTGTTTATGCCAGTAGCTAAGCCCAAATAAGTCGATCCAAACGGGCCCTTAGTTTAACTTACATCATGAACGGCATCTCGAAGCAATTTGATTTGCTCCCTCGAAACAGATTTCACCTGATGATGAATTAGACAGATTTAATATTAATTAGAGCATAAGACTAGGAAGAAAATAAAAGAAGAATTATAAACTTGTGTAACAAATTATAAACCTGTCTAATAATAGTCCAAGTAACATTCTCAGAGCATGGAGGAGTAGTCAAAGAACCAATGTATCTGTAATACTGTGTTCTGTTAATTTGAACCTGCCTAGGATCAATTACACCCACTGCTAATTCTTCCCCCGTATTCTCTGAAATCTTCTCTATGTCCTTCCTCAACTAATTAAGAAACATATAGTCCAATTAATTAATGTATATATAAGTTAAAATTTAAGTCACTCATCATAAAAACACACTGATATTTAATTTACCAATGATAAGAAAGGATCTGGTTTTCCAATCTTGTAGAATACTCCAATCACTGCTATTTGTCCCAATGGAGTTTCGTGTACCATGTGTAACTCTAGATCAAACCTGTAATGCAATTGAATATTTAATTTTACTACTTTTATATATATGAATGATATTTTGTCAAAAAAAAATACTAATGATATTTAATATTTTAATTAATACCTTTTGCCATTTATAGTGTGTTCAGAGGGAGAATGCCAATGGAACTGTTTAAGCACGTATTGAGTTCCGTTAATTTGTAGATAGCCTGAGCCCGCAACAAACTCCAGCTGTTCGTAAGGAATTGGATTCAAAGAAAAGTAATTAGGGATGAAAAGAAATAAAATGAAAAATATAATAATATTTGCTTATCAGTTTAGTGATTAACTAATTACCTTGATATCATGACCCCTGTTCTCAAGGGTTGCATTGGAAGGATGGTAGTTCAAGTGAAGTGGTCCAAGATTGAACACTATTTGAACGCTCTCATTCGACAAATATATCGGAGATTGCATTGTTCCGTTTTTGCAAAGACTCCATTCGGGTTTAATGTCTCCCCAATGAAGTGGTCCTCTCTCGCTCTCTACATCGTAATTAAACTCGCTCTCATCCTCTGCATGTCCCATTAAACAATGGGTTATACATTAATAACAATCTTACAACAAATAAAATGACTAATGTTACGGATATTAGATGGGTTAGCAAATACTGAATAAACTAATTTATAGTGAACGAGCAAAATAGTCTTACCAACTTCTTGAGACATTGTTGGGCATGATAGCAAAACGAGTGCTGTAAATAAACTGAAAATCAAAACCAGTGTAACGATCTTTTCCATTTTGAATTACAACTAGTTATAGAGGGTTTAATTTGGTTGATGTTTGATGTTGTTGATGGAATTGTGTTGGTTAGGAATAAAATTATTATCACTATATTTATATAGCACATAAGGTATGAAAAGTAAATAAGAAACTACTAGTAATTAAGGAGGGTCAAATACTCAAGTAATTGTACAAGGAAGGGAATTTACTACCTTGACGTCATTGAAGAAACATGTGTTTTAAGGTTCTCATTTTAGACTTGTATCTTGGTAATTAATATTTAAATTATAGAACCAATAAGAAGTTAAAGTTGGCATTTGCTATGTGTTTGGTTTACAATGGAAGTTAAAGTTAATGTGATCCCGTTTTGTGTCCGTAATTAGAATATGTTTTTCCGTAGCTGGGAAAATCGATTTCACTCACGTTTGAGATGACGAATCTTGGTTTGAAAATGACTTTCCTTTCAATTTTACTTGTTTGATTTCAACGGCTAACGTTGTACAATGACTTTCAGTCACGGATAAGAAGCGAGTTTTGACACTCCATAGAAAAGTTTAAGGGTGTGTTTGGGAGTTTGGAGGGGAGAGGAAGGAAGGGGTTGAGACTAATAGTGTAAATTCTTTAGTAATTGGGAGAAAAATTATCCCCCTAAACCCCCCAAACCCCCTCTCCTAGTTTATTTTTGGAGCCCCTCCACACTCCCCCAAATATGGAGGGTTTTGGAGGGGCTCCAAAAATAAACCAGGAGAGGGGTTTGGGGGGGTTTAGGGGGATAATTTTTCTTCTCATCACTAAAGAATTTACACTATTAGTCCCAACCCCTCCCCTCTCCTCCAAACTCCCAAACAGACCCTAAGGGTTTTTTTTTGCCAAACCCAAACCACCCCCCCCCCCCCAATTATACCCCATACCCCCAAATTGACAAAACAAACGATATTACACTAAAATGATGTAATTCTGGAAATCCAAAAAAATTGTATTCCGGATTTATCTCATTTTAGGGTATTTTTGGGAATCCAAATGAATTGAGTTCCGAATTTATACTGTATTATGGTGTTTCCGGAATTCAAAAATAAGAAATTAAACATTTATTTTATTAATTAAAAACAGCGTCTACATTGACCGAAAATAACAATTACAACAACAAACAAAACAAGTGTCGATTTCAGTTATAACCATGTAAATAAGTGTCGATTTCAGTTATAGATTGGTTAAAACACTATAAAATAAGTTATCCATAGATTGGTTAAAACCATGTAAATAAGTGTCGATTTCAGTTATAGATAGGTTAAAACACTTTAAAATAAGTGATCCATAAATTGGTTAAAACCATGTAAATAAGTGTCGATTTCAGTTATAGATTGGTTAAAACCATGTAAATAAGTGTCGATTTGATTTCCGGCGAAATTCTGTGTTTTGGCATAATTCCGGAAATCTTTTATACCCCATTTTCCGGAATTACCTCCAAAGAGGATAATTCCGGAAGCCAATTTGGCTTTCGGAAATACCTTTTTTGAACTGATTCCGGAAAACTCAAAGTTTAAACCAAATAAATACTCCATATTATTTTAAGGTTTAAATATGTTATTGGTTACTGTAAATATAGTCGTTTTTCAAATAAGTCCCTTCAAAATATTTTTGTTTTAAATATGTCCTTCTGTTAGTCTTTCTGTTAGTGAGATGCTGATGTGTCAAAAATAATCTTACTTGGCTTGCCACATATTTTTTTATCTTTCTTGTTTATTTTAAGTCAAATTATATTAAATTTTTGGCAAATTCTTAAGTACCATTGTCAATTAGTTGGGTGCTGCACCTGAAAGGTAAAATGTGATGGTTTTTTTTTTGACCAAATGAGAATTTGATGACTTTTTTTTGGCCAAATAGAAAATGCACTCACAACTGACATGCTGGGTGCAACACCCAAATTTATGTTACGGGTACATTAATTGTCACCTAAATTATTTTTCCTCTTCTTCTTTTTCCTCTCCCAAATCGGGATACAATCGAAACCCAGTGCCATAATCCCAAATCTGAAACACTCCATCTCAGGTTCTGCATTAAATTCTTCTTTTTATGACCTAATTTTAGGTCATAACCTAATCATTTACCTGGGTACCACCATCAACAGAACGTCTCTGCACTAGGGAGATGTTCTTGAAGCTTTGCGATGAGTTTGAGAAACTCCAGATAGTCTGGATCTGTCCTTATTAAAAAACGACAATCATAAACATCGAGAGCACATACATGGCTTTGGGGATAGACACTTTCAGTTTCTAGGTTGGTGGTTGAGTTGTGGTTGAAGAAGATCGAAGCATTTGGGGATTTTGGGATTAAAGGTCGAAGGTTGAAGGTCGAAGAATATGAAAAATAGAAGTCAGAATTCGGCGGTTAACCACATCGGTGTTTTATTAACGTTTGGTTAACAGAAGGGTATTTTTTAAAAAAAATTGTTTTACAGGGACTTATTTTAAAAAAATATTTGCAGGAATTTATTTAAAAAAACAGTTATATTTGTAATGACGAAAAACATATTTAAACCTTATTTTACCTATTAAACAATGGTTTCACCAGCAGTTCAACAAAAGAAACTCCTTGAGGTGTTCAGATTCGGACATTTTTGAGTTTTCTAGAAGTGTTTATAAATTTTTAACAGATTTAAAACAAGATTTCTAAAACTAGACCAGAAAGCGAATCACTGAGACCTATGTGTTATAGTTCAATCGATTTAGATGGCAAATAAATAAGTAAAAAGTAAATAAGTATTAAATATTGGAGAGAAGTAAATAAAAAATGAAAAAAAAAACATTTTAAATGGTTCAAAGCGATCCACCCGCGACACAATTAAGTTTTGAGCGGTTCAACTAGACATCAGCCCAATTGAGGTTGAACCAATCACCAAACTGTTTCAGTTATTGGTTCATCCGGTTGAACTTCTTATATTAATTATTTAATTAATCAATTATGGATTGAAATATTTAGGAATTATTATTGTCAATCCTTATTAAGCACTAACTAATTGATGAATATATGTGTTGGCCTTTTAGCTCTGAATGAACCGTGATGGATTGGATCATTCAGTTAAGCCTAATGAGAGGTCTCTGCCCTCAACCGTTTAGATATTTAATCGTTGCCCCATTAAACGGTGAATCTTAATGCCGAAACCTAGATGGCAATGAGAGTATTTCATCACTCTCGTACGTTTCTCTTCAACGGTCAATCCTTAACAACATCTGAGGTACACAATTTTTATTCTATATTACACGAATCAATATGCTATAATTTGTGTCTCTATCAAAGAATATAAATCTGGAGGTCTTCTCCATGTCAGCACTTCAGTTGTGCACTCCCGCCAAAAACTCCCATTTCCCTCCAAATTTTTGGCCACTTGATTGCCACCATGTGGTCCACCACGTGTCTTGTCCTTCCCCTTTCTTTTCTTGCATGCCCAACACGTCTTCTATACCTATCCACCAAACCCCTCTCTCTTCATCTCTCTATGACTCTCACTGAAGCCATACACTAGCAACCCAATCCACTAACAAACGCTATGCTCAAATTCCTCGACCGTAAACTCTCCACCGCCGACCACAACGACCGTCGCCGCAACCCTCTCTCAGATCCGTCTTCTCTGCCCGAGTTCATCGCCAAAGGAGGCGGCACCTGAATCCTCAAGGGAGAAAGAGGAAAGAGCGATGGACTAGCAGGGATGGCTGTAAGAAGCTGGTCCACTCGAAGCTTTTCTGTCAGAGTATTTTTCGCCAAGATTTTGTTGCAGTTCGTTCCTTCCAGGTGTCCCTCTTCCTCTGCTCTTCCTCTTCTTCCCTTGGTGGATCGTTTTCTTCGCTTTCTCTCTCAGTTGGCTCACATTTACCGATTGCAAACACTCGATTCTGGCTTCAGAACGCTGTCATGATTTTTTGCTCATCTCGATTTCTCGCCCTTCGATCGTACTCATCTTTTCTGGTCTTCTTCATTTATTTTTACATCGTTGTTCTTACGTTTCTTTCTTTGTTATCCTTTCTTCGTTTCTTTGGTTGGTTTCCTCACGCTTCCCTCTCTTTTGATTTCTATATTAGCTTGGTTTGTTGAAAATTTTGAACAAGTTTGTTTTGTGTTTTGGTTTTTGTTTTCAATGCAAATTGATGTTATCTAGGTTTTAGTTCTTAATGCTTGCATTGTAATTTTCTTAGGCTCTTGGAGGTTGAGATTGGAAAGTTCAACGCTTTTTTCGTTGAGAAGGAAGAAGAATATGTTATCAAATGGAAGGTAAAATATTAATTTATTATCATCGATTCTGATTTGTGGTTCTTTTGGGACAAGGATTGTTTTCTGTCAGTTGGTGATTGTTTATTGAGTAATTAATTTTATGATTTTTTTACTTCTTCTGTGTAGTGTATCATCTTCTGTATTCATGTTGCTATATGCATTTTGATTTTGTTTTGTAAAATGGATATTTTGAGTTGCATATATTACTTGATCCTGAGAAAAGTGAGGTTAGTAAGTAGCAAAGGTATGATCTTTGGTTCTCTTTCACTCCCCATTCACAGCTTTTATTCTAGATCACAAAATGTCAGCTTTTGTAGCTTTTGTTGCTTTTCCTACTTCAATGAAAAACAAGGGTATTTGCTTCATGAAGACTTGATCAATCTATTTTGTGAGTTCCCCGTTTATTTTATTTGCTCTGTCCTAATTAAATTCTGCCTTATGAGTTTTCAATTGGTTAGATGAGGTGTAGCGACCGAAAAATCCGGGTGAGGATTCCTCGAAGGTTCAAAAATGAAGCCGCCACCAAAATTTAGTTTAAGGGCAAATATTGGAAAATCCCTTTTGGAATGGATAAGGGTCCTTGAGACCAGATTTGGGTTCGGGAGTCGGTTATGCGTAGGGAAGGTATTAGCACCCCACGCCATCCTTCCTAAGGAAGGTTACCTGCTAATTAGTTGTAGGAAAGGAAGTTAATTTTGGAAACATTTATTTTTACCCTTTTATTGTGAATTAAAAAGAAAGGAGAAAATTGATTTTTTATTTGAATTTAAGAAAGAAATTATTTAGGAGAAGACTGAAAAAGGTTTTTTATTAATGCAATTGACAGATGTGGGCCCCCATCTGCTCCTACGTATCTCTTGGTAGAGAATCAAATCACACGTAGTTCTTGGTAGAAAACTTTGTTTGTTGGTGTATTTTATTTAGGGATCTTAGGACTCCTGAGTGATCAGTTCATTTGTCCTAAAATGATGACTAACCCGACTGTACAGTCGGCTTAGTCCCCTACTTTGTGAAAATTGAGTTTTTTGAAGTTTGGAAGATAGTTTGATGTGTGGTGGTCTAATTTTATTTGAATAGGGGTTTTAGGACTCTTGATCCGTACGGTTCATTCGTCCTAGAACGCTGACTAACCCGGCCGTACGGCCGACTTAATCCCCTATTTTGAAAATTTGGTTTGCGGGAAGAAATTTGTTTGTGTTTATTTTAATTTAGAAATTTGTTTGTTTTAAATAGGGATTTTAGGTCATGATCCGTAACGGTTCATTAGTGACCTAAAAAGCAGACTAACCCGACTGTACAGTCGACTTAGTCCCCTATTTTGTTCTTGAAAATATTTCTTTATTTATGAGAGGAAAATGAAGATTTTGTTTTTGTTTTGAATATGAACGAAAAGTTAACAAAAAAGAAAAAATGAAAAGTGCAACTAGTGAAAAATATTTATCATGAATATTTAAAAATAAACTAATTAAAAGAAAAATAAAACTAAAAAAATAAAAAAGGGAGGGGGAGAGAGAGAGAGCGAGAGCTTCGCTAGGAGAGAGAGAGAGAATGTGTTCAGTGTTCTTGTTGAATCACTGTGGTGTGTTTTTCACTGTGGACAGAACCTCCTTTTATAGGTGAAGTGTTAGGTGAAGAGACTTGTTGGACAAGTTAACTTGTTGGGCAAGTCGACTTGTTGGGCAAGCAGCTTGTTGGGCCGAAGGTTAATGCTACTGACACCCCCTTTTTATTATTTTCGTTCTTTTCTATTTTTTTGGATTATTCTTATTTTTGTATTTTTGAGCTTTTTGTATTATTTGGACACTTTATTATAATATATATTTTTTATTTTCTGATTTTATTTCATTATTATTTTTATGGCTTTTTGATCAAAAGGACTAAATTAAGTCCAAAATACCGAACATAGGCCCATTTACTAAGAATTGGCCCAATTAGACAAACCGGTCTAAATTAAAACAAGACAGCGCTCGAAATGTCGTTCTCGTAATGATATGGACTTGTGACACGGGGGCTAAAACAATTGCGATAAATGATCGGACAAAATTGGGGTATAACAGCTGCCCCTCTTTATTTATATTTTACTAGAAAAGGTGAATGGCTTTCAGATTTTCGTAGTAAAATAAAAATAAAGATAGAATAGACGCTAATTTTGTCCGCTTAGGGGGAAGATGAGTTAGGGAAAAGAGGGACGATTAATATTTGGCGTGTTAACCGAGAACAAAAAAGAAATGATCACTGGGGATCTGGAGGAGCACTGGGGCTCCAAGGGGTTGCCTAAACCCTGAAGGACCATTTGGGGTCCGAAGGTGCACTGGGGCTTTGAAGGACTGCCGGGGTCCGGGGGTGGCCTTTTTCGAGCGGCCGTTAATAAGATCAGGTCTAGAACTGATCACGAATGACGTCCACTATGTCTTAGGCTGACACAGCTAGTCTGAAGGGCCTGGGGCCGGATGATCCGTCGGTGCTCGATGCCGACGTGCGATCTGGATTGGACCTCTGGGGGTCTGAAGGTGCACTGGGGCTTTGAGGAACCGCTGGGGGTCCGATACTCTGAATTGTGATGTGAGACCAGTGCTTGTAGCACTGACTTTGAGGAAACAAAGTATTGAGATTGACACATGGCGTACTTGCCTAGGACATACCTAATGAATGCATTTACCTGAGAAGGGAAAAGCTATCTATATTTTGCATGTCTAAAAATGCGATGGATGATGCATGTGTGCAATATGGGTATGCAAAATGGTAGGTGTCCGATGGGATGAATGAAACGTGGTGGATGATGTGAGTCGAAGTTGGTGGAACATGGAGGTTGACAAACAACGTATGTGAATGCAGATAATATGTGAATGTGATTGTGCTGATTAATGATGAATGTAATGGAATGAGCGATTTTTCCTCTTTTTGCTTTTTGCATTTCCTTTTTTTCTTAGTATATAATGGGTGTATGAAATGCAAAGTGCGAATGTGACGCAAATGTAATGCTTTGACGCGAATGCCGTGCATGGTATGATGATATGATTAGTGATGTAAAGAAGGTTTTGGCAATGATGAATGAAAGGAAGCACACGAATGCATGGTACAATGATATGATTAGTGATGTTGAAAGTTTTTGGCAATGATGAGACCGACACTTGGCACGTCTATCGAAGCAAACTGTTATGTGTGCATGCGTATAATGTGATGAATGTGCAATGTGACAGCAGATAAACTACCAAAGCCCGTGAATTGTGGATGCTAGAGCTGATCGGAAACAAAAATTGATCAGCCATATATGTGAATGCAGATAACATGTGAATGCAAATGTATTGCTTAGATGCAGGTGCTATGGTAGATGCATGATTGCATGATGGAATGATTTATGCTATGATTTATTGATGATGCAGATTTTTTTTTGTAATGATGAGAAATGAGACTTTTGATGCGAGAGGCAGAGAAGTAATTATTTCTTGGAAAATGGTTTGAACTCAGATGTGGCAACCTCAAGGTTATGATTCACATGCGCTGATGCACAAAAGTATTTGATTGGATTTGCAAGCTCGTTCACATTGTTCTTCCATTTGATTATGATGTCCCATGACGATTGAATTTTAGGTCCACAAAGTTAACTGAGTGAGTTTCCAACTTCATATTAGTAACTTGTGTTCTCTCTCTTTGAAGCATTGTTTTAATGAACATGTAGAGTAGTGCAAACACAGATGAATGAGCTAGTTGACTCGGGGTATGGACAGATATGACACGTGAGGGGATGAATGGTAGGTTTTTGCCAAAGTCATGAAAGGTATGTTCTCCCCAACTCTAGAAATGTGGGACTGCCCTAATTCATAGTTGATGACGGTGAATGCATAACTTGCCCCTGTCTAGTGGTGACAACAACTAGGGGTGTAGAGGAAATTATGAATTGGTAATGCTGTGACTTTGGAATGAGGGGTGGAACGCAAAAGATTTTATCTCAACCCATGGCGTTTGGTGTTGCCCCACCTATGACAAGGACAATGTTGCCCTGACAAGAGTTTGCGAAAAGTTGTATTTAGGATGGTGGGTTGAGAAATTGCCCCGGTATGGTTTTATGAATGTGAATATGACAAGGGGATGAGATGAGTGTAGAGCGAATTTCCCCAATTTTGAGCGGAGTGAGGGGTTAATGGTGACAGGATTGCCCCATTTTGGAATGATATTTCTAGTTCGAGTGAGGTAGGGGAAAGGTGACAGAGTTAGGGTAATGGGTTTGTGAGTTGGTCGTATGGCTATATGGATTGGATGTGGTATATGAATGAGACGGACGCTGGAAAATTTCCCCAAGTTCGAGAAGCATGAAAGGTGAAGGGACTGCCCCACTTTGGGATCTAGGTGATGGTCCTAGTATAAACTTTTGGTTCTTTTAAGATGACTCCCATGGACTATGATAGTCCTGATGATGAAAATTTCACTTGGTGATCACTAAACCTTGTCTTGGTATCAGTGCAGGCCTTTTTTCTTGGAGCGCAAGCCTTTTTTCTTTTTCTTTTTTTTTCTTTTTTTTTTGCCCTTTTTAGCTTTATTTTTTGTCATATTTTTTTGAGCAAACATACTGTAAATAAATAAACTCAATTGTCCTAAAATGAAAGCAATCAGTTATCGATCAGAATGGACTTGTTTAGGGTTGTAACGTGGCCAACGGTTAGGGGTTTAAGTAAGAAGGGGTTGGTAATGTGGCCAATGGTTAGGGCTTCATGAAAGAAAATGTTTGTAATGGGGCCAATGGTTGGGGGTAATGTACCAACGGTTGGGGATTTATGAAAAGAAATGATAATTGGGCCCAAAGAAGTGTTTGGGGGGTTTAGACAATGATCTTTCATGAAAGAAAGGATAAGTAGGCCCAAAGGAGTGTTTGAGGTCCATTTTTGAGTTTCGTGAAAGAAGTGCTAATTTGGCACAATAAGGTGTTTGAGGGCTTTAGACAATGAGCTTTTTATTTGCGGTGCAATGTGGCTAGTGGTTGATAATTTATGAAAGAATGGGTGATTGGGCTCAAAGTGTTTGGGGATTGATGAGACAAATGATCTTTTTATTTAGTGGTGCACTTCATGATATGATGTATCAGCTCAAAGATTTATGCCGTATTTTTATTCAAGACTTTTGTCTCTCTTTTTTTTGAAATATGATTCTCATTCTTTGACGGCCTATTTCTCTTGAGTTGAATAAACTGAAGAAAGTAGTGCACCATCTTTGAATGGGGAACAGATCATTGTCTAGGGTGATTGAAAGATTTTTTTTTGATTTTTTGGCTCAAAGTGGGTTGCAAAGGGTATTTTTTTTTATGCTTTTTGTGAGAAGATGACCAAACTTCATTTCAAATCATGATTGCTTGTTTTCTCAAAGACTAACTCAAGGACAAAAAATTATTTATTTTTATATATCTGCTCTTTTTCTTTATTTCTTTTTATATGCCCTAATTTTTGCTTAGGCTGCTCTCGCGAGTTTTCAACCTAACAGGCTTTTTTGATTATTTTCTTGTAAAGGACTTGCACCAAGGGAATACAGTGTTGACAAGATATCTAGTGATCACAAATTTGCCCCTGTTTGGAGGATCCAAGTGTTAGTTTATGAAATTTCATCATTGGGGACAAAACCAAAGAGTCAACTAAGAACTTGTGTGGAGAATATGCACTTTATAGAGTGGTCGGGGTGAGACTGGACATGAACAAGGGATGATGATAGGATGGAAAGGTGTGGACCCTAACTGACTCAAACAAGAGCAAATGCACATCGCATACAAGTTCACTATACGAATGCTTCACAGAGAGTTAACATAGTTAGAGACATGATAGGAGAATTTTTGATAACACGTTAGTTAACAAAATGGACTATTTTGATCGTTTATCATGGGATGGATGAGATGCAACGCTTTGCTGACAAAAATTTGGACGAGCTGCTAATGGTCAATAACTTATTCTTTTCTGAAGATTGAGTGTCTGAAAACAACTTGAGTTTGCAGCTAAGTTCGACCTCGTTTGAAATTTAGTAGGTTAAACTTTTTCAAGGAAGAACAATCAATTAAAATGTATTTGTAAGAACGCCTCATCTCTCATCAAATTTTTTTTCAAAAAGTATGCTCATGTTTTTTTTAAATTATGAAATAAAATGTAATGGATGAATAACACATGATGATGGATATGAATGATGAAAATGCAAATGCATGAGATATGTTTCTAAAAAAATAACTTGCAAAAATAAAATATGATTTTTTTGAATTTTTTCTTATTAGAAGACCGGAAAAATGTATCAGTGTTTGTTTGAATGCAGGGGTATAAGGCTCCTTTGTGTCCTACAAGGGTTCCTTAGAGAATAGGTCTAGGGCTTGTCTGTTAAGTGAACCTTTCAAAGGGTAGCTCTAAAGAGTCCTACATAAGGTTCCTAGAGCCAACGACCCCAGTTAAGAACACTGATCAACAACAATAGGCAAGCTATTAGGAGTGCCAGCATTCTCAATAGGGACCAAACTCTAGGTGAGACTTTCGTGACCACCCAACAGGACGCACATCCAGTAGGCCATCACTACGCAGTCTCGTTCTAACTAAGGTTATTCTCCAGTCAGGGTACAGGACTATTCTCACTAGTGTGTAAAAGTGTGATAGTGGAGTGTGTGAAGGAGCAAAATATCAACGATACCCCCCAAGCTGCAAAACAAACAAACATATATACAAAAAAGTGGTCTTCTATCCTAGGGTTTTCATATCACAAAAGAATAATGTGCAATAAAAATAAAAGACAGAAAAGGGAAGGGTAACAATAAACATTAAATTAACAACTAATACTACAACTAATTATACTAGGTTTAACTCTCTAAAATGTCCCCAGTGAAGTCGCCAGCTGTAGCGACCGAAAAATCCGGGTGAGGATTCCTCGAAGGTTCAAAAATGAAGCCGCCACCAAAATTTAGTTTAAGGGCAAATATTGGAAAATCCCTTTTGGAATGGATAAGGGTCCTTGAGACCAGATTTGGGTTCGGGAGTCGGTTATGCGTAGGGAAGGTATTAGCACCCCACGACATCCTTCCTAAGGAAGGTTACCTGCTAATTAGTTGTAGGAAAGGAAGTTAATTTTGGAAACATTTATTTTTACCCTTTTATTGTGAATTAAAAAGAAAGGAGAAAATTGATTTTTTATTTGAATTTAAGAAAGAAATTATTTAGGAGAAGACTGAAAAAGGTTTTTTATTAATGCAATTGACAGATGTGGGCCCCCATCTGCTCCTACGTATCTCTTGGTAGAGAATCAAATCACACGTAGTTCTTGGTAGAAAACTTTGTTTGTTGGTGTATTTTATTTAGGGATCTTAGGACTCCTGAGTGATCAGTTCATTTGTCCTAAAATGATGACTAACCCGACTGTACAGTCGGCTTAGTCCCCTACTTTGTGAAAATTGAGTTTTTTGAAGTTTGGAAGATAGTTTGATGTGTGGTGGTCTAATTTTATTTGAATAGGGGTTTTAGGACTCTTGATCCGTACGGTTCATTCGTCCTAGAACGCTGACTAACCCGGCCGTACGGCCGACTTAATCCCCTATTTTGAAAATTTGGTTTGCGGGAAGAAATTTGTTTGTGTTTATTTTAATTTAGAAATTTGTTTGTTTTAAATAGGGATTTTAGGTCATGATCCGTAACGGTTCATTAGTGACCTAAAAAGCAGACTAACCCGACTGTACAGTCGACTTAGTCCCCTATTTTGTTCTTGAAAATATTTCTTTATTTATGAGAGGAAAATGAATATCTTGTTTTTGTTTTGAATATGAACGAAAAGTTAACAAAAAAGAAAAAATGAAAAGTGCAACTAGTGAAAAATATTTATCATGAATATTTAAAAATAAACTAATTAAAAGAAAAATAAAACTAAAAAAATAAAAAAGGGAGGGGGAGAGAGAGAGAGCGAGAGCTTCGCTAGGAGAGAGAGAGAGAGAATGTGTTCAGTGTTCTTGTTGAATCACTGTGGTGTGTTTTTCACTGTGGACAGAACCTCCTTTTATAGGTGAAGTGTTAGGTGAAGAGACTTGTTGGACAAGTTAACTTGTTGGGCAAGTCGACTTGTTGGGCAAGCAGCTTGTTGGGCCGAAGGTTAATGCTACTGACACCCCCTTTTTATTATTTTCGTTCTTTTCTATTTTTTTGGATTATTCTTATTTTTGTATTTTTGGGCTTTTTGTATTATTTGGACACTTTATTATAATATATATTTTTTATTTTCTGATTTTATTTCATTATTATTTTTATGGCTTTTTGATCAAAAGGACTAAATTAAGTCCAAAATACCGAACATAGGCCCATTTACTAAGAATTGGCCCAATTAGACAAACCGGTCTAAATTAAAACAAGACAGCGCTCGAAATGTCGTTCTCGTAATGATATGGACTTGTGACACGGGGGCTAAAACAATTGCGATAAATGATCGGACAAAATTGGGGTATAACATGAGGTAGGACTGAATTTTCTGTTGTTTAATTCCTTCTTTCAAAAGGGACATGGATATTGCCTCCTTGGATATTTGTCATATTGAGATTGGATGGAACAACTATGGTGAGTTCATATTTTCGTAACATTTTTTTTTCCTATTAATAATGAGTGTTTCTTTAGTCAATAGTCAATAGCACACGTGGACATAGTATCATGTGAGCTTATCGTGATGAGTAAATTTAGTCCATACTCCATAATGTTATATTGAAAAGAGGAGCTGCTGTGGGTGAAAGTAGTTTCTCTCCCTCACTAAATCTTTCAAACTTTCGTATGATGTTGGGCTTAAGCTAATAATGGATGTGCCATATACATTTTTTTTCAAGTAATCCAATAAGCTAATCTCTAGACCAAATTGTCTCTTGGACATGCTATATAAATTAGTAATTCATTACATGAATGTGTCATGCAGGTTGTTTTGTGGTTTTGATGGAATATATTGTTCTTTCATGGGTAGCCTGAACAACCTACGCAAGCTGATCGAGAAGTATGGCGTATCAATGGGAACCAAAAGAGGCCCTTTTTATCATTGAAGCCTATAACACATTTCGTGACAGGGTTCCTTACCCTGGTGATCAAGTGTCAAAGGACTTGATGAAAGTTTTGGATATGGGATCTATAACAACAAGAATGGAACAGTTTTTGTTGTATCAGTAAGCCCCTTTCTCAATCCCTTTAGCATATAAAAGAAAATATAGTGTTTGATCATGTACAATGTGGTATTAATCAATAGGCCTTTATAATGCTAATACCCACATGTTGCTTTTGTTCTGATCAGGATTATAATGGAGTTATTGTGCTTTTTTGTTGTATCAGTAAGCCCCTTTCTCAATCCCTTTAGCATATAAAAGAAAATATAGTGTTTGATCATGTACAATGTGGTATTAATCAATAGGCCTTTATAATGCTAATACCCACATGTTGCTTTTGTTCTGATCAGGATTATAATGGAGTTATTGTGCTTTTTTGGGGTATTGCAGTTGATGGGTATGTAGTTATTTCTGAGAACTTGGAGCTTATTAAAACAAGTTGTGCCAAGTCAGTTGCACCATTCCCCATTGGTATGTAGAAAACCATGATTTTATAATTTTTCTAGAGGAATTCAATGTTAAAAGTTCATTAAGTGAGTTAGATTAGACACCTAAATTTTTCTCAAAGATCCCATGAAATGTAAGAAGGTGGGGTGAGGCTATGTCAATGATAACATGTTGCCTAAACTGCAAGAATGAATCATGAAAAGTGTAATAAAATGTTGTAGGTGTAAGTTAGGAGTGGTGAATTGAGATATGTGGGTTTAGTTAAATTGAATGTGGCTATGCTTTTATAAATGGTATGTTGTACTAGAACATTTTCGAATTTTGACTTAATGTAAAAGTCTCTAATGACATTGTGTTTTTTATGTAGTTCCTCCATTAGAGCAGAAATTGGTCAATGGAATCTTTGAATGATCAATGTGGACTATTGTTCTCTCCTACGGTCTTGGTCCTTTGTGTTGACTATATATGGTTTTATTCATTCTAATGGTTTTGAGGTTTTTTGTTGGCACCTTTAAAGTCTTGCTTTGTAGTAGAATTGTAAAGAGCGAGATTCCACACCCAATTTTCCCCCCTTCTAATTTTACATTTAATAAGTGGCCGAGCTTACCTTTTTTACTTGCACCGTGTTTCTTTGTGTTGGGAGGACTGATATTGGGTGCTTTTGGCTTAGTCAATTGATATTGGGTTGATTCTAATACATTATTTGTTGCACTTTTTGTAGGTTGTTCCAAGTAATTTGGCTTCAGACAACTGATTTCATTTACGATGCCAAAAATTTAATCAAAGTTTGTCTTTTTCATATCAATTCTTTTCAAGCACTTTGACTACTTCTTTAAACTAAGCTCGACATATTACTAACTCAAGGTTAGAATATTGTAGTTACCAAACTATGTCTTTTGTTTTTATATTTATATGCATGAATTATATCATAAAATTTTTTGAGGTGGTAGTCCAATTATCTTAGCTTTTTTTTGTCAAGAATTATCTTAGCTTGAACATTTCCCTTTTTCCCTTTGCATTGTTTGCATGCGAACATTGCCCTTTTTCCCTTCATCTGTTTCAGTTAGCTTTTTCCCTTCCACCCTCATTCTTTTCTTCACTTATTTTCATTTGTTTTCATACATATTTTATATGTTGACTTTGCTATTTTGTTCATGTAGATGAATCACCATCCTCTCCTTGATAACGACTCTTTTGATGAAGAGTGCCACCTCAGTCAGATACCAGACCTACCATTTTGAATATGTTTCTGGATTTGTTAGTTACCAAATCTTTTACATTGGCTTCTTTGTTGTTGTTTACTTCCACAATGTTCCTTATTTTTTTAACACACGTTCTCCTTCTTTCTGCAGACTAAGCAGTTGTTGCCAGTACTTTTTTATGTTGACTCCTATGAGAATGTGCCACGTACCGTGCATTTCTTCGATCCTGCTGGGAATGTTTTCATACTTGGAGTTAAAAAACGCAAGCATAGGCTGTTCTCCCATTGATAACTTTTCTTTTGTTGATTCCGTTCATTTTCATCACCACTGGGTTAAGACTTTGACTAACGAAGATATCAGCTCCCCTATTATGGTATGCAGTGATTTTGCTCTTCCTTTGCATCCCATTTACCTATTTTATATATTTCCTTCTTTTGCTCTAACACTACCCTTTTTTGGTTTTCTCCAGTACCTACATGTTGATTTCTGTGGTCTTGCTTTGTCTCCTCTTTCAACATCCGTTTCTCTGGTCAATTCGCGTGGAAGAAAATGGAGGTGCACCTTTCTGTAATTTCTTATTGTTGTCCTACTCAGGCTTCTCCTCACTTACCTTGCTGCTACCTTTTTCATGTCCACCCATACATCTAATATTGTCAAGGCATGCTATGCCTATGCCTTTAAGGTAAGTCTTTAGAAGTAGACAAATATGTTATAAAAGGACAACAAAAGGTGTTGGTGGTAATAAAATAGGAGCAAACTCCGACACCAAAAATGTAGTGGAATTAACAAATGCTTCATCAAGAGTCAATATCACTCACCTGATATTAAAGATTTTGTAGAATAGCATCCTTGTGATTTTTGTTACTGAACAATACATTTTACTAATGACAATATAAGAAAACTGAAGAACCAATCGCCCTGCATTGAAATCTTTTAACCTTTTTTTTCATTGCAGTTAGTTTTAAGCTACCACATTTCCTTTTCATTGCTTTTAGTTTCATGCTACTAAATTTATGTTAGTTACTTTAGCATGTCATTCAAATGTATATCTATTATTCAAAAAAGGTTGAGCAATACTGAATTCTGCTTAAGTTGAAAATGAATTTGTAGGGATCAAGGGACCAGAGTTGCATTCTCAGTTGTGACAATCATTTTCAATTCGATCCATACAGTTCATTTTGTTTAGCTCTGATAGATGGTATTATAACATCCACAGATACCAAGAACCAAAATGAATTACATCTGATGATTGTTCTGTGTAGGTGGAAGGTGATATTGTTGCAGTTAAGATTGATCCTTTGCCATTGTGGACAAAGATGAAAGGACAAAATGTGGCTGACAACAATGCTGCATTACTGGAAGGTTGTAACCTTGTGAAAGATGATGAAGTGAGTAACAACAATTGTAATGGTAAAGGAAAAATGGATGCTGATAATGAGTCTGTCAATTGCAGAAGCTTCACTGGTGAAAACAAGGTGGATTCTGGTAAGGTTTTATCTGAGTACATTTGGAGTCAAGTAAGTCATACGGTTTTGTATCTCTGTAGGAGGAAAAAAATTGCATTCTCTCTTATGGGTTGTTTGGAGTAGCTATAATTTGTTCATGTCTTATATTGGTTGGCTTGCCAAAGATCAAAGGATTAGCACTTTATGATAACATCTATTTACTTATTTCCATAAGTTTCTTAAAAACTCTTTAATGTTAATGAAGTTGCTTTGGTCATAATGTCTTCATTAATTAGTGTGCAGAAGGGGATGGAAGAGTGGGATCAATGTTAGTGGCAAAGGCTTAGATATGGTATATTTCCCTGTCTTATTTTGTGAAAGAGAAAACCCCTGTCTTACAATTATCCCTTAATGATGTGTTTCCTTTTTTAATTTGATCATCGTGTGTTTGTATTAAATTTTATTGTTTCTTCTTTACTTTGTAGATTTTATTCCATTGCGAGTTTTTCCAAATTGATTACCTTTTGTTTTCCTAAATTTTTTCGCATTTTTTAAAATTTTCATTCATTTTTTCTTGCTGCTCTTGCTAAAATCCATGATGTTTGTTGACTGTTGCATAGCCTTATTTGCTCTTTGGTGCTCTTACAACAGATACAAATTGATTACCTTTTGTTTTCCTAAATTTTTTCACATTTTTTAAAATTTTCATTCATTTTTTCTTGCTGCTCTTGCTAAAATCCATGATGTTTGTTGACTGTTGCATAGCCTTATTTGCTCTTTGGTGCTCTTACAACAGATACAAATTGAGCCAGTGGCTTTTGAAGAAAATTAAATAACCTAGCTGGAGGAATTACATCTGATGATTGTTCTGTGTAGGTGGAAGGTGATATTGTTGCAGTTAAGATTGATCCTTTGCCATTGTGGACAAAGATGAAAGGACAAAATGTGGCTGACAACAATGCCGCATTACTGGAAGGTTGTAACCTTGTGAAAGATGATGAAGTGAGTAACAACAATTGTAATGGTAAAGGAAAAATGGATGCTGATAATGAGTCTGTCAATTGCAGAAGCTTCACTGGTGAAAACAAGGTGGATTCTGGTAAGGGTTTATCTGAGTACATTTGGAGTCAAGTAAGTCATACGGTTTTACAACCTCCAATACAGCTGCAGCTGCATAGGAAATTCCTACCAGATGATCAATTGGATTCTCCTCAGGCTTCCTCTACTAAGGTGTTCAAGAAGAAAACCATTGGTCAAGAAAGTTATACAGTCCTTCAGTTCATGTTATTATGTATTCCCCTATATGTTATTATGTAATGAACTAAGTATATTGTACACCCCGTTAATTTCTATCTTGTAGAAATTACCGAAGCGCACTACTGGCATACATCAGAGTGACTTCTTTTTTAAATACTGAACACATACTAATACTCGATGCTAAAAACCCATCAAGTTCGCTTACATAACTGACATAAAATACATAAAGCGTTCGTACACCACTCAACTAGTGTTCAGTACCAAAAACCGAAAGTCTGCGGAAGCGATTTACAACTTAAAAACATAAGTCGTACCATCGTACATCTAAGAAACTGAATACAAAATACAGAGATACAAGGGAAACTGAAATACAAGACATAAAGAAATAAAGATAGCGGCTGCTCCTCAAGCATCTTCATAGCCGTGCCTCACGGTCTTCAACATTCCCTGCTTAACTGAAAAACAACAACAATGGATTGGGTGAGACAACTTGTCTCAGTGAGTTCTATCGCGACCCCTTACTAATCCTCTCGGTTCAATTATGCTTGATTCATTATACTTAACTCATAATTCATAGTCCTCAAAGTTGACTATGTGGCTAACTAACTAAAAGTTGACCTCGTAACCCTCAAGCCGGTTACAAGATACAACACTAACTAAAGTTATAGCGTGTCACCGGTCACTTGGCATAATAAGCTTCCGGTGAACCCGTCCCCACTAATCGGCTGGGTCCCCAACGGGGCCTAGGTTCATAAGGCTCATGACTGCCTCTCCCCTAGCACACTAAACTAAATAGGGTCGTCACCCCGACTAAAGATATATATGATGATATACCTGAACTGAACTAAACAATGAACTTAAACATAACAATAACTTAACTGAACAATGAACTGAACTGAACATAAACTTATTACTAACGTGATCTAATTACTAACTAAGTCTAATTATTAAGTGATCTCTCATGGATTACTAAGATTTGCTAACTTATCTTATCACTCTTACTAAACCAGTCAATCCAGCACAATACATCAAACACAAATTCATAACATGAAATCAATGGTCAATCACATGAGCATTCACTTAACCTGAACGTAATCCAAACACAACCAATCATATGGTACTAACATAACTTAGATCCAATCATAGTCAATTACCACTCAATTCAGGGCAATTCAATTATAGTAACATTGGGGAAGGTGGAAGGAGGGATTAGAAAGCAATTGGGATCGTTCGGAATGATTTAAAACACTTTTTAAAATAGGCAACCCGAAGACCACGCACGACCCGTGCGCCCATACACACGATCCGTGCGTGTCCATCATTTATCGTGTCATTCCTTTCCGATCCCGAATTACTTCCCGATCAATACTACCACTTCAGTCAAAGCTAAACATGTAGAATTACGGTGTTCCCATCCTAGGGGAACCTTGGGGAGTGGATTGGAAGGGGCTTAGGACCAATCGGAACGACTTAGGACGTATTTCAAAATGTCGCATCAGAGAGATACACACGGTCCGTGCGCCTTGGCACACGACCCATGCGCGTTTTCAAAAACAGCACCAGTGGTTCCAGAACCTCACGCACGACCCGTGCGCCCATACACACGATCCGTGCGTGACAAACAGTATTTCAGAAAAACAGTTTTTCACGTTTTCTTTTCTATTCCGATCGTTCCTATGTCCATCCCGATTCACGTTCAAACTCAAAGACTCATATTCATGTTTTTCCTAGTGAGTTATAGAACTCACCTCTTGGACGACAATAGCAATAGACACCGAGACTTCACGATCACGATCACACGGTGACTCCAAATTCACCCAAACCGCTCCAATTAACTTCCAACCGAAAACCCAGCCACTGAACTACTCTCTAGGTTGCTCCAATTTGTTTTTCAGGTACAGGGCTGGTTCTACTACTCTCCAACATAACATGCAAGGGAAGGATTTGGTGTTTGGCCATGTGAAGCTCAAGGTGGTCTTCAATGGTGGAATGTGGTGGAGGTTGGGGATGACTATGAACTTAGCATCAATGGAAAGGAAATAGGGAGATGATTCAGAATATGTTGATAGATGAAGCATGCATGATGGTTTGAAGGAAACCCTCACCTCTTCTCTTCCTCTCCCATTCGCATTCTCTCTCTTCTCCTCCCTATCTCTTTGTTGTTCCAGAATCTTATAAAATGAAGAATGAAGTGTTTTTCTTTGGATTTCAGCTGAAGGTATATATATATATATATATATATATATATATATATATATATATATATATATATATATATATATATGGGAATGCACAAATACGATTATACCCCTCACTTAAACATTTCTTTCCTAATGACTCCCTCACTCCTAATAAACTAAATATGATGCAATTTACTCAATTTGGCACACAATTAAATCAATTGACAATCCAAACAATTTATTTTTCAAGCAACTCATTTATATCAATAAAATCATTTCACGCCAAATAATTTAAATAGCGAAAATTGGGGATATTACATATATCCACTTTATAGTGTGGACTAAATAAAGTGATTAGGATCCTATTTCCCTCTTTTGTTTGTCCTTGGATTGTTCCTCTAAGGACTTGGATGTAATGAACCAGCTTATGTTTGTTTGTAGTCTTTATTCTATTATATGATATGTTCAAATTTTATCCTCTTCAAATACCAATTTTTTCCAGTTTTAAAAGTAATATCATTCATGTATGAGCCATAAGCACATTTTAATTGTTAGAATTTGTCTTTCATTTCTATTAAACTAATTTTAATATTATAATGATTATGCAGTCCCTAAAGCTTTGACCCCGTGCATCGCACGGGTCATCCCACTAGTTACATTAAATCCTTCGGAACTGCTCGGTCCAATTAAAGAAGATGAGTCTTCTCAATCTTTTCATTTCATAATATTTATAGTATTTATAAACTATAAACTATAAACTAAACAAATTTAGTCAATAAAGTTGGATTTGTTAGAAATTAATCAATAGAAATTTATAAAAAAGTGTTTAATAAATATTTTTCTAATTTCGATTCGATGAACAATTTGAGATTCGAAAACCTAAACAAATCAATTAGATATATAAGAAAATATAGGGCTGGTGAAATTACCAAATTGCTCATTTAACTTATTACTTTTTTAAGGGCTTCTTTGGAAATTTATAATTATTCTATTTCATTTCTTTGTGGGTCTCACTTTCTCCCATCATCTCTTAAATTTTTTTATTTCACATTTAATACTCTCTCTCTGTCTCTCCCTCTCTCTCTCTATTCACATTTCATTTTTTTATCTATCTATTTAATCATAACATTAATCATCAACTATCTATTTTTCAGCCATCAATCAAGTATCTATTTAATCAGCTCAACTACTATTAAAAATACCAAACTACCAACGTCTAAAACATCTATTTAAGAAAATAAATAATTAATCAAATTATCAAATTGTTCACTTAATTTTTTGTTTTTTGAGGGCAAATTTGGAAATTCAAAGTTATTCTATCTCTTTTTTTATTTTTGTAGGTCCCACTTTCTCTTATCATCTTTTATTATCTCACAATTGAAACTCACCTCTTTAACTCTCACTCTTATCTTTCTCAACTCTCTCTCTCTCTCTCTCTCTCTCTCTCTCTCTCTCTACATTTCATTTTTTAATCAATATACTATCTATATATTTAATCAAAACACTAATCCTCAACTATTTATTTTATCAATTGTCAGCTATCTATTTTTAAATATTAACTTATATTTTTTTTGTTTGAACGGGAAAATATTACATATTGTTGCTACAATTTCATTATTTTCGATTTTCTATGGGGAAATGTAACATGTTGTCGATATAATCATTTTTATATTTGTTTTCATTAATGTGTTTATCAACTAACTATTTAAGAAACTAACTATTTAAGAAAAGAATGAGCTGATCAAACTACCAATTTGCCCTTTTAATTTTTTTCTTTGTTGAAGGCAAATTTAGAAATTTATTATTATTTTATCTCATATTTTTATTTTTGTGGGTCCCACTTTCTCACGTCAACTTTTTAATTTATTATCTCACGTTTAAAACTCATTTTTTTTCATCTCTCACACACTCTTATCTTTCTCATTTTCTCTCTATCTCTCCCACTTCTCCCCTCCCTCTCCCTCCCTCTCTCTAGATCTCTCTTCACATTTTATATTTTTATTCTATCTACTGTCTATATAATCAAAGTACTAATCATCAACTATCTATTTTATCAACTCAACCACTACACATGTCTAAAATATTGGAGAGAAAAATATCTTTCCTAATATAAATGGATGGTTTTTTTTATAAATCTCTTTTTATCTTTCTTTTGAGTTTTAACGGGTAAACATTTCATGTTGTTGATATAATTTCATTAGTTTTCATTTTTTATGGGGAAATGTAACATGTCGATATAATCAATTTTTGAGCCGCGACAAGAAAGTACTAGATATTGTCGAAAAAATTAGTTTGTATTTTTTATTTTCTATTTTTTAGTTTCAGCGAGTAAACATTATATGTTTTTGCTATAATTTAATTTAATTTTTTATGGTGAAACGTTACACATTATCAGAATAATTATTCTATATGCTGCATTTGATTCAACGGAAAAAAGTTACATGTTGTTATCATAATTTTATAACTGAGAAAATGTATTGGCTTTTTTTGGTACCCCCTATCATACCCTGTACCCCCCATAATTCACCAAACAGACGATTTTACCCTTGATTTTTGACTTCTGAAATTACGCCAAAACACATAATTCCAGAAGCCAATTTTTTGACTTCCGGAATTATGTCGTTTGGGATAATTTTGGAAATCTTTTAAAAACTATGTTCCGGAATTACCTCAAAAGAGGATAATTTCGGAAAACCTTAGTTTAGAACTTTTCGGAATCACCTCAAAAGAGGTATTTTCGGAAGTCAAAATTGGCTTCCCGAAATACCTCTTTTGAGGTGTTTCCGGAAAGTTCAAAAAATTGGCTTCTGGAATTATCCTCTTTTGAGGTAATTCCGAAAATTTTTAAATAAATCAGTTTTCTTTTAATTTTTTGAGGGGTACTTTGAGGATTAAATGGGTTATGGGGGTATAAGAGAGAATAGGGGGTACAAAAAAAGCCAAATGTCTTTTGTAACGATAAAAACTGTAATGTTGTAAAAATCCATTTTTTAATAACTTGAAAATTTTATTGTAATTGAATTCTCTCTATGTCTTTATATGCAAAGAATATGATGTTACCCGTGCGTATGCACGACTATACGTCTAGTTTAGTCAGTAAAGTTAAATCTGATAAAAAAAAGTCACTAAAGGGACTAGTTAGATGAATTGATCACATTGTTTACTAGTACTATTATTGCCTAAAGGGACTAGTTAGATGAATGATATATAAGAGAGGGGATCCATATACTTAATGCTTAAGATTTTTTGTGGAGATGTGACGTCCAAATCTCTTTGTGTCATTCGATTCATTAGCTCGTTGTTGTTCCCGACGCTCTCCCAAACTCTCCAGTAAGTGGTATCAAAGCCATGCATTCGACTTGATTTGGGGGACCAAAAAGGGGATATTGGTTTGAATCAAGACTAGCAACATGGGTGACTCACACTTGAGAGGGAGATTGTTTGGATTTCAATTGAGTGCTTAGTATCACATCGGCTAGGAATGAGTTACATAGAGGATATAAGAGAGAGGGAACCAAAATACTCAATGTATTAAGGTTTGGATAGAGTTGTGGCGTTCAAGCATCTTAGTGGTTTTTTCATTGTCTCATTATTGCTCTTAGTGCTCCCTTGGAATCCCCAATAGTTTACAACTGTCTTTTGAAATTATCCTAAACCATGGTAGAATTAATGTTGTTCTTTCAAAATGTTAGAAAACTAAACTACTTTTAAAAAGTAATTTCAAATTGGCTCTAAGAAATTCAAGACCATGCAATATTAAGGCTGTTTTATCTTGTCTCCACCATGGCAGACGAGTAGAACTCTCTATGTTGGAACTCTCAACCTCATTACACAATTTCAAGACCATCTCAAGTACAAACCAGAACATATATATCACCATACTTAAAAGTTTATGACCTCTCTAATTATACGATAGAAATCATAAAACTACTTCTATATTCTAGCTATTTATGTTATACACATAATCACCTTTCAACTCAATTACTTTGAAGGTGAAGAGAAAATTGCTCCCCTCAAATCTCGTCCCCTCTCAAAGTAATTACAGAAAAAGTTCCCTTGCAATATCCACATTACGTCACACAATTGCAAAGGATCTATTACCTATTAGCCCACGAAGTCATGGATCATGTGCCCTCCAAATTGACGTCTAAGTTCCACTTCTTGCTGTAACTGTTGCTGCTGGTGTTGCACACCTTCAACACCATGTCTCAGACCCAAAGTCAACGACACAGATCCAAGTCCTCCAACCTCAAAACCACCTCCACGTCGATATGGCATGAAACCCATCACTGTCGTCCCATCCATGTTTGGTTCAACATCACATTCCAATTTAGATCGTTTCTCTTGATTCCATTGTTCTTCGTATGTTCTTTTTTCCTCATTGCCGCTGGCAGCTGATGATGAACCCATTTCTAAACACTGAAATTGTCTTTCAGCTATTGCATGTGTTGCTTCAGAGACGGAAGATGAGCCTCTCTCGTTTATAGTATTGTTGTTGTAGCCGGTTTCTGTTGTGCTTTTTGTTTCAAGCATGTGTATTTCCTCAACCATTGGCTTCCATACACGGACTCGAGCATTTATGAACCAATTTGATACCTACGTATACGTTAATTAATCAGTCATATATAATGTTATTCCAGTAGTAAGATTTGATCAGTAGCTTGGAAATAATATAAAAACACTGATGTTTTCACATTGTTTTCTTCCTTTTTAGCAGTTTTCAATTAGAGAAGAAAATAATTAAAACAATCGCGTTTTCACAATTTCCTTCACAAATTTTGACAAGAAACAAAATATAACAAAGGAGTATTTTTTAACATTATCAATAGAAAGGATAAAGGTATTTAGTACGGGACAAAAAGTATGACACGGTGTAAATTTAATTTTCATCCGTCACTAGCAAGGTGTATTATTATAGGGCTCTACTTTAGACAGTTATTATCTGACAATTCTTACAATACTATTCGTACTGAATAGCATTGCTATAATTGAAAACATCTCAATGAAAACTTGAGAATGATAACGAAAACAAACCACACAACCCATTATTATAAGGAAAATTCTAGGGTGGACTATCTATATAGGTGGTCCATGGTTCTAAATTGCAGCTGCAATTGCAATTGCGATGCCATAGCATAGAACTCCAAAGCCATTATATTGCGGCTGCAATTGCAGTTGTGGACCGAAATTTAGAACTATGGGTGGTCCACGTACACCAATACTCGAAACGACGCCGCCTAGTAAAAGAAAAAACCCGTAGTCCTTTTTCTTTTCATTGCTCAACAAAAATAAAGAGAAAAGAATGAGTGTCTCAAAATCGACTTTTATTTATTTTCTCTTATTTTTGTCAAACTGGCACTAGCTAGTCAATTTTAATGTCTCGAGAAAGTAGCTCAGTTGGTGAGCTAACGGACATGAAAGAGTTGCAAGAAGGAGGTCCAAAGTTCAAATCCTAGAAACTAACATTTTCCCACTCCTAACTAATTACTAACCCACTAACAATTTTTCAAGTACCGGCTAAGCAGAACTCACATTATTATAAATTACTAAATTCAAACTTGAAAATTTGGCTTAGAAATATTTGGCCCACCCTAGTGAACCCACATAAAGGCAAATTAAAAATTTAATCAAGCAAATCAAAAGGGGAGCATAGACATAATAATAAATTCAAAAGATGTAGACCCCCACCTGGTTTCGTGATAGACCAGTTTGAGTAGCTAACATGTGTTTATCAGTGTCCGTTGGGTACCTGAAATGAAATTAAACATACTTCAATTTTCTCATTCTTCACAAAAAAAAAAAAAGATTCATAGCAACAGAATGGGAATACATACGGATGAAGAAAATGTTCAAATAGCCAAGATTTAAGAATTGCCACTGCGCGCTCTGGTAAGCCTCTCTGAGGCCTCCACACGTGTTGTTGAGATTCAAGAAAATCTATATTACTCCCACCAGATTTGTTCTTTTGGAAGCTATGCTCCATGTACTTTAGCTTTGCAATATTATTGTCAATCTTACTACTGGTACATGTGGTTGGTATTGAAATGTCCTCTCCCAATACTTCATATGTAAGCCTGAGCCGATCTGAGATAGCATTTCTAAGACACTTGAAGTGTCTTGATACTGACTTGAGAGCTAGTGAAATGTATGGGGTTGCACCACTAAGACCAGCTACTGATTCAAATGATGAAACAACTAGTTGCATTTGTTGATGATATTGCTTGTATCTCCTGGTAACCTATCATGATTCAACCCTATGCATCAGCATCAATACCATATTTATGAAAACATTGTCATAATTTTTTATAGGCGTATTAATAAAATCTATAAATGAATAAAAAAAATGAAATAATTTTACAAAATTATCCTTATTAACTATTGGATATTAAGGATTATCATAAACGCGTAGTTGAGTAGTTTGAGCGTAAATATGGGAAGACTTAATTAATACAATATTGAAAATATTAAACAACTTAATTGAGATTTTTTTTTCCATCTTTTTTTGAAAGAATAAAAAGCTGAGCACAAGAGGTACTCAACCCAGTACAAACAAAAGAAACAATTTCACACACAAAAAGATCCACCAAAGAAAGCTACAACCTAGATATACAATCAATAAGAACAATATATCACTCATAAAATAAACAAGAGAAAGACGTACCCCTATCCTGGAACCATCACCGGGATAGAGATAAAACCAGGTCAAAAGATCTCCTAAAATCAAATAAATACAGTTGTTTCTCGAGTCCCAAATGACCCAAAAAACAGCATGCCAAATAAGCATCAGATTTTTTCCCCTTCTAGCATGGCACTTGTTAGGGAACCGAGGGTGAAAATAATTAGCATTAGTACAATTTCAAGAATTAGATAATTCTAAACCAATAACTTTTACAGCTTGCAATGAAAGAAAGTAGAATGTTAACAAGTACTAAGGACACCAAAGAGTTAAAGGAGTAAGGGGGTGGAAGGTTTTATCTCTGTCAACTCCACTAACAACAATTAACTAGTAATATTTGTCATTTAAAAAACATTATGAAAACGGGTTAAAAGATACGGATAAGATCAAAAGGCAATTTGAACAATTTTTTTTGTTCGGACCATCGCTGGCTACTCACGGAGTGTCCCAACGCTTTTAACGAAAGACTAATTTCCGCTCGTGCTTAGGATCAAATTTCGCACTGACCAACACCGAGTTTGTCCATTACGGGAACCGAACAATATGCACAAAAGATGTAATTATAAAAGAACCTTTTTTGCTTTTTCTCTGTTCTACTTTTATGACTTCTGTTTTTCTTCCTCTTCTTAGACATTTATACAATTCCTCTTGTGGTAAATACAGTAACAAAGTTCTTTACTAAGAAGGAAAGTGTTTATTAAAGTGAAAGCACTAAAATCATGTAAACTTTATGTTTTTAAAGTAATTCAAAGTATGCTCTTTAACCGATACTCCTAAAATATTCATTTGCAAGACCCTAAGGGTATGTTTGGGAGGGGGATTTGGAAGGGTTTGGGGGGTGGGGGGAGGAGGAGGGTTTAGTCTACATTTTAATATATATTTGAGATTTTAAAAAATTGAAAAAAATAACATGTATATAATGATAAAACATTGTTAATCACACTTTATTTTTGTTTAAAAACATTTTATAGCTTCCTCAATTTAGAATTAAAAATCAAGCCCTCCCCTCCCCTCCTAAACCCTCCATCCAAACATATGTTTGGGAGGGGGTTTTGCGAGGGGAAGGGAGGGGAGGACTTGAAAAAAATTAGTTTATATTTTAATATGTATTTAAGATTTTAAAAAATTAAAAGAACAAGTTGATAGATATCTGTATAACATTTTTAACCACACTTGATTTAAGTTTTGAGACATTTTATAGTTTTTTCAATTCTAAATTGAAAAATATGCCCTCCCCTCCCTTCCTCTCCCAAAACCCCCTCCCAAACATACCCTAAGAGAAAAACTCACAAATAAGTAATAACCATAACCACAAACTCCATAATAATTGATTTGTATCAAGCCGGGTAAAGCAATGGTGAACACATAATAACAAGATATGTTATATTGTTCTAACAACCACAATGATTTCGGTTAAATTATTAAATATGGTCTAAAGTAAAAGACATAAACAAATCACTTATAACACCAATTTGATCAAGTTGATAGCGAGCAGGTAGGGTAATCACTCAAACTCTTTAATGAACGAACACAATTGAAGGGTTATCAACATGAACTATTCTTGCTTTGATTTTGGACCACTAGATGGAATTAAAGATAACTGGACAAGATGTGAATTACTGTTCCTACTGAACTTTTTAGCAACAAAATTAACTCGTACAAGATGACAGGATGTGCCATCCGAATTCCGTTCATTCGCATCGACTTAAACTAAATTAAAACATTAGAGCATTTTTTATCAGCAAGATCAAAATCCTGTGGCTATGGTACAAGAAAAACATGATCTTAATATGTTCAATTGTATCAAGAATCAGGAATAATAGAGTTGAAAGCATTTTGTTTTGAATATTTATTTCAAAATTTCACAACTAGTTAAGAAAATCTGCCTAGGGATAATCTCTCCAATAAGCAAAAAATTCATTTCATGTGTGAAATAATATAATACACAGTAACAATACAAGAATAATATAATGACATAGAATTAGAGTAGAAAGTGTACTCTAACCCTTAGTCAAAACTAAACATTAAGGATCGAGAAATATCTTTACCAACAACCACATATCTTGTATGTCCAACCATTCCAATGTGATTAGTCTACCTCTATTTTTTTGGTACTTTGTTTTGCAATGCGATGAGAACTATAGCATCCTTTTTTTTTTGAAAAGCAAAATGACAATGGTATTAAGAAAGAGTACATGTATAGTACTCAAAGCATAGCAAAATGCAGTATCCCAAAACAAAAGCTAAAACCAGAAACAAGGTTACAAAATGCAGAAACAGTAGAGCGTCAAAAGCATTTTCCACACATGACCTTGATTAATTTCTTATCCCATATGATATCCCCATTCAAACTAAAATCATGATGTCGCGAAAACCATGAGCTAGAAAATTAGAAGCACATTCTGAAAGTAATAACTGGCATGTTAGGATGATGCAATTTTATTTTTCCTAATTCTCTGAACGTTAAACCTGCTAGTTGCATCTTCACAACCTAACTTTTCAATAGCTTTGCGTTCACAGTATTATATCTAGTATCCTATTATATATCATCGTGTTATATATTGTTTGGGGTCATTTCACATATATTAATTAAAAAAAATAATTAATTTTGTATATAAAAGAGAAATTATGAGTTGGTTAATTTGGTTTACGAAATTAACTTTAATAATTATGACATTAGAAAAATAAATTAATAAAATTACGAAAAAGATATTAAATAATTAAAGGTACAATAAAAAAAATTAATGTTTTATTGGAATTCTAAAAAATCATCTATTGTGAGACAATTTTTTTTTACCGAAAAATCTCATGGGACGGAGTACGAGACAAAATAAAAGTAAGATAACAAAACAAGCTGAGGGAAACCAACCTCTTCTTGCATATAGAGAAGTTTATCCTTATTCTTTTGACACTCAGGCCGAGAAGAAAGACAAAAACTACTACTCCCATCATCAGTGCTTTTCTCCTTTGAAGAATAGAACATAAAGGATGAAGCACCTGAATTATTACCTTTTGCAGTATCCTCACTGACATCTCGAGATACCCATTCAGCAATTTGTTTTCCAGATTGACAGCAACAACATTCATCTAACAATTGTTGACAAGGCCTTAAGAACCTTGAACTCTTTAGAATAGTTGCATACCCAGTAAAAGGGCCAAGTGGACCAACATTTCGATAACTACTAGGTGTTGTTCCTCTTCCCATTAGGTCTTGGTGGATTGGTTTCATGTTAACAGGCTTTGAATATTGAGGACGACAATCTGATGTAGACCCCTCTTCAAAATGAGAAGCAGAAGGCTTGGACTGAGATATATTTGATGAAAGTGACAATGAGAGACCTTGAATCTGATGAGTAGGATTGGAATCACTTAAAACAGATCCCATGTTATTAGTATTTGTCCACATATTAGCACTACTTCCAAAACTTAACTGCTCATTTCCATGAAATATAGGCACACTACTAGTACTACTTGTACTATTCCCTCCCCAACCCATTTCTGTGTCATGAGCACTAGTAGCCTTGAAAATATCTTGCAAAGCATTATGGTAGAGTTGAGGTTGAGATGAAGAAGAAGGAGAAGAGGACTGTAGATCTGTGAGTAGATTACAGCTAGGCTTAACATAATTAATATTATTATTGTTGTTGTTGTTAAGCTCGGAAACCAAGAAAGAGTTGGGGTTAGGGACAGAACTACTGGTATAATTATTCACCATCCAATCAGAGAATTGATGGGGGTTACTGTTTCTCCAATTACCCAAGCTACTACACTGGTCATCTTTGGAGGAAGAAAGAATATTGGTGGTGGATGATGATGAATGGGAAAATGAACCAAACTGTCTACTACTGAGTTCCTGACAGTAGTGATGATCATTTCTAGGAGCAGGTAAAGGATTCGACGGCGTTGCAAAACTTATCATCATTTCAGATGAGTAAATAGCAGCAGCAGATTCATCATCATTATCAAGCATGTTGTCATTTCTGATTTGAAGAAGATCTGAGTTGTTGAATCTTGCTGGTCCTTGGTGGTGTAATGATGTTAGTTCGTTAGGGAAGTCTTGCAAATGCTGGGAACTGTTTTGGATCCTTAATTTGTCCCGCCGAATTTGTTGTGCAACATGCAATTCAGACCTTAAGCTGCTCATTCCAACCTCCTCCTTCTCAACGCCAAACAAATCCTCTCAAATCTCAAGTACGTTTTAGCCAAAGCCTTTCACAAGCCCCTAGTTAAGACGAGTATAATCCAAGATTAAAAAATCAAGCAACGATACATTCACACCCTCATTATGTAATACTACTACTACTACTAAGTTTAGTGGTAATATATAATATATAATATAGAGAGATAATGAGAACACGTGTGCAAATCAACTACCATAAACTAAAAGCAATAATTACACAACAATCAAATATTGGATATGAAATGAGAAATAAAACTTACCAAGTTGTGCTTGAAAAAGAGCTACTAAATTGTTTTCGTTTTCTTTTTGCTCACTTAGTTACTACCTGTGAGCAAAAATGAAAGAAAGACGGGTTGAAGGCTAGTCTTCCGTACGAAGCACCGAAACCATCAAACGTAACAGTGCAATTACTATCCTTGGAATCTATGTGTCGGTAAGATTGAAGAAGAAGCACATCGATCAGACGCTCACACCAAGAAAACAACGTGAAACAGCAAGTGAAACCCTAACCCTTATTCTCCCCCCCAACTCCAACTCCAATGGATCTAGTTGTCGGTTGGTCTCATGGAGTCCACAACTATCTTCGTTTCTTTAAAAAAAGCGATAAAACAAAAGAACTCTCGGACAACAGCGGAGAGAGACACCTTGATACGGGTGCAAACGCTGAAAATTAAAGAACAGAAATCATTGAATTCACTGGAAAAGGAAACTACTCATTACAAATAATAAGAATGACAAAAAAAAAGTCAAGTTACGTAGTGGTGGGTGCAGGTAAAAGAAAAGTAGGGAGTGTGATATTGTTACCTTAGATGAGTTCGATGAGAAATGGTGTGTGTGTGGTTTTGGGAGGGTGGGTGAAGATTCCGGTTGGAGGGGAAGGAAAGGAAGTGGAAGGGGTGTGTGGGTGGGGTGAAGCAGTGATACAATATTACAATATACAATGATTGCTAGACCCGTTAGCTTGGACGTCTAAATTAACGTAAAGTCACACTTTTTGTGTTTTTATCAAGTTACAGCAGCAGCAGCAGCAGCTGAGGAAATGTATGACGCTCTCGTGACTCGTTATTCGTGAACTGAGGTGAAGTGGGGTGAAAGAAACTCCAACATTTGTGGCCCCTTCCCTTCCTTTTTCTTTCACACTTTCTTCCCTGCATCCTTTTCCCCTATATTTCCTATTCTCTCATTTGTCTCATGGACTAGTCTTTGTAGTACTAACCTCGCTCCACTTCCAAATTTAGAGTATATATAACAAAAAACATATACTACTACAACATGTTTACAAGAAAATAAATACTTAAAAATAGCTATCAATATGGTGGTTCAACGTTTAAAATGGTTTGAGCAATGCTATTTAGCACGAAAGAATTTGCTACTAAACCGAAGAAATGCAAACGTGTTATAATGAAAGGGCTCAATAACACTACGTGATCGGTATGTGGTGGAAAACACAAAAAGCTTCATCACATTTGCCTCGTACTAAGAAAATTTATTCAAATAGTTTATGATGCTCAAATATTTGAAAATCGTCTCAAACTCCATTAACGACCGTCACCAACACCAATAAGTAGAAGTCCATTGAAAATTGACGTTGGTTTGATGAAAAACAACAAATTAACGATCAAAGAAAAGTGAAAGTTATGCACTCATTCGTTCTTTTGTTGTCTTTAGTTGAACCAACAAGTCACTAATAAAAATGGTGCGTCAAGGAACCTGAACTTTTATTTACGGTGGCACGAAGATCATCAATCATCAAGTGCTGACCATCATAAACTACTTGAAATGCTACACTATCTTAGCCACCGCCTTAGAAATGAGTTAAATGTATTTTTGTTTTCTTAAAAATCATCTACATTTACTCTAGTTTTCGTACTTATTGAAACTTAATATTTTTTTAATCCCCAATTTTCTATCTTTTGACAATTTTTTATACTTTTAAATTTTTTACATATTTTGGGAGGGCCAAATTGTCAACTTGCTATTGGCCAATTTTGGGCGAGGTTTTTCCTATAGATAAATATCTGTGTTAATTAGAGGGAATGTTAGTTTCCAAGATTTAAACCACAGATTCTCCTACTTTTTTCCCGATAATTACAAATCTCCTACTTACACTAGCTTCTTCGGTGTTCCATTACAGAAAAATCCTAAAATAGCCAAATTTCTATAAATAATATAGATACAAATGTAAAATTAGTAACAACTTATTTTCTTTAATATTTTTTTGATTGATATTTTCTTTAATATTTACCTCTTGTGAATTTTTACTTTTAATTTAGAAAATTTTCTTATGAGGTCAACCCTTATATTTTTATGAGGGCAAAACAATTTTTGTTACATATATCTCTAAGCAAAATAATTATTCCAAGTGGGGGAAATGCCTCCAATTCAACCAACCTACATTTGTCCCTCTGGGTTGGGAGTTGGGACGTGGCTAGGGTGGTCAATTTTGACAACCCTAGATCTGCGTGATTAAGATGGGAAAAATTTAAAAACACATTGGAGGATCTACTCCCTTTGGTGTATTATATAAGAGCGAAATAAATCAAGGAATTCATTAGTTATATTTAATTTTTATAAATGGAGTTCCAAGTTAAACCATTGTCTTTTCTATGAATAATGTGTAGACCTATTGGAACATATTTCTAGGGTATAAGAGTATTTTTGTGTGGTTATACTTCCGCCTAGATGGGTTGTGTATCATGTTTTGCCTATGTTTTGGTGTTTTGTGGTCTATTATGATCCTCCTCTTTGTTTGGTATTTTTTGTATTCAGATTGTTTTTTCTGTTTATTGACCCTCTTTGAGTGAGAAGGGTAACTCTATATTATATATATATATATACACTACAAGAAAAACACGTTTTTCCGGCGGAAAAAAATCGCCGGAAATGCACCAAATCCGCCGGTAAAACGCTCGTAGGTAACGGTTTCCGGGGGAATTTCCGCCGGTAATTTCCGGCGGATTTTATGAAATTCTGGCGAAAAAAAATTAGTTTTTTTTATTTTTTTTTTAAAAACCGCCGGAAATGTTCCGGCGACATTTCCGGCGGTTTTTTTTGAATTTCTGGCGGTTTTTTTTTAAAAAAAAATTATTTAAAATAAATCCGCCGGAAATGCAAAAAATCTGCCGGAAATGTCACCGGAACATTTCCGGCGGATTTAAAAAAAAATTAATTTTTTTTTTCGAATTTTATATTTAAATAAATAAGACGTAATAGAAAAAAATTAGAAGGAGAAGTAATAGAATTAGAAGGAAGAAAAATTAGAATGAATAAAAATGAAAGAGAGTTGTGTAAAACAAAGAATGAATGAGAGTATGAGAATGAAGAAATAAGAATAAGTGAGAAGGAAGAAGAATGAATAAGTGGGAATGAATGAGAATGGAGATGGTGTAAAAAAAAGAATGAAAGAGAGTATGGAAAAATGATATGAGAAAGAAGAAGAAAAAGTGAGAAGGAAGAAGAATGAATGAGAAAGAAGAAGAAGTGAGAAGGAAGAAGAATGAATGGGAAAGAAGAAGAAGAGAGAAATGTAGAAAGGTGTAGGAGATAGTGAGCAGGAAATAAGAGTGAAATGAGAGAATGAGAAGAGTGTATGAGAAAGTTTTATTTATAGGAAGCTGGAAACTTTCCGACGGAATTTATAACAGTTCCGGTGGATTTTTCAAATTTTATATTATTTTTTTAAAAATAAATCCGCTGGAAATTCAAAAAAATCCGCCGGAAATGTTCCGGTGACATTTCCGGCGGGTTTTTTTGCATTTCCGGCGGATTTATTTTAAATAAAATTATTTTTTTTAAAAGAAACTGTCGGAAATTCAAAAAACCGCCGGAAATGTCGCCGGAACATTTCCGGCGGATTTTTTTGAATTTCCGGCGGATTTATGTTTAAAAAAAATTAAGTTTTTTTAAATTTTAAAAAAATCCGCCGGAAATGTAAAATTCCGCCGGAAATTCAAATTTTTCCGCCGGAAATTTACCGACGGAAAAAATCCACCGGAAATGCCAAATTTCCGCAGGAAATTTACCAACGGAAAAAATCCGCCGATAATACGCGATTTCCTTGTAGTGATATATATATAATCCACACACACACACCATATTTTGTTGTTGAAAAAAAGATAAGTGTAGCCGTGTAGGGGTAGCAAAATAATTAATTGGATTTCTTCCATCCATTTAACTTATGGATGGATAATAATCTATCCGGTATTTTTCTTAATTCATTGAATTATATTTAATACTTATATTTAATAAGAAACAAAAATCTATTGGATAATTATATTTATAAAATTAATTTTAAAAGTAAAAGTAAATTGTATTGGTTAATAAACAAATCTCTAAATAGTAGATTTGTTAAAAAAACAAATGCACAATTTGTTTTTAATTTTTAATAATTATAATGACAAAAAATGTTGACTTCAATTTTTTTAATTTAAAATTATTTTCAACAATATCATAGATGTATTGGATCTATGTAAAAACCCAAGAACACTAAGATGAGATGGTAGGGGTCTCTTCCAGCTTCATCAAGGTCCTGGGTTCGAATCCAGCCTTTGGGATGCAGCACTTCGCTCGAGGGATTAGTCTCCGCAGTTGCGCGCAGAGTATACGTGGTTTATACCAAAAAATAGATGGATCGGATCTACATTGGTTAAAAAATATAAATAGATGAGTTGGATCGGTTTTTATTAGATAAATCATAATAAATTGATTTTTTTTCATCCATAACTAATAGATTAATGACTTGTTTTTATCTATGAAATATATAACCATGTTTAAATTTTATCCTATCTATCCATTTGACACCCGATAGAAAAACTTCTTCTTGACGTAAATCAAAGGAAATATACGAAGAAATAGAAAAACTGATGAGGATTTTATATTATATATAAAAAACAAGAAAAAGAAGCTGATGAGAAAAGAGAGGAGAGAGAATAAAGAACAGAGGTAAAGAACGGCTTTTTAGCCTATCGGTATATTGAGAATCTCCATTGGAGATATGATCAATTGATCACGGCCGTTTAGCAAAAGATGATCTGCTACCGAATCTGCGTTCGATCCCCCAAAACTAATTACTCTGCCATCGACAACCAAATGACAGTTGACGTAAGCTTCAGTTGCTTCAATTTTGTTACATTTTTTTTTTCATTCATTCTCAACAACCCCGTTCAAAATGGAAGTAAAATACAAAATGGAACTAAATAGAAACAGATCTTCATCTTTAATAAAAACGGATGATCTCCAAGTGAATAATTATTCAACAACAAAACAAATCAAGATGAAAGGAGTGTTTGATTTCGTTTCTAGATGAACGTGATAACTGCTTGAAGATCTAATCGTTATTGTCGTTGAACAATTGAAACTCAGATCTGGATTTTGTTGTTGTTCTTGTTATCGAAGGTTCGAGAAAACAAATATATGAACAATCGAAACCCAGAAACGAAGATATGTTATCGAGTGAACCCATTTTAGAAAGAAAAAGAAAGAGAGTATCAGTTTTTTTTTAATTGAAAAATTGAAAGTTTTATTTTGAAGTTTTATTTCGTTTCCAGATATGTGTTTCTTGATTGAAAGATGTCATTGAAGATCTGCATTTTCGTTTTTCGTTTTCCAGATTTGCATTTTCAGGGGTTAATGGATTATAACCATATTTGCGGGACCAAACATATACATAAGTCTTATTCTATTTCATTTTTTTTTGGGTTCCATTTTCTTTCATCATCTTTTAAATTTTTTTATCTCACATTTACAACTCATTTTTTATCTCTCACTCACACTTATCTTTATCTATTTTCTCTCTATCTCTCCCACCTCTACCCTCTCTCTCTCTCTCTCTCTCTCTCTCTCTCTCTCTCTCTCTCCCTCTCTCTCTCTCTTCACATTTTATATTTTTATTTTATCTACTACCTATTTAATCAAATTATTAATCATCAACTATCTATTTATCGACTATCACCTATCTATTTTATCAACTCAACCACTACCATAAATACCAAACTACGCATGTCTAAAATATTGGATGTGAAAATATCTTTACTATAATAAATGGATGGTTTGTTTTTTCTTTTATAAATCTTTTTTTATCTTTCTTTTGAGTTGTAACAGGTAAACATTACATGTTTTTGATATAATTTCATTATTTTTGATTTCTTATGGGGAAATGTAACACGTTGTCGATATAATTATTTTTTATTTTTAAGTTTCAACGGGTAAACATTATATGTTATTGCTATAATTTCATTTAATTTTTTATGGTGGAATGTTACACATTATCAGAATAATTATTCTATATTCTGCATTTGATTCAACGAGAAAAAGTTACATGTTATTATCATAATTTTATGGCTGAGAAAATGTATTTTGTAATGATAAAAAAATGTAAAGTTGTAAAAATTCATTTCTTAATATCTTGAAAAATTTATTGTAATTGAATTCTGTTTAAATCTATTCATGCAAAGAATATGATGTTACCTGTGCGTATGCACGGGTATACTTTTAGTTATGGTTAAAAGATTGTGCTTTCAAAGGCAACAACCGCAACACAATGCAAGTGCACACATTTTACACAATGTATTGTAGGGTCCCTTTCTATTCATTTAGGGTTCCATTCTTCTCCTTCCTATGGCGATGTCACCCCCACCATTGTCGCAATTTCTCGATTTTCATGTCGCAACCGATTGTCTAATTAACCTACCATATAAGCAATAAACTCTTAAAATGTGGATTGAGCCTAACTCAACCCCACAAAACCGGTTTGTAAGGTGAAGGATGCTTCCCACTTATAAACTCTCTTTCAGGCGATATCACATCCAATGTGGGACTCTTAACACACCCCCTCACACCTGGAGTGTGACCCGAGTGGCCCAGGAATAGACATTTGGAGTGTGACCCGACAACGGGTGGCCCAACAGATCTTGGATAGGCTCTAATGCCATCTTAAAATGTGGATTGGGCCTAACTCAACCCCACAAAACCGGCTTGTAAGGTGGGGGATTCTTCCCACTTATAAACTCTCTTTCAGGCCATATCTCTTAACTTAAACATTACACACGTCATCAAGAAAATTGGGATTTTTACAGTAATGGATAATGGAAGTTGTTAAATGTTAAAATTATGGGGACTAAAAAGAGATTTCTTTTAGGGTAGCAGCCATTTGAATCCCAGAAAGTAACTCGCTGTCAATTTAGTCTCTCGCTTTAAAGAACCATCTTTTTAATCCTCCAATTTAGAGAGAAAATGTGTATGTGGCACGTTTTTTGCGAAGTAGGACGCATACGTGACACGATTACTTCAGACATGCTAACCGATTTAGCACTTCACGTCACCAAGAAATTTTTGACGTATCGAGGGACTAAAATGACAATAAAAATAATCTTTGATAAAAAAAACTCCTCTTTTCATCTCTCTCTCTCCCCCTATCTCCCTCCCTCCTTCCTCTCTCTATGTATTTCTCAACTCTCTTTCTGTCTCCCTCTCCCCTCTCTATGCCGGTCTCATCTCTCTCACCCCCCTCCCTCCCTCCTCCATGTCTCTTCTCTCTCTTCTCTCCTCACTTATTTTTACTTTTATTTTTTCTTTCTCTTCTCTCCTTTTTACTTTTACTTTTCTCTCCTTTTTTTATTGTTTGCCTCTCTCTCTCTCTCTCTCTCTCTCTCTCATGATTAACGAATGAAGAATTTGAAGATTGAATAAATATTTCTTTATAGTGAGAGACTAAACCAACAACAAAATATATTTTTAGGAATCACGCATATTTTTCACGGATACTATACCATTCCTCACACATTTTATCTAATGAACAATGTTGGACCGTTTTTCAAAATATAATTTTAAAAGTTAAATATGTTTGAAGTCCCTATAAAATTTGAGTTTCTTGTTTTTAGTCTTTAAAAATATTTTAATTTACTTTTAGCCTTTATAAAATTTGTTTTTTTTATTTTAATCTCTCATGATTTTTAATAACGCTTCATAATTTTTTAAAACGTTTCTTGACCTTGTACAAGCATTAATAAAATTTGTGAAAGACTCTTAAAAATCATAATTTTAAAATTAATTTTTTTTGACAAGAAAAAAACTAAATTTTATAAAGACAAAAAATAGGTGAATTATTTTCGAGATAATAAAATAATAAACTCAAATTTTGCTTATTTAAAAAAAATACTCAAATTTTACGATGACTAAAAACATATTTAATCTTAATTTTAATTGATGCATAATAGTAAAACACTACAAAAGGAAAAATATTTTATATAATTGAATAAATAAGTGCAGGTTCAAATTTCGAAAATAAAATTCTCTTATCCACAACACTAACATTTACTTATAAAAAAAGTGAAGTTTTAATAAATTGAGGTCAGCCTATCACGTCACTACAGAAACCCTATACAAGCTGCAGGTAGCATCATCAGCTGGAGCATTGTAAACCCCCGAAAATAAAGATGGAGAAGACCCATAAATTCATTCCAGCTCCAGGCCCTGTCTCTCTATCTGTCTGCCTCTGTGGGTCAGTGTGAACATTAGGCAAGGCTTCACATCGCATCAGTGCTTGTCAGTTGTCACTCTCAACTCATCCTTTCTTTTTATTCTCTCTATCTCTCTCTACCTTATTATTATTATCTTCTCTCTTTTACCACCTTGTTTTTTCTGAATTCACGCCACTGCCACTCTTGCTATCTCTCGATTCAATTTACCCTCGACGTCTCCTCATGAAGAGTGTGTGAACTCAACACTCAACAACTTAACCACTCCTACATTTGCCGTCAAAATGCTACACTCACTCCATAAGCAGGCCATGTCGTTACATGCATTTTGGGTAAGCCCAACAAAAAAAAGCAGCTGGCATGTAAAATATAATTCAGGTTATTTTTGACATCATGTTTTATTTGACTAAACTAATGATGTTTTTTCCGTAATATACTAGTCCTGATATATACTCACTGTTTTGGATAATATTATTATTAACTCATGTCGATCGGTGATTCAAATTCATTAGTGGAGTAGCATATTAAAGGTTGATGATTGCTTCATTAGTGGAGTAACAAATTGAAATTGAACTATATGAACATGTGTAAAAATAAAATAGGCTAAATATATATTTTGGCCCTTTATCTTTGGGGTTGTGGTCACTTTGGCCCTTTATCTTTTTTTTTTCTCATTTTAGACCCTCATGTTTTTTGTTTGTGTCATTTTGGCCCCTGCCGTTATGTTTATGTTTTTTTAGACAAATTTTTAAGGACGAAAATGAAATCAATTAAAAACATAAGGGCCCAAAATGAAATCAATTAAAAACATAAGGGACTAAAATGAAATCAATTAAAAACATAAGGGACCAAAATGATAACAGCAGGGGCCAAAATGACACACAAAAAAAACATGAGGGTCTAAAATGAGAAAAAAAAAGATAAATGGCCAAAGTGACCACAACCCCAAAGATAAATGGCCAAAATATATATTTAGCCAATAAAATAAAAGAACAAAAGAATATTTGAAATCAATCAATATTTATATGAGTGGATGGGATTCTTATGTACAGCTAGCGAATACGGTGTACATATGCAAATTGCTTATGAAAGTGAGAACATGGAGATGAAATTTCACAAAGATGGTACATTGGATGTTTTATCAGTCACATAACATTGACCATTCATTTGCTTAATGACATGAAAGCATGCATATAAAGAAGTGGGGTGGGGTCTCTCTGAGATGGAACATGTTCTGTTTTTTGCAACGTACAATCACACTTCTATTCACACAATAATTAAGATTACATAGCTAGCTATCAATCGATATCTCAAAGCCACCGATGGCCATAAAGGGTTAAGAATCACAATCATGAACCTCATTACTAAAGTAGGTTTCAAATTAATCATGTTATGTTATATACAGAAATGTTGAATTGCTTGCATCACAGCATGCGTTGCATTGCATGTGTTTGGAAATGTTATGGTATATGGGCCCTCTTGATGCATAATTACTTGCTTTGCTACATTCAGCATCAATTCATGCAGAACTTAAAAAAAATGACATTTTAGTGCATCAATTACCTTTCTTTTTCTCTTTCCTCTTTTTAATAATGAAGATGAAAATAACCCTTTTACTGGAAAAGAGGATTTTTCTATGAGTTCTTCCCCCAATGGATATCAGTATTTATACGAGTCTGCCAGTTTGAAGTTTTATTTGTAGTAAGTTTTATATGTGCTAATTAAAATAGAATATATATATATATATATATATATATATATATATATATATATATATATATATTAATTCAGCTATAATTTTTAAAAGTATATATATTAATTGATTAAAAAATGTTGTAAAAGGGAAACAAAAGTTTGACTTGTTTTGAAAAATATATGGAGGAGTATTTTTGTTTGGGAAAAGAACCTATTGGAGATCTTTTTGCACTTTTTTTAATCTCCTATTGATCTATCGTTAGTTGAGGATTCGTGTATTTGAGAGAGTTGTAACAAACGAAATGTGCTAGGCCTAAAAATCTATTTTTTAATGTGCTAGAACTCTATCTATCTATCTATCTTAAAAATATAAACTTTGTGTAGTCTCCAAGTGAGCCCCTCCTACTTTTGGCGCCAAAACCCCTAGGCCCCCTATCCCCCTCCCCCCCCTTTTTTTCTAATCCATGTGCGCTCTCCCCCATATATATTTTGGAGCCAAATTTTCCTCTCATTCCCTCCTTTTTTATTTCCTTCCCCAAAACTCCCCCTTACCTCTTTTCCTCCGTTTTTCTTCCCTCTCTTTTTTTACTTCTTATTTTTAAACTTTTAGGTACTTTACGGCCCATTAAAAATTTTAATTGTTCAAATAGGTAAAGTTTGTTAATTCACAATTGAAATAGTGAAAACGAAAATTAATTTTGCAACAAATTACGTAAAGTGTGATGCTAGACAGTGTGTTTTGAGGTATTTTAGGGCTCGAAAAAAATTTAATTGTTCAAACACTAGTGGAAAAAATGTCTTTTATAACAGTTATTTATATCGGTTAAAAATGGCCTGATATTAAAAGTGACGCGGTGGCAGTTTTGTAATTAAAATTACAATTTTTATATCGATTGCCACTGGAACCGATATAGAAAGTGGAAAAACCATCTTTCATATCGGTTCCCCTGCATAACCGTTATAGAAAGTCTAAAAATTTTGGCTTCCATAACGGGTCACAAAACCACCCGTTATAGAAACCAAAAAAATTAGGCTTTTACGCATCTCTTCACGTTGGCTCCCTCTCACTCTCGCGTGTCTTTCCTCCTCACTCTCAGTATCACTCTCGCTTGAAAAAACCCTAGAATCTCTCTCTCTCTCTCTTCAACTGCTAAAAGAATGAAGGAGGCGAAGGAGGCGATGGCTTGAAAAAACCCTTCAATCGCTATGTTAGATCCTCCAAACCCTCGAGCCGTTTCCCTCGCCTTCAACCCTCTCCTTCAACCCTCGCCTTCAGCCTTCATAGTTCATCCATTCGCCGCCGCCATTCGCCGCTTCGTCGTTGCCGTTCACGGCTTCGTCGATGTCGTTCACGGCTTCGTCGTTGCCGTTCACGGCTTCGGCGTCGTTCGTTGCCGGTTCACTGCTACTTTGTCGCTTTCCTTCTGGTTCGAGTCCTCTATTTCCCTCTGGTTTGATTTTTTTCTTTTCGAAGTGTGATTTTGTTGTTGTTGTTGTTGTTGTTGTTGATGTTGTTGTTGTTGTTGTTGTCGGTTCTGCCTTTAATTCCTCCTTTTGTGTTGTTCTTGATATTGATTTTGAGAATAACACTAACCCCAAAAATATCATATCTGTTTTGGTTAATCTTAAAAAATACCCATGTAAGCTTCAAAATAGTGTTTCAAAGGCTTTTTCTTTTTCTCACCGTGCTCAATTTTTTCGATCCCAAGTATAGAGACCAGTGGAAATGGCCTCCTGTGACTGAAAGAGGATTTCTTTTGATTTTGGATTGTTGGGGAAGATTTCTCCATCGATGCATTTGTGATTGGGGAAGAAAGGTATATGCAAGGCAGTTAACTTCAGAAAGCTAAGGTAATAAAGTATTATGCTGTACAATTGGTTAATGATATGGTTAATTGTTTACTATTGTGTTTGATCTCACTCTAAAACATAATGTTTTAATGGTGGGGATTGGGGGTGCGTTGAATGCTATTTTGAACTTCCTCCATTCCTTTTCCCCTTTATCTGTTCATCCACTGATTAATGGCAAAATAGTTATTTCTACTAAATATATCACTTTTGTTAATATTCTGCGAATGTGTGTGTATGGTTTTTATTTTGCGCCTGGGTGTTTTGCTTTTAGGTTTACTGAGTAAATTTTCATTCATGATAATTATTGAATTAATTTGATACCACAATCCTTTGTCAGATGATAGAAAGACTGCACAAAGCCAATCCTTATAGCCCAACAGATGAAAATGTGAGGATTTAGAGATGTTGAAGCTAGAGAAACCTGAGGTATATTTCATAAACAGAAACTTTTTTTCTACAAATTTGAATATATTTTTGTTGCTACATACATATGGAAGTAGTTAGGTACATAATTATTTATAAAATATAGAATCTATCTTTTGGATAGTAAGATTTTATGGCAATAGCATGCTGAAGTGTTCCCAGCTTGATCCAAAAAGTAAGAAATGTTTTCCTTCATTTTTTATTGTGAAGTCATTTATATATATTCTATCATTACCTTATACCTGTCAGTATGCATTTCTTTTGGTTCTCATGCATTTTCTGTTTGTTGATTTTTTTCATTCAAAACAAGTGTTTTCAATATACACTTTTCCCAACTGGAAAATTGTTTCTGCTATCTGCCATCTGACTTTTTATTTGCATGATAGTGTTGGGAAAATTTCCTTGCTAGAAGTTAAGTACATCCAAAGAGACAATCGTGGAAGTGAATCTGGTCAATATGGTGTTTATGATACTTCTTTTCATATCTTATTCATACACATTTCAATGTTGCTGAAATAGATCAATTGCTTTAATTGGAGCTTCTTCTATTTGGTTTTTCGCAGAGTGCTCAAATTTTAACTACCCTTCCGGGTCACAAAGCAGTTGTGAATTGCACTCACTGGCTCCCAACCAGCAAGTTTCTATTTAAAGATACCCTCTTTCTATACATCTTATGAAATTGAATTATGTAAATTAATGTTTTTGTAACTGTAAAATTGTATACTTGGATTAGGCTATTTATTTTGGCAATTCAAATGGATCGATGTGGAATTACTGGACACTTGTTTCAGTGTTAAGAATGTTATTAATGATCAATATCCACCCTCCCCTTCTGTATACAGTAAAAGAATTGGAGTTGCATTATTTGCTATCTGGAGATGCTGATGGTGCTATTATTCTGTGGGAACTGTCACGTGGGACAATAATGAAGAAAGAGCAACCCGAGGAATCTAGAGAGGACCATCTCTTCTGAAGAAAGACATTCTTCTTTTTTTTTTCTTCTGTTGCTGTTGTGTTGGTTTTACCATGGTAGTATAATAGCTTGGTTGCATTTATCTAAAAGCCTCCTGTCTCCCGTCCCATGTAGTTATCTTCACCTTGTGGGCTAGGCTTAGTTGTTTTTTGGTTGTTGTGTTGTGTAAGTTTTACGTATCCAGGTGCATGTTTTTGTATAGATTTGTATGGATATGCCTTCTAATGTGAGTTCCACTCCAGTTATAGCTATATAAGATAACTGTTTGATTTGTTCTCTCATTGGTGTCACTTTTTTTTTTTAAAAAAAGAGACTTTTCATATCGGTTTTAGGGGCGACCGATATAAAACATCTTTTCATAACGGTTCAGGAACCGATATGAAATGTCCCTATTTTTTATATCTCATTTTTCGGCATCAGTTCGGGAACCGATATGAAATGTCAATTTTAACCGATATAAAAAGCCTTTTTTCCATTAGTGAAATATGTGAATTTTGTTCCTCGATAACCAATTTTGTTAAAAAAATTAATTTTGTAACAAAATATGTAAAATGAGACGTTAAAAAGTGTGTTTTGGATTGCCTTATGATTCAAAAAAATATTAGATGTACAAATAGAGCTGTCAATTTTGGCCCAGCCCAGTGGGCCGGCCCAGTGGCCCGATTTTTTTGTTGGGCTGGGCTCTAAAAATAGAGGCCCAAAATCAAACGGTATCTTTTTTGGCCCTGCCCGATCGACCCGATCTTATATATGGGCTAGGCCGGGCTGGCCCATGGGTTGGTGGGCTGGCCCGATTTTTTTTTTTTTTTGTAATTTTCAATTTTAACAAAAATTAGTCACACCAACAACACACACATGCTGGGCTTTGTTTTGGCAATTTGGCCCATTGACAGCATTCCAATGACACATGCACGGCCACAGCCCACACACCACACACACATCAATCACGCATTCACGCTCACGCATCATCAGTTCTCCTTCTCTCCAACCCTAGCGCCGCTCTCCTCTCCCTGCTTGGCTGCTTCTCCTTCTCCCCCTCCACTCATCGGCGACTCTCATCATCAGTTCATCACGTCATTCCGTTCATCACCGTTCGCTAGGTTACCTCTTTCAGTTCATCAGAACTTCATCTCCGTTCATCACCGTTCGCTGGGTTACCTCGTTCGCTAGGTTACCCCTGGAAATTATGGAAGTTGATTCTAAAGATGATTTGGAAATTATGGAAGTTGATGAGATTTTGGATGATGTTAAGACTAAGAAAGTCGGGAGAAAAGCCTCTGAGGTTTGGAAATATTTTGAAAAGATGGAGGGGGCAAAAATCTAAATGTAAGGGTTGTGGGAAATTGTATTCTTCCAAATCTACCGGTGGTACCAATCATTTACGGCGCCATGCTATTAAATGTGGTTCAACTCCTCAGTTTAATGATGTGGGAGTCATGTTGGATAATAAAGCTACATTGTTGAAGAGATGGAAATTTGATAGTACGGCTTATAGAGAGGCACTTTCTAAAGCTATTATCAAACATGATCTTCCATTTAGCTACGCCGAGTATGAGGGGATTTCGGTGGTAAACACAGTCTTGAATCCTGAGTTTCAATCAATTTCTAGAAACACTGCAAAAGATGATTGCATGGGTGTGTTTTTAACTGAAAAGAATAAGCTTAAGAGTGTGTTAGCATCTATTCCTAGTAGAATTTTTCTTACTTCTGATGTATGGACAGCTGTAACAACACAAGGTTATATGACTGTCACTGCTCATTATATTGATCATGATTGGAAGTTAAATAGCAAATTACTTTCCTTTTGCCACTTAGATGCTTCACATACAGGATTGGAATTATCTGGAAAAGTACTTGAAGCTCTGAAGGATTGGGGGATATCAACAAAAATATTTTCTATCACATTAGATAATGCCTCGTCTAATGATTGCATGGTAAGCTTTTTGAAAGATAGGCTTAATTTGCAAGATGCACTGTTAAGCAAAGGTAAATACTTTCATGTGCGGTGTTATGCACACATATTGAATCTCATAGTTCAAGATGGTTTGAAGGCGGCTGGGAAGGCTTTGCATAAGATTCGAGAAAGTGTTAAGTATGTGAAGGTTTCAGAGGGGAGGTTGAGAGATTTCAGAACATGTATTAAAGAAGTGCATCTAGATGATGTAAGTGGTGGTTTCTTGAGGATGGATGTCTCCACTAGGTGGAATGCTACGTATATGATGCTTCAAAGTGCCATTAAGTATCGACGGGCATTCATCAACTTGAGTTTCAATGATAAGAACTACAAGATTTGCCCAAGCCATGAAGAGTGGGATAGAGCGGAGAAGATCTGTGCTTTCTTGGCGCCATTTTATACTATTACAAACTTAATATTCGGGTCATCTTATCCAGCCTCAAACTTATACTTCACACAAGTTGCCCTTATAGAGATGGGATTGAACGAAAATTTGAATAGTGAAGATGATGTGATCAAAGATATGGCTACACGGATGAAGCTCAAATTTGATAAGTATTGGAGTGAATATTCGGTCAATCTTGCTCTTGGATGTGTTTTTGACCCAACATCAAAGTTTGATTTTATAACTTTTTGTTTTAAAAAACTTTATCCAAGTGAGTATGAAGATAAGGTGAACAAGTTGAAGGAAAGTTTGTATAGTCTCTTTGGTGAATATGCCAACAACACAAGTGCATCACCGTCATCTTTATCTAGTTCATCAAGAGACACTCAATCTCCCTCAATAGACAGCTCATCATATCTCGAGGTAAATTTAGTTAGTTACATTATTCAATATCTATTCATTATTCATTATATATTTACATTATTCACTTATAATGACTTTCTATTAATGCTATGTGATGACAGTAGCCTATATTCTGTGATGACAGTAGCTCTTTATATATTTACATTATTCACTTATAATGACTTTTTATTAATGCTTTGTTGTAGCCTATATCTATCTAATTTTGGTAATGCAAGACTAGCTCTTTAATTTACACAATATTCTGTGATGCTATGTGATGCTATGTGATGACAGTAGCTCTACGGGTACCAGCTCCTTTTCAATTATAATGACTTTCTATTAATGCGTGATGACAGTAGCCTATTCTATTATAATGCTCCTTTTCATTCTTTTTTTATATTAATTTGCCTTTAACTCTTCATTTTTTTCATGTCTAACTCTAGGAATACAACAAAGAAAGGAGACAAAAGGCTTCTAATGATGGCAAGTCTCAATTGGAAATATATTTAAATGAGCCATGTCTTGATGGGAATGATATTGACATCCTCCAATATTGGAAGATAAATAAGAGTCGATTCCCTCAACTCGCAATTATGGCTTGTGACTTTCTTAGCATTCCAATCACAACAGTTGCTTCTGAATCTTCATTTAGCATCGGGGGTCGTATCTTGCATAAATATAGAAATACCTTACTTCCTGAAACTGTGCAAGCCCTCATTTGCACGCGTAATTGGTTGCACGGCTATACAGAAGTTGGACCATCTGGTAAATACTAAATTAAAAATCTCTTGTTATTGATTTATGGTAATTGGTTGCATTATTTTTGTCATTGACTTCATTTGTATCATTCATTGTAGATGTGCCGGAACTTGTAGAGGAGATAAAGCTGTTGGATATTAGTTAAATGTTCGTTGCTGCTGTTGGAACTTGTAGCTTTTTGCTTTAATGTTGTTAAGCTTTAGTTTTTGGACCCAAGATATATTGTGTTGAGCTATTTTGGCTACTTATGGACAAAGTATTTTGTAAAGCCAAGACAAATTTAGGCTGCTTTTTGGATGCTTATGGTTATGGACAAAGCATTAATGTATTATTCATGGCGATTTCTAGAGCCAAAACGGATTTAAATTGGCTTTGTTTGAGCCGAAACAGATTTATTTATGTATGTGTGTTGCTCATTTTTGTAGAAAAAAATGGTAAAAATTCTAAAAATTCAATGATTTTTGGCCCATTGGGCTGGCCCGTTGGCCCATGGGCTGATGGCGGGCTGGGATGGGCCATAAAATATGCAGCCCATTAGAATATTGGGCCGGCCCGACCCAGCCCACATATGCTGTTTGGCCTTATGGGCCGGGCCGGGCTTGGCCCATTGACAGCTCTATGTACAAATACCTAAAGCAGTGTGTTTTGGGGTGTCTTAGGTTTTAGAAAAAATTTAGATCGTATAAATACAGGGAGTTCATTTCTGAATAATTGGTTTAGTCAAACCAAAAAATAATTTCGTGCCAAAATACGTAAAGTACGACGCTAGGCAGTGTGTTTTAGGTTATTTTAGCGTTCGGAATATTTTTACCTGTTCAGATATGTAAAGTTTGTCCCTCAATAATCGGTTTTGTGAAAAAAAAAATATAGTTTCATGACAAAATACGTAAAGTGCGATGCTAAGCAGTGTTTTTGGCTACTTTAACCTTTGGAAAAAAAATTAACTGTTCAAATACTTAAAATTTTTTAGACCTTTTCTTCTAATTATCTACAAATGTTCAATTTCAATGTCTTTATTAATTAAAAATAATATTTTTAACTATAGTTTACATTGTTAGATACTTCTACAAGATATAGTTACTTTTATCATGCATATTGCTATAATATTTATGTCAGACTACTGCTGCTATAATGGAGCTTTTGTTTCTTCAAGGTTAAAATTTTTTTGAGATTAATTAGTCGTTGTGTGATGTGTAACCAACCACTACCCTTTCAAGTGGAATTTCCTCACTAACATACACATCAAGGAAACCTTAATCATGCTATATTTGGATTATGCATCTTATGTATTTTAACTTTCTACTCAAAATTATGACTATAGATTATGTTTATGGAACAATTTATTTGGATTATGTCTGTACACTTTAATTTAGCTCTTAAGTTCACAATTGCTTTTTTTTTTTTTTATATTTAAACAAAGCTTTTTCATATTATAATTTAACCAATAAAATTTTCTACTTCCACAATTCTATATTTAAAAGAGCTTTTACCTCGTACAACGCACGGGTCAAGGCGCTAGCACATTTAAATCTTAAGGGTGTCTTCAAGTGGGCCCTCTCCCCATTTTGGCTCCAACTATCCCTCTCCCTCCCCCCTTTTGGCACCAATCTCCCTCTCTCCTCTTTTTTTTTGTTTTGTTTGTTTCTCCAAAAATCCCCTCCCTTTATTTTGTTTTGTTTCTCCCCCAAAATCCTCCTTTTTTCTGTTTCTTTCCCCAAAACTCCCTCCTTCTATCCCTTTTCCCCTTTTTCTCCCTCTTTTTTTTCTTCATACTTTTTCATTTTAGAGTAATTTATGATCCAGCAAAAAACCTTATATCTCTTTTTTCCCTTTTTCTTTCTTTTTTTTTCTTCATATTTTTTTATTTTAGGGTAATTTATGATCCTGCAAAAAATGTAATTGTTCAAATAGGTAAAAAAAATTTCTCCATAATTCATATTTTTATATTTTAAGGGTGCTTTACGGTTCAAGAAAAATTTTAACGGTTCAAATAGCCGAAATTTATTCTTTCATAATTAGATTAGTGAAAATAAAAAATAATTTCGTTTAAAGTTATTTTAATTATATTTTAGTGGTAAACTCTCCCCTTCTCTCCTTTTTCCCTTTTTCTCCTCTCTCTTTTTCCTTGATATTTTATGTTTTAGGGGTATTTTACGGTCCAGTAAAAATTTTAATTGTTCAAAAAGGCGAGGACTGTTCCTTCATAATCATATTAGAGAAAATGAAAATTAATTTCGTAACAAATTACGTAGAGTGTGACGCTAGACGATGTGTTTTGGGGTACTTTAGGGTCTGAAAAAATTTAATTGTTCAAATATTTGAAGTTTGTTCATCGATAACCAATTTTGTTTAAAAAAATTTAATTTTGTAACAAAATATGTAAAGTGTGACGTTACCAAAAATTAATTTCGTGCCAAAATATGTAAAGTGTGACGCTAAGCAGTGTATTTTGGGGTGTCTTAGGATTCAGAAAAAATTTAGATTGTACAAATATACAGAGTTCGTTTCACAGTAATTGGTTTTGTCAAACCAGAAAATGATTTCGTGTCAAAATACGTAAAGTACAACGCTAGACAGTGTGTTTATGGTTACTTTAGTGTTCGGAAAATTTTTTAACTGTTTAGATATGTATAGTTTGTTTCTCAATAGCCGGTTTGCTGGATAAAAAATAGTTTCATAACAAAATACGTAAAGTGCGATGCTAAGCAATATGTTTCGAGGTACTTTAACGTTCGAGAAAAAAATTTATCTGTTCGAATACTCAATAAAATGCTACAATATTTATGTCAGACTGCTGTTATAATGAAGCTTTTGCTCCTTCAAGGTTCAACACTTTTTTAGATCACATATCTCTCACAAGGTCCGTTCAAAATCCATGTCACTTTGGGAGATATTTCTGATCGCTGTCGTCTTCGAGTGATGCTTAACCAACCACTACCCCTTCATGTGAAATTTCCTCACCAACATGCACATCAAGGAAACCCTAATCATCCTATTTTCTTTAACTTAGATAATTAGGTGAAGGATGATGCTGAACTTATGCATTGATATCTTTGGATTATGCATCTTATGTCTTTTAACTTTCTACTTAAAATTACGACTATAGATTATGTGTATAGAATAATTTGTCTGCATTATGTTTGTACATTTTAACTTAGCTCTTAAGCTCGCAATTGTCCTTTTTTATATTTAAACAAAGTTTTTATTATTGCAATTTAGCCAATAAATTTTCCTACTTCCACAATTTTATATATACTAGAGCTTAATTTTACCCCGTGCAACGTATGGGTCAAGGCGCTAGTGACTTGTATAACTAGTGAGGTAGTGGTTCATCTTTTAAAGTGATAGCTTTTGCATTGCGCCTCTTTATGATCTCTCATCTTGGGCTAACCAATTTCAGAGGGGGACTATTCCCGATGTGGAGGCTACACTATGTGTCTTATTTGGAGACCATCGAGAATGTGAAAGACACATTGTTAAGATGTGATTTCTCTACAAGGTTCTAATATTTCGTGTTTAAAATGACTAGGGTTATGTTAGATACCACCAAATCACCCCGTATTTTCGGTACTCTATCATGGTGTTTTCCCAATCTAGAATAGGAAGAGTTTGATGATGGTTTGACATGTTGTTCTCTAGCCTATTTAGGAAACCAGAAATGATGTAGTTTTCTCCAACCATTGCCCCCTCAAAGACATTATTTGTGATTAAACTTTATTTAGGGAAGTGTGACTTAGTTGAGTTTTTTTTTTTTTCGATAAGCAATATCATTGAAAAGAGCACAAGGGGTGCCTAACCCTTACAATGAAAGAAAAAAGAAGGGGGAGGGCCTCCTCAAAACCTCCCTGAGCCAAAACCCATTGGGAAAAAGACTCAGGTAGGAAAAAGACTACCCTGTGAGTGCACTACAGAGGGAAAACCTAACCCACTGTTTCTCCCCCTACTACCCAACAAAATGATTAATACAATGGTAAGCGTTATTCCACCAAGAATCTAAAACATAACCGGAATGACTCCCCACCCCATAAATAAACCACGACCAAAAATCTAAAACATTAACTTAGTTGAGTTAATGTCTCTTTTATGAATAGTCTTTATAGTATACATCTAGAAAATAAGATATTTGTTCTGTGATGTCCGCTTTATTTATTATTGGGGGTAATCCACTACATCTTTGAGATCTTAGTGGCAGATTCCTTTTGGTATTTGTTTTTAGATAATCAATGTATAGGCTTTGGATTGTCAAAAAAATGTATAGGTTTTTGAATGCTTTTTTCAAAACTTGTATGATATAAATGTTCAATTAGTTAATACATAAAACAATTAAAAAAAGTTTAAATATGTTTTAGGCCCCTGCAAATATAACGTGTTTTGGTTTAAGCCCCTGCAATTTTTTTTTAGTAAAAAGTCCTTGCAAAATACAGATTTTAGATTTATGCCCTTCTGTTAACCCAACGTTACAAAAAACGCTGAGTTGGCTTCTGACTTGTCATTTATTTTCTTTTCTATTTTTTTTTTTGCTGGCTTGTAATGCCAAGTCATTATTTTTAATTTTCAAATAACTCTAATCTTCTTCCTTACTCCCTAATCTCACTCTCTCACCAACCATCCCTTTTCCAGAATACGCTTCCTTCCCCAACCTCAACGTTTTCTTCTCCAAATTCATCCATTTTGAGTTCTGGGCGTAGTTGTTGGAAGAAGAAGAGAAAAATGGGTTTCTGGGTTGTTGTTGTTAGAAGAAGAATGCGTTGGGTTTCAATTTCTCTCCCTCTTTCAATTTCTGTTTAGGTTTCAGAGAATAGAAGAATGGGTTGAGTTTCTGGGTTGATTGTTGTTGTTGTTGGAAGAAGAAAAAGAGCAAAATGGGTTTCTGGGTTGTTGTTGTTGGAAGAAGAAGAAGAAGAATAAAATGGGCTATATTTAAAAAATAAAATGGGTTTTTGGTTATAATTACTCAGAATAAAATGGGTTATAATTAAAAAATAAAATGGGTTATAATTAAAAAATAAAATGGATTATACTAATATTTAGACTAACTTATAATTAAAAACAGATGTCAATAACTTAATTAGTATACTTAAATGGTTTATGGTTTTAAAATCTAGAAACGTAAACAACACCGATCTGGAAATGGAAACCACACAGATATGGAAGATGAAGATTCTGAGAAGCACAAGGTAGAATACGAGGTAACAACAACATAACTTGTCTTCTCGTTTCTTTTTTTGTTCAACAAAAGTAGGTTTTGTTGATGAACGAAAATGGATGAAAATCGACCGTTTTGATGGACGAAAACAAAAATGGACGAAGAACAACAACAGAAGATCTGGAAAACGAAAATCGATCGTTTTGATGATGAAGATCTGCAGATTTTGTTTCTATTTCGTTGAAGATGATGAAGATATGGGACGATGAAGATCTACGATTCTCATTTCCAGGAAGATGAAGATCTACTATTTCAATGTGTACAGTCAGTATTTGAAACCCATGGGGCAGACACGTTGGCTTTTTTTTAACGTCAGTCTAACAGAGCTCTAACAGAAGGGCTAATATGAAAACAGGGTATTTTGCAAGGACTTTTTGCTAATTTTTTTTGCAGGGGCTTAAACCAAAACACGCTATATTTGCACGGGCCTAAAACATATTTAAGCCATAAAAAAAACTAAATTAGCGATGTGAGTTAAACGAAAAAATATGAAATATGTCTCTAAATTCATAATATTAATTTTTTTTGGCTAAATAGCACTTTTGGTCATTTATCTTTGCTTTAGGTTTGATTTTGCCCTTTATCTTTTTTTTGTCCCGTTTTGCTCTCTTATCTTCCATTTTTGTTTCATTTTGGTCCCTCAATGGTGTTTTTTGTTCAATAAGTTAATAGACGCCACGCTGACATTTAACTGCTAACGTGGTGCCTTAACTGTCAGGGGTGATGTGTATATCATTAAATGATGTGACATCTCTTATTTTTTTAAATCAAAAACATAAAACTATTTCCTTTTGCATTTTTTATTTCAATTTCGTGTTTGATTTCGCATCAATTTCATTGAAATTTCTTGGTTGCATTCACTTATTGTAGTAATTTCGAGCATTTTGCATTTGGTTTGGTGCAATTTGGTTGAGATTTGCGCCTTTTAGCTTTTCATAAAATCAAAACCCGTTTATCGGTCAAAAACGTGTTTTAAGATAAGTTGTGAAATTTTAGTGCAAATCGATAGTGGATTCGCGATCCTTGTGAAATTTCGTTCAAGTTAAGCACAGATTTTGTTTGACTTGGTGTTGTTTTGAGCATGTTACCATTTTTGACTTGAAGCTTTTGAATCTTCATCTTGATTCTTGATTTTCCAGAATCACTTTTCTTATGAGCGCTTTTTTGGTCCTAAAACTTGCATTTGTTATGAAATATCGAGCGAAATGGACACCAATTTTTTATAATTTGGTTCAGTATAACACAAGATAAACTTGTTACAAGAAATCATTCTGTTATTTCTTGGTGTTGTTTCAATTTGGTCCCCGGGTGTTTTTTTAATAAAGTGTAAATAAGAATTTAAACTAAATTTAAGCCATTAATGGACCATAACATGATGTCCAACTTATTAAGTAATCCCATTTCTTCCTTAATTACCAAGCTATTGAGACATTGAGCTAACGGGCTAACAGCCCGACACCACATCCAAGTTACCAAGATATTTTTTTAATTAAGCAACAATAATACATGAAGATTAATAGACAAGTAACACTAACATATCATTTTAGATCTTTGACACTTCTAGTGTTACAGACTTTTCGTATTTGGATAGTTAAAAAAATTTCTGAACCATAAAGTATACCAAAATACACCCTAGCAGCTCACTTTACGTATTTTGTCACGAAATTAAATTTTTCTCTCACCTAATCAGTTACTAAGGAACGAACTTCACGTATTTAAAATTTTATTTTTTTCGGTTCTTAAAGTATCTGGAAACAAACTACATAGCGTTCCACTTTACATATTTTGTTACAAATTAAATTTTTTCAACCAAATTTTAGAACGAACATCACATATTTGAACACTTAAATTTTTTCCAGATTTTAAAGATTCTCAAAATACACTACTTAACGTCGCACTTTACATATATTATCACAAAATTATAGTTTTAACATTTGTTCTAAATTATAATGTATCACTAAAAGACAAACTCCAACCTTGGTTGCAAGTAGTTAATGCACTCCATCTTAAAGGGCGGGCTCGGCTAGTATCCGGGTTCGATCCAGTGTGATGGAACAAATTGGAGCCATGTTTTACTTACCTCTCAGACGAATTTTGGATTATTCAAGACCATTTTTTCCTGAATACCGGAGGGAGTCAAAGACCCCTACATAAAAAAAATCACTAAAAGACAAAATGAAAAAAGGTAAAAAAAAGGAATAGAATTAAAACAAAAAAAAGAAGAAAAAAAAACAAAAAAGAAAAGCGCAAGTATTGGCGCCAATAAAAATTGCAAGCTGCATTCGCTTTATAGGTAGGTTTTTCAAGTCTATTTTCTCATCAAAAAAAAAGTCTAGCACATTCTTGCGGTCAAAAAAAGTCTAGAACATTCTTGAAAAAAAGGACAAGACTCAATTATTTATTATTAGTTTAGTAAATATTGTCAACAAAAAATTATAAGTTTAGTAAATATAAATATAGCTTAAATTGTGTGTGTGTCGTATTTATTAACAAGATGATTTTTTTTTGACGAATCAAAAAAAAGGTTGATCTATCAAGATTTCTAAGATCACACAATATTTGACGAAACAAAAAAAGGTTGATCAGAAATTGGGGTATATCTCTACATTTACATCTTGAAGGCTTTTCGAGGTCAGCATGACATCATCATTTTGGCGTCAAAATTTCCCACTTCCCGCCCAAAAGCCCCAGCCAATAGAATGCTGCCATGTGTTTTCTGCCAACCCCATCACCCATGTGATATTGAGTGTTGACTGCTTCCTGCCACCCCATGTGATGTTGTACCTGCAAAGTTGAAAGTTATACGCATTATCTGCTCTTCTCTCTCTCTCTCTCTATCTCTCTCTCTCTCTCTCTCTCTCTCTCTCTCTCGGTTCTCTCTTCTCTCCACTCTCGTCGCAAATTCGCAATCACATCTCACTTTTCTCCCTTCCCACTCACATCTCACTCTCTCAATTCTCTCTTCTCTTTTCTCTACACTCTCTTCGGTCTTCACACTTACTACTCCTCCGTCTTCGGTCTTCAGTCTCCACTCTAAGTTCTCTCTTCAGTCTTCCCGCCGCCGTGCTAACTGATCCTCGGTGCCGCTCGTCCGTCATCACCGTACTCGCCTTCGCTCCACTAGGGTTGTCTGATTCTTCTTTTGATCTAAAGTCTTAACGTTTTTGGTTTATTCATTTCTGGGTTGTTTTTCTTTTCAGGTTCTGGATTTGTGTCTCATGATCTTCGTGGGTATTTCAGTGCTTCCATTAAGTTGGCTTCTGATTACACTACTGGAGTTGTTGTTGCCTTCGATTCATTAATCAAATTTAACTTTTTTTGTTGATTTTGTGATTTGTAAATTTTGTGTGACTGATAGGGCGGGCGTGGTGAGGAGAGAGAGGATTCGGATTTGAGAAAGAAAGGGCGAAGGGTGCAAATATGAGAGAGAAAGGGAGAAAATGAGAGAGAGGTGCTGCATGCGGGGGCGAGGGTGCGGCGATGCGGCGGGGCTGGTGGTGGTGTGGTGTCCATAAAAGGTAACTCATTTCTATTTGCTTCTGGTTTCCTTCACAGTTTCTCAAATTTTTTCTCCTCTTCATATTTTGTTTTTGACCCAATCAATCACTCTGTTTTCTTCCTTTAATTCCTTCTAAATTTATCTCTCCCTCAACCTGTCTGACCTCACTCACGTCTCGCACTCTCTCTTCTCCACTAGCCCCATCTTCCTTCTTTCTCCTTTTTCTACACTTACTTCATCTTCCTCCCTCATCCAAGACAAGTTTAGGTTTTTAAAGATTCATCTTCTCGCCCACTCAAATCTATGCAAAAAAAGGAGAAAATAGGTTGAATCTTCATCTTCATCTTTAGTATATGGCATTTTTCGTTTTATCATCTTCAGGTTGAAGAAACTTGTTTTATGGTCTTTATGTGACTTCTGTTTTTTTACACGCTGCTATTTTGTAGATATCATTTGGTTGTCACATTTGTAAATGATATAACTATTGCAGTAATTTGATTTTGTTGTTCAAGCCAATTCGTCATCCTTTTAGAACTTGAAACTCCATTCCCTAATCTTCTATTTTTCCTCAGGAATTGTATCTCTCTTTGTGATCAAAGAAGAAAGAAAAAAAAAGCCATAGAGAATGGCACTCACGCATGCAGACCTTGAGCCAAGCAAAGGTAAAACAGATTTGAGTAGCAAGTAAAGGTGTGATGTATTGGTTTTGCTCTTTCCCACTTCCTTTCAATATTGGTTTTGCCGCAAATCTGTCTGATAGATTTCATATAATAGTGATTCAAATAATACTTCATATTATTTTGAGGCGACAAAGCACGGAAATCGCAATGATTGCGACGGCGATTCACTTTAGTGGTATGTTCCTACTTTTTAGTTTGAGCTTTCTATTTCTTCGTTGTGATTGTTGATTGTATTATATTTAAAAATCTGCTGTTTAAAGCATTTTGCATTTTTTAACCTATCTTTAATTAGTTGTCTTCTTATCTGCAATGTCATTTACAAACTTCTTATGTGTTTAGTCCTTAATTTACTTCACTGTTGTGGTATATAACACTATTGTGGCTAGACATGAAGCATCACTGTTGTGTCTCTCATTTTGTTGCACTCCTTTTTGCAGATTTATATACCCAAAGGTCTTGCAAACTTTGATATTTGAAGAGCAATTGGATATATTGACCTTCTTTGAAAGATCTTAGTTTGAATGAAATTTTCAGAAAGGTATGGTGTAAGGCTTTGTCAAGTTATTTCAACCTTAACACCCCTCTTTTGACCGGTTCTTTCATGCAATATGGTTCAATATTCTTTTGCCAACATGTGCATCAAGGCTTTGTTTTCTTAATCTAATTGTGTTTAATTGATATTTCAGTTGCTTGCTATTATATATTTCATATGCCCTGACTTATTGAGTTTGTTATAATTTATTTTCTGTTAATTATCATTTGTATTGTTTTTAATTCATCTTTCTTTGGATTAGATATGCCTCACTATCACTTATTGATTGGGCTTGATAGAGAAGAGGATGCTTTCACAAAGTCACTTATTCACGGGTTTCTTTAACTGCATTCTGAGCATATGTTGCTTACTTATCAAAATAAAGAGTTTGTATTAGGTGTCTTTTAAATGTGATTTTAGTCATAAATTTGTCTTTTATCTTTATGAAATTTTGGTTTCAAGTGAATTGCATCCTTACAAACTGGAATGTCAAGGTGGAATGAAGTTTGGTTCTCATAATAAAGTTTCTGCCACTTTTAGGAGCGTAGTTTCTATTTCAGTTTTTCTTCCTTTTGCTCTCCATTTTTTCTATCAAGTTTGCTTAGTTAAGGAAATTTGGGATGTGGTATTAGTTGGAGAGTTGATATCTTTAGAAATAATATTAAAATCATTGAGCTTGCATCAAATGGTTCCTAATGCCTGAATTCTCAATTCACTTATCATAGATTATGCCCAAATATGCTTATATAATCTTTGTTGCCGCTGTTTGTCTGCATCCTCATCTTAATTGGTCTGTTTTGACTACTTTTGTTGCTGAGATTTCACCTATTTTGGTTAATCCTTAGGATTGGATTTGACATAATTTTCCTTTCTTTCCATAGTTAGATCAGCAGTAGAATAACTTCTTAATTTACCAATCAGCAAAGATGTTTGCTTGGGATTTGAATTTCGAGGAAGCTCCATCTTTATTAGTCTTGACATGTTCTTCCTTCTACAACTTTGACTTTTCTCTTGAATATGGATTTGTCTCCTCTTTGTGACCCTTGGTAATTATTATATCTATTGTGTGTTTACCTATATCTCTTTAACTGTTGGGCCTCATCTGTGATTTCTTCAATGATGTTCTTCCCTGTGTACAAGTTGCATGCTGCAAAAATCTATGTGTTGCTGTGAGCTGGTGTTTTAGGTAGAGTTTAAAAGAATTGTGCATTCGTTTTGTGATAATTCAAAAAGGAAGTGTGATGCTGCCTATGTGGTGCTTGCTCCCACGAGTCTCTTGGTGATGTTTTGACTTGGAAACTGAGGTAGGGTCTGCTGCAACCAGGATGGCCACGAAATGGAATATAGCTGCCTCTTATGAACTCTCAAGTCTCGGCAGGGATGGAATGCAAAAGAAAAGGTGCAATATTCCAGTGTAGAGCCAAGGGTGAATACTAGGGCATTTGATGTTGTTGTGGGGGTGAAGATGACCCACAAGGTGAGAATGAAGATTGTGAAGAAGCCAATATCAGTTTGCTTAGTTTTACCAGCAGTGCAAGATGTTGAAGTAGCAACATCTCGACTTGCTATATGTGAAGTTCATCCACAACATATGATCAATTAGAATTAACAATTTTTTTTGTACCAAAAAAAAAGAATTAACAATTTTTTTTGTAACAAGCCTTATGTTCCTTGCCTATGTAATGCTTCATGACTATGATTTTGGTGTAAATTGATGCTGGCATGTAGCTTATCCTGACAACAGTAACATCAATAGGGAGAACAATGCTCCTATCACGAATTTGTGCTACCTAGGTGTAACAATGTTCCTATCAAGGAACTATGTTTGAGCGGGTGATCAATTTCATACTTTGAACAATCATAAGACAAACAAGACTTAATGATACCCAATGGAGTGTCCTTTGTGAAATGGAATTGTTGACAACAATTTCTAGATGGGGGATTTCAACAATATAAGATGTAGTTTTTGGTACTTGTCAGATACTTACCGACTTTGTCGCTGAAATGACCCCGGCCGACCCTGAAGGTGAATTGTGGACGCTCCATGTAGATGGATCCTCAAATCCAAAGGGGAGTGGTGCATGGCTAATGCTTGAAAGCCCGACAGGCATTATAATCGAGGTTTCCCTCACTTTTGGTTTCCCAACTTCAAACAATCAGGCAGAATATGAGGCATGCATAGCAGGACTCCGACTTGCCATAAACCTGAAGTTATTGATGCTGAAGGATCCCTAGAAGCTAATTATGATTTTGATTAGATTATGTGAAATTTCGTTGCGCTATTAAGACTCTTTAGATTTCTAATTCTACTTGCTATTATGTATGGATTATGAATTTGAATGTTTTTCATATCTATGAATTATGATTTTTAATGTTCTTATTTAAATTTCACTATTAATTTTGTTTTTTGCACCTACTTTATTTATTTTAATTGTGGCAAATTTATTAAACTTATGTGTCTTTGATGTGTTTCATTAGTTTTTTTATGTTTTTTATTACTTTGTAAATATTTAGGTTCATAAGTAATTAGTCAATAAACAAATTTTCCTTATATATCTCACTATTGTTCCATTAAATAATCTGGTTCAATTAATCTTAAAATTTCTCAAGAACCAACCTTAACACACAACATGTTCAAATGGTCACTTTAAGATACATTCCAAAAGGTCCTTTTAATTTCTTTGTATTTTTACAAAGCTTCTTTCATATTGTAATCTAAACGACAATTTTTGGTATCCAAATAATTTTGTGTTAACTAGAGCATTGGCCCCGTGCATCGCACGGGTCAAAACGCTAGTTTTAACGTTACTCTTAATTAGTTTTTAGTTTTTTTTTGTACCCCCACCTATCCCCCTATACCCCTACATAATTGGATATTTCCAGATTGCCCCTCAGTATTATAACTAACAAATTTATCTAAATAAAAGATAAATCCGTTTTGGGAAAAAAACTAAAAACGGATTTATCTTTTAATTAGATAAATCTGTTTAAGGAAAAAATTCATAACGGATTTACCCTCGCTATAGATAAATCCACTATTAAAAAATAACAAAAACGGATTTATCTATTTAATAGATAAATCCGTTTTTGTTATTTTTTAATAACGGATTTATCTATTATTAGATAAATCCGTTTTGGAAATATTCAAAACGGATTTATCTAATAAATAGGTAAATCTGTTGTGTATTTAAAAGTAATTTTTTTTAAATTTTTAAAAAATGGTTATAAAAACACTACTAAAAATCTATTAATGAGTCAAAACTAATCTAAAAATTATAAAAATATCACTAAAAATCTAGTAAAACGAAAATAAGGTTTTTAGTAAACGGATTTATTTCTTTTTTAGTAAATCCATTTTGAATTTTTTTTCAAAACGGATTTACATGCGTGGTATGTAATTCTGTCTTTGTAAAGTTCAACATGGGTATTTTCGGATTATCATATTTTGTGGGGATATAAGTGCATGAGGTGGGGGTAAAAAAAAACCCTAGTTTTTATAGACAGAAACGTTACACTTAATTAGTTGATTGCAATTTGCAATTTGCATGGCCTTGAATAAACCTTTATATTCTGTTTTTGCCTTGCGTTACTGATCAAAGTTAGTTGGGTTGGGTGGTTCGGGCTGAAGCGCACTATAATGTGCCCATTAGGTACAAAAGCCACATCGTTAACCAACGACTAGCTCCACATACCAACAAAACACCTTCTGACAAAAAATAATAAGAAAAGACCTCATGACATTTGTTTCCCCTCCTCCTTCATTGCTACTTGCTACAAAACTCTCTCTTTCTCGCTCCCTCCCTCTCCCTCTTTCTCGCTCCCTCCCTCTCCCTCTCCCTCTCCCTCCCCTTCTCTAGGGGTGGGCGCATGGGTACACTTTGACCCAACCCGCAACCCAATCCAACCCAACCCTCAAAATTCAGGTTGATTTGGGTAACTGGGTCGGATTGGTTTTTAAATAAGGTAACCCATAGAGTATGGGCTGGGTAGCGAGTGGAAAATTTTAGAGCTCACTAAACCCAACCCATACCATTATGACTTTACATATACAAATTTTTTTGCCTTTAGATATACCAATTGATAACAAAATTTAGGTGCCGAGAACTCTTAAATAATTTCTCAATTTTAATAATCCAAATTTGAATGTTAAAACTAATGACATTCTTTCTTGAAAACATATTTAAGAGAACTTAATTTAGTCTACCATACAAATTAATTCCAAGGATAAAATTAACCAACGTTTACAGAGTACTCTTAAATATGTAATTCATAATTTGAATATGTGACTTATAATTTTTTTGCTAATTGCTTAAACTAATTGAAGAAAGCAACTTCATAGATAAGACTAGGATATGATCAAATTTAGTTTCTTTAAAACATTCTTGTATGAAAATTTTTTTTTTTCCGTGAACTTCAAAGATTTTCTAAAGACCTTTTTCTTTTGTATTGGTTTTGTTAGTTGTAATGGAAATCCAAATTTAAACATATTAATATTCATTTTTTTTATTATTTTTTTAAAAGATATTTTACTAGTAAACTCTATATCGAACCTAACCCAACCTATTTGAGACCGGGTTGGGTTGTTTTGGGTCACACAAAAATTTGAGTTTAGTTTTGTCAAACCCAATCCATAAATATTTGATTGAGTTGGGTGTTTAAATGCCTCAAAACCGTGACTAAAGTCACCCGTAAAGCTCTGCTAGGGTTTAGGGTTCTGGTTCCCATCAAGGGTCTCGTCTCCTTGTAGGAAGCAACATTTAATGTTGCAAAATATCTCTACCATTAAAGCTGCCTTTAGCTCTACCATTAAAACAACAGTACCACTCTAGTAACTGAGATACACAATGTAGGACAGGTGAATCTGAAATCCATCAGTCCATTACAATATCCTCATATTATTCCCTGCAAGTCAGGACCGAGGCAGTATTCATTTACAAACTCAAACTGTACAACTGTACTAAATACAAGTTCACAAACTACAGATTCACAAGGTACAGACTATGGCTAACCAGACCCATCTACAAATTTACAAGCAGCAAACTCTTAAACTTGGCGCTGGTTCTATCTACAATCCCAGCTCATCTTTTCAAGATTCCAGATATTCACTTCTCTTCTCACAGTGGAGAGAATCATTTCTTCTTTTCAAACCTTGCATCGTGGTACGAGTCCCCAATGGCTTCCAGCTCGAAACATCAACACACTTATCATCAGGATAACATCGAAGAACTCAATGAAATCCTCATTCCTGCTGGTTCACAAAGTGCAGATCTGGTCAACAGAGCTCTTGTTGGGCAGCTCCTCACCAACAAAAATCAAAATAAAGAAGCTACAAAGAACATCATTGCAAAAGCATGGTCAGCCACTCAAAATCTCCAAATTTTAGATCTGGGTAAGAACAAGTTCTTATTTACCTTTGAAAAAGAGGAGGACTGTAATGAAATATATAATAGGGCACCATGGTATTTCATGAATCATTTGATGTGCTTGCAATATTGGAATCCTTCTATAACAACAGAGGAGATCCTCTTTGATTGGAACCCTTTCTGGGTCCAAATCCACAACTTTCCAATGGAGTTCCTAAATCCCTCAAATGGAAGGACTATTCTGCAAAAAACAGGGAAGATTCTGTCAGTGGAGGATTCCATAGTGGAAGGTAGGGTTCTGCGAACCTTTCTCAGAGCTAGAATCCTCATTGATGTCACTAAGCCTATTCCAACTGGCTACTGGATACCAAGACAGAAACTTCCTAAGGTCTATGCTCATTTCAAGTATGAAAGAATGCAAGACCTATGCTTTAACTGTGGCCTTATGGGACATGAACAGAAATACTGCAAAAGTCCTAGGTTGATGTCTGCTATATGCAACTCAATCCCAAAATACAGCCAAAGCATTCAAGTGCAACCAGCAAAATCAACGAAAGCTATCCTGAAGGAACACAAGCAGAGATATGGAGATACAACTAAGAACACAGCTCAAAAGTTTCAAAACATGCATGGTATGGATGAACAATCAGCAAATGTACAAGTAAACTACAATGCTCAAGAGAAAGATGAAGAGGTAATCAGGGAGAGAATTAGAAGGGAGTGGGCAGAGAAGATAGCAAACTACTCTGAAGGTACCGGAAGTGCTAATATTCCTCTAGGACTCTCCATAAAGAATAAAAACACAGGGAAAACCATCATAGAGGAATATCAAACCTGTGACACAGTACACGAAGACCCTATGCCATATGAAGCTTATCTCAGCGACTGGGAACTAGCAGACTTCAGAAATCTGCAGAAGCAGTATGGGTTAACTGGAACAACACCTCAAAAACTGGTGGAGATTCATAAAAACCAGCTGAGAGTTAAGGAAAATCTGCAAAAGAGAAGGAGACAGCTTCAGGAATTAGCCAGGAGGGACCAGGAAAAAAGAAACAAGGAAATAGAAGAAATCATGAATTGTGTGAGAATTCAGTTAGGGAAAGCAATGCCAAAGCAACTTGATAACCCTCACCTTCAGGAAGAAGTGGCTGACAACATCAGGCAGGTAACACAGTTGAATAATCCTGTTCTATACACACAAATGGTCACTGGAGCTCATGCAAGCAAGAACCAAGTGTTCAGTAATGCTTTCTGTGGTCTGCCTCGTGTTCCACCGAAACTGATCCCAACTGATAAACAAGATTATACGGTAGAATTCCCCCCTGAAGCAGAAGACACAGAGGAAAAATACAACAACAAGAAGGAAGAGGAAGATTACAACCTTGCTATTATTCTTGATAATGGTTTAAACCTGCAAAAGAAAAGAGAATTAGAAATCAAGTATAAAAGTGAAGCAATGGTAGCAAAAAGAGCAAAGACAGGCATAGAAGCAGTAACAGCAAATAACTCAGGTCATCAATACAACAGAGGTTCCACACAGAACAACAATGCTAAGGCTGAGGAGGCGGGCCAATCCATGCCCCCAACCTTCAAATGACTTGTATAAGTTGGAATTGTCGGGGATTGGCGGCGTCCTCGACAAATAGAGAGCTAAAAAGCCTAATCAAAAACTACAAGCCAGCCATTATTTTCCTTATGGAAACTAGAGCCCATAAGGAAAGAGTCGAAAAAGTCAAAAGAAGATACAGATACCAGCACTTATTTTATGTAGAAGCTCAAGGCACCTCAGGAGGTTTATGCTTGCTATGGAATGATCACTTTGAGATTCAGATTTTGGAATCTTGCTCTAACTTCATTCACACACTGCAGTAAAAGAAAAAAGATCTCGGCATTGCTTCCAGATATCCTTCATCTATGGCAATCCAACTTTTGCGAACAGAAGGAACTTATGGTCCAAGTTAGCTAAATTAAAACCACTCAACAGTGGGCCTTGGTGTTGTATGGGGGACTTCAATGAGATGACAAGTAATAGTGAGAAGGATGGCTTGAATGATGTGGAGCCTATAAGAATAAGGCTGTTCAATGAGTTCATAGAAGACTCTGAGTTAATGGACCTGAAACTTCAGGGATGTAAGTACACATGGTTCAGTAACCCGAGGGATGGATTTATTACTAGACAAAAAATTGACAGAGTCCTAGCAAACTTCACTTGGAGGGAGCTATATCCTCATGCCTTGGCTACTGCTCTCCCAATTGTTAACTCGGACCACTCTCCTATTATCTTCCAACCTAATCCCCCTTTGAGAAGTGGAAGATCTTTCAAGTATGAAGCATTTTGGGAAGAAAATGAAGGCTGTAGAGAGGCTGTTGAACTTGGGTGGGCTACTGATGCTGCAGCTGAACCATGGGAAAGCTGGAAGAAAAGGATTAAATCTTGCACAGCTTATTTGAAGAACTGGCATCAAAGTACTTTCAAGAATGCTTCAAAAGAAATAAGGAAGTTAAACTCTCAGATTGAGTATGAACTCAATAAACCTCACTCAACAACAGATTGGCAGTGGGTAAATCAAGCTAGAAGAGAAATTGACAAGTTGTGAAGCAGGAGGAAATTTATTGGGGTCAAAGATCTAGAGTTAAGTGGCTGAATTGGGGGGATAAGAATACAAAATTCTTTCATGCCTCTGCTGTCCAAAGAAGGGATAGGAACAAACTTATCAGAATTAAAGGTTTATCAGGGCAATGGCTGGAAGGACAACAACAAGTTATGGATGGAGTCTGGGAGTTCTATAATGACCTATATTCCTATGAACAACCATCTAATATGCAAGAATGCATTAACAGCATCCCAAAGGCTGTGACTAGTGATATGAATCAGACTCTCCTTAATCCCATCACTCTAAAAGAGGTGGAGGCAGTTGTGTTTGGTTTAGGAACATATAAAGCTCCTGGCCCAGATGGATTAAATGGGTTATTCTTTCAAAAAAATTGGCATACAATCAAGAATGAAGTCTTCCTAGTGGTTGTGGATTTCTTCTCAAAGGGGAATCTAGATGAAGAAGCAAATTTCACAAATGTCACATTGATTCCAAAGATTCCTAATCCAGATGCTATATCCCAACTAAGACCAATCAGTTGCTGTTCATTCATATACAAGATTATTGCTAAGATCATGGTGGCTAGACTAAAGCCTATAATAGGAAAAATTATCTCTCCTCAACAAAGTGCATTTGTAGGGGGCAGAATGATTCAAGATAATTTAATTGTGGCTCATGAGGCCTTTCATTTCCTGAAGAAGAATCAAGATGAAGGAGGTCAAGGCATTGCAATCAAGCTTGATATGAATAAAGCCTATGATAGAGTCAACTGGGAATTTCTAAAAGCTGTTCTTATTGCTAATGGGTTTCATGAAGATTGGGTTCTCTCTGTGATGAAATTGGTAACCACAGTTTCATACTCTTACCAGATTAATGGCTTTTCATCAAGACAAGTGTATCCAAAGAGAGGGGTAAGACAAGGAGACCCCCTGTCTCCTTACCTCTTCATAATAGTATTTGATGTTCTGTCAAGACTAATTACTCAAGCAGCAGCTGCAGGTAATCTGGAAGGTCTTAAATTAGCCCCATCAGCCCCGATTTTGACGCATTTGTTCTTTGCGGATGATGCAATTCTTTTCTTTAAAGACAGCACTGAGAATATGTACCAAATTATCAAGATTCTGAACCTCTTCACTAGTGCATCTGGTCAAAAGATAAATCTATCCAAATCCGGGATTGTAGGTGGCTGCAGAGTCTCTCAATGTGTCAAGGAGAGAATATCTACCATTTCTAATATCCCAATTTGGTCTACCCCCGGGCATTACGTAGGAATTCCTGCTGAATGGGGAGGGTCAAAGATTCAGAGCTTAAATTGGTTAAGAGAAAAGGTTACATCTAAACTTGAAGGGTGGAAGGGTAACTTGTTGAATCAAGCAGGGAAAGAAGTTCTTATTAAAGCAGTAATACAAGCAATCCCGAGTTACATTATGTCAATACTGATTCTGCCGAAGACATTTTGTGAATCTCTTACTTCAGTAGTGGCTAAATTCTGGTGGAAAGGAAGTGGCAGGTATAATGGAATTCACTGGAAGAAGTTTGAAGCCCTCTGCTTTCCTAAAAACAAAGGAGGACTAGGGTTTAAGGATTTTAGAAAGATGAACTCTGCTCTCCTGACTAAGCAAGTATGGAGGATGATAAATGATCCTAAGTCCTATTGGGCAGCTACCTTGAAGGCTATTTACTTTCCTAATAGTTCTTTCTGGGATGCCTCCGCTCACAAAGGAACCTCTTGGATTTGGAAGAGCTTTCTACAGGGGAAAGATCTGTTGACAAGCTCTGGTAGGTGGCTTGTGGGTACAGGTACAACAATCAACATCTCTAGGGATAATTGGCTAAGTTCAGGTAACAAAGCAGTGTTGAAGCCGAATGCTACAGCTACTACTGTATCAGATCTAATGGGACCTGACAAGAAATGGGACTTCAATTCCTTAAGGCAGAACCTTCAATCTCAGTGTGCAATTGAGGCGGTGCGGACTCCTATCTCCTGGACGGCTCAAAAGGACAACCTAATGTGGCCTCATAGCAAGGATGGTTGCTATTCAGTTAAGTCAGGCTATAGAACCTTGATTGAGGCTACTCCGAAGGCAAATCAAAGTGCGTCCAGCTCTACAATCTGCTCTGAAGATCTTTGGACCGTAATTTGGTCGGCTAAAGTCCCCAATAAGCTTAAACATTTCGCTTGGAAGGTATGCCATAATATAATCCCTACTAGAGAGAATCTGTGCAAAAAAAGAATCATTGTCCCTAGCTTATGCCCAATATGTTTTAAAGAAACTGAAACCATAGAACACATGCTACTTTTTTGTGAATGGACTAAACCACTGTGGTTTGGTCTGCAATTTCTTCCCCCCTCCCCCTAGGCTTAACCACCATACAACAATGGATATTGGATGCTCTAGAATCCCCTATGGCTAGTGAAAACAACCTCTCCTCTTGGATTTTCTTTACTCTTTGGACCATTTGGAATGCTAGGAATGATATGGTCTTCAACCATAGGAAGCCAAATCCTCTAAGTAGTCTCCACAAAATCCAATCTCAATGTCATGAATATCTAACCACTTCTAGTCTCAAACAGAATAACACAAATCAGACCCAAGACTATCCCCATATTAGGGTGCAGGCCTCTCCAACTCAGTGGAGTCCACCTCGAGAGGGTTTCATCAAAGTCAATAGTGATACAGCATATGATCAAACAACAGGGAAAGGCTTCTCAGGTATATTATGCAGAAATGAAAAGGGTGACTTACTCTCAGCAGCTACAACCAGATTCTTCGCATCTTCTCCTCTTGTATCTGAAGCCCTTAGTCTTAGGGATGTTGTTTCCTTTGCGGTCAACCTCCATTTTGATCATGTCATCCTTGAGTCTGACAACAAAACCCTTATAGAGGTATGCAATGATAGATCAGTGAACGGGGAGATTCATGGAATAGTGGAAGACATAAAAGATCTTAGGTCTAACTTTGTGAACTCAGAATTAACCTGGATAAAGAGGGAAGGGAATATCTGTGCTCACACAATTGCGATGCTTGCTAGGGATAATGCTCTTCTCAGTTCCTGGACCATTTGCACTCCTCCTCTCCTCCGCCGAGCGCTTGTCATGGACGCTCAAGCTTTGTGGAAATAATTATCCTCTGAGAACTACATCCACCGTTGGGGTATCGAAGTTTAACTCCGATGCGAGCTTCCCCCTATCAAGTTGGCAAAGTTATTGGGGGTTATGTAGTTAGGGATCAGGAAGGGAGTGTAGGAGCCGCAAATTCTTACAGTGGCAGGATTACAAGCCCGTGTTGTACAGAAGCCCTAGGTCTTCGAGATGTGTCGATCTTTGCTAGCAATTGGGGGATCATAAAGGCTATCTTGGAGAAAGAGTGTCTGCAATTGGTTTTAGCCTGCAGAGGAGAATTTGAGATACAAAACATCAAGCTTCTCGCAAGAAATCAAAACTCTTAAAGAGAAGTTCATTACCTTTTGGATATCCTGGGTTAGTCCTGATGGAAATCAGGGTGATCGTCTCACCGCGGAGCTTCATAGAATCATCTTGCTGCTGTGTGGTTGGCTTCGTCGTCTTCCGAGGTTTCTGCGAGTCGCCATAGCAAGATCGTATGCTTGTGCGTAGATCCTCAGAAATATCAATGGGTAATTGAATTCGTGGCTTGCAATAATTTCACTGATGATGGGTGGGTGGCATCGCTGAAGTTTGAAGGATTTTGGCCTGTTGCCATGTCTTTCTATCTTTGCCGAATTGGGGCTCCTGCCAGCTTAGCGAATCTATCTGTTTTTAGGTTATATTTCTGCTTTTGTGAAAGTGTTGTTTCATGTTGTTTCTGTTGGACCGGGTTACCATTGACCCGACTTGTGGGTTTCTTAGGTAACATGGGCCACTTGCTTATGTATCTGGTTTGGGCCTTTGCCCATTTATTTCAATACAAATCAGATACATTCTTGACCAAAAAAAAAATGCCTCAAAACCCACCCAGATATCAAGCATGAAGCAGACATAGACCCATATAAAGTTACCTTTTTTTTTATTGAGAGTAAATGGTCCTTTTAGTCTCGAACAATTTCTTTGCGGGACAAATCAGTCATTGACATGTTAGAATATTTTATTCCAATATCATAAATAATGAGTAAATATTCTTTTATTAATTATATTAGCTATTTATCAATTAGCAACCTTAATTGATATTGATCAAAATAAGTAAAATGATATATTGGATTTCTAATTATATAATTAGTTATATATTTATATGGGCCCAATATGACACTACAAAAAAAAGCAGGTTCGTCGCTAGACCTCAAAAATCCGTCGCTAAAGTGTCTTAGCCAGGGAATTAGCGACGGAAAATTTATTTTAGCGACGGAAAATTAGCGAGGGATTTTCCCTCGCTAATTAGCGAGGGAAATTCCGTCGCTAATTAGCGAGGGAAATTAGTGAGACCAAATCTGTCGCTAATTCTGAAGGACACGTGTCTAAATATTAGCGACAGATTTTAGTGAGGGCAAATCCATCGCTAATTTAATTTTTTTATAAAAAAAACCTGCTTTATTTTATGCCACGTGTGCAAATTTGAAAACCTGCTTTTTTTAATAACTATATATCAAATGCAGCACAATTTTGAGAATACTCAAATGTCTGAGGTAGTCCTATTCTCATAATGCCAAGTCATTTTCTTTGCAATTTCAGGAGATGCAAACATTCTCTGCAACCTTGGAACTATAGACAAATAGAACTTCGACTTTACAGGAATGAGTTTATAATTACGTTTTTCCCCTTTACGAACTTTATACCTCGGTTTTCCGCAAAATCTACAAGCCTACAGCGCACCATCGGTTTTACCAAATTCGTTGTCGTAAAACAACATGTGCCCATCTTCACAACAATCAATCTTCTTACATTCGAATCCTAGCTTCGAAACTAACATCTTTGCTTAATAACAACTTTTTGGCAAACTATCCTTATTAGGTGTCCCGTCCAACATCATTTGAGTCACAAAATCTAAAGCCAACTCAGAAATATTGCTCATGGACTTGAGAGATAAAAGCTTCACACACATAGATAATTTTGACTCTGGCGAGCCATCAAACAACAGTGTGTTTGAATCTTTTAACAAACAATAAAATCTTTGTGCTTCTTCATTTGGAAGTTCATCATGATCGTCATATTGAGGCTCATCAAATGGCACATTCACTCCGAGACCATCACAAATCATGCTTTCCATCGACTCAAATTGTTCATTAGATGGAACATGAAAACTAGAACTGCTTGAAGAAGCCCCTAAGTCAAAATTTGGAAGTCGTTCTCCATGGTCCACCCAAATTCAATAATTAGGCCTAAACCCGATACGATACAAGTGCACCCTAATTTCATCATCAGGTGTAATAGGTATACCATCGCATTTAAGACATGGCCATCTAATCCCCCTTCCTTTTTAGCCTTATCATGTCGCCATGCTACGATAATAAACTCTTCAACCCCATTTACAAAAGTTTCCTTCAAAAGTGCTCTTCCCGAATATAACCGATCATACACCCAACTACGATTCAATTGAAGGCTGCACACCTGGGTACCAACGAAAGATGTCCCTAGCTTTAACCAGCCTGGCTACACCATTGGTAACCGAACCCAATTAACTCGTATTTTACCCTAGCTCTTTGAAAATATTAAGATGACAAGAGTGGAAGCTAGGAAATTTTCCCTTCGTCTATTTTATTTTATACTTTGCTTCAGTTTCTATGTCTAACCAAACTTTCTAATGTTGTCGTTGAGTGAATCTTGATAAATATTGTTTGTCCTTAATTTGAGATTCAGATAGTATGAATGATTCCTTTTATCTTGTGTTTCAATGATTCCTTTAACTTGGAGAGTCACCACAATAAAACATAACATTGAAGGCGGTGGCTCCAAAGTTAACAATAAGCTCTTTCTGTGAGAAATAAAATAAAATGGGGAGAAGGGTATACTCAAAAAGTCCTATACTCTCAATTTTACAGAAGATTAATAACGAGGAAGAAAAATAAATGTTTATATTGTCAACAAATATTGGAATTCATAGTCATAAGGTATCTTTTCAACAAGATTAGAAGCCTTGAGATTACCATGGCCTCTAAAGCATTCAACCATTGATTTCCTTAGAGTACCAGATGTAGGTAACTGGTTGCAGACCCAGTCCACCAGTGAGTCAATGTCAACAGCAAAATCATGCATGTTTCTAAGAAGAAGTTCAGGAAACGCTATCCTTTTTGTGCTTGTTGCTAGAATTGAAGCCTGAAGATAGTCTAGCTTTGATTTCTCCAATTCAGATGTAACACCATCGGCTGTGTATATCCTCACCTACATAAAGTGGTGCTAAATAAATAACCATTCTTATAAATACAAAATGAATATCTACAGATATTTTTTTGAGCAACAGGACTTACAGCTGGAGAAGAACGAGTTCCACAACATAGAGCATATATGACATTAGGATCAGTAAATTCAAGTCCATAAAGTCCACGGACAAATGATTCTTTTTCCTCCCACTCACCCTTCCTTGGTACCTAAAGCGTGAGGCATTGTTTTGGTGATATAAATATAGTAATACCAAAATTAAGGATAGCCAATCATTTTAATTGTTACTGCATATTTACCTCTTTGATATTAGAAGTGTCACGTTTCCTTAAAATAAAATGCTCCATTGCTTGAGCATTTATTATGTTGCCTCCTATGTTGAGAGTTGCCTGCATAGAAGCAATTCAATTGAACATTAAAAGGGCCAGTCTGTTCCATGCTTTTTTTAGAAAAAAAATTGTTTTTTTAAATTAATATATATGTTTGTTAGAGTCCAAGATCGACGGTGGCACGGACACGTCTTCAATCAGAAGTGTCCGTGCTATAGACTAGGGACACTGTACAAACCAATTCATTCATTCAATTGAATCAGTGAAGTTACATTTTTAAAAAAAAGCTTCCTTTCTCTAGTTCATTAAATCACTAGATTTTCGGCGTACCTTGTTCATCAATGCAAGTAGTTTTTCTGGGGTGGATGGTACCCCAAATTGGATAAACCCCTGAAAAGAACAATACATTAATCTTAGTGCTGACCATTTTCCTTGCTAGAATTATCATTCATCACATTGTTCATAATCAAATTCTTATATAACAGCATATATATTTCAGATTTTAAAGCAAAGATCGTATAGAAATTAAAAAGAAATTTTCAACTACCATACATGCATGATACAAGCATTGTACACATTGATCCAGAATGCTAATTTCTGTTGGTTTGTAAGGCTTTTCAAATCAACTGTCTGAAGATTGCTCATCAAAATCCTGTACACCACAATAAACAAATGGATTTTTTCCCCTGAAATTTGTTACTCATTCTTCTCATAAAAAGTATATATAAATAATACATTACCTTAATTTCCTTAGTAATGGAATAGAAGAAGGGCTAGAGATAAACTTTGGATCCATAGAACTAGAGGTAAATATAACCAAATTCTTGTAAGGACCAATATCCCTTGGAATAGACTCTTCTGTATCAAATATACCATATGGATCTTGTTGCCTTGATTCCTTCTGCAACATGAGGCTTGGCTTTGGGCTCGAGCCAGTAATATCGATTCGAAAGCTTCTTGAACTTAAAGAAGAATGCAAAGACCTTGAAATTGGTCCTGATTTCTCCAATTCCATTGCTCTTGATGTTCTTAGTAGTCTTACATATATGAAATTCAAACACTTCATAATGCTTTCAGATAGCTTGTTAGGCTGCCACTTCAAGTCATTCTCTTCTGATAGAAGTGGATCAAGTAGTGATCTGGTAGGAGGATCTAAGTACATCTCTGGATTACGTTCCCGCATCTGAAATTCGTAAAAGTTATTACGAGTTAGCTAGTTCACTCTCTTGATTTGAAAGCAGCACAAACCGAGATTGAGATTTTATTTCCCTTTACTCTAGTGTTACTCTGGCCATGTGACCAAAACTACTTTTTTTTTGGTCTTTATCTCGAGTAAAGGACAACTAGACTAATCTGCATTCGATCGGAATATAAGTAAAACCTATCTATCAGTTGCTCAATAGACTAATCTGTGTTCGGCCAGTATGTAAGTGAAGATTATCATCCATAAGGGGCCAGAGATTGAGCTCGAGTACTATAGTTTCTTTCGATTATTAAGAAAAATAAATGTAAGTAAAGTAAAGTCTATCCATAAGTGAATTTAGAAAATGAGATACCTTAGATGATGGATGGCGAGGGTCTCGCATAGGTGAAGGAGGTTTCACTGCACCATTTTTTCGTGAAAATCTTTCTTGAAATTTCACATCTTCTTGGAAATTATTTTCCTTATGTGGATTTTTAAGAAATCCTGTTTTGTCATTAAGACTGAAGTCATTGAGATTATAATCACCCTTTATAGCTTTGCTTATGAAATGCAAAGCCTTGGTTTCAAATGCAATCCTTTCATGAACACTTCGATGAACAGAACTAGGAGTTGTAATCGTTGAAGTTGATATATGATTGTAATTAGAGTTGTTCATCAAATTCCCTTGATTCCATGTTTTTGGCTTTGAATATTCCTGGTTGACTTCTTGTTCATTTTTCAAACCAGCTTGTAGTGTGCTTATTTGGCTTTCAAGTCGTTCTATCTCACTTTCAACCATTACTAACTCTGCTATGAGTTCTCTCATCTACACAAAAATGCATAATTAAGGTTATAAAGTTCTAGTTTAATAATTCCTTTCATATATAGCTTTACACCCTGTATGTGTCAGAAGCATTGAATTGAGATCAATTAAAACATTTTAAGTATGATCTAACAATAAAATGTGAGGTGAACATTATATTACCTTTGGAGGAAGAAATTTTGGAATAGATATTGATGAACTATTTGGTCTATTATTCACCATCTCCAATATCTCATGAACCTTTTCTTCTTGGTTCAACAACCTTTGAAGCTTAGAGACCTGTTTATTTCAAACAAAAAAATTCATATTAGTTTTCTCTTGGAGACATATTTAACAATCTATCATATACTAGTATATATATATAATATGAATATGACATTAATTTTCCAATTTAAAGCTATGGCTTTGAGGGGTATGGTTCTCATTCAATAATCGTACGTTCTATCTATTGGCAAAAATAGCAAACTTATAGTTCCAATGTTTGTAATGAGTATCGCTATACATGATCATGAACTCAGCCATAGCTTTTGAAAAAGGAGTGACACTTTTTTACTACCATCTTAATTGACTACTATAAAAGATAGGGTATAGTCACGGACGGTCCTATTCTATAGAATGAAAAATAAGGTAGCCTATATACTATATAGAATCATTCTCTACAATGATCATTTTGTAAAACAACTTATATATATATATATATAGTTGTTTTATTTATGTAGTAATTAATATTATTAATAATTTACCATCAAAATATGTTGTATCTATGAATTTTCAAGTACCTCTCTTTCAAGTTCCTCTCTCTTTTGCAGACCATTAATTTTCTTTTTTCTCTGCAAACAAAAAAAAGAAGGGAAAAATTTAGAAAAAACCATACTCGTTCGTTAACTAAATTCTAAATCAAACATAAATAACTATATTGCTTTACCTAGTAAATTATTAAACACGATGCATGTGCCTTACTTTCTTACAAGCATAACAATGCCTATATTATAATATTAAAAAACAAAACTAAGATTGGTAATGGCAATATGAAAGAGAGACTTACAATAAGGTCAGAGGGAGAGTTAAGTGATGAAAAATCTATTGGAGTAGAGTCCATGGAAGAAACCTGAGTGCAGGCAAGGTTGAAGGCAGTCCAATGGTTGGAAGAAACATTAAAACAACAAGGTATTGGGGGACTATGAGGTTCTTCATAATCAAGGAAGTAATGTTGGTGAGAAGATGATGAGGACAGAAGCTTGGAGCTAAAGAAAGAGAGGCTGCGGGTTGATGTTGTTGTTTTGTTTTGTTTGAGATTGAATAAGAGAGGAAGGAAGTTTGTGAAGTGTTTGATTTGAGGAGTCAGTTGAGAAATAGCTTTCAGGATTGATAAAGCATTTAGATGATAATAACCGCCTCTGTTGTAGTTGTGAGTGCTGGTAGGAGTGGGACATCATGGAAGGGATCGAGAAGCTGGTGTATGCATGTGTCTGTGTGTGGTCGGTTTTGGTGTCTTGACGTAGCTTGCAATCCTGGCTTTGTGTGAGTTATCTACCCGTTATTATGAACTACTTACTATTGGTTCTTAAAATATCTTAAGTTTCTTTTTAATTTTTTTGTTACATAAAATTAAAGGGTGAGGATCGAGATGATGAGGTTTAAGGCAGTCTTCAGTCTACTACCGCTTCCTCCCATTTTATATATAGTTTAAGGTTTTTAATTGGTTGATGGCGTAAGTTTTTTTTCTTCCAACGATTGTGTATATTAATTAAAGAGTGCCTCTAGGGTAAGGGACCAGATTAAATCCCTCACCATTGAACCACTAAATTTGACCGTAAGATATAGTATAAAACTTCATCAATTAATGGTTGAGATTTAATATTGTTTGATTCAATCTTTACCACTGTAACATTTTACACAATATCATATGGTCAATTTTAGTGGTTCACCGATGAAAGACTTAGTTTGAACCCTTACCCTAAGCACCCTTAAGTAAAATCATAATTTCTTTGTTTATTGTATTTGCGTGAGTTATCTTTTTATTTTGCGTGAGGTATCAACACGTTTTTTTGTTTATTTTTATATAAAAAAACACAATTGTTTGTTTATTCAGGTTTTGGTTTATGTTCCATGCTATTGTTTGATTTTTTATTTATTTATGGCGACTTAGAAAAAACTTTAAATCAAAGAATAAACATCTAGTGTAGTCTCCAAGTCAACACTCCCGCCAAAAACCCCCCATTTCTCTCCAATTTTTTGGCCACTTGATCGCTGCCATGTGTCCACCACGTGTATCCCTTTCCCTTGCATGCCCAACACGTCTCCCATTCTCTCATCATCCACGACATCACCTCTCTCACACTCTTCTCCTTTCTTTCTTTCCCATGCCTCTCCCCTTTCACCTTCTCTGTTCCCTCACCACTACCCCCTCACACCTACCCCCACCCCATCGTATTGGCCTCCCTGGTCCAACCTCTGTGAGCACAAACCCACGACGCACACGCCACGCTACGCCGTCACTGGACAGTTCCCATCGCACACGTCTACGCCTATCGCTGTCAGTGGGAGTACCACCACCACACACCGTCGCTGCGAACACCACCACCATACACCCTCGATAGGATCCATTCTCTCATCTCTCATCTCTCAGAAGCATTCCTCTTCTCTCTCTTTCTATTTCATCATTCCATCCATCTTTCTCTTCCCTCTTCCGTAACTCCCTCTTCTGTAGCTGCGACGACTCCGGCGATCTCGAGGGTGTACGCCTTCTGGATTCCTACGATAAAGACGACGTTGACGACGAAACGAAGCGGATGCAGGTTAGAATCTCTGGCATGCCTTGCGCCGCTTGCTCTAACTCCGTCGAAGCGGCTCTAAAGTCCGTCAACGGCGTCACCCCCGCCTCTGTCGCCTTGCTCCAGAATAAAGCCGATGTCGTTTTCAACCAAAACATCGTCAAGGTTTGAAGTTTCTCTCTTTTAGTCTTTTTTGTTTTTGTTTTAGCAGGTTCTTGATTCTTCGTTCTTGGATTTGTGAAAGTGTTTAGCTACTGATTTAGTGGGGTGTGTTTGTGAACCATAGGATGAAGACATTAAGAATGCAATTGAAGATGCAGGTTTTGAAGCTGAGATGTTACCTGAACCCAGTTCGGTTGGATCCAAACCGGACGGTGGCGGCACCGTGGTTGGGTTTTCTGTAGTTAAATTTGTGAACTTAAGGTAAGTTTGTTAGAAAATTTCCCTTTATCATTGTAGTCTTTTCTAGAAGAATGTGATTTCTAACAAAAATGATCTATGCAGTGGTTAGGGTTAGCACACTTATCATTAAGGTGGTTAGGGTTCTGATATCCATTTGATGTTCACAAAATGCAAGGGAAAGAGTTATATATGATGCATGTTATATTATGTAATTGATAGATTCATTTGGTATCCTGGATGGAAATGTAGAATGAGGATTTTCCTCTTTTTCATTTATTGGAGCTACGTAATAATAATGCCTGTAATTGTTTAAGTGTAGTTTGGAGCTACATAACAACAACTGATAAACATATCTAAAGACATTACCTGTTATAATTTTTTTTTTGAAGCACCTGTTATAAATATAGTGTAGTTTGTAGTGTAAATTATGCATGTAAATTGTTTTACTGATAGAGAAGCTGGTCTCTGTATTTCATTGTTGCGCCCGAAAAAGTCCCCGAGGGAGAACCTTCCTCGTTCACAACCTTTCCTAAGACAATGAAGCCGCCACCAATATTTATTAAGGAAAATATTAGGAAAACCTTTTTTGGAAAGCGATTGGTCTTGCGAAACTAGAGAACAGGGTTCGGGGGTCGGTTACGCGCAGGGAAGGTGTTAGCACCCCACACGTCCTCTCTACTGAGAGGGAACCTTTAATTAAATGTGTGGTTTTAGTGTGTTGACTTGAAAATACTTAATTTTGCCTCTCTACTTCTTATCGAAAAATTCTTAATGAAAATCTATATTTATTATGAAAAAGGAAAGGGGGAAGAATGGGTTTTTAGAAAAAAAGCGCTTGACGGGACATGGCCCGCTCCTACGTATCTCTCGGTGCGATGGAGAACTCAAAGCTACGTAGTTCTTCTTTATCCTGAAAAAAGGTTTTTTTCTTTTATCTTTTTAGTGAGTTTTCGAAATAGGACGAGCATTTAGTGAATGATTAAACTAACCAAGGTTATGGGTAATCACTGCTAAGTACTCTTGAAAATGAGAGTCACTACCACCAGTCAGACGAACAAAAGTTCTGATTGACTATTAGTAGCAACCCGTTTTTTTTATTCGCCTTTTTGAAAGTGGTTTTCGAAAGAGATTGATTGGCACGAATGATCAAACTAACAAAGGTTATGAGTGATCATCGCTTGTTGTTCTTTGGAGAGAAAGACATCGCCACCAATGGCTAGGCGAACAAATGTTCTGATTAACCACTAGCGACGATGGGTTGAAAATGATTTTAGAAAGGAAAAGGTTTTTGTTTTTTATCTTGTTGAATTGTGAAAGTTGAGCTTTCATGATGATCAAGTGAGCAAAGGCTCCAAGTGACCACCATTAGCACTCCATTGTTAATAATCATGCAAGCAAAGGCTTCGCAAGACTACTAACAAAGTTTTTGATTTTGAAGAGCTTTCGCAATTGGATTGATTTTTGTTTAGGAAAAAGAAAATTTGTTATTTGGGAAAAAAAAGGTTTGTGAAAAAAATAAGTTTTACTTAGGGGAAAGAAACAAAATTTTAAAAAAAGAAACAGGGGGTGCAGTAGTAAAATGGTATGTAAATAAAAGGAGGGGTGTATTATTAAAACTGGGGTGCAGATAGTAGCCCAATTCCCGTACTGGGTTCAGCAGCCCACAAAACCTGGGCCTCTCAAGGGGGGGGGGGGGGGATCTCACGCAGCAAATGGAGGGGTGTGCTTAGAAACAAGGGGCGTATAAAGAACAATGGGGTAAAATAAAAAAAAATAAAAAGGGCCAGCTCGCTTTGGGCCGGCTGCGTTTCCTTCAACAAAGATGCCAGGGAGGGGTGCACGCAGCGAACGAAGGGGGTGTGAAAAGCAAAACAAAAAAACTACATACTATATAAGCCTAATCTAAATCGAACCCTAAAAATTTTCCATTTTTCCCCCACCGCCGCTACGCTCTCTCCTTCTAACCCTAATCTTGCTTTTCTCTCTCCCACGCCGTTCGATCCCTCTCCCTCTCCCCTAGCTCCGATCTCTCATCCTCACTTCCCCACCACCATTTCTTACTTCTCTCTCCTTACAGCCATGGTGAACCGAACCCATTTTCGTTTTTTCTCTCTCTCTCTCTCTCTCTCTCACCAACGAACTCTCTCTTACAGCGCCTTGTTTCCTTCCCTAGCCGTAGATCCGCCGCCTTATCCTCCTCTCCCTCTCACGAAGTCCTGTGTGAACGATGACCACATGGGGGTGTATTGGCGTCGATTAGGTGCGATGTGGGTTACGGAGGTGGTCGTTTGGGTGGTTCGGTGATGGAGGAAGGTTTGGGTGGTGGCATTTTGCGACAGCGTAGGTGGCGGAGGTCTACGGGTTTGACGGCGATGTGGGGGGCTGATTCGGCTCTATTGGTGGGTGGTGGTGACTGTCTTGGGGTGCGACGGAAATGGGGTGGTTGATGGTGAGGTGGCCGTTCGGTGTACTGTGGACGGTCGTTGGGTGGTGCGAAAAGAGGACGAAACCGTGGTGGATGGGGGGAGGTTGTTGCCGGTGGTGACGCGGTTCCGTTGGGGTGGTGGACGGTGGCTTGAAGGATCTGGCAATGATGGTGGTGGCCGTTTGGTGGAGGCTGGCCGTGAGGCTACAGTGGTTGAACGGTGGGGGTTTGGTGATACACGGTGGTCTTGATGGCCAACCACCGTACACGGTGGCCTGGAGGTAGTCTCTACCCTTCTCTTTTATTTTGGTTGCTGTTTTTATTATTTTTTGTTTCTGATGCCTTTTTTTTGTTTTGTTTTTTTTTAAAAAACACATACAAAACATAGATTCACATGTTTACTGTATTTATTTGATTAACAACTATTTCAGAACCTACTCATAAACATGAATGCACATTTATGTATAAGCTTAAAAAAGGAACGAGAAACAACCTTTTACTCCAGCTTCTGAACTTCTCTTCTTATCTTGCTGTGCTTGCCGCTGCCCTTTCCTTTTCCGGACTGATTGCTGTGAATTCTTGCTTGTGTGTATGTTTAGTGTGTGTATTTAGTGGCTCTGTCTGTGTGCATTTTCTGTTTCCCAGTGATTGATTGCCTATATTTCCTGTGTGTTGTTGTGTTATTGTTTTTTCTCTCCTCAGTATCTCTCTGTATTTTTTTGAATTCCCCTCCCTGTTGTATTTGCTGTTCACAGTATTTATAGGCTGATTGTATGGTGTGTTTGTTTGTGTTGTATACAGGCTGGTTGGTGTAGAAGAAAGCAGAAACCTTCTGGGTATTGAATGTTGTTGGGTTTAGAGGAGTGTGGCGTGAAGGAGTTGATGATGTGAAGCAATGGGTGGCTTGGAGCAGACTTTTGCTGCCAGCTTGCTTGCAAAATTGGTGATAACTTTAGCCAAATATGGGAGAAGTGTAGAAAGCAAATGGACCAGATGAAAGGAGGCTTGGCTTAGTCCTAAAAATATAAGTTATTGCTGTTTGTTTGTATCAGGGGCGCATAGCCTCCTCTTTTGTTTTACTTTTTGTATATATTTTTTTTTTGTCCTATTTGTAATGAGAGAAAAATTGTAACTTGTATAATAAAAAAGCTAGACAGATTTGGTAAGACAAATAATTTGACTATTTTTGTGTCTCCTTTTTGGTTTATAACCACTAATAAGTAAATACAACTAATAATAATAACGCTAAATCGCTAACGACTTTTGAAAGGCATGTGCAATTAGCTTGATTCTCGTATGGCAAACACGCGCTTGATTAGCAAATTAATACACACAACGAGAATAAACACGCGCACATAATTAGGAGTAACACGCGCCTGCAATTAGGACCAATATCGTATACAGTAAAGAAAAGACACACAGACACAATGATAATGAAGCGGTACAAGATCATTAGAACTAACGCGTGCATCGCGGTCAAGAATAATGCGCGTATACAACGACACATATTTTTGGATTTTTTTTCAAATACGAGAAAGATACTATTAGAATTTTGCATTCGCGAAAAAACATTTTTATTTTATTTTTTATAAATTTGGAATAGCCGGACAAAATTGGGGTATAACAGCTGCCCCTCTTTATTTAAATTTTACCAAGAAATATGAATTGCGCGAGACATATTTCGAAGGTAAAATAGAAATAAAGAATTCAGAAATTATACCAATTTTGTCCATTTGGAGAAACCCGAATTTTCTTTTTCTTTTTCTTTTTTTTTCTTTTTTTTGGAAAGATAGACACTCTCGTGTCGATGCGAAAACAGTAAATGAACACTGACGTGTAGACAGAAAAGGTAAAATGGGCACTTGTGTGCCGACAGACAAGGTAAAATGGGCACTTGCGTGCAGACAGAAAAGTAAAATGGGCACTTGCGTGCAGAAAGCGTTAAATTGCCCAGGCTGCCTAAAACCTGTAATCCTTAAACGAACTCTTGACGAATCCGAGTTTGCGCGTGGCTTTGAGGAGCACGCTCTTCCTGTTGTCCTTTTCGAGCGACCGGGGGGACCGTTATCAGCTCCGGAACTGATATACAGATCAATGCACGACGTCCACTGTATCTTAGGCTTGATACAACTATTCCGTTGAACCTCACATGGGGCTGCGGTCCATCGCGTTGCTCGTACACGATGTGAGACCTGGGCAAAAGGGAGCGATGATCTCCCTGGGCTCCAATCCGCAATGCGTGCCTGAGCGCTCTCTTTTCTTCTCTCTTTTTTTCCTTTTCTTTTGTTTCTCTCTTTTCTTCTTCTCTCCTTTTTTTTTGAACTCGCAACTTGGGGGAGCATTTTCTGGGATTTGAAGGCGAGCATTAACACTGCGGTATTTATCCTCTCTTACTTGTCTGCAGCTGAAAAATGAGCCCATACATGCAATGCAAATGCCATGATTGCCATTTCCTTTTTCTTTTTCTTATGATGAATGTAATGCAAATGCCTGAATTTCTCTTTTCTTTACTTTATTATTGTTACTTTCTATGTCTGATGAGTGCATGATTTTATGTTTGGTGAATGTAATGCATGACCTTATTTATTTATTGCTCTTTGCTTTTTCAACCTTTTCTTTTCTCCTTTTTTTATATGTATTTTTCTCTTTATGCTCTTCCGCTCCTTTGGCTTTTCCTTTGCTGGTCCGACCCATTCGCGGGACTTGCGTTATGAGACACCATGATTGTTTATGATAAGTATTCGGGAGCCGAGCTTCGTCCCCTTGTTTTAAGGCAATCAGCGCTTCTTAGTTGATTTTTGTGAGCTTACTTGACTGAAAGATCATCTCTTTTTGTTGTCATTTTCAAAAATTTCGCAATGACCTTAACGCCATGACTTATGCACATTTCCATGATTTATTTATCATCTACCATAAAACGTAGTTTAAAATCAGAAATGAAAAGAAAGCAATGATATATAAGACAGCAAACTGATAGAGTGAAAAATTTGGACTTTTATTCAGACAGGAGTCAGACACGCAGAATGTCACGCTGACTGGAAAGGGTACATTGGAAATTTTCCTGAAACTAAGAGAAAGAAAAAGGAGAATGGACGCAGCAGATCTTATGAATATTCTTTGTCTCTGGAGCGTTCGATGCCAACTGCTCATACTTATAGCCTTAATCACTCTTTTATCCAAGCTTTTGGAAGCACTGCTTGCCCCTTTTCTTTTTATGTCCAACTTTTCTGACCCTAATTTTTGCCTGGATCGCCCTTTTGGGTTTTCAATCCACCGGGTCGCTCAATTTTGCCTAGGCCGCCCCTTCGGGTTTTCAACCTAGCGAGCTGATTCTTGCTTGGATCATCTTTCTCTTTTTTCTATATATTTCTTTTAGGCATAGTACTTTTTGACTGCATCTGAGTTCACTGGGAGTGGGAGGTCTTCACCATCCATTTTTGTGAGGATTAATGCCCCTCCAGAGAATGCTTTCTTCACCACATAAGGTCCTTCATAATTAGGGGTCCATTTTCCCCGGGAATCTTTTTGGATAGGCAGGATTTTCTTGAGCACTAGGTCTCCCTCCTGAAACTGTCGAGGACGAACGTTCTTCTCAAAAGCCTTCCTCATTCTTTGCTGGTACAACTGCCCATGGCACAGAGCGACTACTCTCTTTTCTTCAATGAGATTCAACTGATCTAGACGAACTTGAACCCATTCTGCTTCTTCTAATTTTGTTTCCATTAGCACCCGTAGGGAGGGTATCTCAACTTCAATAGGGAGGACTGCTTCCGACCCATACACCAAAGAGAAGGGAGTTGCCCCGGTTGAGGTACGCACTGAAGTACGATACCCGTGCAAAGCAAAAGGAAGCATCTCGTGCCAATCTTTGTAGGTTACTACCATCTTTTGCACAATCCTCTTAATATTCTTATTGGCCGCTTCGACTGCCCCGTTCATCTTAGGACGGTATGGAGAAGAGTTATGATGCTTGATCTTAAACTCTGTGCACAATTCTTTCATCATTTTACTATTCAGATTGCTACCATTGTCTGTGATGATTTTATCCGGAAGACCATAACGACACACCAGGTCTTTCTTTACGAACTTGGCAACCACAGAACTGGTTATGCTGGAATATGAAGAAGCTTCAACCCATTTAGTGAAGTAATCAATTGCAACAAGGATGAAGCGGTGCCCGTTTGACGCCTTGGGCTCTATGGGACCAATGACATCCATGCCCCACATTGAAAATGGCCAGGGTGCAGTCATGACATTTAGTGAAGCCGGTGGCACGTGTACGTGATCGGCATAAATCTGGCATTTGTGGCACTTTCTTACAAAACTGTAGCAGTCTGCCTCCATCTGCATCCAATAGTAGCCAACCCTTAATATCTTCCTTGCCATAGTATGCCCGTTGGAATGAGTTCCGAACGAGCCCTCATGCACCTCTCTCATGATCCTTTCTGCTTCCTCCCTTGCCACACACCTAAGGAGTACCTTATCATGATTCCTCTTGTAAAGCACCTCGCCACTCAGGAAGAAATTCATTGACAGTCTTCTAAGCGTTCTTTTATCATTTTCTGATGCCCCTGGAGGATACTCTCTGTTCAGGATATACTGCTTGATGTCATGATACCAAGGTTTATCATCTACGCTATCTTCAATTTCTGCGCAGGAGTAGGAGTGTGCCGGCAAACCTCGATGCTGGATTCTGATCTGAGTCAGGTTCTTGTCACAATTGATATTAAACATTGAAGCTAAAGTGGCCAGTGCATCAGCCAACTGATTCTCTCTACGAGGAAGATGCTGAAACGTGATTTCTTCAAAGGACTCAACCAATTCTCGGATGTAGTCTCTGTACAGTATCAACTCAGGATCTCTGGCTTCCCAATCTCCGTTCACTTGATGGATAACTAGGGCCGAGTCTCCATACACATCTAATCTTTTAACTTTCCAGTCTAGAGCTGCCTGAACACCCAGAATACATGCCTCGTACTCCGCAATATTATTTGTGACATAGAAGCTCAATCTAGTAGTGAATGGTATGAAGCGATTGTCAGGGGACACCAGCACTTCCCCAGCCCCGTGCCCATAGCTGTTGGAAGCACCGTCGAACACTACTCTCCACCTTTCATTCTCTGGGGATTTTCCTTCTTCAAATAAAGCCAGAATGTCCTCATCTGGGAAATCACACTGCATCGACTGGTAATCTTCAATAGGCTGATGTGCCAGGTATTCAGCTAGCGCACTACCTTTGATGGCCTTTTGAGTGACATAAAGAAGATCATATTCTGACAACTGCATCTGCCACCTCGCAATTCTTCCTGTAAGCGCGGGCTTCTCGAAGATATACTTGATGGGATCCATCTTTGACACCAACCAGGTGGTGTGACTTAACATGTATTGCCTCAAGCGATGAGCAGCCCAAGCCAAGGCGCAACAAGTCTTTTCTAGTAACGAGTACCTCGTCTCACAATCGGTGAACTTCTTGCTCAGATAATAAATCGCGTGCTCTTTCTTGCCAGTTTCGTCATGTTGTCCTAACACACAACCCATTGAATTTTCTAGCACGGTCAGGTACAGGATCAAAGGTCTGCCATGCATCAGAGGCATTAAAACAGGCGGATCTTGCAGGTATTTCTTAATCTTCTCGAAAGCTTCTTGGCAATCATCATTCCACCTTGTCTCTCGATTCTTGCACAACAATTTGAAAATCGGCTCACATGTGGCAGTTAACTGGAAGATAAACCTGGAAATGTAGTTCAGTCTTCGAGAAAACCCCGAATTTCTTTTTCGGTCTTAGGAGTAGGCATCTCGAGAATTGCACGCACTTTATCTGGGTCAACCTCTATTCCCTTTTGACTGACAATGAACCCCAATAGTTTTCCTGATCTCACCCCAAAGGTGCATTTAGCCGGATTTAACCTGAGCTTGAACTTTCTCAACCGTTCAAAGAGCTTCCACAAATTAACAACGTGCTCTTCATCTGTTCTGGACTTTGCGATCATATCGTCCACGTACACCTCAATCTCTTTGCGCATCATATCGTGAAACAACGTGACCATAGCTCTTTGGTAAGTAGCGCCAGCATTCTTCAACCCAAACGGCATGACCTGATAGCAGAACGTTCCCCAGAGAGTTGTGAAAGTAGTCTTCTCCATATCCTCAGGAGCCATTTTAATCTGATTATACCCCGAATACCCGTCCATGAAGGAGAAAAGGGAGTGCTGTGCTGTGCTGTCTACTAGGACATCAATATGAGGCAAGGGAAAATCGTCTTTGGGACTGGCACGATTCAGATCTCTGTAATCAACACACATTCTAACTTTTCCATCCTTTTTGGGCACTGGCACAATGTTAGCAACCCACTGTGGATACTTGGCTACGGCTAGGAAACCAGCGTCAAACTGTTTCTTCACTTCATCTCTGATCTTTAAAGACATCTCGGGCTTCATCCTCCTTAACTTCTGTTTAACCGGAGGGCACTCAGGCTTGACTGGCAGCTTGTGCACCACTATATCAGTATCTAACCCGGGCATATCTTCATATGACCATGCAAAGACATCAATGTAGTCGCGCAGAAGTTGAACCAACTTCTCATGCTCACTCTTTTTCATTGAAGTGTCAACCTTGACTTCTTTCTTTTCGCCCTCTGTGCCTAAATTGATGATCTCAATAGTTTCCCCATGTGGCTGAATAACCTTTTCTTCTTGCTCAACCATTCTCATCAATTCCGGTGGAGTTTCACAGTCATCCTCAGCATCCTCCTCAGCTTGATTAACGGGGTAATCAAAATTAACATATGAACCGCTGGCATCATTATTTTTAGAGGTATTCATTTTAGATCTGCATTTGCGGGAATAGAAAAGCAATGAACAAGCAAAAATAGAGACACAAAATGAAGACGCAAAAAGCTATTTTTATTCATTTGAGAATTCAAAACTACATTTTATTGATAGATGATATCTAAAAGAAAACATGCATGCCCCTATGAAAATACCCTAAGGCCTTGGGCAGAGCCAAAGGATTTGCATTACAAAGATCATTACTTTGAAATGAAAACAACAGGGAAATCAACGATCTTCCAGTTGCCAATTTCTTCTCCTGCCACACTGCGACGAACCAGGACTCGATCCTCGCCTTCTTCAACTAACTCTTCCTCGATGACAGCTATCTGATTAGGGTTCAGCATGCCAGCACTCCTGAAATTCCGTTTGAGGTCATCTATGGGGACCATCATTAATCGGGGCTCTCTCCCCTGAAGCCTAGCCAATCTCTTCTCACGCTTTTCCTCAGCCATTCTTTTCTTATCAGCTGGAGTGGGCCAGTAACCTAACCCACATCTGTCCTTGTATTCTCGCAGATGCACAGGTGACAGAATTCCTTGCTCAGATCTTCCTAGCCCCTTCCCAATCTGATAGCCACTCTTCAGCATAACTTTTGCTACCATAATATCAGTATTGGACCACTTGGTTACCGGTACTGGGGATTCTTCACTTACGAACACAGCGTTCGCAATTTCTAAGGATTGAAAGGCGGATTCGAGGGATTCCTCTCCAGCTTCAATATAATGAGAGGGGACATGTTTGCTGACTGTGAACTCTTCCTCCCCACAGACAACTACAAGCTTATCGTCGACTATAAACTTGAGTTTTTAGTGAAGTGTTGAAGGGACAGCGCCTGCTGCATGGATCCAAGGTCTCCCCAAGAGACAGCTGTACGAGGACTCAATATCCATAATTTGAAAAGTCACACTGAACACCTCAGGCCCTATTTGCATTGGGAACTCCATTTCCCCTATGACTTCTTTCTTAGACCCATCAAAGGCTCTGACCAGGGTTGAGCTGGGTTTCATGTAGGAACAATCCACCTCTAACTTGTTCATCGTTGATCTGGGCATAACATTCAATGAGGATCCATTGTCAATGAGAACCCTGGAGAGTGTATATTCACCGCACTTCACTGAGATATGCAACGCTTTATTGTGCCCCTTCCCCTCTGGGGGTGAGTTCATCATCAGTGAAAGTAATGTAATTAGATGCAACGATGTTCCCCACTATACCATCCAACTGATTAACAGTAATATCTTGGGCGACATGGGCCTCATTTAGTACTTTAACCAAGGCGTCACGGTGGGCTTCTGAGTTTAGTAGTAGGGACATGATGGAAATTTTGGCTGGGGTGTGGTGTAGCTGGTCCACCACTTTGTAGTCGCTCTGCCGCATTATCTTCAAGAATTCAGCAACCTCTGGGTCTGACACCTTCCTATTTATCGCAGGCTCCGGCTCTACATTCTTTCCTTTTCGGATTCTCCCTTCTGTTGCCTTAGAAGGATCCTCTTCCTGAGCTTGGGGAATATACATACGCCCACTTCTAGTTACCCACTACTTCCTGCAATATTGGTGACGTCGAGAGCAGCTCGAGATCTCGGAGCTGGAATTGGCACACTGTAGCTCCATGGGACATCAGCGTTCTTCTGGCTAGGAGCTGGAACTGGGATCACAATAGTCTTTGGTCTTGCCACAGCCGAATTCCGACTGTATGGCACCTCGATAGGTCTCTGCACATCTCTGCCCCCTTCTGATTGGAGGGTCAGAACATCCTCCTCTCTTCCCTGTATACCCACCTGGATGATGTGGCGGTCCATCAGATCCTGTAACACCACCTTGAATGCTTCACATGCTCCTACACAGCTGACATTAGCACAAGCTCCTTTCTGAACACAACCCATCCTAATAATCCCGCATTCGCACAATTCTGCATGAATGATTTCTAGGGGATTCTGAATATCTTCTACTGATCTGATTAGGGACTGCTCTTTCATATCCATGATTGCATTAGTGGCATGCTTCCCATGACCAGGCAGCGGGTTAGTCGTGATATTTGGGTCCTCCTGCTTGAAAGTTATGCCTTTTTTGTCTATCAAGTCCTGCACCACTATCTTGAAGGCTTTGCAATCCTCCACAACGTGCCCAACTGCCCCTTCGTGGAAGGCACAGGCACTATTAGGGTTGTATCCTCTGAAGTAAGGTGGTTGAACAGGTTTCATGGGTCTTGTATTGACGAGCTTATTGGTGATGAGGTAGTTGAATAGGTCTGTGTATGACATGGGAATTGGGTCAAAGGCTGTTCTGTTTTGATAGGTCCTTTGGTGGTTGCTTTGGTTGTTGTTTTGGAATGGATGGGATGTTTGTGTGGGAGTGGGGACTGGGATGTTGGGTGGCTGGTATGGTGGGCTGATAGTGATGGCATTGGTTTCCCCCTCTTTCTTTTTGGGAAAGCCGGAGAATGGCTTCTTTTGGAAATTTGCGTTACTTGTCGACCCCTGTGCAATCTTTCCACTTCTCAATCCGTTCTCCAATCTCTCTCCCACAATCACCACATCTTAAAAATTGGATGATGCACTGCTGATCAGATGATCATAATATAGCGGTGGTAAGGTTTCCATGAACATAGAAACCAATTCTTTGTCTAAAAGAGGAGGTGTGACTTGTGCTGCCAAAGCCCTCCATCGCTGGGCGTACTCCTTGAATGATTCATTTTCCTTCTTGCTCATATTCTGCAGCTGTGTTCGGTCCGGCGCCATGTCCGTATTATATTGATACTGCTTGAGGAATGCATCTGCTAAATCCTTCCAGCAGCGGACTTGGGATGGCTCTAACTTCATATACCAATTAAGGGATGCCCCGGCAAGACTATCTTGGAAGCAATGGATTAGCAATTTGTCATCACGGGAGTAGGTAGACATCTTCCTACAATACATCGTTAAGTGACTCTTTGGGCAGGTCGCACCTCTGTATTTGTCAAAATTGGGGACCTTGAATTTTGGCGGCAACACCACATCAGGAATAAGGCATAGGTCTCTGGCCTCCCTAGCCCTGGAGCCAAAGCCTTCAATCATTCTTAGCCTTTCTTCTAACATCTGGAACTTCTCTCTAGTCTGTTGGTGCTCAGCGGAATAGACCTGAGGGGAATGACTTACACCATAAGGAGGTGGAGGCATTGAGTGTTGAACCTGAGGGTAAACGGAGTTCCCAGATACGAAACCTTGAGTCTGTGGAAAGGCAGCTGGCTGTAGACTGAGGTTCTGAGGAGTAGGCTGAGGTATGACAATTGTATGTGGGATCTGAACCTGGGGTTCACCAGCCATTCCTTCTGACCCGACAGACGTTGGCTGTACATTCTCGTCTATTGCCCCAGGACCAGCTCCTGGGTTAGCCCCTTGATTTGGGGGACTATAACCCAAAGGAAGGCCATAAGGAGGCCACTGAGCAGCTTGAAAGTCGTTTCCATTCTTCAAGGACAACAGGAGTCTCATCATCTCGCTCATCTATGCCTTCATGGCATTCATTTCGTTTCTCAACTCCGGATCACCTTGACTGGAGCTACCAGGAGCTGAATGGTTCTGGTTCTGTACCTCGGGGCCCTGGCCTGTTCCATTTCCATTCTCTGAGCCTGAAGCTGGAGGATTCTGATTCTCTGGCTGAGGTTGATCGGGGTCACTCAAAATTGTCCATTCCTCTGGCCTTTGAACGTGTCCAATACAGGATGTGGTCGCACCAGCTTGCCTTATCTTCTGTTTGAGTTGAAAACATTTTTATAAGCAAAGGAGCAAATTAATGAATGCAATGCACATGATTTTTTTATTATTTTTTTTATGTTATTTGTTGTTTATTGCCGAGAATCACAGTGCAACTTGTTCTTGTCGTAGGTGTATGTTCGAATATTTTCAAGGACATAACGCGGCTGGGATCAACAAGTGAGATAAACGTACTTCATTCAAGCATCATATCATTCCAAGAACAAGATACAATATCCTCAAATGTGCAATACAACGCTTTGAAAAGAAAAACACAACATCCTTTAAGAAAAGAAAAATTACAATCTCCTAGTGAACATTCTAAAAGGAGAATTTAAATCTAAAAACCTATTGCCTTCATCTTCTCTCGGTTCTTCTCCTTTTTGCTAGCTGCAGCAGCTTCTCTTGCCCTTTCCATGAGTTCTTCGGTCAGAGATCTGCAGTACTCCACGAATTCATATACTCGCACCGGAGTGTTGTAAGGCAGCATCTCAGCTTCTGCCTTTCTCAACCTCTTGGGAACATCCCTCACCGCCTGGTTAGCCAACCATGCCAATTTGGAGAACTTGCTCTTCCACTGCTGAATTTCTGCCCTCATCTCAACTATGACCTCTTGCTTTTCAATCCTACCCATTAGCTCGAGAAGACGATATTCCCAGTACTGACTCTCCTCTCTTACCTGTCGGTAAGCATCACTGATGTGACTCAGATTCCTCCTTAGCTCATCTGAATTCTCTTGCTCCACCCTTAAAGCCTGCTGATACCCTCTAAGGATGTTCACAATTGCATCTCTATCTTGTCTGATGCACTCTATTTGACTTTCAAGCTCGCACGTCACAGACTGAGACTTTTTCTTGAATTCCTCTAGTGATTCCTTTGTAGTTCTCTCACTTTGCGCAGACCTTTTGAACAACTTCCTCCATTCGTTTGCTCTAACCATGGCCTCACCCACCTTGGCATTCAATCTTTTCAACTCATCTTTGGCACCTTTCAGATATTCCTTCATTTTTTGATTACTTTCCTCTTCTTTCGTAAGCTTCTTGCTGCTTTCTTTAAGGGCTTCGGCCTTGCGTTCATTCTCCTTCTCTAACTTTCTCTTCTCAGAAATTACTTTCCCCAACTCATCTCGTAAGGCTTTCTTTTCTTCTTCTACCTTGAACAAAGCAGAATTTGACCTCACTTAGTTCTTTGAGACTTGGAACGTGAAGTTCTGGGACTTCTTTCTCAACTGACGATGAATTCTGACGAGGTGGGCTAACATTTTGAATTCTTTGGTGAAGCCATTGGTAGAAAGTAACATCACCCGTTTTCTTTATGATCTCCGCTTTATCCTTGTAAACTACACCTTCCCAAGCTTTTGAAATTTTCTGAAGCAAGCCTTGGTTCTTTGGATCTTCTTTATCGAGAAAGATTGGGGTCAACATGTCTTCAGTGGGTGCATTCTTCATAGGATACCCAAGCTGTCTGATGGTGAGAGAGGGATTGTAATTGATGCAGCCTTGAGTTCCCATTAAGGGTACATTCTGGAAATTGCCGCACCGGAACAGTATTGAAGGCCTATCTTTCCAACACGGATGATTGAACCAACAGACTTTGAGAGCACTGAGATTCTCTAAAGTGTGCACCCATTCTCGTGCACTTCTGGCTTCTACATCACAACACAGGGCATATTCTACTAAGTCCGCGGCTTTCGTCCTATGAGTGACAACATGATTGAGGAACCAGGTGTAGAGAACATGGAAAGAGCAAGCAACCTTCTTCTTCCCTAACACACGGTGATGAGTGAAGGAATAGTAGGTATCTGCAAGGATTGCTGGTACAGGGTTAATCGGATTTTCCTTACTTATGAATGCTAGAAAAAGCCCAATAGCGGTCTCATCAATGAACTTCTCGACCTGAGGGAAAAGGACGATCCCAAAAATAGTTAGGGCTAACAGCTGCTTGAAAGGACCCCACTTCTTATTCTGGGCATAAAACTTCAATAAACCTTCAAAATAACATAGCGGGAAACCCCTGATACAGTTCTTCTTTTTCTTATGAAGCTCTAATTCCTTCACACTGACTTGCAACAACAAAGAGAGTCTCTGGTCTGAATACCGATGTTTCTGACATTGGTAAGGTGCTAACTCTGACTTTGAGAACCCCAGAATCTGCTCATACTCCTCGAGAGTTGGTGATAACTGAAAGTATTTGAAGAGGAAGCATCGAATGTCCGGATCATAGAATCGACTCAGGGCCATTATAGCACTCTCTTGGACATCTAGTTGTAACAATCTGAGAAGGTTACCATAAGCCTTCCCGAATAGATCCCTCTCTTCCGACTCCATCAAGGAAACAAACTCTTTCAAACCCTCTACATCTATTCTCCTGACAACCGAAAACCTTGAATTAAGTATAATCTCGCTTCTTGATCCCATGTTGCTTTATCTTTCCCACCTAAGACAAGATTCCAAGTTACTTTACAATCCCGGCAAACAACTCAGATGCATGACGAACGATTTTCAAAACTGGGTTTTATTTAATGCAGATGATGCATAATGATGCAATGATGCTTCTTTTTGTGCCTTTGCAGAAAGAGGATATTTACAGATGGTGATTTGAAAATTTTCACACTATATGCCACCTCATATAGGCGTTTATTGAAAAGGAAAAGCACATCCCCCCCCTTTTTTTTTACTTTCGACAATTCTGAAGGAAAAAATGATTGAACTGAATGCAACGATGCAGCACACAATTACGAAAGCCCTTGTGACCTAAAAGGGGGAGAACCTATGATCTAAGGCATGTTAGGGATAATCTTCTCATGTAGCTCTATTCACACCCTCACAAAGGTTATCAGAGCCACGGTCCCTCTCATGAAAATCCCCGTAAATGCAGCAAACTGCTAGATACGAAGCATCATGCAAGAGCACAACTCTGATTGAAACTTTCGCGAGTAGCCAAACGGACAAAGGTCCTGATGGGCTCCCACTACTCGAATCCACTCATCCTAAGGTACCCTAACAGACCTAGGTTATGGTCTCCTTCTCTAATCATATAATCTCAAGGTACAAGTGTGTGTGTGCGAATGGCATTTCCTTAAAAACTACCCCTCCTGCAAATGAAAATCCAGAACGGTCCAGACAATAGAAAGCAATAACATGTCGTCTACCCTAGGGTTCAATACCAATCAAATACAACTCATCTAGGGTGCCGACAACAATAGAAGTAACTATCTATTATATTAAACAAGAGCAAACATAGAAGAAGAATGCATATGGATGCAACATGCTTATGAAAAAGAGGAGGAATAGAGGCAAAGCAAGATGTTCAAATCAATCCCACAAACCAACACACTTAATTAATTAGGCTTGACCCACTTTTAAAAAAAATGTTTTTCTTTTTAGTCCCCAGTGAAGTCGCCAGCTGTTGCGCCCGAAAAAGTCCCCGAGGGAGAACCTTCCTCGTTCACAACCTTTCCTAAGACAATGAAGCCGCCACCAATATTTATTAAGGAAAATATTAGGAAAACCTTTTTTGGAAAGCGATTGGTCTTGCGAAACTAGAGAATAGGGTTCGGGGGTCAGTTACGCGCAGGGAATGTGTTAGCACCCCACACGTCCTCTCTACTGAGAGGGAACCTTTAATTAAATGTGTGGTTTTAATGTGTTGACTTGAAAATACTTAATTTTGCCTCTCTACTTCTTATCGAAAAATTCTTAATGAAAATCTTTATTTATTATGAAAAAGAAAAGGGGGAAGAATGGGTTTTTAGAAAAAAAGCGCTTGACGGGACATGGCCCGCTCCTACGTATCTCCCGGTGCGATGGAGAACTCAAAGCTACGTAGTTCTTATTTATCCTGAAAAAAGGTTTTAGTCTTTTATCTTTTTAGTGAGTTTTCGAAATAGGACGAGCATTTAGTGGATGATTAAACTAACCAAGGTTATGGGTAATCACCGCTAAGTACTCTTGAAAATGAGAGTCACTGCCGCCAGTCAGACGAACAAAGGCTCTGATTGACTATTATAGCGACTCGTTTTTATTTGTTCTTTAGAAAGGGGTTTTCGAAAGAGATTGATTGGCACGAATGATCAAACTAACAAAGGTTATGAGTGATCATCGCTTGTTGTTCTTTTGGGAAAAAGACATCGCCACCAATGGCTAGACGAACAAAGATTCTGATTAGCCACTAGCGACGATGGGTTGAAATTGTTTTTAGAAAGGAAAAGGTTTTCGTTCTGAAAATGATCTTGGTTTGCAAAAGTGATTCTTTTTTGTTATGAAAATAACTCTTTTCTTTTTGTTATGCAAATGCTAAACTTTTTATGATTGCGCTTGACGAGAATGTGACTCGCTCCTACGTATCCCAAATGGGAATCAAAGTGACGTAGTTCTAACGAGCCTCGAAAGTGAAAGTCTTTTTGCTTTGGCTTTGAAAAGTGAAGGGCGTTCATAATGATCAAACTAACAAATGTTATGGGTGATCATTACTAAAACCCACTTAAGTGCATGTAAAAATCTCCTTTTGAAAAACTGAAAGCCATCATGATGACCAAACTAACAAAGGCTATGGGTGGCCATCACTAGCACTCCATTGTTAATAATCATGCAAGCAAAGACTTCGCAAGACCACTAACAAAGTTTTTGATTTAATGAGTTTTCGCAATTGGGTTGATTCTTATTTAGGGAAAAGAAAATCTGTTATTTGGGAAAAAAGATTTTGTGAAAAAATAAATTTATTTAGGGGAAAGAAACAAAATTTAAAAAAGAGAAACAGGGGGTGCAGTAGCAAAATGGGGTGCAAATAATAGGAGGGCTGTAGTATTAAGACTGGGGTGTAAACAGTGAGCCCAGCTTGTTTTTGTAAGCTGGGCTGCGTTTCAAAAAAAAAACAAAGTCGTGGGCTTCAAAAAGGAGGAGGCGAACTGAGTAAAATGGGGAGTGTTAATAGGAATCTGAAAAAATTAAAAAAAACGTGAAAAGACGAAAATGCCCCTACATTTATACTATAAAAACCTAAGCTAAAATTAGAAATCCTAATTTTCTCCTCCATCTTCACGGCGCCTCTACCCTAAAATGTCAAGACCTAATTTTCTTTCCCTCTCTCTCCTTCCACGGCGCGTTTGCTTCCCTCTCCCTCAACTGTGAACCGAAGCCCACGCCATTCTCCTCTCCTCACCACCGCTTCTCTCCTCCTCCCTCCTGATTTCATCTCCTCTCTTCTTCTCATCAACCCAAATAACCTTAATCTCGCCTCCTCTCCCTCTCATAACCCGAATCTCACCTCCTCTCCCTCTTCTTCGCTTTCTACTTACTCACCGCCCTTAATGGCGAAAATGGGTCGTGGTATTGTTTTGACGGCGGTCACGCGGTGGTGGTTGGGTGGATCGTGACCGTGAGGTGGTGGTGTGGATGATAGCTTGGTGTTTGGGGGGGGGGGGGGGTGGTGGCCGGCCGTTCATGGGTGGTGGCTGGTCGCGCTGTGGGTGGAAGGGGGGCTGTGGTTCGTGGTGAATGAGGGGGAGCCGTACGGTGCTTTGTGGTTTTGGTTATGGCGTTTGGGGGTTCATGGCCACGGGTTGGACGGGGGTTGTGCGAGGAGGGTGGACGGCCGTGAAGGGGTTCGGTTGTTGGGTCTGGCCGTGGGTTTCCGATGCGTACGGTGGTTTCGTGGTGAGAGGGGGTACGGTTTGGCGTTGGACAACGGCGTTTTTTTGTAGTGGTGGTGGTGCACGGCCAACGGCCACCGTCTACGGTGGCCGGCGTCTATGAGGTGATTTTTTTTTTGTATGTTTTTTTTGTTTGTTTTTGTTCTGCTCCTTTCCATTCTTCTTCTGTTCGTTTTTTTTTGTGTTGTTCTGATCCTAAGATTCACTTTTATTTTACACTCTATATACATATTGGCGAAAACAAATTAATCTGTATTCACATTTTGAGTAAAAAGACATCTATGTTTGTTTTTTTTTAGATGAACAACAACAGTATTGAAATAAAAGAACAACATTTTTGAGAGGAATGTAAAAAAAAAAAGCATATAATCAGTATTCACATTTTGAGTCTAGGAAAATGAATAGAGGGTGTAGAGTACCAACTTGGCTTTGAAAATTTTGGGGTATTCTCTGTACAAGCTCTACTTTGCTCTTGGCCTTCTTCTTCAAAATCTCAGGAGTGTTTTTTTTTGGTGACTATGTTTAATGTCTCTGCTTTGTGTTTTTGCTCTGGTGCTTGCTGCGTATTGCTATCTGTGTGTAAATTTGCTCTGCGTATATGTGTATGTATCCCCCTCTGTGATTCTGTCTCCTCCCTGTTATATAGTGACTCTGACTTTGTTTTGTTGTTGATGATGCTAGCTTGGTTCCTGAAATGTCCCTTTCACATTTCCTATTTCCTGATTCTGCTTTTTCTGAGGTAGTTGATGCCTTTTGTTTGTTTTCTGCTTTATGTTTGCAGGCTGGTGCATAGTGGAGCAGCAAACTCTTTGGTGAAAAAGAAATAGAATTGATAAAAAGGGACTATTGTTTTTAGCCAAAATAGAAGTTGTATTATTTATTCGTTTTCTTTATTTTTTGTATTTTTGGACAGTTTGGACTCTAAACACTCCTAAATTGTAATAAAATAAAATTTGACATTTTTGGACTATGAACTACTCAAAATAAATTAAAAAGGCAAATAAAGAATACTAAAAAAGAACTAAGAAGTTGGGCCAAACACAAAACGAAAACGGGCCTGACTGAACAAAAGTGCTTAGAATGAAACCCAAATAGAAGAAATAGGCCCATTAAGCGATAAATACTAAAAAAATGAATCGGAACCACGTTTGTAGGCCCAAATCAAAATGATAAGCCCAATAGTGAGAAAAGTGACTTAAATAAGCCCACTTAGGTTCAACTAGGCCCAAATATCAAGATTAAACTAAAGAATGCGCGAAATGATCGATCACTCGCTTGCATGCCTAGCTTAAGTAACGGTATTTCGGCTTAATTGAACGGATAATTGAAATTGGCTTAAATTTAAAAAAAGACGCTATTCTAACTACTCAAAATACAAATTAAATAAAACAAGTGACTAAAAGAAGGCGGACAAAATTGGGGTATGACAGCTGCCCCTCTTTATTCGGATTTTATCAAGAAATATGAATTGGCCGAGACATATTTCGAAGATAAAATAGGAATAAAGAATTCAGAAATTATACCAATTTTGTCTACTTAGAGAAACCCGAGTTTTCCTTTTTTCTTTTTTTTTTGGAAAGATAGACACTTTCGTGTTGATGCGAAAACAGTAAATGAACACTGACGTGCAAACAGAAAGGTAAAATGGGCACTTGGCGTGCAAACAGAAAAGGTAAAATGGGTACTTGCGTACGGACAGAAAGGTAAAATGGGCACTTGGCGTGAAGACAGAAAAGTAAAATGGGCACTTGGCGTGCAGACAGAAAAGTAAAATGGGCACTTGGCGTGCAAACAGAAAAGTAAAATGGGCACTTGGCGTGCAGACAGAAAAGTAAAATGGGCACTTGGCGTGCAGAAAGCGGTAAATTTCCCAGGATGCCTAAAACCTGTAATCCTTAAACGAACTCTTGACGAATCCGAGTTTGCACGTGGCTTTGAGGAGCACGCTCTTCTTGTTGGCCTTTCGAGGGACCGGGGAGATCGCTATCAGCTCTGGAACTGATATACAGATCAATGCACGGCGTCCACTGTATCTTAGGCTTGATACAACTATTCCGTTGCGCCTCGCATGGGGCTGCGGTCCATCGCGTTGCTCGTACACGATGTGAGACCTGGGCAGAAGGGAGCGATGATCTCTGTGCTCCAATCCGCAATGCGCGCTTGAGCGCTCTCTTTTCTTTTCTATTTCTCTCTTTTCTTTTTTCTTTCTGAACTCCCAACTTGGGGGAATATTTTCTGGAATCTGGGGGCGAGGGCTAACACCGAAGTGCACATCCTCTCTTTGTACCTGTAGCTGAAAATGAACAAATGCATGCAATGCAAATGCCATGATTGCTGTTTTCTTTTTTCTTATGATGAATGATGAGTTTCTTATTTCCTTTGTCTATGTCGGATGAATGCATGATCTTCTACTATTCTTATATGCTTGATGAATGCAATGATTTTCCTTTTCTTCTCTTGTCTGTACGCAATGCATGATTTTCTTTTTCTTTTGCTTATGTCTGATGAATGCATGATTTTCTCCTGTTCTTATATGTCTTTTTCTCTTTCTCTAGCTTCTCTTCTTTCTTTTTCTTTCTTTTCTTTTCTTTTTGTTGCTCTCTTGGCTCTTCTCTTTTCTCTCTTTTGGCTTCTCTTTTTGCTCTTTTAAGAATCATGGGTATGCGAATGCAAAGCTTTGGTGTTTGATGACATGGAATGCTCATGTATTTTAATGGAATGACATGCAAAGGAAAACTTTCTCTTCTTTGCTTTTTTTTTATGAAATGGGAATATTGCTATAAAATGATGAATAACATGAAATGATGAATGACATGGGATGTTCTAGCTTTCTTTTCTTCTATGAGATGCAAGTATTGATGTGATGCAACTGTATTGCTTGGATGTTTGATGGGATGATGAATTTTGGTTCTTTTTGTTTTATGGAATGCAAACATTACTATGATGTAGACGACACTGAATGTTTTTGTTTGTTTTCTTTTTTGGCATGGGGACCTTAGGATTCTTGAGTGATCAATTCAAGTGTCCTATCGTGATGACTATTTCGAATGTACATTCGACTTAGTCTCCTATTTATTGAAAATGATTTTGTATTTTGAGACTTGATTTGATGTCTGATGCAATGATGATGAATGCTTGGTTTGCTAGAAAGAAAGCAGTAAATGAACACTTGGCGTGCTGATAAGGAAGCCGTAAATGAACACTTGGGACCCGAGGGCATTTGAACTCCGAACTGAAGGAGCGACTGAAATCTAAACTGAAAGAGCATTTGAACTCCGAACTGAAGGAGCGACTGGGAATGAGATTTTGAGACTGACAAGTCCAGGATGACTGACTTGAGAATTAGATTGAAGACTGACACTTGAAGTGCTGATTCTTGGAACTAGGCATGAGGATTAACATCTTGCATTCGTCCGCATTTTGCTTAGCAATGCAATGAATGACACATGTAATGCAAACATATGCCATGATTGATGTCTTGAATATTATGGAATGCTTTTGTTCTTTTGTATTTGCTTCTTCTTTGTAGTTTATGAAATGAAAATATCAACTTAATGCTTGAATGTTTGAATGCAAGTGTATGCGGTGATTGATGCTTTGATGAATGGAATGCTCCTGTTCTAACTTCTGTTTGTTTCTTTTTTGCTTCTTCTATGAAATGCAAACATTAATATGATGCGATGCTCTGATGTTTGATGCAATGATTTTTGTTCTTTTTCTTTTATGGAAATGCTAACGCTAATATGATGCAAATGCACCGCTTTAATGTTTGATGATTGAATGACAAAGGAATGCTTGTGAAATGATGAATGATATGGAATTCTGGATGACAAGGAATGTTTCTGTTCTTTTTGTTGTTTGTTTGGAGTTTGCAAGTGAGAGTCAACACTGGATGTGTTAATGAAAAAGCAATGAATGAGAAGACATGAAATGAGGATCTCCTGGGATCAAGGGAGTAGTTTTGAATTATGGACACAAAGGTCTGGTTTATGGGTCAACATTTGTCTGTATTGATCTAATGGTCTGAAGAATTTTGATGATGCAATGGCGCATGCAATGATTAGTACCTTGTGGAATGGTGAATGACATGGAATGATTTTGTTCTTTTCCTTTTTATGAAGTGCGAACATTGATATGATGCCAATGCAATGAAAAGATTTCTGCTTTTTCTTCTTTACTATTTTCCTCTATGAAATGCAAGTATTAATATGGTGCAACTGACGTGGAACGTTTTTCTTTTTGCTATGTGATGAATGCACAAAATGTGAAGGTGCAAATGTAATGCTTCGATGCATATGCCATAATGAATAGATTGAAATGCCTAGGTGCATGAGGTAAACATTTTTGTGATGATGAGATGCGAGACTTTGGATGCAAGGAATTGAGATGATTATTGACCATTCTGTTGAAAAATTGAATTTGATTCAAACTCCGCTGTTCTCAAGGTTTTTATTTACAAACAACCTCACTTGTTTTCTCTTTCTTTCCATGATGACTGAATTTTAGATATCACGTAAACAACTTGTGTTCTCTCTTTTGAAGCATTGTCTAGTAAGCATGCATAGGAGTGCAAATGTGAATGAATGAGTCAGTTAACTTGGAATTGGTTTAGGACATGGACATTTATGGCAAGTGAAGGAATGACCGACATGGATATTGCCGAAGCTTATGAGGGATCAAGAGATACAAGATTGCCCCAATTCAGGTCTTTGATGAGTGAATAGTTTGCCCCTGTCTAGTGGTGACAACAACTAGGGGCGTAGAAGATGATGAATTGGGAATGCTTCGGCTTTTGAAAGGGAAGGTGGATCAAAAGAGATTTTGTCTTAACCCATAAAGTTTGATGTTGCCCCAGTCATAACAAGGACAAAGCTGCCCCAATTAGAATGACAAGGCCTTGTTTAGGATAGTGAGTTGAGAGATTGCCCCGGTGAGGTTTTGTAGGAATGAATGAGGTGAAGGAATGGGAACGCGCTTGCCCCACTTTCGAATGACATTTCAAATGGTTTCTTTGAGTGTGGTTGTGAAAGGCGACAGAGTTATGGTGATGGTTATGAACTGAGGGTGATATATGAATGGGGTGGGCAATGAACAAACCTCCCCAAAGTTGAGTGGAGTGAGAGGTGAAGGGGATGCCCCTAGTACACACTTTTGGTTTTCTTTAAGAACAACTCAAATGCAATGAAAGTTTTGACTTTTTAGTATGATGAGAGGCTCCACTTGGTGACCACTAGACCTTGTTTTAATGCAACACGAATGCATCTTGGAGTGCAAGTCCTTCTTCTTTTTTACCGACTTTCCTTTTTTGATTGTTTGTTTTTTCTTTTTGAGCAGCTTTCTTTTTTCTGCTTGTTTGTTTTTTTTTCCTTTTGGGCAAACACGTCGCAAATAGATAAACTTATTTGTCCTAAAATTAAAACTTGAGAAAACGAAGGCAATTAGTCATTGATCGGAATGGACTTTTTAGGGCTGTGATGTGGAGAAGGGGATGATTGAGCTTAATGAAGTGTTTGGGGTTGATGGGGAGGATGGGTCTTATTCGATGTTGGCCGATGGTCAATGATTTATGAAGGAAATGGTTATTAGGTTTGATGAGGTGTTTGGGGATGGTTGTACCCAATGAGGTGTTTGAAGGTTTTATGAAAGAAGAGATGGTTAAACCCAATGAATTGAGGGCTTTTTTTTGAAAGGAGAGATAATTGAACCCATTGAATTGAGGGCTCTTTTGGAAGGAGAAATGATTGAACCCATTGAATTGAGGGCTTTTTGGAAGGGGAGCTCTTATGCTCCATGGCAAAGTGTATTGACTCTTAATTTATACTCCCTTTGTCTTCCTTTCTTTGTTTCGGGATTCTCCTTTTAAAACTTTGTTATTCCCCTCCTTTGGTGAATTTCCTTTCCTTTTGACTTGGGTGAAAATGATATACCATCTTTGATGTAGAATTAACCCTCACCTAGAGTGATGGGGATATCTTGGGCTTTTCTTGGCTTAAGATGGGTAACAAAGGGTATTTTTGTGATTTTGAATCTTTGGCTTAAGAGGGGTAAGAAATGGACTTTCTGGGATTTTAGGTTTTTTGAGGGTATGGAAAGATGGCCAAACTTCATTTCAGATCCCGATTGTTTATCTCTGTAAGACTTAACTTTAGGACAATAATTTATCTATCTTCATGTGCATGCTCTCTTTTTTTATTTTTATTTTTTTTACCCTAATTTTTGCCTGGACCGCTCTTTGCGAGTTTTCAATCCACCGGGCGCTCTCTTTTTGCCTAGGCCGCCCTTTGCGGGTTTTCAACCTAGCGAGCTTATTTTATCTTTTTTATTTATTATATATTTTTAGAAAGACTTGCACTAAAGGAATATGATACCGACAAGGAAAATTAGTGATCACAGAATTGCCCCAGCATGGAGGACTTAAAGTGTTAGTGAGAATGAACCAAAAAGTCAAGTATGCACTGATGGGAGAGAATATGCGCTTTAGGGGTGGACGGGGCGGGCTTAGACTTGGATGGGGAATGATGATAAATGAAGGAAATTGACTGACTCAAACAAGAGAAACTGCACGTGGCATGCATGCTTACTAGAAGAACGCTTCACAGAGAGTTAATATTGGTTAAAACATGATATGAAAACTTTTTTGATGAACTGTTTCAGTCTTTTATCATGGAATGGATGAGATGTAATGCCCTTTTTTGAAGGAAATACTGATGAGCTATTGATGTGAAAAACTGAGTGCCTTGGAACACCTTGAGTTTGCAAATGAGTGAGGGTAAACTTTTCCAAAAAGGAAACATTACTTTGCAAGAACATCTCGTCTCTCATCACAACATTTTTGCTGTATGCAATGCATGGATGAAAACATTATGATGTATACATGATGAAAATGAAATGTATGAAAGCATATTCACTTGAAAAGTGTGATTATTCTAAAAGTTTTTTCTTTTTGATACTTTCTTTTTATGCAAGACGAAATATGAAATGCCAGTGCATCTTTGGATGATGAATGATGCAAGAATGATGCTTCTTCTCAAAATGATTTTTATAGAGGCAAGACAAGATATGAAATGCCGATGCCCCCTTTTTCTTTTGAATGATGAAAGATGCAGAAATGATGCTTTTTTCTAAATGATGATTTTTTTTAGAGGCAAGGCAAAGTATGAAATGCCAATGCCCCTTCCTTTTTTGAAAGATGCATGTATGGAGGAATGATGTATTTGAACCAAAGTGATGAGGTTAATGAAATGGTGCATGAATGCTACATTTTGAATAAATTTGATGATGATGATGATTATGAATGAGATGCTTTCTTGTTTCCATTTTTTGTGCAATGAAATGCATGATACTCATAAAAAAAAAACATGCGTGGGAAGACATGGTTTTTATTGAATGGAAATGCATGCAAAATGAGGGGTTAATGTATTATTTTTCATGATGTGTGAAAAAAGGACAACAATAATGCATGAGACGCACTCCTAATAAGACACGATTTTTGGATCTTTCGAGAAAATTAGGGGAAAAAGCCTTAGTGAATGGAAACGCACACGTGCGGAGAATGCACTCCTGACAAACCTAAATGACATTGAGAAAAATACATGTATGCAAACATGATGAAAATGCAAGGAAAATGACCACTTGGGAAGTGGAATTGTTCTAAAAGACTTTCGAGTGTTTTCGATGCAAGATGAAAAATGAAATTCCTAGGCATGCAAGAATGATATTTTCAAAATGGTTTTTATTCTTTAGAGGCAAGACGAGATATGAAATGTCGATGCCTCCTCCCCTTTTTTTTGTAGAAATGATGACGTGAAGCAACCAATTGTCGTTACTCTGAGTAACTTGCATGAAACATTGAGTGGATCCTGACTCAATACTTCACGCAATATACTGAAATGCTTCGACATTTGGTTAACTCAAACTTATTCTCTTATTTGAAAACAAACCTCACTTGATAGGGTCAAAGTGCCCCGATATTGTGGAGTAACATCTCAAATTTGTAGTGCACAAACAAATTTGAGATATTACCATTTGTCATTCGAAGGTGCACTTTTACTCATTGAGCTTTTACATGAAGAGCTTTTCTATTTTTTCTTTGTTTAGAGAAGAAGCATGCATTGGAAACCTTTCATTTTTTCATTTTTAGTTTTGGAACATGATTTTGAAAATTATTTGGAGATGCAAATGATTTATTAGAAAAAAAGTTTTAGAAAAATGTGCTTGACGGGGTATGACCCGCTCCTACGTATCCCCATTGTAATGAGGAATCAAAGCTTACGTAGTTCTAGTGGGTCTTTTTTTTGAAATAATGCTTATGCATGAATGCCATGTTTTGGCTGAACTTGGCGAGGAGCTTTTTCCTCTTTTTTGATTATAAACGAAATGCTTAAGCTATGAAGATGATAATTGTTTTTTCATTTTTATGCAAGATGAATAATTTTTTTCAAAATTGGAACTTTATTTAATGCAAATGACGCAATGATGTAATGATGCAATGATGCAGGATGCAAGATACTTCTTTTTTTTGAGGTTTCTGCATAAGGAGGGTATTCACAGGCGGAATTTAGAAAACTTTCACACTATATGCCACCTCATATAGGTGTTTATTGAAAAGGGAAAAGCATATCCCTTTTTTTTTTATTTTTGAAGATCTTTGAGGGAATTAACTGGACTAAATGCAACAATGCAGCACACAATTTGGGAAGCCCTTGTGACCTAAAAGGGGGTAGAGCCTACGATCTAAGGCACTTTAGGGATAGTCTTCTCATGTAGCTCTATTCACACCCTCACAAAGGCCATCAGAGCCACAGTCCCTCTCATGAAAATCCCCGTAAATGCAGCAAACTGCTAGATACGAAGCATCATAAAAGAGCACAACTCTGATTGAAACTTTCGCGAGTAGCCAAACGGACAAAGGTCCTGATGGGCCCCCACTACTCGAATCCACTCATCCTATGGTATCCTAATAGACCTGGGTTATGGTCTCTTTCTCTAATCATATAGCCTCAAGGTACAAGTGTGTGTGTGTGCGAAGGGCATTTCCTTAAAAAACTACCCCACCTGCAAATGAAAATTCAGAACAGTCCAGACAATAGAAAGCAATAACATGTCGTCTACCCTAGGGTTCAATACCAATCAAATACAACTAATCTAGGGTGCCGACAACAATGCACTACTTACCTCAAGAAAGCGAGCAAGGAAGAAGGGGACATGACAAGAGAGGGGAAACATGCATGGGGGAACTAAGCATTTAAGCAAAGAAGTAACTATCTATTATTTTAAACAAAAGCAAACATAGAAGAAGAATGCATATGGATGCAACATGCTTATGAAAAAGAAGAAGAAATAGAGGTAAAGCAAGATGTTCAATTCAATCACACAAACCACACACTTAATTAATTAGGCTTGACCCACTTTTGAAAAAAATGTTTTTTAGTCCCCAGTGAAGTCGCCAGCTGTTGCGCCCGAAAAAGTCCCCGAGGGAGAACCTTCCTCGTTCACAACTTTTCCTAAGACAATGAAGCCGCCACCAATATTTATTAAGGAAAATATTAGGAAAACCTTTTTTGGAAAGCGATTGGTCTTGCGAAACTAGAGAATAGGGTTCGGGGGTCGGTTACGCGTAGGGAAGGTGTTAGCACCCCACACGTCCTCTCTACTGAGAGGGAACCTTTAATTAAATGTGTGGTTTTAGTGTGTTGACTTGAAAATACTTAATTTTGCCTCTCTACTTCTTATCGAAAAATTCTTAATGAAAATCTATATTTATTATGAAAAGAAAAGGGGGAAGAATGGGTTTTTAGAAAAAAAGCGCTTGACGGGACATGGCCCGCTCCTACGTATCTCTCGGTGCGATGGAGAACTCAAAGCTACGTAGTTCTTCTTTATCCTGAAAAAAGGTTTTAGTCTTTTATCTTTTTAGTGAGTTTTCGAAATAGGACGAGCATTTAGTGGATGATTAAACTAACCAAGGTTATGGGTAATCACCGCTAAGTACTCTTGAAAATGAGAGTCACTGCCGCCAGTCAGACGAACAAAGGCTCTGATTGACTATTAGTAGCGACTCGTTTTTATTTGTTCTTTAGAAAGGGGTTTTCGAAAGAGATTGATTGGCACGAATGATCAAACTAACAAAGGTTATGAGTGATCATCGCTTGTTGTTCTTTTGGGAAAAAGACATCGCCACCAATGGCTAGACGAACAAAGATTCTGATTAGCCACTAGCGACGATGGGTTGAAAATGTTTTTAGAAAGGAAAAGGTTTTCGTTCTGAAAATGATCTTGGTTTGCAAAAGTGATTCTTTTTTGTTATGAAAATAACTCTTTTCTTTTTGTTATGCAAATGCTAAACTTTTTATGATTGCGCTTGACGAGAATGTGACTCGCTCCTACGTATCCCAAATGGGAATCAAAGCGACGTAGTTCTAACGAGCCTCGAAAGTGAAAGTCTTTTTGCTTTGGCTTTGAAAAGTGAAGGGCGTTCATAATGATCAAACTAACAAATGTTATGGGTGATCATTACTAAAACCCACTTAAGTGCATGTAAAAATCTCCTTTTGAAAAAATGAAAGCCTTCATGATGACCAAACTAACAAAGGCTATGGGTGGCCATCACTAGCACTCCATTGTTAATAATCATGCAAGCAAAGACTTCGCAAGACCACTAACAAAGTTTTTGATTTAATGAGTTTTCGCAATTGGGTTGATTCTTATTTAGGGAAAAGAAAATCTGTTATTTGGGAAAAAAGATTTTGTGAAAAAATAAATTTATTTAGGGGAAAGAAACAAAATTTAAAAAAGAGAAACAGGGGGGTGCAGTAGCAAAATGGGGTGCAAATAATAGGAGGGCTGTATTATTAAGACTGGGGTGTAAACAGTGAGCCCAGCTTGTTTTTGTAAGCTGGGCTGCGTTTCAAAAAAAAAACAAAGTCGTGGGCTTCAAAAAGGAGGGGGCGAACTGAGTAAAATGGGGAGTGTTAATAGGAATCTGAAAAATTAAAAAAAACGTGAAAAGACGAAAATGCCCCTTGCATTTATACTATAAAAGCCTAAGCTAAAATTAGAAACCCTAATTTTTCTCCTCCATCTTCACGGCGCCTCTACCCTAAAATGTCAAGACCTAATTTTCTTTCCCTCTCTCTCCTTCCACGGCGCGTTTGCTTCCCTCTCTCTCAACTGTGAACCGAAGCCCACGCCATTCTCCTCTCCTCACCACCGCTTCTCTCCTCCCTCCTGATTTCATCTCCTCTCTTCTTCTCATCAACCCAAATAACCTTAATCTCGCCTCCTCTCCCTCTCATAACCCGAATCTCACCTCCTCTCCCTCTTCTTCGCTTTCTACTTACTCACCGCCCTTAATGGCGAAAATGAGTCGTGGTATTGTTTTGACGGCGGTCACGCGGTGGTGGTTGGGTGGATCGTGACCGTGAGGTGGTGGTGTGGATGATAGCTTGGTGTTTGGGGGGGGTGGCCGGCCGTTCATGGGTGGTGGCTGGTCGCGCTGTGGGTGGAAGAGGGGGCTGTGGTTCGTGGTGAGTGAGGGGGAGCCGTACGGTGCTTTGTGGTTTTGGTTATGGCGTTTGGGGGTTCATGGCCACGGGTTGGACGGTGGTTGTGCGAGGAGGGTGGACGGGCGTGAAGGGGTTCGGTTGTTGGGTCTGGCCGTGGGTTTCTGATGCGTACGGTGGTTTCGTGGTGGAGGAGGGGGTACGGTTTGGCGTTGGACAGCAGCGTTTTTTTGTAGTGGTGGTGGTGCACGGCCAACGGCCACCGTCTACGGTGGCCGGCGTCTATGAGGTGAGTTTTTTTTGTATGTTTTTTTTGTTTGTTTTTGTTCTGCTCCTTCCCATTCTTCTTCTGTTCGTTTTTTTTTGTGTTGTTCTGATCCTAAGATTCACTTTTATTTTACACTCTATATACATATTGGCGAAAACAAATTAATCTGTATTCACATTTTGAGTAAAAAGACATCTATGTTTGTTTTTTTTTTTAGATGAACAACAACAGTATTGAAATAAAAGAACAACATTTTTGAGAGGAATGTAAAAAAAAAGCATATAATCAGTATTCACATTTTGAGTCTAGGAAAATGAATAGAGGGTGTAGAGTACCAACTTGGCTTTGAAAATTTTGGGGTATTCTCTGTACAAGCTCTACTTTGCTCTTGGCCTTCTTCTTCAAAATCTCAGGAGTGTTTTTTTTTGGTGACTATGTTTAATGTCTCTGCTTTGTGTTTTTGCTCTGGTGCTTGCTGCGTATTGCTATCTGTGTGTAAATTTGCTCTGCGTATATGTGTATGTATCCCCCTCTGTGATTCTGTCTCCTCCCTGTTATATAGTGACTCTGACTTTGTTTTGTTGTTGATGATGCCAACTTGGTTCCTGAAATGTCCCTTTTACATTTCCTATTTCCTGATTCTGCTTTTTCTGAGGTAGTTGATGCCTTTTGTTTGTTTTCTGCTTTATGTTTGCAGGCTGGTGCATAGTGGAGCAGCAAACTCTTTGGTGAAAAAGAAATAGAATTGATAAAAAGGGACTATTGTTTTTAGCCAAAATAGAAGTTGTATTATTCATTATTTTTTTTTATATTTTTGTAATTTTCGTTTTCTTTATTTTTTGTATTTTTTGTATTTTTGGACAGTTTGGACTCTAAACACTCCTAAATTGTAATAAAATAAAATTTGACATTTTTGGACTATGAACTACTCAAAATAAATTAAAAAGGCAAATAAAGAATACTAAAAAAGAACTAAGAAGTTGGGCCAAACACAAAACGAAAACGGGCCTGACTGAACAAAAGTGCTTAGAATGAAACCCAAATAGAAGAAATAGGCCCATTAAGCGATAAATACTAAAAAAAATGAATCGGAACCACGTTTGTAGGCCCAAATCAAAATGATAAGCCCAATAGTGAGAAAAGTGACATAAATACCCACTTAGGTTCAACTAGGCCCAAATATCAAGATTAAACTAAAGAATGCGCGAAATGATCGATCACTCGCTCGCATGCCTAGCTTAAGTAACGATATTTCGGCTTAATTGAACGGATAATTGAAATCGGCTTAAATTAAAAAAAAGACGCTATTCTAACTACTCAAAATACAAATTAAATAAAACAAGTGACTAAAAGAAGGCGGACAAAATTGGGGTATGACAGCTGCCCCTCTTTATTCGGATTTTATCAAGAAATATGAATTGGCCGAGACATATTTCGAAGATAAAATAGGAATAAAGAATTCAGAAATTATACCAATTTTGTCTACTTAGAGAAACCCGAGTTTTCCTTTTTTTTTTTTGGAAAGATAGACACTTTCGTGTTGATGCGAAAACAGTAAATGAACACTGACGTGCAGACAGAAAGCTAAAATGGGCACTTGGCGTGCAAAGAGAAAATGTAAAATGGGTACTTGCGTACGGACAGAAAGGTAAAATGGGCACTTGGCGTGAAGACAGAAAAGTAAAATGGGCACTTGGCGTGCAAACAGAAAAGTAAAATGGGCACTTGGCGTGCAAACAGAAAAGTAAAATGGGCACTTGACGTGCAGACAGAAAAGTAAAATGGGCACTTGGCGTGCAGAAAGCGGTAAATTGCCCAGGCTGCCTAAAACCTGTAATCCCTAAACGAACTCTTGACGAATCCGAGTTTGCACGTGGCTTTGAGGAGCACGCTCTTCCTGTTGGCCTTTCGAGCGACCGGGGGGATCGCTATCAGCTCCGGAACTGATATACAGATCAATGCACGGCGTCCACTGTATCTTAGGCTTGATACAACTATTCTGTTGCGCCTCGCATGGGGCTGCGGTCCATCGCGTTTCTCGTACACGATGTGAGACCTGGGCAGAAGGGAGCGATGATCTCTGTGCTCCAATCCGCAATGCGCGCTTGAGCGCTCTCTTTTCTTTTCTCTCTTTCTTTTCTATTTCTCTCTTTTCTTTTTTCTTTCTGAACTCCCAACTTGGGGGAACATTTTCTGGAATCTGGGGGCTAGGGCTAACACCGAAGTGCTCATTCTCTCTTTGTACCTGTAGCTGAAAATGAACAAATGCAAGCAATGCAAATGCCATGATTGCTGTTTTCTTTTTTCTTATGATGAATGATGAGTTTCTTATTTCCTTTGTCTATGTCGGATGAATGCATGATCTTCTACTATTCTTATATGCTTGATGAATGCAATGATTTTCCTTTTCTTCTCTTGTCTGTACGCAATGCATGATTTTCTTTTTCTTTTGCTTATGTCTGATGAATGCATGATTGTCTGATGAATGCATGATTTGCTTATGTCTGATGAATGCATGATTTACTGTTTTGAAGTTGAGCATTTGTGGATGCAAAATGAACTCTCGTGTTTGTTACAGGTTCAATAGGATTCACTGCACTCTCTGGAGTGAGTTTGCTGAGCAGGTTGTTGCTAATATCAATGATACATCTTCCTCATCAGCTCCAATCACGGTTCTTCAACTTTGAAAACTAAAAAAATATCAAGGTCTATTTTACACTGTCTATTTTCTTCTACTAAATTCTAAGTTGGTTATACCCTTCCTCTTTCTTTGCTAACTGTTTGCTGAAACAGGCATAATGAGAATTTCCAATGCTTACTATGGAACCAAGATTTTCATCAATGCTGACCTCCCAGATATTATAGCGTACAAGTCCAAGTATATTTCGTATTAATTTTAGCTTAGTTGGTTTAACTTATTGCTACATTTGTTTCCCACAATTAGGTTTCGTGTTCTTTCACCTAACACGTTTTTAACTTTAACTTAGAATGGAAACTTCTGATTTGTCTTTGCCACAATCCATTAGCCAACTTGCTAGCCCTCCTGTTATAACTACCTATACTGATTTTATGCAAACCTCCTACAAAACTATATCTGAGGTGTTGGAAGCTACCACTGTAAGAGTTTTTCCTTTGCTCTTGAATTTGTTTTCACTCAATTTGTGTGAATGTCATTTTCATGCCTATGATTGAACAAATTCAGGTGGGTTTTGCTGTTGTACTTGCCCGAGTGATTGATATTGAATCTGCACATGGATGGTTTTACAATTCATGTCAGGAGTGCTATCACAAGGTTGTTCAGGTTGGTGCTAAATTCTTCTGCAATGAGTGCAGCAAGCATGTCACTGCAGTTCCCAGGTACTGTTGCCATATTTGCCAAACAAAATGTTATTTCAATTTAGTTATGTCCTCTGCATGCACCATTGTTCTCTTTATTTAAAATTGCTTCTATTTTCTATGAGTAGGTACAAAATTGAGCTCCGTGTTATCGATGTAACTGCTTCCACAAGTTTTATGGTTTTCGATCGTGTGGTTAATCACTTTCTTGGGATATCAGCACAAGATTTAATTGGTCCTCTTAATGAGCCTGTTAATACCACCAGAATTCCTACTGAGTTCCACTCTTTTTATGACAAACAACTGCTATTTAAAATTGAAATTAGGGATTCAAACATTAATCAAGGCTGGAATAACTATACTGTTAGAAGGTTGACTGCTGATCCTGCTATCATCAAGCAGTTCATAGAATTGCATTCAATCCAGGTTGGTTGTCCTCATTTTTAATTTACCTAACAATATGTTGTCTTACATTTTCTCTTTTTCCCTTTGGTCTCATATTTGTTGGTGTTAATTTGTAGACTTCTAATCTTGAGGAGGACCTTCTTTCCAATGATTACCCTGACCATGCTATTCAGAGTTCTCTGGTATATTCGCTTTCCCAAGACAAATACATTTACTGCCAAACAAATCATGTTTGTCTATTGGCTTATATTTGTTTTTGTCTTTTTTCCTAGCCTAATGTGGACAATGTTGCTTCCAATGGTTTAACTGAAGCTACTGCCTTAGAAGTGTCTAATACCCCATCCAGCAAACTTAATGCTATTCCCCTTGATGGTGAAGACAACTCTCCTTGTGTGTCCAATGCTGTCCAAACTGATGTTGCTGGGCCTTCCTCTCCTCCACGTGGTACCAACAGATCTGCAGCCTCAATGGATTCTCCACAAACTTCAACTACTGAAGACCTTAAGATGAAAGCCATCAAAACATAGGCAACCAACTGAATTACTCTCATTATGTATTACCTAGGTGTCTCTCCCCTTTATATGTAAAGGTGGACTAAATAAAAGTAACTAGGAAGTTGTTTCCCTGTTCTGTCGAGTCTATGTTCATGGAATTGCATTAAATTCAGGTTATTTGCTATGTACTCCTTAACTGATGTCATGTAGCTTGATTTTAAGAACTTGATCTAAATATGCATATATACATCTTGATTTACAGATTACTAATCTTGAGGAAGCAGTCCACTTGGATAGATTAGATTTTCGGTTCCACTCTATTCCTTGATGTAGTTATATCCTATATCTTTCATTATGTTATGTTTAGTTTTAATTTTTTCCATTGTTTACATTAATGCTAATGATGGTGTCTCCAATGATTATGCTCACAGTTCTGCATAATAGCAAGTTTGCACCCAATATTGTAGCATCTTCATCTAATGTTGTCCCCATTGCAGGAGGAAAAATGTTACAAAGATTTTGTTTTAAGGTACGTACTCTTCAACTCATCAACAGAATGACTATGAAATACCATGTATCGCCTCAGGATCATATTTATTCTTCCCAATAACGTTTCCTGCATTCTCAGGTCTCTTTACAGCTTCCAATGCAGCTGCAGCTGCATTCTACTAAAGTGTTCAAGAAGAAAACCATGAAGACCAATACACTGAACTAAGTCGATCAAGAAATTTATACAGTCCTTCACTTGATGTTATTATGTATTCTCCTATATGTTATTATGTAATGAACTAACTATATCCACTTTATAGTGTGGACCAAATAACGTGATTAGGATCCTATTTCCCTCTTTTGTTTGTCCTTGGATTGTTCCTCTAAGGACTTCGATGTAATCAACGAGCCTATGTTTTTTTGTAGTCTTTATTCTATTATATGATATGTTCAAATTTTATCCTCTTTTAATACCAATTTTTTCCAATTATAAAAGTCTAGTATTATTCGTGTATGAGCCATAAGCACATTTTAATTGTTAAAATCTGTCTTTCATTTCTATTAAGCTGATTTTAATATTATAGTGATTATGCAGTCCTTAAAGGTGTTTCACCCCGTGCATCGCACGGGTCATCCCACTAGTAAAGGTATAACTTCTTTTTACTTATTATTTTTAGTTGGTTGGATTGATGATGTAAAGGTGACTCACTGCCAATGAATATTGGTAAGGATTTGACTCGTAATATTTCATAAAAATGTGAGTCTAATATGAGGACACATAATTAGTGAGTAATACATAAATATATTTATAAGCACTATTGGAGTTTTAAGACTCTTTATGAGTGTTCATAACCCAACTCACATAAACTTTGTTTTATAAAAAAGTGAGCTTACTAACAAATTAAAAATGACAAGTTAATATGATGCGTTTGATGAGGAATCTTACATGTAACATATTGTTAAGAATAATTATTTGTAGATATATATGTTGTTAGAGGTGTTAAATTGGATTTCCCAACCTACTCTGATTCGATTCACCATGCCAAATTGAATAAATGGGTAGGATTAGGCCAATCCATAATTTTATTAAGCCATGTAAGAAACTTAGCCAAGCCTAAAATACACTAAATTGGGGCTGTATTAGGCCAATCTTGTTTTTTCTTTGCAAGTGAACCATTTTACTTTATTAAAAGATACATAAAAAACATGCCCACCAACTCAACCTGGCCAGATTAAAATGACCTTGTTATTTTGAGTCTGTATTTAAGAGCCTAGTCCAAACTAAAACACGAATCGGTTGAGCAAGGAGAAAATTGACTATCTACCAATATTTCAATATATCTATACTAGTGCAAAGATGAGCACAACTAAGATATCTATTTTTTTATTATACCATGTCATTCGTGCGTAGTTTTTATGGACTTTGCCGGTGACTAATCTACGCCGGGGAACCTGGTTGGCCATGAGTTTCCGGCTTTGCCGGCCCGTGTGGTTCTCCCTTCCCAACAGAGTTTTTGCCATACCCAAGATTAGAACCCAAGACCTTGAAATGGGATCCAAGTCCAATTACCACTTGGACCACCCTTTCTTGGTAACTAAGATATCTATTATAAATGGCTATTACTTTATTAATAGAGGAAATTTATGAAAAAAATATATTATATGAAATTAATGTTTAAACCTATAAATACAGTTAAGTAGGTGGTTATAACCTTGTAATGGTTAGGGTAAATCTGGTTAAAAAATAAAACACGAAAAAAAGTAAACTTTTGTATCATATATACACTTTAGAGTCAAAGGAAAAATGACACTAAAGAAAGTAATAAAAAAAACACGCTTTGTCAAAAAAAAAGTAATAAAAAAACACTTACTAAAGAGTAAAGACAATTTTCATATATAATTAAAGATACACATAACAAGATATTAAACCCAAACGAAGGAAGGTAAGATTTACAAGGCAACATGGATTCCAAAATCGTATTGCCTTCGTTGCTTTTAGAAGTTAGAAACAATGAGATCTTTGGATATGTCCCCCTGTATGGTGGAAACTGTCCTGGTTAACTTAGATATCGTGCAGCATCAAATTAAAGTATCGTAGGTTATTCAGAAGACCTTAATGATCGATCTTGACCAAAAAAAAAGAGGACCTTAATGATCAGGAATCAAAGGCTCAAACCATGCTCCAATAGACTCTACAAGTTAGTATTGCACGTTATTCAGAGGACCTTAGAGGCAGGAAAAACTACGATTGTATTTGACATCAAAAAGGATTTTTATACCATTGGCTGAGGATTTTTGCATCAAGTTCTTCAGGTTTTCACTCAACCTTCTGTAATTAGGTCATGAAGATCCTTCACTCTGATAAGTTATCTATAGTTGTTAATGACCATCCCACAAGTTATTTTTCTTGTAAGGATGGAGTTAGGTAGAAAGACCCTCTTCTCCTTTCTTCTTTTTTGTGTGATTGGAGAAGTTTCAAGAAAAAACATTTCTCAATTGGTTTGTTTTGGTAGACTTCAACTCATGTCTTGGGTTGCGAAACTCCTTATCATGTCTTGTATGCTAATGACACAATGGTGCTTTTGTAGAGGTACTAAAAGAAATCTAGATGCTTTACTTTTCTTGTTTCTTGAATATGTTAATTCTTAGGTCAACATTTTAGTTTATATGTCTCCCGCTAGGAAGCTTAGCCTCATTAGAAAAGGTACGGTTACATGGAGTCAAACCATTCCCCTTCCAAGTCCTTCCTTCTCTGGAAGTTAGCCTATAGAAAAATGCCCACTAATGATAATTTGAGAACTCTAACTATATGGTATATATCAATTTGTAGTATGTGTGAGAAATCTAGTGAAACTGTTGATCATCTTTTCTTTGAAAATTTGGAGTATGAGTGAAGGTACTAAGAATTAGAGATTGAACCTTTTTTAGGGTAAAGTTTGCCTGTATTTATAGGAAATCGTGCCCTCTCGTGGATCGTTGGATGGGTAGAGTTGATCTTGACCGTCCAAGCATGTTGGGCTCGCGTGAGGTGGACATGGGCTGGATTGATTGGGCTAATCCATTCCAATTGCTGAATGCACCTCCTGGTTTTGCTGATGGGACCCCTCGGTCCACTCCAGAACAGTTGCCCCTGTCATACCCCAATTTTGTCCGGCTTAGGTCCAAACCCTAATTTTCCACACAAAAATAAATTATGCATTGCATTTTTGGTCCTAGAAACCGCTCCAAAGTTTTTGAAATCATTTTTAGGGTTAGAATGCACTTTTTGGGGAAATTAGGGTTTTAGGGTCAAAAAGGGCATTTTGGTCATTTCTCACAAAAGGGTCTATGAAAATAATTTTTGCATCATGCATCAAAATTAGGATTTTTGAAAATATGTTATGCATGCATGGCAAGCTTTGGAAAATATTTTATGCATGCATGGCAAAAACATGAAAGCAATTTTGTGGAAAGCAAGAATCAATTTCTATTTTGTTTCATAGGCTATGAAATCGATTTATACTTATGAAATCGATTCATACTTATTTTCATAGGCTATGAAATCGATTTATACTTATTTTCATAGGCTATGAAATCGATTTATACTTATTTTCATAGGCTATGAAATCGATTCATACATATTCCAAAGCCATGAATCGATTCTTACCTTTTTTCAAAAGCCTTAAAATCGATTGTCAAGATATTTCATAGGCTATGAATCGATTTCTCCATATTTTTAACTAAGCTAAGAATCGATTTTCACCTATACAAAAGGTCCTGAAAATCGATTTTTACTTGTTTTCAAAGAACAAAGAATCGATTCCCATGTTTTCCAAAGAATAAAGAATCGATTCCTCACTATTTCAACTATCCAAAGAATCGATTCTTGAGGCTTCTAAAATGATAAGAATCGATTCCTCACCTTTTTAACTTCATGTCACAATCGATTCTTCACTTTCATTAAATATTTTTTTCAGATCTACGTTTTCCTAAGCCTATAAATAGGAGTCTCATTCTCCATTCTTGAAAAAGAAACGAATTTCACAACTCCTCTCTGCTTCTCACGGACACAGATTTTCACGAGATCAGAGAAAAAACCCATTTTTCTCGAAATCTCTCGCATTTTAGAAAAACTCTTCTACGCTTTATTTTTTCGCTCTATTCGTTCCGTTGGTCCGTCTGAGCTGATCTTCTGCAAGAGTTAGTTGGAGTTGCGTTCTTCAAGTGGTAGTATCTGCCTTCATCAGAGGTATTTCTGTCTTTATATTTGTTAATATTTAATCATTGTGATCCATGCCAAAATTTCCCTATGTGATTTAACTTAGTTATAGTGTCATTGTTGATGATGAACCACATGATTCCCACTTATGCCTAGTGCATCATGTTCTGAGTGGTGAAGATGGTCTCAGATGATTCAACCCTTTTAGTTTATATGATGATTGGCAATGTGATTCACACTTGTGCACTTGTGCACTTAATCTTAAGTGTGAGGATTGACCAAAGTGATTCAACATTCTTTGATACGTTGGTCGCTAAATAATTTGCTTGCTTATGCTGGCCAATGATCATGATTGAGGCAACTCTTTTGCTTGAGCTTACAGCGTCATCGTCTACTCTCATATAGAATATCATCAATACTTAGATAGGTCCATTCCTTACATTGCATCTTCCACTAGATGTGCATTTAGATTCCCTTGCGTTTTGTAGAAATATTTGAGTATGGTTCTCGCCTAGCATCTTCCACTAGATGTGCATTTAGGTTCAATCTCGCCTACTCTTGTATTTTTATTAATGCCCAATTCAAGTTCCTTCCTCGCCTATCTATGTGTTGTGGTCTAATATGTGTAGTTTAGGCTTGATTTTTGTTTGCGAATTCAAATATTGTTGCTTAATGATTTGATTCCACTGATTGTGTTATGCTTGAATCCATCAATTCTTTCTTGCATTCATTGTTTTCATTTCTAAACGACCTGGCACAAAAACGGTTACTAGTGGCAATCCATCACAACCTTTGTTGGTTTGATTGTCATGAAAGCCTCAATTTCAAAAGAATTTTCGTAAGCATAAAGCAAGCTACTAGTGATAATCCATCACAACCTTTGTTGGTTTGATTATCATGAACGCGTCCATTTTTAAAAAGCATTTTTCTAAGTATCAAAGAATCAAAAACAAGTTATTAGCGGTGGTCCATCATAACCTTTGTTAGTTTGATCATCATGAAAGCTTTCATTTTCAAAAGACGTTTCCAAAAAGATTTTCATTTTTAAGGCTCGTTAGAACTACGTCGCTTTGATTCCCATTTGGGATACGTAGGAGCGAGTCACATTCTCGTCAAGCGCAACCATAAAAAGTTTAGCATTTGCATAACAAAAAGAAAAGAGTTATTTTCATCACTTTTGCAAACCAAGATCATTTTCAGGTCGAAAACCTTTTCCTTTCTAAAAACATTTTCAACCCATTGTCGCTAGTGGCTAATCAGAACCTTTGTTCGTCTAGCCATTGGTAGCAATGTCTTTTTCCCAAAAGAACAACAAGCGATGATCACTCATAACCTTTGTTAGCTTGATCATTCGTGCCAATAAATCTCTTTCGAAAACCACTTTCAAAAAGACAAATAAAAAACGGGTTGCTACTAATAGTCAATCAGAACCTTTGTTCGTCTGACTGGCGGTAGTGACTCTCATTTTCAAGAGTACTTAGCGGTGATTACCCATAACATTGGTTAGTTTAATCATTCACTAAATGCTCGTCCTATTTCAAAAAAAACTCACTAAAAAAGGATAAAATACAAAAACTCTTCAAAAAAGACAAAGAAGAACTACGTAGCTTTGAATTCTCCATCGCACCGGGAGATACGTAGGAGCGGGTCACATCCCGTCAAGCATAACAAATAAAAATCATTTTTCACAATAAGTTTTCAAACAAATTATTTTCAAAAGAAAGAAGAACTACGTAGCTTTGAGTTCTCCATCGCACCGGAAGATACGTAGGAGCGGGCCATGTCCCGTCAAGCACGTTTTTTTCTTAAAACCCATTTTCCCCCTTTTTTCATAATAAATAAAGATTTTCATAAAGAGTTTTTTTTCAATAAGAAGTAGAGAGGCAAAAATTAAGTATTTTCAAGTCAACACACTAAAACCACACATTTAATTAAAGGTTCCCTCTCAGTAGAGAGGACGTGTGGGGTGCTAACACCTTCCCTGCGCGTAACCGACCCCCGAACCCTATTCTCTAATTTCGCAAGACCAATCGCTTTCCAAAAAAGGTTTTCCTAATATTTTCCTTAATAAATATTGGTGGCGGCTTCATTGTCTTAGGAAAAGTTGTGAACGAGGAAGGTTCTCCCTCGGGGACTTTTTCGGGCACAACAGCCCCCCAAACCGAGATTATTCTGGTGGATGGTCTTGGCTTGACAGAGTTTCGTCGGCTTGTCGGATTTGTGATGTGGCGAGGTACGCGGCCTCAGTGATGACTGCGTTTCGAGGTCCCCTTCTTCATGGACTTAACCTAATAAATAGGTATGTAGAAACTTTGCTGCGTGGTGAAGAAAAAATCTCTTTGGGGCGCCAGTTTGGAGAGGAAAATCTATTCCTCGAAGCACTGGTTTGGAGAGAAGACAGACGATCGGATCCTCTTGCTCTGACACCGAAACGCCTTGGTAAGTTTTTTGCTTCCTTTTCGTTGATGGTTTTGTTGCTTGTTTTGACTTGCTCTTTGATTTGATATTTTCAGGCTTCCTGCCATCAAGGGGACTTGTCTTTCTCCCGATTGTTCACCCGATCTTGCCGCTTCTCTATCACTTGGTAATTGTGGTGACACTTAGTTTCTTTTCTTAGCCTCTTGGCTTTCGGGGTAGGGTGTTGTTTGACTGGTACTTAACTGTTTGTGTTGCCCCCTGTCCATCAGGTTGGGAGATGGTGAGGATGATGGAGACAGCCTTGACACATGGGGTGTCGACCTCATTCCGGTAGTCCTTTTTGGGTGATCTCTTTGGAACTTTTAACTTATTCTTTGAGGTGGTCTTTTAACCTTGTTGTACTATGTAGGGGTGAATGAAGAGGGGGATCAGTTTATCTTGGATATGAACCGGCTTCAGGTGGACCTACATGGAGCGTTGGAAACCGCTTGCCAAAGTGCCGGAGTGCTAAGTCGTCCCGATGTTGGCGCCTTGTGTCAAAGTGCTATTGCCAGGCGCCCTCCTGCCAGGCGCCCTCCTGGGTTCTAGACGGGGGGACTGTCAGATATCATCCCAATAGTGTTGACTTCGATGTCCTTGCCCCCTGACCAATTCTCTTTGGTTGATTTGCTTTTCAACTGTACTTTTTCTTTTATTTGCTGGATGGCTGGATTTTGCCTTATAGGATTTTGCTGTTTCGATGATGACTTCTATGCCATACATGATTTTATCTTTATTAACCATTTCTTTTGGCTCGTTGAATTATGCAATATCTCTTTGTCGTGACCGTGACTCATCTCCTGGTGTTGGCGCCTCCCTGGGTGCCTTGAGCCAAAGTGCTAAGTTCTGCTGTTGGCGCCCTCCTGGGCGCTTTGCTGGACGCTTGTTTGTTCCTAAGAGTTGGCACCCTCCTGGGTGCCCTTGGTGTTGTTCCCTGCGTGCGTGCGCTGGATGTCTTTTCGTGGAGCAAATTTTGCAAGACAAGGTTCGGTGCTCTCGTGGGTGCCATACTACATAGTGCTGACTACCCCATTGCGAAGGATTTGCTTTCAGACTGCCCCCTGCCAGGCGCCCCTCTGCTGGGCGCTGCTTGCTCCTGCCAGGCGCCTTCATGGGCGCCCTCCTTGCCAGGCGCCCTCTTGGGTGCCGACTTGTGTAGACGTGTGCTTGACACTTTACTTTATTTTTTGCTGCTCATCTTGTCTCTTAGCCTGCTTTACCATTACCTCCGAGACATTTCCACGAGTTTTACCGCTTCTAAATTACTACCAAGGCGATTTGGCCTGTCCTTCAGCTTATATTTCTAGCTTTTTTGTGTTTGAGCACGTCTTGTTTTGTTGAAGTCCCCAACCTCAGGGGAGGGGGTTGTCTGCAAGTTTTGTTGACGTCCCCCACCTCAGGGGAGGGGGTGTTTGTTGAAGTCCCCAACCTGAGGGGAGGGGGCGTTAGTTGAAGTCCCCAACCTCAGGGGAAGGGGTGTTTGTTGAAGTCCCCAACCTCAGGGGAGGAGGTTGTCTGCAAGTTTTGTTGACGTCCCCCACCTCAGGGGAGGGGGTGTTTGTTGAAGTCCCGAACCTCAGGGGAGGGGGTGTTTGTTGACGTCCCCCACCTCAGGGGAGGGGGTGTTTGTTGAAGTCTCCAACCTCAGGGGAGGGGGCGTTTGTTGAAGTCCCCAACCTCAGGGGAGGGGGTTGTCTGCAAGTTTTCTTGTCTGTCTTGTAACCGCTTGTTCTGCTGCTTGTCCTGCAGGTTGAGAGATGGTGAGTGATACTGTGCCTTCGAAGGAATCCGGCTTCCCTGGCTTCGTCGTTACCTCTAAATGATGATCTGCTTTTTGAGCATGAGGTGGTGTAGATTCTTCTATGCTGCCTACGACAAAGTGATTGGCCACGTTCGTTGTTTATATCCGGAAGCCGTTCTAGAGTCGAGCCTCCTTTGATTTGATCCTGAGGTCTTTGTCAGGCTTGATTCTCATCCCTATGACTAGCTTGCGCGAGGTGGGCTCGGGCGCCAGTCCTTGCTTTGTGCATCTGAATGTATAATCTCATATCACCTCGTGGCAATGTTAACTCTGACAGGAGTTTATTAGAATCGATCCGAATTTAACTCACCCATCAGAGGTTACGACCCTTTCGATATGCCGCTTCGCGCCTTATGGACTCTAACAGGAGTTTATCAGAATCTATCCGAATTTAACTCACCCACTAGAGGTTGCGACATTTGCGATGCCGCTTCGCCCATCTAGGGACTCTGACAGGAGTTTATCAGAATCGATCCGAATTTAACTCACCCATCAGAGGTTGCGACCTTTACGATATGCCGTTTCGCGCCTTATGGACTCTAATAGGAGTTTATCAGAATCTATCCGAATTTAACTCACCCATTAGAGGTTGCGACATTTGCGATGCCGCTTCGCCCATCTAGGGACTCTGACAGGAGTTTATTAGAATCGATCCGAATTTAACTCACCCATCAGAGGTTGCGATGTCTCTTGATAGCCGCTTCGTGAACCGAGTAGGTCGACTCGTGCCCCTGCGATCCAGGCAGTCCCTCCCTGCCCGGTAGGTAGGATCTCAAACTAGCATTGCCCCCTCCTTCCTATGGAGTTGGACCCTTTCTCTTTTTTTTGATCTTGGGGAAGTTTCCTTTGGGAATAAGTGTTACTGCTAGGGACCAGTGTCATGGATCTGCTCTTTAATGTCGTCCCTGAGGGTGTTGCATTTGCTGCGCCTAATCAAGCCAGATCATCCTTCTTGCTGCCGTCCTGCGTTGGTATTGAGCTGCGCCGGTCGGGGGGTCTCCTCGATGGTGATCCCCGGCGGTGTCTCTGGTGAATACTGACCTGGTTCCACCGTTGCCCCCTAAGTCGAGATTATCCTGGGGGATGGTCTTGACTTGACGTTGTCGTTTAGAATGCTCGTGTCGTTGTCGGTCCTGCTAAGTTTGTCAGCTGATCACAGCGATTATCCTGTTGGAGCAATTGTTTTCTACCATGTGCAAGTAGGGGGAGGTTCCCCTTTCTTCCTTTGGTGGCGTCCTGCTGAGCACCTTCCTGGGTGCCGCCTGTGGCTGCCTTGGCGCCCTGCCAGGCGTCCTTCCGTGTGCTGCCTTACGTGCTCATGCACTATCTTTATATCTCATTTTCTCCCGTGCTCATGCACTATTTAATTTTCTCGGATGCTCATGCATCGTTCTACTTTCCTAGGTGCTCGTGCACCATTTCATTTTCTCATGTGCTCGTGCACTATGTTATTTGCTCACGTGCTCGTGCACTCTCTATTTGCTTGCGTGCTCGTGCACTATGTCATTTTCTCACGGACTCGTGCGCTCGCATGCTCATGCATCCTTTAATTTTCTTATGTGCTCATGCACTAGTTATTTGTCTTGTGCGCCATGTTGACTGCCTTCGAAGCAGGATTTGGCGCCTAGGAGGGCGCCTGGATGCCGTCTTGCGCTTGGCTGAATGCTAGCTTGTGAGCAGGGGTTTGGCGCCCTCTTGGGCGCCTCGGGTGCTGGCTTGCCTTCAAGGACGCTTGAATTAACGCCCTCCTGGGCTCTGGGTGCTGGGTTGCACACGCCTTGTTATGGTGCCGTCAGCTTGCTTCCCTTCTTGGGTGTGGAGATGTACGAATTGGATTTCGAGTTTAACATAATAATTGTACCTCTGCTTCTTAGCTTTCCAACGCATGCTTACACGCCTCCGTCGGATAAACACAGATGAGGTTATGGCCTGTAGACTAGACGTCATCCTTGTAGGTAGGTATCTCTGGTGTCTGTGACCTCACGGTCTCGTCATTTGCTTGACTTCCGCGCTTTTCTCGATGCCTGCTACCCAAGACCTCGTGGTCCCATGCTTTGCTAGTGGTTTCGCTTATCCTAGGCCAAGACCTCGTGGCCATCCGGCTCGGGCCTCTTCATATATGCTTGTCACACTTGCCTCGTTCCACTCCTGACTATGGAGTTAGGCCCTTTTTCTTTCTTGATCTTAAGGAATTTTTCTTTGTAACAAGTGTTGATCCTAGCTAGCGCCATACATTATGCTTTTGTGCTTAAACAACAAAATTCACAACTAGGTCTAGCCCTAGGCTCAGGTCCTGATGCCCTGCTCCCTATTCGGAGTCACGAGTTTCATCCTCTTCCTCCTTGTTGCCAACCTTGGCATCCTCTTGATACGCCATGTTGTCTTCTTCATAGTCCATGTACTTTTGTGCCTTTCGAAGGAACTCGTACAGGCTTCGGGGTTTGTTAACCCCCATGTCCCTTTGAAACAAGCTTCCCTTCTTCAGGCCATCCTTCATCCAAAAGAGCCTCCTCTTGTCTTCAAGGTCCCTGACGTTGGTAGCCTCCTTGTTGAACCTTTCCAGATATTCTCTAAGTGTTTCTTTCTCTCCCTGCTTGATTGCTCAAAGAATCTCTTCAGATTTGGGTTTCAGCCGGGAGGCAGTTAAATGAGCTGTGAACATTCTCGCCAGCTGCCCCCATGAGGAGATGGAGTTCGGCCCTAGCTCTTGAAACCACTCTAATGCAGAATTTTTGAGAGTGAGGGGGAAGATTTGGCAGTGAACAGGCTCCCTGACGCCTCTATGGCTCGTTATCAGGGAGAAGTATGCCAGATGGCAGTCTGGATATCTGGTTCCATCAAACGTCTTGAGGGCTGGCAGCTTCTCCAAGGCCCTTGGGGTTTGGAATTCACCCCCCTTTTCGAGTGAAAGGTTCTTCATCGGAAAACCTTCTTGAGTTGCGGGGGGATGTGTCTTCATAGTCCAAATTTCGAGCCATGCGCCGGTCGGGGGACCTCCTCGATGGTGATCCCTGGTGGTGTCTCTGGTGGGGGTGCCGGAGACATCCGAATTGGATTTTCCTCTTAACATAATAATTGTTGCTAAGCTTCTTAGCTTTCCAACGCATACTCATATGCCTCCATCAGATAAGTATGGACGAAGTTATGGACTACGTACTGGAACCCCTTCCTGCGTGTCGGGTGACAAGGTGTAACATCCCGAAGTTGGCGCCCTCCTCCTGGGCGCCTTGAGCCAAAGTGCAACACCTTGAGGTTGGCGCCCTCCTCCTAGGCGGCTTGAGCCAAAGTGCAACGTCCTGATGTTGGCGCCCTCTTGGGCGCCCTGCACCATGTATCCTGATTTTGGCTCCCCCCTTGGCGCCTTGTGCCAAGACGCCGCCTTCTGATGCTGGCGCCCTCATGGGCGCCTTGTGCCATGTATCCTGATTTTGGCGCCCTCATGGGCGCCTTGTGCCAAGATGCTGCGTCTTGATGTTGGTGCCCTCCTCTTGGGCGCCTTTCCTGGGTGCGGAGACGTCCGAATTGGATTTTGAGCTTAACATGATAGTTGTAGCTCTGCTTCTTAGCTTTCCTAACGCATGCTCACACGCCTCCATCGGATAAGTATGGATGAAGCTATGGACTGCAGACTAGAGCACCCTCCTGGGTGCCGGGTGCCAGGCACCTTCTATGGTGTCGGGTCCTTTTGTGGTTGGCACCTTGGTGTTTGGGCGCCTGGGTGTCGAGTGCTAGGTGCCCTCATGGGCGCTGTCTGATGTTGCCAAGGCGCACTGCCAGGCGCCCTCATGGGCGCTGCCTGATGTTGCCATGGCCCCCTCATGGGTGCCAGGCGCCCTCATGGGCACTATCTGATGTTGCCCAGGCCCCCTGCCAGGCGCCCTCACGGGTGCCAGGCGCCCTCATGGGCGCTGTCTGATGTTACCCAGGCACCCTCGTGGGTGCCAGGTTGGGCATGTCCTTAGCTCTCTGCTGGTCTTCCTGATGCAGCATAACTTGAGTGCGATTGGCCAGGAGATCCAAATGATGACTCACATTTGAAGGCTGGGCAGACTGACTGGTGCCCTCATTTAGGCTGGCTGACGACGTTGCCCTCAGGGGTATCCTCTAGTCGGGGTGCAGGTATGACAATGCTTTGAACCCGGGGTCTGCCTCCGGGAGCCATGGAGCAGCAAGAGAAAAGTTCGAGTAGTGATGATGTGAAAGATAGATATCTCCTAATGTGGTCGCCAATGTTCTGTACCTAGCAGTATTTTGGTCACTTGCTGTTGGTAGGTCTCTTGCTGCCCTGGCAGGAGGTCAGTGAGCACCCAGGAGGGGTACCTGCAAGCCACTCCGACGCTCAAGTCAGTATATCGAATATATGAGTGAAGGTACTAGGGATTAGAGATTGAACCTTTTTTAGGGCAAAGTTTGCCTGTATTTATAGGAAACCGTGCCCTCTCGTAGATCGTTGGATGGGTAGAGTCGATCATGACCGTCCAAGCATGTTGGGCTCGCGTGAGGTGGACATGGGCTGGATTGATTGGGCTAATCCATTCCAATTGCTGAATGCACCTCCTGGTTTTGCTGACGGGACCCCTCGGTCCACTCCAGAACAGTCATCATACTCAGTAACTTTGGCTTGGGGTAGCAGCTGTTTTTGACTAAGCAAAGTCTCATCCGACTTAAGCTTCATTGAGTAGATGATAAATGTTTAACCAAACTAAAATATTTCATCTCCATTTTCGTGAGATTAGATCCAATGATGATCCTTGCCTCTAGCCTTGATCCAACAGGTACTGTTGACAAAATTTCATCATTACTCATGTAACTGTCTTAATCCTCTCTATGCATAGACGCTCACAAATGGCCCACTGGTAATAGTTTGCATCACCAGGTGACCCTCTCAAGTCACCTATAATTATTTATGATCCTCACAAGAACCATGCACGTTTTTATTACTTACCACTACAAAAAAAGCTTATTAGCAAGGGATTTTTCCTCGCAAAAAGCCTTATTTCCGTCGCTAATCACCATTTGCGGGGGAATTAGCAAGAGGCTGATTCCCTCGCTAAAATGCTCCTCGCTAATGTGTTAGCGATTGAAAATTGAATCTCTCGCTAATTAGCGAGTGACTATTCCCTTGCTAATTAGTGAGGGACAAGATCTGTCGCAAATCATGTTTGACATGTGTCCCAATTTGATGACTTATTTTATGCGTTGTTTTAATTTTTTTAAACCTATTTTTATATATTTATTATTATATTATTACTTTTGTGGTGGTGGTGGTGGTGTGCAGTGGTGAAAGGTGGAAACGACTAGAGAGAGAAGGGGATGAATAAGTGACAAAGAGAGTGAGTAAGAGAGAGAGTGAGGGTGGGAGGAGCTATGTGGTGATGACAGTTCACTGAGAGAGAGAGAGAGAGAGAGAGAGAGAAGAGAGGTGTTCGTGGTGGTGGTAGAAGGTGGAGAGAAGAAGAGAGAAAGAGGAAAGAAATTCGTAGGTGAGAGAAGAGGAATTCGTAGGAGAGAGAGAGAAGAGAGGAAGAGGAGACGAGTTCATGGTGGTGGTGGTGGTGTTAGAGGGTGGAGAGGATTCGTAGGGAAAGAGAGCAGAGATAAGATGAAATGAAAGTGTGTGGTGTGTGGTTCTTTATAACCTTGGTGTAGGGTAAAAAAAATTGCCCTTTGCGAGGGACTTAGTTTCATTGCTAACAACAAATTCCACTTTCCAAGGACTGCGCAATAGTCAGATTCATGTTAGCGAGGGACCAATTCTGTTGCTAATAACCTTGTTTTTCGTGCTAAATTTTTCAAATTCTCGCCCTCACTTAGCAAGGGTATGGTTCCGTCGCTAACGACCTTGTTCCGTCGCTAACCTGGAGTTGGAAGGACATTCCACATTCCCTTGCAAATTCCCTCGCTAACGTCAGTTTTAGCGAGGGAATAACTTTCCCTCACTAATGTCCCTTGCTAATAAGCTATTTTTTTGTAGTGTACCTTACACTCTTAGCTTATACCAGCTTAAGTATCAGAGTCCTTGCAGTGCACTTAGGTCTGTTTGTAATCTTTAAGCCCAAAATGATATTTTTCCCGTATTTATAAATCCAATAACCATTGGGACAAGATATCCATGACAGTATATAAGATTATGAAACTTGAACATAGAACAAACTTGTGCTAACTAACAAATTTCCTAACTCAGAAAATATAAGGAAGAAATAACATCCACAATGGTCTTGCAATCTGTTTCAAATATGACATGTTGTTATCCTGCCTCCAATGCGAATGAAATTAACAACTCAATGCAAAGCAGTGAGCTCCCTTTGAGGTATTGAAACAAAAGCTGATGGATGGAAGGTTTGGGCAGTGACAAGAGTCCCTAAAACATATTTCATAACCAACTTGCAAGCTGTCCTGAAATATGGCAAAGTCTGTATTACACTTAAGGAAACCGTGTGTGGTTGTTGTCCATGTGCTGCTGCTGGCCGAGGCATGAGATTAAGAACAGGAGCTGGGGCCAAATTCTGAGCCCAACACCAGCTATGAATAACAATGTTATTTGGACTCAAGGAAATATCTCCCCATATTTTTAGTATTTCTAGATTTCCAAAGATACCACAATCCTGTAGTAAAGTTTGGCATCATCAAGAGTTTGTAAAAGCTGGAAAAGCAGCCCTATTATTTTTTTATTTCCATATCAATTAATTATTGTATTTATAAAATATCATAAAAAGCCGATATAACCGAAATTTTTTTTCCAATAAATGAAAAAGACTTATTTTACAAGGAAAAAAGGACTTTTTTTAGAAATACTTTTCTTTCAATTTCTATATATCTATATATATTTAAAGTTATGTATGTAATATTTTTGGATTAAGTTTTAATTTGATAAAATTATATATATATATATATAATTGTTCTATACCTAGCGGTCGTTTGTTGACTGCTGCTAGTAGGTCTCCTACCTTTCAAGTGGTATGTCAAAGTGATCCCGAGTGGGATACCTGCGATGCCACTCTGACGCTCAATCCACTATTGAAAATTGTAGAGTAGTATAACATGGAATGAGAATATACCTCTTTATAGCAATGTGAGCCAGTATTTATAGGGATATGTGCCAACTTTGAGCCGTCGGATTGATCGGGTGGATCTGAGCCGTTGAGGCATAAGAGTCATAAATAGGCTGATTTATTGTAGATATTGAAATTATCCATGTTCAATTGATGGAGTGAGTCTCTTGACCCAATCCAAGACAATAACTAAAATATATTCAGGGGCGGTTTCTTCTTATTGAATGGGGTAGTCCTTGCTACCCAAAAAAGTAAAAAATAAATACTAGGATTTAACTATGCCACCCCAATATTAAACTAATAAATAAAATAACATTGACATTTGACACTAGCCTTACTGCCGTAGCGTAAGTGCCTAATTGCTTAAGTAATTGTGCTGAAATAGCGTGCCTGGTACTGTTCTACTCAAATTTTTTTTGACGGAACTGTTCTACTACAATTGAAAGAGCCGAAATACATAAGACTTTACCTGAGATTACAATTAAGACTTTATGTGCTTGACAAACAACAACATCAAATTTTCTAAGATATAACAATACTCTCGGAGTTGTGTCATAAATAAGTAGAAACGGGAAAGTAAAAAATTTATCACTTGATAGATCGATTGATTCGTCTTGTTTTGACATTTTCAGTCTCTACAACAACTACTGAGAGAGTTTTTTGAGCCATGAAGACTGTCAAGAAAAGACTTCGAAACAAAATAGATGATGAGTTTCTTGTAGATAGCTTAGTTGTACGAAAAAACACTGCTAATCTTTTTAGTACTGAGACAATCTTTGCCGAATTCGATTTGCTGAGCGTCATCAAGCCCAACTTTTCTAAATGACTATTTCGGTTTAGTTTACATCATGTAGTCCATTTTTGGTTCCTTTTAGATATAAAAAGCCAATTCTATATTTCGCCACCCCATAAAAAATAGGCTATCTCCGCCACTAAATATATGTATCTATATATGTTCCTTAGAGTTAATTTCATTAGAGCTACAAAAAGTCACTTCTATATTTCACCACCTTATAAAAAAATAGGCTATGTCCACCACTAAATATATTTATAATATATATATTCTTTAAATAATTTCATTATAGCTTTATTGGAAACTGAGGGATAAGGGTATGATCCCTATCCCATTCCTGACCCTTTGAGGGAAATTTTTTCCTTTGTTTCCATCCCCATGGGGAATAATCCCTTATTAAGACCCCAAACTGTGGAATTCTCACGAAGAATCCACATACACGGAGAGATTGACATTCCTATGTAAAAGTGCACACACATAAATAAATATATTACATGAATACGTATTACCATCTAAACATAAATTAACATAGAAAAAATAAATTGTTCTATAATAATTTTCAATAACATAAATATACCTTTCAATGGCTCGAGTCAAAAACTCTAGTTATGGACATCATAAGACTACGGTAGTGTCAAAAAAATTTACTTGAGAGTGTCAAATGTTAAATATAAACCATTTAATACCTTTTTATTTGATATTTTCATGTGTTAAAGTTTATTTCTTTTTTGCTTTTTAATTAATGATTAGTAAATTCACTTGTGAAATTCCTTTTCCAAGAAGTTATATAGTGTGAAATACATGTTTGTTGTTGTCAACGCATCAAAGTTGCTAAAACTGAAAATAATTTTTGGGAAAAACACAGAAATTCGACATTTACATAGATTTTTGATGTCAAAGAAAGAACATTAGACCAAAACATGTGAACTCAGAAATTTGTTCTTTTTTATTTGTTACTTTAATAGTTCCAAGTTACATTGACTAAATTCTTGATTATACCCTTAATTATTTGTTATAGAGAAAGAAAAGTGCGACGAGTAATAAAATATTAAAAGTATAATAAAAAACTTACAATCTTTATATCAAATGCGTCTTGGCATGCTTAGCGCTAAAATGCCGCTTTATTTTGTTTTTTTTTCTTTTTGTTTTGTCTTTTCTGCTTTTTGGTTTTTTACTTTTGATTTCTTTTTCTTTCTTCTTTTATATTATAATGTTATGCTTTCTTTCTCTCTTTTCTTATATTTTAAGGAGAACTTTATAGTCTCAAAAAATTTTAGATATACGAAGTTTATTTGTTCAATAATCGATTGAGTGAAAAAAAGATTTAATTTTATGACAAAATACGTAAAGTAAGATGGAAACCAATGTGATTTGGTGTACTTTATGGTTCAGAATAAATTTTAATTGTTTAAATATACAAAGTTTGTTTCTCATTAACCAGTTTGGTGAAAAAAATCGTGACAAAATACGTAAAGTGTTTTATAGTTATAATTTAATTTTTATTCACGGGAACTTTAGCCACATTTAGAAAAGAACCTCGCATCATATTCTTTCAACTTTCTATATTCGAGTACCGCGTTGCATCATTTACACTCATAGGAATTTCAGCCACATTTACATCAAAACTCTCATCTGCTTCTTTCAACTTTGTATAGTTTGCTTCTATTTTATTGGTGATTTTCATCCAACTCTACATGATATCCATGTGTTTCACTTTCTAATTGTGATATATTCTTTTCTTTCTAATTATGGGTTAAGTTTTTATATTTACATTTGATAAGTATGAAATATGTTATTAACATTCTTTAGACTTTTTCTTCATGTTATCTATGGATGTTTAATTCAATGACTTTGTTAATATTCTTTCAACTTTCTTTATTTGAATACTGCGTTGCGCACCATTTACTCTCGCATTTACAATACAACCCTACATGACATTTACAATACAACCTCATCATCTTTTATCAACTTTGTATAGCTAAGTCTATTTTATTGGTAATGTTCATCCAATCTTACATGACACCCACATGTTTCACTTTCTAAATGTGTTGTTTTATTTTCTTTCTAATTATGGGTTAAGTTTTTATATTTACATTTGATAATATGGCTATGTTATTCAAATTTTAGATCTTTTTAAATTTTATATTCTTATTTAATCTATAGTTATAATTTAATTTTTATCCATAGTTATTTGACTATATATTTTACAAACCAACACCATTGGTCCACTGGCATAAGCTACCTTGGGGCACGAGGTCGACTCAGTGCTCCCGAGTTCGAATTTCCCAGTGGACATGTAACACTTCGATAAATTCTAACATGTAGATATACCGAAATGCACTAAATGGCATACATCAGAGTAACTTCCTGTTAATGAATATTGAACACAAACTAAAACTTTCGATAATACATATCATATGGTTCTCCGAACCGCACTTAACATCATCAAAATGCTTAAGTTTCATAACTTAAGACTTATACATAATCCTGGTGTTCAATACTCAAAACATAAAGTAGCGGAAACGATTTTACAACTTAACCAGTGAAAGTCATACAATCGGTAACATAACTAACAGAAGCTACAAAGGACTAAACATGAAATCAAATCTCCCAAGACTCCATGAGTCGCACCGGCTAACCGTGCTTCGTCGCCTATGCTTTCCCTTGCTTTTCTGTAAAAACCACAACATATAAAGGGTGAGATAAACATTATCTCAGTGAGTCCTATCGAGACCCCTTACTAACTCTAGCGGTTCATTAAGCCTTATCTTGTGAACTCATGGCCCTAATAAGCAACCATGTGGACATGTATTTTATTTTCATGTAACTTGTAGCTCTAATAAGCGACTACTCGTTAAATTAATTACTTTCTTGATGTAGCCCTGATAAGCAACTACACATCATATTTTCATGAACTTAGCACAACACCTCAAGCCTACCTTAGCATGGTTATTTCTCTGGCCTTTGGTGAACTCATCTCGCTAATCACTAGTGGGCAAAACATGTGGGCCTAGGATTTGGAGCTCATGACTTCCCCCACCCTAGTATGCTAATAAACTGGAGGATCGTCATCCTCGATATACTCAAAGTATACCATCTACCTTTCCCCGAGGGAAAGTAACTTGAATTGTGTTTACATGAATTGAGAGTTTTAATGTCTTTATAGACTTACAATCAATTATCTTAGCATGGCATGATGAACTCTAGGTTCGTTATCTCAACATGATCTGTATGCACTCGCGTTCACTATGGTACGATTTTCCTTAACATTTATAACTTGTGAGATTTACCTCAAACTTCTTTCATTTCATGACATTGGTAGGTTTCCATCCTTGGGAAACATTGGGGAATCAATCGGAAAGGAATCGGAATCGTTTGGAACAGATTAAAAAGGATTTTGAGTTAGGGTAACAGAAGGATCCGCACGGTCCGTGCTCCAGAGGCGCACGACCCGTGCGTATCACTTAAATTTCAGCTTTGAAAAACGTACAGGGCGCACGATCCGTGTCACTAGGGCGCACAATCCGTGCGTATTTTAAAATTGTGAAAGCCTGAATTGCGTAAGTCACGCACAGTCCGTGCCAAGGGCGCACGATCCGTGCTGTGTTAAAATTTCATTTCCTGGGCTGCTGCGAACAAGGAGCACGACCCGTGCCCTTGTGAGGCACGATCCGTGCGTCCTTGACAGTGGCCAATTTTTCCAGTTTCGTGTCATTTTTCCAAGTCCGTTTCGATTTCGATTTCGTTCCGATCGATATCCTAGCATAACAAATATTATTCCAGTCCAGCGAAAGCGATTAAACAATCAAACAATACATATCATCAATAACCAATCTCATCAATTTGAGCAATTATGCAAATTTACGGTTTTTCGATAAAACGTTTTCGTCAAGTTTTCACAAAGCGGATTCCGGTAATATCGTTTCAGAAATAAAATGACTCGACAACAAAACGTCCCTAAGCGAGTATAGAACTCGCCGTATTGTGATGAAAATCACAAACAACCACGACGATAACTTGACTTCAACGAAAACTGAAATCTCACGAACGGTCCCCGAATTGAATCTACGCTACTCCAAAACTGAACCGGTTGAACACAGCTCCTACCACTTCGAATTCTCACTCATTAGAGTTTCTGACTTCTCTCCCAAACTATTCCAATCAGCGAGATGACTTCCCTCAAGGTTGTATCCTGGTTTTATGGTGACATGCAAACTATTTGGAGCACCAAAACTCCATTTTTTTGAGCTTGGAGCTTCAAATGTATGATAATGGTGAATCAGAGTTGGGAGAAGGTTGGGTCACGTAATTTGTATCAATGGATAGAGGAGGAGAAACTGATTATGATGATGGTGGAAATCGAAACATGCATCAAGATGCTGAATTTCTTCTTCCCTCTCCTTCTCTTCCTCTCTATCGCAACTCTCCTCTCTATTCTCTCCTCTTTCTACTTTTCTTCTTTCTGGTTTTAGCTTCTAAAATGATAGAGTGTTTGGGGTGTGGGTGTGGTTGGCTGGGTCTTGGGTGACCAGCTGACCCACTCACTAGAAAATGACAATAATACCCCTCATTTAATCATGTACAAGGACTATTGTACCCTTCAGCAACTTGATTATTTCTTATACTATGATATGGCCTAATCTAATGGACTTAGCTAAATTCTTTTCAACTTAACATAATATTTTAATTATGCATGAGTACAATCTTTTATTTAATTCAACCTCACATAATTTAGCAATGTTTGCCAACTAACCATTTCATGATAACCTCTTGTGCTAAATATTTCATTTAGCTAATAATTCACTTTAATCTTTTCGCTAATTTAAACAAATTAAATTAGCCAATTAGGGGATGTTACAGGACAAGCTCTGTACACTTAAAAAAAGAAAACGAGCATAAATGTTTATAAGGAGGTTTGGTAATAAATATGTAAAAATTTTATTACTCATTTATGCGAAGGAATTTAGTCAACCCCGTGCGTCGCACGGGTCATGGGGCTAGTTTTATCTAATTCATTGACTTGTGTAAAATAAATTTTTTTTCCTATTTGGATGAAATAACCTCAAAAGACATAAAAAAGGAATAAATGTAGTATTTTCCTTGCAAAAATTGTAACCCAAACCAACAAATATTTGATAAATAACAGCAATCAAAACAAATGAATTCATTTTCTCTGTATTTAAAAATTCTCACAAAACCATACAAACAAAAAAAGTGTCTGTCTACAAATAATTTCCTATATATATACACTCACACACTAGTCCCATAACCAACGCGGTGCACGGTGCTGGCTAAATTTCTTCGTGTAAATGAGTAATAAAAGTTTTACGCATTATTAGCAAAGCTTGTCCACTGCGACAATCGAACTCGGGAGCACTGAGTCGATCCTGTGTCCTATGGTAGCATATGCAAGTGGATCAATGGTGTTGGCTTATAAAATATATAGTCAAATAACTGTGAATAAAAATTAAATTATAGCTATAAATTAAATAAGAATATTATAAAATTTAAAAAAAAAACTAAAAAAGACGTTGAAAATAAACATCCATAGATAGTAGAGAGAAAATGTCTAAAAATTTGAATAACATAATCCATATTTATCATATGTAAATATAAAAACTTAACACATAATAAGAACTAAAAGAATTCAACAGTAACACAATTAGAAAGTGAAACACATGGGTATTATGTAGGGTTGGATGAAAATGACCAATAAAATCGAAGCAACGCGATACTCGAAGATAGAAAGTTGAAAGAATATGATGTGAGGTTCTTTCGTAAATGAGGCTGAAGTTCCCATGAATAAAAATTAAATTATAACCATAAAGCCCTTTAAGTATTTTGTCACTATTTTTTTAACCAAACCGGTTATCGAAGAATAAACTTTGTGTATTTGAAGAATTAAAATCTTTTCTGAACCATAAAGTACACCAAATCACACTATTTAGCATCTCACTTTACGTATTTTGTCATAAAATGTAACTTTTTTCAGTGCAATCAATTATTGGAGAATAAACTTCACGTATTTAATTATTTTAAAATTTTCAAGACCATAAAGTATACCTTAAAAATATATAAAAACAAAAATATATAAAATACTCCATAAAATATACTACTCAGTATCTCACTTTACATAAACAAACAAAATAGTTATGTGAAAGTAAATATTAATCTTCTCCCCCAACTAGAGCTCCGCTAGGGTTTGTGGTGGCACTCTCAAGTTTTTTCCTGCTCTCTCTCTCTACATCTCGGTGGTTCACCCCCAACTCTTGTTGGCTCGCCCTGGTCTTTGCTAGATCTATCTTTTCTCGTTTCCCATGGAGCCATGGAAGGATGTCACACTCTCGAAAGATGAAGAAGTGGGTCTTACCGTCGACAAAAGAGAATTTGGGGAAGATGAAGTATTTCAACGAACCCTAACTGGGAAAATTTGGACAGATAGTCCCTATAACGTACGAGCTTTCAAGCAAACCATTACACAAGCTTAGAGATTGAAGAATCCGGTGGGAATACAGGACCTAAGCAAAAATCTCTTCTTATTTCGATTCATACATAAGAGAGAAGCTGATTCGGTTTTGAAGAATGGACCTTGGAGCTTTGATAGAAACATTCTGATCCTAAACAAGATTTCAGGCGATGAACAACCCTCAGAATTTAATATGCACCACGTCTCCTTCTGGATTCGGGTCTACGAACTACTGATGAATATGTGATCTCCATCAATAGCTATGAAGCTGGGTAATATTCTTGGGAGATTTGAAGAAGCTGACCAGAAAGATCCCCACAAGCTTGGTAGGTTTTTGAGAATCAAGGTTTCCCTTGACCTTCGAAAACCACTGATGAGAGCCACAGTTATCAAGTGTCAGAAGCGCAACATCAAGATTTTCTTCAAATATGAGTGACTCCCAACTTTCTGCTTTGTATGTGGTTTGGTGGAGAGATGAGTAAAATGTAGAAAGGGTTCTTACCAATTACTTTGCTGAGTTGTTTACCTCAGTTAACCTTAGTGAGGTTGAGACTACTTGTCAGGTAGTTAGTGGCAAAATAAAGTACTTTTTAATCCTTCGAGTTGCCTCTAATCCAGCGAGGAGATTAGTCACTACGTTTGGCGGTGAATACTGGTCTATACCAAAAAGTACCTTTTAATCCAAGTCTAATTGTATTTTCCTCTTTCTCATGGCTTGGAAGCGTTTGATGATATTTAAATCATCGACTGTGCTAAAAACATCCTTCTCCACAAATGTCACCAAACAATCGTTAAGTCCTACGCAAAGGCTCATAACAAATGCTCAATAAGATTCTAAGGCTATTACAATCATTTAAACCCATTAGAGACAATTTACAAGAACTACTTATAATAAAGTACAATGCTATTTGAAGCAATACTGCTAGTACTAGCTAGCTCAACAGGGTGGGTACTTTGCAATGTAATGCAAACAGATATGAACAAATAGCATGCTTGATTTTATTTTTATAGATTAAATAAATTAATTTTACTTCAGTAGTTCAATTCAACATTGCGATAAAGACTAATGGCGATAAATCTCAAAAAAAAAAAAGACTAATGGCGATAAACCTTGGAAATTGGCATCCAAAGAAACAAAACTGAAATCAAACCTTTACTCTTGAAAGTATGAGGATTGCATGTCTCTCTTGCCACTCAGAGAGATCCTTTCGAACTTTGGTTGAACTGGCTTCCTCTTCATCTGCATACAAAAATACGAATTTAAACAAAAATACAAATGATTGAATGAAAAATAACACTGCATCATTAAACGGTTAAAAAATTGAAATATTTCAACAGCTCCTAATCCCTAATCTTCTACCTTGAAACTTTGCGAAAATGGCTGAAAGTGAGAAACAGAGAAAGGCGTGCGAAATGGTTCAATAAACAGAGAAATTGAAGAAACGAAGAAATTGAAGAAACAGAGAAGAAATAGAAACGAAATTGAAGAAACGAAGAAATTGAAGAAACAGAGAAGAAATAGAAACGTTACCTGCTGATGAAATTGAAGAAACAATGCGTGAAAAATCAGAGAAGAAGGGCGTGCGTGAACTCGTGAAGAGAACGTGAAGAGAAGAAGGGCGTCCGTGAAACGACGTCGTTTGGTTTGGCAACAGTTTAAAAGAAAAAAAACTCTAATAGTGTGTTTTCTTGGATTCGAACCACGACCTCTTGTGTAAAATTTAGGGGTATTACCACTAAGGCTAGAATGTTTGGCTGTTCCTCATGTAAATCCGCCTGTGAAATTGAGAAGTGTCAAGAACAAATAAAGATGACGGAGGCAGTGAGTATCTTTCCTTTTAAGCGAGCTACATCTTGGGCCAATATTGGCGCCAAACTTGCAAAAAGGTATTTCTGTAATTTACGTGCAAACTTCTAATGCATGTCCAACACGTTTCCTGATTCACTAAGACAGAGGAGGGAGTTGAGAGAGATGAGAGAGGAGTTGAGAGTGAGGAGAACATAGAGAGCGAGGAGTAGCTTGGAGAGAGCACCAATGTTCCTCCACTGCTCCTACCACCGCCACCATGACCTCCGGTGAGCACCACCATCTCCATGTCGCAAACCCACAACCACCGCCACGAAACACCAAACACTGTCCCACGGCCTCACCTCCACTCTCTATTCGCGCATCACCACAATCACCACACTCCGGCGAATCCTCCGCCGCGAGCCACCATACCACCGCCATCAACCAATCAAAACCGCCTCTCTCCCCTTCAGTTCTTGTCGTGGCGAGGAGAGAGAAAGGTGGTGACAAATAGAGAACGGAGATGCGACAGTGATGGAGAAACACGGTGGTGAGAGAGATGGTGGCGGCGCTTGATGAGATGTTGTGGCGTGAACACAGTGGATCTGCGGTGCCGGTGCCGTTTTCAGCGCCAAGATCTTTCAAGAAGAGAAAGACTCGTCATCACCTACTGTCTTTCTTTTTCGGTACCAAGGTATATCCATTATCGTCATCTAATTCATTCCTCTTTGACTTCTTATTCACTTTGCATAAGATTCCATTTTCCTCTGCAAATTAATGGGGTTCTTCATTTTGGATTCATCAGATTACTTGGGATTACTTGGGAGTCGGGGATTACTTGGGATCTGCTGCATGTGGCTGCAGGGGAAGTAGAGAGGATGAGGTTGAACCAAGAAAACAGTTATGGTTTCAACGATGGACTCTTTGTTCCTCCAAGAAATCCTTCTCCTTTCACTGTACCTTCCAAAAACAACACCACATCAAGAAATCATGAAATGAGGCTTTATAACCAACATTTACTTTCTCACCATCAATTGAAATTAGCACAAGTAAGTAACCTTCTAGACAACAATCTTTGTATCTTTATTTAGTTTTCAACTTTACCCTTTTTATTTATTTGTTTTTTTTGGTGATTTTCGTGTAGCTTCAAATGTTGAGACAACAACAAATAGCAAAGCAACAGAATATGGTGTGGTGGGAGCAGTAGCAAAATGGTGGGTGTGTTTATCAACAGAGGCCAACCAGCCAAATGGCTCTAACTAGAGGAAGAAGTGCTGATTTTGATGATGGAAGAAGCTCTATGCCTTTGGGGTTGTCTCCTTCTGCATGGCCTGCACTGCAACATGCCAAGAACCAGTCACAGTAGAATCAGAATCATCAGCAATATGGTTCAGGAATGAGAGCTATTTTTCTTGGTAACCCTTCTGGTGGTAGAAGAGAATGTGCTGGCACTGGTGTCTTTTTGCCCCCTCGTGTTGAGCCTCTGTATATATTATATGTTCTATTTCCAACTCAATTGCATTCTAAGTATTGCATTGAGTTTCATTTGTCAATTAAAATATAATAGTTATAAAGAGAGAAATAAAGTGAAGTGATGACTCTGATTATATGTCTGTTTACAAGTTTATTATAATATCCAAGTTTTTATTGACTTCTAAAATATTTATCTTAAATGGTAGGCAGTGACCAAGAATAAATTGTGATTTTTTTTCCAGGTCTGTGGAGCAGATAAATATCGTGGAAATATAATTTATGTGCATGCCAAAATGATGAATATGTTATGGTGGGTCTTGATGGCTGTAAGTGGTTAATGAGAGGCTGGTGTTAAGTGAGAAAGGAAAATGGTGGTGAGAATTTGGGATGGTGGTGAGGAGAGAGTGTGGTGTTTGGCATGTCTTAGAGGAAGGTTACTAGCAGAAAGACAGGCTTCAAGGGAAGCTAAGGAAGCAGCTGAATCAATGGGCAACAAGGTAATTTTAATTTCCTTAACAATCTTTAAGAATGTTTCATTTCATTCACTTTTCTGTGACATTAAAGGAAAGAAAGTGACATTTGTTGTTGGATTTTTCTCTGATAAGCTTTATGTTTCTATTTCTCTTTCCACAAAATTGAAAATTGCTTGTGGTTTCTGTGGCTGTGGACAGTTGGTTGATTTGGAAAAATTGGTTAAAGAAGAGATCAAATTGAGAGATAAAGCTGAAAGAAAGCTTAAATTTTTGAAGAAAAAGCTTGAATCTTTCAACAAATCAAGACAACTGGACCATTCTGATTCGTCAGAGAAATGTGAAAAATCTTGTGGGTCATCCTCAATTACTTCAATTTCCAAATATTCAGAAACAAGTGAAACCAAACATGCTGCAAAAAATTCACCTTTGCCAGAAGATGATGATGTAGTTCACAATCACAATACTCCATCATCCACTACAAAAGATTCTGATTCTCAGATTACTAATAGTTCCAGTGAGAATCCAAATCCAAGCTATGAGACATCCTGAATTATGGGATTTGTTGCAACTCTAAATGTTTAATAGATTAACTTGGCATTAAACATTTAGAGTTGCAACAAATCTAAGAGGTGTAACAGATGAACTAAACCATCTATTTCATTTTCAGGTACAAACATCACTTACTCCTTCACTTTTCAACAAAAATCAAGGTATGTTAAATCTGATTTTTTTGCAGTTGCTGTCATGACAGACCATATCAGTGAATCTTCAAGCTATAACTACCTCTTCAATGTCAAATTGAAAGCTATTTATGATTGTAACCATAATACAGTTTTCCTTCTAAGCTAATAAAGCTGTGTGTGTTACTGTTAGAGCTATCTCTAGACATTCGAACATGCCTTCTATAAGTATTTAGTTCATGTGAAGATGACAGCAACATCTCAATCCATGAGTGATCACAAACCAGTAGTTAATGGAAGTGTCTTTGAAGCTTTAGATGCATTGAGGCTAGCCAAAGAAAGGCTTCAAAGTTCTTTGAGAACAAGCCAAATGTTTCACGTTGGCCTATAATTTAAGCTTCTCACACACTTAGATATAGTAATAATGTCAGATTATTTTATTTCTATGTTAAATGTATTATAGGCAATGAGATTGAGTATTCAGCATGCAGATAGAGATTGATAGCAGTTTGGTAAAGTTCTTGTGATTTTAGTCACCACAGAAAGCATGTGACGCGGGGATGTGTTGTCACTTGTCAGTTTATGGCTGAATTCAGGCCTTTCGACAATTCCTTTAATTTGGATTCGACAGAGTACTAATAACTTTTCAGAGTTATGTAAACTAGGGGAAGGTGGATTTGGACCTGTCTACAAGGTATCTCTGAATTGAAAGTGCATGCATGTCCAATGTATGAGTTTTTGGATACAAAATATGGAATCAAAGGAAGTGCAGTGAATGTTAAGAACTTGTCATTTTCAATTTAGCTTCATCAGCTGTTCATCAGGTATAAACGTTTTCCTATTTTTGATTACCTTTATATTGAAGTTTGTCCTGAGTCCTGATTAGTTCAGTTGTCGTTTTAATGCTACTGGACAGTCTGCAGTTGCTAAACTTAGGCCAAAGGCTCACATTGGCAAAGTATCTGGTGATGGAAATGGAAGCTCTTCCTCTGATGTATTGGGTGAGCAAAATCGAGGCCCTAGAACTAGTAGGTCAAAACATCAGCTATCTGTGAAAGCATATAGAACTAAAGCAGGAGGTGGTAACAAGCAAGGGAACATCATCATTTCTACTGATCAATACAACAAGGAGGATTTCCCTCATGACTATGAAAATGCAAAGTTTTTTGTTATAAAATCATACAGTGAGGATGATGTGCACAAAAGCATTAAATATAATGTGTGGTCATCTACTCCTCATGGAAACAAGAAGTTGGGAAGTGCTTATGAGGATGCGAAGAAAATAGCAGCTGAAAAGTCTGGAGTCTGTCCCATCTTCCTATTTTTTTGTGAGTATTGGCTATGATGATGTGTTAATTGTTGTCTTTGTTTATCAAATATCTATATGTGATAGGCCTCTAGTTAGTAAAGTGTACTATAGGCAAAGAAGAAATAGGAACTGACCCTTAGTAAGGGTAGAATTGTAATTTCCTAATTGTAACTAGATACTACTATAAATAGCTCACTGCATAACTGTCACGGTATGCAGAAAAATAGAATTCAGTTACATTCATTCAGTTCTACTGAACTCAACTCTCTCTTGTAATTCTTGAAACCTTCAATGCAATTCCCCTAAATTCAGTTGAATCCTTTCAACTGGTATTCAGAGCAATCGATTCTGTGACTGTTCATGCCGAAGAAGAAAACAAAGTCATCGACTATGGATCCACGAATTGAGGAATTGGAACGACGTATGCAAGAATCGGAGACGCTCAGCGAACAACGCCATCAAGAAACGTTGACGCGATTCAAGGAGATCATGGAAGAGTTACGCACAAAGAGTTCGGGTCCATCAGGACCCGGTGACCCGAGAACGAAAGAAAAACCAAATAGCGCGGGAAACAACGGCGATAATGAAAGAAGGCTTCGCAAGGTGGATTTACCGGTCTTCAACGGCGACGATGCACCAGGATGGCTCACGAAGATCGAACGTTTCTTGAAGGTGCGGAAGATCGACGAAGATGAGAAGCTCGATGCTGCGTTAATGCCGATGGAAGGCGAGGCACTGTCGTGGATGTAGTGGTGGGAAGCTAACAGTGAAGTGCAAACGTGGAACGGTCTGAAAGAGGCGATTCTCCGTCGTTTCCAACCGACGGTAATCACCAACGTGTTTGAGATGTTAATGAACATGAAGCAAGAAGGAACAGTACGCGAGTATCGTAAGAAGTTTGAAGCAGTTGCAAGCCACATCAAGATCCAAGATCACGAGTTATTCTCAGGCATGTTCTCTAATGGTCTGAGAGAGGATGTGAGAGCAAAGGTACGATTGCAGAGGCCCAAGAATCTCGCAGAAATGATGGAAATTGCTTTACTGGCAGAGGAAAAACTCGGTGCTACGGGGAGGTACGGTGGAAGGAATCTGGGAAACTTCAAGAATGCGAGTAAGACAAGCATAGATGCAACCACTACATCTAAATCCACTGAACCTGCAAAAACAGGGCAACTGCCCAATACCAAGTTTTTAGGAGGGAAGGAGATTGAAGAAAGAAGGAAAAAGGGGCTCTGTTTTACGTGTGAGGAGAAGTATGTACCAGGGCACGTTTGTAAGAACAAAGTACTGCGAATTCTGTATATGGAAGGAAATGAGGAAAGAACAGAGGAGAAGGAAACAGAGGAAGAAGATGAGGAGCAGATAGTTTGGGAAGCCACTATGAAGAGCTTGCATCTTGCCAGCATGGCTGGGCTGTCTTCCAACTATTCATTCATGATCAAGGGGCTGATAGGAATAGTGGAAATACTGATATTGTTGGATTGTGGAGCCACCCACAACTTCATATCAAGGAAACTGGTTGAGTTACAAGGCTTGTTGGTGACTCCAATTCCACCTTGTTGGGTGAAAATTGGAAATGGAGAGAGAATCAAGATATGTGGAGTTTGTAAGGATGTTGAGATACAACTACAGGGTCTAAGAGTAAAGGTAGATTGCTTTGTATTTCCTCTCGATGGAGAAGATGTTGTCTTAGGTATTGCTTGGTTGGAGAAATTGGGAAACATCAAGGCAAACTTCAAAGAATTAACAATGAAAATTAAGGTGGGAAATGAGACCATTCTACTCCAGGGGGACCCTACACTCTCAAGGAGGGAAACTTCGATGAAGGAGATACTGAAGGAGGGGAATACACAAGAAGAATTACTGCTGGTTGACTGCAGAAGCTTGGAGGCCAAGGAGACTACACCAGCTGCCACTCATGAGGTAATACAAGCTGTAATTCATAAGTTTGAGCCCTTATTTCATGAGAATGGAGAATTACCACCTAGTAGAGTTGTTGACCATGCCATAGTCTTAAGAGAAGGTGCTGGTATCCCCAACTTAAGACCCTATAGATACCCTCATTTCCAAAAGAATGAAATTGAAAGATTGGTGGCTGCTATGTTAAGAACTGGTATTATTAGACCGAGCACAAGCCCATACTCTAGCCCAATTATCCTTGTGAAAAAGAAGGATGGAAGTTGGAGATTTTGCGTAGACTACCGAGCCCTAAATAAGATAACAATACCTAACAAATTTCCAATACCACTGATAGATGAATTGCTGGATGAATTAAATGGAGCCATTATTTTCACTAAGCTGGACTTGAAATCTGGTTATCACCAGATTAGAATGAAACCAGAGGACATTCCAAAAACGGCATTTAGAACACATGAGGGACACTACGAGTATTTGGTTATGCCCTTTGGATTGACCAATGCCCCGTCCACCTTCCAGGCATTGATGAATGAAGTTCTAAGGCCCTTTCTTAGGAAATTTGCTTTGGTATTTTTTGATGACATATTGATATATAGTAACTCAGTGGAGGAGCATGCAGTACACATTGAGAAGATTTTTTTGGCACTAGAGGAGAATAAATTGATTGTGAACAAGAAGAAATGTGACTTTGGGGTGGATTCAGTGGGTTACCTTGGACATGTAGTCACTGGAAAAGGGGTAGCTGCTGACCCTGACAAGATAAATGCTATGGTGGAATGGCCAATTCCTAAGGATTTCAAGGGATTGAGAGGATTCCTAGGATTAACCGGTTACTACAGGAGATTTGTAAAGAATTATGGCATCACTGCCAAGCCCCTAACAGAATTACTCAAGCTGGATAAGTGGAAGTGGAATGAAGAAGCAGAAAATGCTTTTAATCTGCTCAAGAAATTGATGACAACTCTGCCAGTTTTGAGAATGCCAGACTTTAACAAACAATTTGTGATAGAAACTGATGCATCCAGCCAGGGAATAGGTGCTGTTCTCATGCAAGAAGAGCAACCAATTGCGTATTTCAGCCAGAAACTCTCTATCAGAGCTCAACAAAGGTCTACTTATGAAAGAGAACTCATGGCAATCGTGCTGGTAGTGCAGAAATGGCGCCATTATCTTCTAGGACAGCAGTTTGTGGTGAGAACCGATCAACAGAGTCTTCAATTTATCAATGACCAGAAACTGTTGGGAGGTGAGCAAGTCAAATGGACTTCAAAACTCCTTGGTTTTGACTTTATAATTCAGTACAAGGCAGGCAGTGCTAATAAGGTAGCTGATGGGTTGTCAAGACAAATGATGTTTGCTGCAATTTCCAGTGTAACACTGTCTGATTGGGAGAATTGGGAGGAGGAAATTCGTAGCTGTCCTAAGATACAACAAACTGTGCAGCAGGTGGTGTTGAAGTCTGCAGGTTATCAGAAATTTAGCATCAAACAGGGTTTTTTGTACAAAGGGAGCAGTCTGGTTTTGCCTAAATCATTCTCCAAATTACCAACTATCTTAAAGGAGTTCCACACTTCATTGCAAGGAGGCCACTCAGGCTACTTTAGAACATACAAGAGAATATTGGGGGTATTTTATTGGCAAGGAATGAAGAAGGATATCAAGGAATACATCATGCACTGTCAACAATGTCAGCAGAACAAAGTTCAAACATTATCACCAGCAGGTCTACTTCAACCTCTCCCCATTCCATCTAAGAGCTGGTCGGATATTTCCATGGACTTTGTAGGTGGACTTCCTAGAGTAGGCAGGCAAGATAATATTCTAGTGGTCGTTGACAGGCTAACAAAATATGCTCACTTCCTATTACTGGGACACCCTTTCACTGCTAAGGAGGTAGCAGCATCCTTCATCTCTGGCATAATCAAGCTCCATGGATTTCCAGAGACAATTGTCACGGATAGAGACAAAATCTTTTTGAGTCAGTTTTGGAGAGAATTATGGAGGCAATCAGGTACTAAGCTCCACTATAGTACAGCTTTTCACCCCCAATCGGATGGTCAAACTGAAGTGACCAATAGATGCCTAGAAGTCTACTTGAGGTGCTTTGTTGGTGATAATCCTAAGTCTTGGACTAAATGGATTGATTGGGCTGAGTTGTGGTTCAACACTAACTACAACATTTCTATAGCCATGACCCCCTATAAGGCTCTCTATGGCAGGGACCCTAGCCCTATCATAAAAGGACCTGCTATACCTTCTAATGTTGAGGAAGTTAACCAGCTGTATGATGCTAGAGAGACGCTGTTGGATCAGTTGAGACAGAATCTAACCGTAGCACAACAAAGGATGAAAAAGCAAGCTGATAAGAAGAGAAGAGATATCACACTAGAGGTGGGTGATTGTGTTTACTTGAAAGCTATTCCATATAGATGGAAGTCATTGGCAGAAAGAAGGAATGAGAAGTTAAGCCCGAGGTTCTATGGTCCCTACAAGGTATTGGAGAAGATTGGTCAAGTAGCATATAGACTGGAATTACCTCCTGATTGTCGGATACATCCAGTTTTTCATATAAGCAAGTTGAAGAAGACCATCTCAGGCAACTATCAGCCTCAAAACATACCTGCAGCCATGACTGAGGAGGGAGTATTGCAGCCAGAAGTCGAAGAATTGTTGGAACTGCGCTACAGTGCCACTGGAGATGCTGAGGTCTTGGTCAAGTGGAAAGATCTGCCTGCTTGTGACAATTCCTGGGAGAAGACAGAAAAGCTGCTGCAGCTGTTTCCTAATCAACACCTTGAGGACAAGGTGAAAGCTTTAGGGGGGGTATTGATAGGCCTCTAGTTAGTAAAGTGTACTATAGGCAAAGAAGAAATAGGAACTGATCCTTAGTAAGGGTAGAATTGTAATTTCCTAATTGTAACTAGATACTACTATAAATAGCTCACTGCATAACTGTCACGGTATGCAGAAAAATAGAATTCAGTTACATTCATTCAGTTCTACTGGACTCAACTCTCTCTTGTAATTCTTGAAACCTTCAATGCAATTCCCCTAAATTCAGTTGAATCCTTTCAATATGCATGCAAGCTAATCACTTTCTATTTATCAGGCTGACTTTTTTTTCCCGTTTTCACAATGCAGGTTAATGCCAGTGGTCAATTCTGTGGAGTTGCAGAGATGACTGGTTCAGTTGATTTTAATAAGGATATGGACTTTTGGCAGCAAGATAAATGGAGCGGGAGCTTCCCTGTGAAGTGGCATATTATAAATGACGTTCCAAATGGAAATTTCAGGCACATTATACTAGAGAACAATGAAAATAAACCAGTAACAAATAGCAGAGATACACAAGAGGTATATGTTGTTTCTGCTCAAGAGTTTTTTTATGAAGTTCAGATTTGGCCAATTCATTATTAGTTAAAAATTATCTGTCATTATAGCTGAAGCTTTTGCTCGAGTAGTTGCACACTTGCAGTGAACTTTTTTGCCAAAATTATTAGTGCTATTTATCAAGTGTCCTATTCTCGTATATGATAAATTGCCAAGTTTTCTAATGATGCAATTGATTGATTGAACAATGAATATATGTTTGGTTGTTCGTTGTTTGTCTGCAGTCTGCACACCGAGACAATTCATTTTAGTGGAGTTAAAATTCTTAAAGGGGACACAATTATAAAAATTTGACTAGATGCATGCTAGACTATTAGATGTACTTCTTGAGTCAGATATCTTGATACTGGATTGAATTGATATTGGGATGTGTTAGTTGTTGGGATAGCAGTGCAGTAAACATGATTTTGAACATGAATTTATTCAGTTGAACTAAGTGAAATGGCGATCAGCTTACATGGTTTTAATGTTTGATTGAATTATTCAAGGTAAAATTGGTGGCTTTGTTTTGTTGATAATTTTTTTTATTGGTCATGTCTATTTTTTTTTGAAGCTCTGAAGTTGTAATATTGACTATTTTTTGATAACATAATCGGTTCATGAATTTAATTTTGGGTTCTTTTTTTGTTTAATATTTGGGGAATAAGTTAGCAAATGTGATTATGATTGACCTGTTTTGTCTTTATATGACAGGCAGAAGATTTGAAGGATTTAATGTTTGAGGCTATAATGCTGAGAAGTCAGTGATTAGGGGGCAATGCAATATCTCATTGGACTTCAATTTCAGTAGCTTCAAATTTAAAGAATTGAGTTTAAAGTACATCTATTGAGTTGACAAAAAAAGAAAATTTAAAGAATTGCTTGCCTCTTCTATGGTTTCTTAATAACTGATATGTTTTCTTTCATTGGTTTGCCTCTTCTTTTAACTAATCATCCTTCATCTCTCACATGCCACTTTATTTTGTCTTATTTATTGTTATCTTATTCCTATTTGTTTTAAATACTCATCTTGATGTCATTTATTCTAACTATTATAACTCTTTACTAACTTAATCTTTTAACTTTGCTCTCATTTACTTATTCTAACTCTTTAACTTTTCATACATACCCCTCATTCTTTCCATACATACACATCACTCTAACCTTACTCTCATTTGTTGCCACTATTTAACACTTTGTTATTGTTTAATCTAACTATTTGACTCATTGCTAACTTAATATTAGTTGTGCATTTGTTTTTACCTTTTTATTTTTTAGTTTGTTGCTCTTATATATATATATATATATATATATATATATATATATATATATATATATATATATATATATATATATAACTTTTGACTTCTAATTCTAACTTGACTTCTAACTCTCTATAACTTTTGACTTCTAATTCTAACTTGACTTCTAACTCTATTAGGTTTTTTTGATGCTTTTATTACTTTACTTTTTATTCTTTATTCATTTTTTTTTATTATTCTTATTGGTTCTTGGACATATATTATGTCTTCTAACTCACTATTTTTATTTTCTTATTGGTTCTAACTCTTACTTAGTCTAACTACTTGACTCATTGCTAACTTAATATTAGTAGTGCATTTGTTATTAACTTTTCCCTTTTTTACTTTGTTGCTCTTATATATATATTGGTTTTAACTTTTTTTAACTTTTTACTTACATATTGGTTTTAACTTTTTTTTACTTTCATGATATGTTCCTTTTGTAATCTTTTGGGTTTTTTTGATGCTTTTATTACATTACTTTTTAAACTTTTTCTTAATATCTAATCTTTAATCAAATTTTCTTAATACCTAATCTTCAATCAAATTAAAAGCGTTAATTTTGTTGATACTAGCTCTCTCCGTGCATCGCACGGGGATGAGGCTAGTTCTCTTTGAAGTTGGAGTTGGAAGAAAACATTTGGTGGTGGAAGGAAGTAATTAATGTTTCAGCCCTCTCTCACTTTCCCTCTCTCTTCTCTGCTTCTATGTTTCTCTCAACTAGCCTCATCACCCTGCGATGCACGGGGAGAGCTAGTATCAACGAAATTAACGCTTTTAATTTGATTGAAGATTAGATATTAAGAAAAAGTTTAAAAAGTAAAGTAATTAAAGCCTCAAAAAAGCCCAAAAGATTCCAAAAGAAACATCTCATGAAAGTAAAAAAAGTTAGAACAAATATGTAAGTAAAAAAAGTTAAGAGTAAGAAGTCACAATAAAAATAATAAAGAAAAAAGAAAAAGTCAGAGTTAGAAGTCAATATATATATATATATATATATATATATATATATATATATATATATATATATATATATATATAAGAGCAACAAAGTAAAAAAAGAAAAAGTTAATAACAAACGCACTACTAATATTAAGTTAGCAAGGAGTCAAGTATTTAGACTAAGTAAGAGTTGGAACCAATAAGAAAGTAAAAAAAGTTAGAGTTAGAAGACATAATATATGTCCAAGAACCGATAAGAATAATAAAGAAAAATGAATAAAGATTAAAAAGTAAAGTAATAAAAGGATAAAAAAATCCCAAATGATTCCAAAAGAAACACCATACGAAAGTATATTATATATATATATATATATATATATATATATATATATATATATATATATATATAAGAGCAACAAAGCAAAAAAGGCAAAAGTTAAATGAGAGTAGTTAGACTAAGTAAGAGTTAGAACCAATAAGAAAGTAAAACACGTTAGAATTAGAAGACATAATATATGCCCAAGAACCGATAAGAATAATAAAGAAAAATGAATAAAGATAGAGTTAGAAATCAAGTTAGAGTAAGAAGTCATAAGACATACATATATATGGATATAAGAGCAACAAATAAAAAAGAAAATGAGTGAAATAGTTAGAGTTATAAGTCAAGTTAGAATTAGAAGTCAAAAGTTATATATATATATAAGAGCAACAAAGTAAAAAAGAAAAAGTTAAAAACAAATGCACAACTAATATTAAGTTAGCAATGAGTCAAATAGTTAGATTAAACAATAGCAATAGGGTGTGTGTATGTATCTCAAATAATTAGTAAAATCAAGTTAGAAATGAGTCAAATAATTAGAATAGTTAAGAGAGTTAGAAATACTCATACACATGTGGGTGTATGTGCATAAATGTGATGTGTGTGTGTCAATATATATAAGAAAAGAAAAAAATAACTAAGACACACATTAGGTACATAAACTTGCATGCACATAGAAAGTCACAAGACACAAAAACATAGACCCAAAGACAAATATTAACTTGAAACATTCAATTGTTTTTATTTTTGATTAAGACAAATGCAGAAGTGACAATCGAAAAACATATTGAGTTTATAATTCATATTAAAGGAGTAACTTTCATTACAAGAGTAGTATTCCTTACAAAAGGGTTGAACCATATAATTGGTTTAAAGGTAAAATAAAATCCTAAGGTTGTCAAAGGCTTTATCTAAACCAATAACAATCTGAAGTAGACTCTATTGGACATTGAATCACTAATATTCTATCAGAGTTACTTTATTCCTTAGAAGGTCACTTTAACAATGACTTTCACTTTGTCTGTTTGAGATTCTTTTCTCTTGTGCCTTTTGCAGAAGCTTCCAAAAGGACATAAGAAAGAGTAAACAACATAGGCTACACAATACAAAACAAAACACATGAAAGAAAATTACTCATAACACCTAAAAGCAGGGAATTAAAACACAACTGGAGCACAACAATTATATGAGTAGCCTTAGCCAATACTTATAAGCAATATGCATGCTAAGTAAGGCAACTTAAAAGAGGAAACACACCAGGTATGAGAACAAAGCCACACTTGGCAGACAACCAGCTACTCGCAACAGAAGAGAGTAGAAAATTGTCAGGGAAAACCGTAGATAAACCCGCATTGAGATCAACGCTAGGCAAGCCAAAGAACACAACAAATGGGAACCATGGATAGGCCAAAACAGAAAAGAATTTAGAGGAATGATAAAGAAAATTGGAAATTACAATGAAATATGGATTCCCATTGGTTGAAAAACCGGTGACCAGAACGGATTCAGAGTCTTACCTGCTACCAAATGGGAACTCCTGCACAACAATCACCACAAACTCTGCAGGAAACGCATAATTAGGAAATCTGCAAAACTGTCCCTTCAAAAATAATGCTATAACCATAAATATTACTTAATTAAATCAGTCGTGTATAGTTATATCTTTTATAATATGATCAACAATATTTAAATTCCTAAATGCATATATTTAGAATGACACAAATTAAGTTAACAATCTTAATAACACCGCCTACATCATAATTGTTTTTATCCCATATCACAGATATTGGCTGCTCTCTTTGGGTTTACCTTAATTAGAGAATGCAAACTTCAAACCCCCCTATGTAAATATAAACAACAAACTTCAAATCCCCCTATGTAAATATAAACAACTTGTAGACAATGAAGATGGTAAGAATGCAAACTCACTTAGTTGAGGATTGCACTTTGAACTTCATTTTCAGAAAGGGATGGGACAATAGACTCTAATTTAGGCAATGAAGAAACTAATTAGGAGTGTAGTGTGAAAATTATGTGGAACAAAATTCATAGTACTACAATATGCACACAAAAATTGTAAATATGGAGACATTTAGAATTTGTTGTAGTACTGTAGGCACAACCATATCAAATATTGAAGTTAGGAACTCTAAAAAATCAAAGTTATCTGTAACAATTAGACAAACTAATGGAAAAAGAGGTTGCTATTAAAATATTTTTGGATAGCCATGTCTTTTTCCAGTAAAAGAAGTTGAATAGATGTGCAGTCCATGGTAGACAAGATGGCGCGCCACCTCGTAAATATTTCTGAACAAATCATTTGATCCCCTTTAAATGGATTCTAAGTTCTCCGTGTCTTATAACAAAAAGGTCCAGAACTAAATCAGCCAACTTCTTTTACTGGAAAACCCTCCAATAGCCTAAATATGAATGGCCTCCCATTACAAAATTAAAAAATCCTTATGCAGAAAGTTGATTAAAAAGTTCCATTCTGTAAAACCTTCCAAATTTTCAAATTCAGTTTGAAATTGCAGTTAAATTGCAGTTCATCGAGTCTACCCTTGGTAGGCAGCTGCTGAATCAAGTTAATTGAAATTATATAGGCTTTCTGGAGCTGTATCCCCATCAAAATATATCAAATAATAATAGAGCAATCAAAAATAACTGATAACAAAACATTAGTAAGACTGCAGAAATATAATTTACATAGTTGAGTTGAGACTCAAATTCAAAAGGTACCAACACAAGAATCCTAGATAGTAAATTATGAGCATAAAATGTTACTAAAACTAACCTACTGCCCCATCACCATTGAAATAGTAGCTAGCAAATGGCTTTAAGTATGTTGTTTCGTATCTTTCATGATCAGCATACAAAGTTCTGAATGCCTCGGGCCATGATTTCTTAATGCACAAATAACCACAGCACTCACCTTCTATCTCAACACCGTTCTCATCCACGATTACAGGCTACAATAACAATAAAATTTGTGAGTGATAAAGGCACAGTGACCGTAGTAAAAAGAGGTAAAAAATTCACTATATTATATAACAAACATAAGGTCTGTGTAAAAAACCTGAGCTCCTGTTGCGTCCTGTGTGTTTTCTAGTCGCAATATCAGTGCAAGTATACACGTCGTACAAGTAATAAAGTGGATAAAAAGTAAGAGATCGTTCCCACGAGGATTGATTTACTTTCAAGGTTCAAGTCTTTTAAACACAAGTGAAACAAGTAATAAATCGGCACTAAAAGTTGGTATTAAGACTAGTAACATAAATCAAGCAAGTAAACAAGAAGTGGTTGTGAATATGGAAGAGTATGAGTTGGATTGCTGCATGCAAGTAAATCTCCTCTAGTCAGACGTTATAACGTTTACACGTTAACACGTACAAATGCTATGTAGTATAGACGTTATAACGTTTGAACGCTGTTGCAAAAGAGCTGTGCTTTTCAGTCACAAAACGTCAGAGCTTCAAGTACTAGAATTCCTATGTCTAGGTTCTAAGTAGGCCTACTCCTGTATTTTAAGTACCCACAGCAATGTCCTATGAACTATTATCCATTCTATGTCTAGACTTAGATAAAAATGCCTAAATGTCTTTAGTGCACCTTTTCATTCACATAAATCTTTGAGTTCTTTTCATAGACCATGTCTGTACCTATGAATCTACTTATTTTAAGTGGCCAGTACAAAACAAGTTTGGAAATATTAACATGCAAAGATTTAAAACGCATAAACATCATTACTTCATAGCATTAGACTAAAGGTTCATTACATGCAAAACAACAACCCAACTACAAATGTTTAGCTCATGCTGAGCGTCTTTACAGAAAGAAGAGGAGTTAAAATCCAAATACCGTACATAGAGAAAAGGAGATTAAACGCAAAAGATACGCCTAAGTAGCCTTCCTTCATGCACGCTGTAGAGACGTTGCAACGTCTGAGCTTCACAGTAATGGGTGCGAATGGAAATAAAAAAAATGGAGCTTGAGGAGAGTTCGAATGAAGAAGTCTGTGTCCAGAACTTCTTTTAGAAAACTCCTCTGGAAAATGGAGGAAGGTGGATGATGAATGGATGGACTGGTATGATGCCCCCCCTCTTTTGTAGAGAGAGATAAGCTTTGTTTAAATAGCCAAAAAAACAGAAGGTCACATGCTTGCTGATGTCATTCCCCACCTTCCAAGCTTGCTTGTAAATTAATTCTGTTGTGAAATGACACTGCACTGCTACAGTGCGTCAGCCGCGTCAGCGATGAGGAGAGAGAAGATCTTCTGCACTTCTAGATCTTTGACCATCATTTCTTGTGCGCCAAAAATAAGATATTTCTTTCTTGCTCTGCTGCCCTTCTTCAGACGTGATGAGGGACGTTGCCACGCTCAGTTTACTGCACAAACACAAGAAGCATCAAAACGCTCACAAAGGCGCCAATTGGTGCCAAAATGCATAGAATTTGTAATTTAGCCCCTTTCTAACTAAAAAGCAATAAACTAACAGAAACTTAATAGAAACAACCTACTATTGCCAGAGAACTTGCATGATTTAACTTTGAATAAGTATAAATAACTCATATAAATATGAGTTACCACACCCCCAAACTTAAACCATTGCTTGTCCTCAAGCAATCGAAACACTACATATATGAAAAGATGCAAGAAATTAAATACGCCAGCAGTTTACACCCTGCTCACCCATTTGATCAAAAATTATCCTCAAGGGGCTAATTCCTTCAGACTTACACTACACACTCACGCACCAATGCAAAATTACATTCTAGATTCATTACTGCCCAAAGTGAGTGTGTGATCTCTGTATCAATTCTATTCCTAGCTAGGTTCAGAAGCTATCCTAGCTTATGAAAGAGTGGTTTCCATATGGTGAGAGTATAACATCTTTCAAAACAGAGAGTAGGCTAACATTTCCACATAAGACATGAGGGTTATTTTAAGCACGACAAAGGGTCTTAATTTGGGTGCTAGGACTAGATTAGTGCAAACTACTTTTCTGACTCACACAACGTAAAACACACAGAGGACTGCAACCCCTCATTACTGAGCAACTTTCATTTGATTCACTTCACTTTTGGTTTGGAGTTTTTGTGATTTTCTCCTTTTTGATCCTTTGGATTTGACAATTTTGGATTGAGATATTTGGGGTACCCAGTATTTGTTTCGGGAAATTGCAGCAAACACAGAGGACATGTGGATTTTTCCACTTATTTGAAACAACACACAAACACACACGGCATACGTTATAACGTTACGGGTAGACGCTACAACGTTGCACTCACACAACACATGCACTAATCATCCTACAGTCTTTGCACCCAGCCTTAGTACAACCTGATATACCCCCAAACTTCGTTTCTACTGCTACTCTAAGTTTTTAATCAAGTTTTACCATCACCATAGTCAACCAAAACTAGCTTTTGCATCACATAGTCCCTAGCTAACTAGGTTTTCCTCAAAACAGAGTTTGTGTGGAAGCAGTAATCAATTCTATTCATCTAAGCATGCATCAGCTACTCACACAAATTCACACATAGTCATTACTAGATTTAGCCCAAAGAGAAACATTTTTGATGATTAATAGAGTAGGAAAGTAAACTGATTATTATTATTATTATTATTTTGTTTTTTTTTATGCAAACACAAAACATAAAAATGATCCTCCCCCCCAGACACAAAGATGAGCAGTGTCCTCACTGCTCACTGATCTTCAAAAATGGGAGAGGAACACTCAAACACAACACCAGCAAACAAACTACTGACTACTAACTAAAAACTACAACTATTCTACTGCTAAAAAGAGGGCTAAACTACTTGTTCAGAACACCTGACCTGAGCCTTCCACTCTGTCTGGCTGGGATGCCTGCTTCAGCAGTCTTCTTTTTCTTTTAAAACTTCACCCAGGCAGCAAACGTGACAACATCCTAGACACACAGAGACGTTATAACGTCTACCACACTTCAATAATTTGAGTCTTGAATCTCTCCTACCTTCAGCTTCCATTCCTGCACAAAACAAAAAATAGAAACAAAAACAACAAGGATTAGAATAAAAACTCTGGGCTGCCTCCCAGTAGCACTTGGTTTAAGAGTCCTCAGCCAGACTTGGAATTCAAACCCAAGTTAGGGTGGATAATAGGACAAAAAGAAAACATCATCCTTCCGCTTTCTCTTTTTGGTCAGAGATCCCATGTATTTGGCATATGGAAGCAAGTGTTCCCATGCACCAACCAATAAGTGTTTGGGATATGAATTTCTCCTTTGTTGAAAAAAATTAAGCTCATTTTGCGGAGGATTCTTTTCTTCAATTACCAAAGGTTGAATCTGAATTTTCACATGACTCTCTTCACACCTCAACTTTGGATTTTCTTCCTTGTCACTATTTTTGAATTTTTCTTTTTCTATAACTATACGATTTTTTTGTTTTTCTTCCACCATTTCCAAATGACCACATTCAAGCTCATACTTTACACTCTCTTTTTCTTCCTCTTGCTCAACCACATATTCAATACAACTCTTTTCTTCTAGCTCAACCACTTTTCCAATACAACTCTCTTCTTTTAGATGCTCCATAATTGTCTTAATGTGAGCCTCTACATTCTTACATGAAGCTTCAGAGTTGTCACGATACACCTTCATATACTCAATGGAATGAGCTAAGAGTTCTTTTAATTCAAAGTTGTCCTCATGTAATCCTGCGGTTTGAGCTTGAGGATATGAATCTTGCTCACACACATCATTTCCCATTCCATAATCCATATTTTGGGCAGTCATGGGCATGAAATTTGTCTCATAACAGCCCCTTTGACATTTACTCTCATGGAAATCATAATTGAAACATTCTTGTTGAGCATTCAATTCATTCATTTCTTGCATAAAGTAAAAACTCCAATGGTCCATGGCATAAAAGTGGATATTTTTTTTTTAAAACACTCAACACAAACAATAATAGTAATAACAACAAAGAAAACACACTACAGACATAAAGCACAATGCAAATTCACTCCCTGGTTCAGTTGAATTAGAGCTTGAATTGGAACTAAGCATACGCTGTAACGTTTACCTGTTCACATACAGAAACAACGAACAACATAGTAAAATTCTTTCACCTAGTGCTTTAATACTTTTGAACCATAAAAGATAAATTCAATCCCCGGCAACGGCGCCAAAAACTTGTTGCGTCCGTGTGTTTTCTAGTCGCAATATCAGTGCAAGTATACACGTCGTACAAGTAATAAAGTGGATAAAAAGTAAGAGATCGTTCCCACGAGGATTGATTTACTTTCAAGGTTCAAGTCTTTTAAACACAAGTGAAACAAGTAATAAATCGGCACTAAAAGTTGGTATTAAGACTAGTAACATAAATCAAGCAAGTAAACAAGAAGTGGTTGTGAATATGGAAGAGTATGAGTTGGATTGCTGCATGCAAGTAAATCTCCTCTAGTCAGACGTTATAACGTTTACACGTTAACACGTACAAATGCTATGTAGTATAGACGTTATAACGTTTGAACGCTGTTGCAAAAGAGCTGTGCTTTTCAATCGCAAAACGTCAGAGCTTCAAGTACTAGAATTCCTATGTCTAGGTTCTAAGTAGGCCTACTCCTGTATTTTAAGTACCCACAGCAATGTCCTATGAACTATTATCCATTCTATGTCTAGACTTAGATAAAAATGCCTAAATGTCTTTAGTGCAACTTTTCATTCACATAAATCTTTGAGTTTTTTTCATAGACCATGTCTGTACCTATGAATCTACTTATTTTAAGTGGCCAGTTCAAAACAAGTTTGGAAATATTAACATGCAAAGATTTAAAACGCATAAACATCATTACTTCATAGCATTAGACTAAAGGTTCATTACATGCAAAACAACAACCCAACTACAAATGTTTAGCTCATGCTGAGCGTCTTTACAAAAAGAAGAGGAGTTAAAATCCAAATACCGTACATAGAGAAAAGGAGATTAAACGCAAAAGATACGCCTAAGTAGCCTTCCTTCATGCACGCTGTAGAGACGTTGCAACGTCTGAGCTTCACAGTAATGGGTGCGAATGGAAATAAAAAAAATGGAGCTTGAGGAGAGTTCGAATGAAGAAGTCTGTGTCCAGAACTTCTTTTAGAAAACTCCTCTGGAAAATGGAGGAAGGTGGATGATGAATGGATGGACTGGTATGATGCCCCCCCCTCTTTTGTAGAGAGAGATAAGCTTTGTTTAAATAGCCAAAAAAACAGAAGGTCACATGCTTGCTGATGTCATTCCCCACCTTCCAAGCTTGCTTGTAAATTAATTCTGTTCTGAAATGACACTGCACTGCTACAGTGCGTCAGCGATGAGGAGAGAGATCTTCTGCACTTCTAGATCTTTGACCATCATTTCTTGTGCGCCAAAAATAAGATATTTCTTTCTTGCTCTGCTGCCCTTCTTCAGACGTGATGAGGGACGTTGCCACGCTCTGTTTACTGCACAAACACAAGAAGCATCAAAACGCTCACAAAGGCGCCAATTGGTGCCAAAATGCATAGAATTTGTAATTTAGCCCCTTTCTAACTAAAAAGCAATAAACTAACAGAAACTTAATAGAAACAACCTACTATTGCCAGAGAACTTGCATGATTTAACTTTGAATAAGTATAAATAACTCATATAAATATGAGTTACCAGCTCCAAAGAAAGGGAAAGTAGCAGAGCCAGGCTTCTGAGGCCAAGCACCAAGCACCAGGTAGTGAGTAGAGGATATTATCCATAATTATTTGGTGACATGCTCAGCCCAGTGACGCCACCTCTCCTAGTTTTCCTGGATGTTTTTTTTATAAGCTCCTGGTTGTTCACCTCTCCTAGTTTTCCTGGATGTTTTTTTTATAAGCTCCTGGTTGTTTATTTGCTTTCTTCTACATTTTACAGCCAAGTTTTTGTATTGAATGAAGTCAAAATAAATTATGACAGACTATCTCCATTAAAATTTGCAGCATTTCATTGGAATAGGAAATACACCATGATGCAATCCTTATCAAATCAATCCTCCACATACAGGAGGAAATGCTTAGGAATGAAACATGCCATTTCCAGACACCACACAAATAAAAACATCACCATAATATAGAACAAATGGAGTTTCTTTTTCCTCTGCGGGGAAGTATGGTCAATCAACATTCAAAGAAAAAGAGAAAGAGAAAGAGAAAAACAATGGAACCCCTATCTCTAGCTAGTACACAAATAAGTAATCAGCCCTAATGTTTCATTCCCAAACACATGCATCAATCCTAAGAAGGTTGCCGCCAAACATCAGCTTCGTAATGATATGAATAAATTAAAGCTACCAAACAGAATTTTTTTATAGCTACCAAGTATGAGAATTCCCCACCTCTGCATCTTCACCTCCACCAAGCTTGGCAGTGCCATTGGCTTTCTGAGAATCTTCTGTAACAGGAAGTGAGAAAAATGGAGTAAACATTAAAAGGACCACCAAAAGAACATAATTATAATAATTAACAACTAAACAAGATTAGTGACTTTAGATATAGGTGCATATTGATTTTGGGCTCCACAACCTTACAATGTTGGATCATGATTTGTGTTTATGGTTACTGTGCATTGGAATTACTCCAGCTTCAAACCAAGGAGTTAGTATCCTCACCAAGAAGTTAATAAAAAATCTAAGTCCACTGTAAGTCTTCTATTGATAATTACCTCCATCTTCTGGGATGTCAGAAGTCCACAGAGTCAGGTTGTCCTTGAGAAGTTGCATGATCAAGGTGCTATCTTTGTAGGACTCCTCATTCAAGGTGTCAAGCTCTGAAATAGCTTCATCAAAAGCCTGCTTTGCAAGATGGCAGGCTCTGGAAAAAGGAAAAATACATTCTCCCACATTAAACACAACAACTAACAATCATAATTGAGACCATAAATCAAACCCACAAACCTTTCTGGTGAATTCAAGATCTCATAATAGAAAACTGAGAAATTCAAAGCCAAACCCAATCGAATGGGATGTGTAGGGGGTAATTCAGCCTCTGCTGCGGTGGTAGCAGACTGCAATATACAAAACATACAAGTTTTAGGTAGAAGATAAAAGGATAAAGTATTCTGAATAGGAAATTCCAGAGTAACAGCTCTTTCAAAAAGAACATCATTAAATATAAGGCCAGAAGAAAGATATAATAAGGCCAGAAGAAAATAAATACAAAGTATAAAATAGAATAGGCAGAACTAAAGAAAACTGGAGAAATTGATTTAATGCAAGGGAAGGAACAATTACATATTCTTTTGTTCAAGTACTACAAATTTGACCATTTCACATCAAATACAACAATAAATAAATAGAAGATACCTAAAATACAAGTCCCAATGGCCAATACCAACAGTAATTTAGATAGTCAGATGATTATGAATAAACCCTCTCGGTTGGATCTCCTATTAGTAGAAGTGTAGAAATTACTGAACATATTAAACTTTTAACTCAAATAAAAGCATTGGTTAAGTTTTCGGAACAGAACGAAAAAAAAGAACTCTACAAAACACAGGAGAAAGCAAGAGCCTATTATGTTGACCAGATAAAAAACCGAAGACCAGAAGAGTCCTCTTAAATCAATTTCTAAGAGTAACAAAAACTGCATATTTTCAATAAACTCTGCAAATAAACCATCCATAGAAACGAATCACGTACAAATAACAGAACATATAAAACATAAAAACAAGATACAATAATATAAATTCACCTCATATGCTTTCATTGAATGATCACCAGCTTCCTTCTTCTCATTTCCTGACTTAAACTCCGCAAAGTAAGGGTAATAATCTCCTTTCCTGCAAGCAGAATATTAGAACAACCCACAATTCACTTGTGCAGAACAAAAAACATAACACCAAAACCCATAGTAGAGAATGAAACATGACCGCTCACATCTTATAGTAAAACACAGTTGATTCACCAGCTGTAGCTGAAGGTATAAGGTGTTCATCAATCACTCTCATAACATCATTACATATGTTTGAAAGCTCCAATTCAACCTTCTGCCTATACTCCTTAATCCGTTTCACATTTACTTCATTTCCTTTCGTCTCTTCCTTTTGCTCAATGGAAGACAGAATCCTCCACGATGCTCTGCGAGCACCAATCACATTCTTATAACCAACAGAAAGCAAGTTTCGCTCTTCCACAGTCAGTTCAACATCTAGATTTGCAACCTTCTTCATTGAATCCACCATCTTTGTCACATAACATATGCAAGAACAAAATAAAAAACCATGAATCAAGCTTCAAACCTGATACAATTTCCAAAGCAGAACAAGGATATCCTTTGATCAACAAAAATACTTGAACTAAAACATGCAATACCAAAAAGCTACAGAGTCAAACTAAACTCACTTTTCAATTATAATTTTTCCAAGAAAACAAAATCAGAAAATGAAAATTTAAAAACAAAATCAAATCTGAAAAAAGGGGGAAGCAGAAGCAAAAATCACACGACCACCGTTACAACAACTCCTCACCGTGGGAACACCACCACAAACCACCATGGTGACCTCTTACCACCACATCCTCTTGTCTACATCTCCTCACTTCTAACATGCAGTAAAAGGTTACACAAAACGTATGAAAATACCTTCTTTTCTGTCTCTCGCAAGCGCCACCGCATCCCCCTCTGTGCACCGTCGCATCGTCGATCTCCTTCTCCGAACCAGTTGAATCTCCGATCTACCTTCTTTTCTGTCTCTCGCAAGCGCCATTGCATCCCCCTCCGTGCACCGTCGCATCGCCGATCTCCTTCTCCGAACCAGTTGAATCTCCGATCTACCTTCTTTTCTGTCTCTCGCAAGCGCCACCGCATCCCCCTTCGTGCACTGTCGCATCGCCGATCTCCTTCTCTGAACCAGTTGACATGCTTTGAAACCTGCCAAGCTATAGAAAAATGAAATCAACAACAACAAAAACAGATAATCAAAGGAAATAGAAGAGAAGGGGAGAAGGGGAAAGAGACGAGAAACGAAAAAAAGGAGAGAGAGATGCATTGAGAGGAAGAAATGGAGGTTGGGAGATGCACAGTTGAGAGTGAGAGAATACGGGGACGAGAGAGAAGAAAGGGAAAGAAAAGCACAGAGAAGGAGTGAAACCGCAGAGAGAGAGAGAAAGAAAAGCAAATAAACCTGAATAGATAAAAAATGAAGAAAGTCAGTAAGATGGAGTGCACAATTGCTGACTCAGCCTTGGCGCCAAAATTGGCCCAAGATGTTGTTCGCTTAAAAGGAAAGATTTCTAAAACTCCAAACAATTAAAGTGAGGGTTTTAAAGGTAAGTGGCCTGGGTCCTATTTCACTTGGGCTGAATAAAAAAAAATCTATTTTCTAGTTGCACCCCATAACATTTCTTCACCTAACACTATAATTAATTTAACAACTAAGCACACAATGCACTCAATTATCGGTCCAAAACGATCAAATAATTAAATCACATATCAAGGCATCTCAATATCAATCCAAAAAAAACCCAGGGGGTGTGGCTGAGCGGTTGGAGCTCATCCTCTCTTAATCAAGTGGCGAGGGTTCGATCCTCGCCTTGGGTATGGCGCAGCTTTAAATCTCTGGGCCAGTTGTCCCACCCTTCGAGGTGCCTCCAATCCAGCGAGGGGATTAGTCGTTGCGTTCGGCGGTGGATACTGATAACTCTATTTTATATAGAGTTATTTATGCATCTAAACATAACTAATTACTTGAAATCAAGTGTAATATGTGTTAAATATAGTAGTATGAATAAAATAACAACATTTATGGTTTCAAGATGAATGCCATTCATAATTTAGCACTTTGTATATATATATATATATATATATATATATATATATATATATATATATATATATATATATATATATATATATATATATATATTGGTATGTTTGATGTGTTTGTTCAGTGCAGCTGCAGTTGATGCACCTGCACCGGGAAAACAACAGTGCATCTGCACTAAATCCATTTACAACGGGCAACTGCACTAAGGTGCATCTGCACCATCCTGCAATAAAGACAGATTACCCAACATTGGAAGCACCTCAATCCATACCAATGCATAAACACCTCAATGTCATCATACTTAGTCACAAGTCACATGGAGGCACAGGCCAACATGCAAAAGGAGACGCCTACAATAGAAGACCATCATGAAGGGTTATTCATAAAGGACACATGGCCTTCCACGATTGGACCTATCTTTGAGGTTGAGTGTTGGACTCAATTCCCTTCATCAAAGTTCTGAAAAGTAACCATGGTTAAACCTCCTTAGGTTAACTTGATCTCCAAGCAAACCCTCACTTGAAGGAAACCTCCAAGGCTATATAAAGGCTTCCACTTCTCACTTGAATATATACATTCCATTATCATCCATAATCATCTCCTCTCTTGTATTTTATTTCACTTCATAGTTTTAAGTTAGTTGTTAGTTTGTAAGAAGGGAAGGAAGGAATTGACGACTTCTCCCTTCACTTCTTCATAGCGTTAGAAGGTGCAGGAAATCAGTGCATCTGCACTGTTGGGCAAACTTATGCAAGAGTTCTTCAATCAGTGTAATCTCTACCCTATTGGTATCTCTTGTACTTTCCATTATATCAACATGTTTTATTCCATTTATCTTTGCCTTGCAATGCATATTATGAGCTAAACCTCTTTGGTTGAGATGTTCTAACTTTATAATGAGCTTTTGAGTAAGTTATTGTGCTTTTAAGTGTCGTATGCATTTTGGTTCTTGTGTTACACTACATCCATCTTATTTTAAGGTTGATCGCTTAGAATAAGTAGAGTTATATTCACAGACATGGTTTATAACTAGAAATCAAGAACTAATAAGGGTGAGTGTGTTAATGAAGGCTTTGTTAACTTGTGTAATAAAGAAAACTTTGTTAAAACCATGTTAAGTCCTAGACACAGGATAACATAGTCCTTAGGGTGATACAGTGAGTACTTTAAAGGCAGGAGTGAACTTATTTAGCAAGCCTAGACATAGGAAGCTTGTAACGAAACTCTGAAGAAAGTAGTTGAAAGGCACATACTGATGCAGCTGCACTCAATGCATCTGCACCACATAAACACACAAAACTCTCAAAAGTGATTTATTTAGTGAAGACATCTCAACTATCATTCTCAACTGATTTCCTCCATATTTTCTTGCATATTTACATTCTGTTTTCCTAAACATCAATACCCAAAATTGTGAGTAGTGTAGCTGCACTAATTTATATCTTTTTAAACATACAAGAGTTAATCCAATCCCTATGGGTTCGATATTTTATATTACTCGTTTGTGACTTTGTATACTTGCACATTATCTTTTTCACACACCAGATACCCTGGTCTCGACCAAAAATATCAATCCAAACAACCAATAATTAACTCATTTAGCAAATGAAAATAATGAAAGTGACTTAATAATCAATGTAATTAAAATAATTACTTTGGGATGTTACATATACACAATAGGTGTATATGTATTTTACACAATCTACCAATGACATGGTTCCTCAGCGTATATTAGTCACCGGCAAAGCCGGTGAAAACTACGCACCAATGACATGGTAAAAAAAATTATGACAACAGGGACCCATGTTGCTCTTAATGGTTCCTTTTCTCAAAATAATGTCATCAGACCACAAGGGCATCTTATACAACATCCCACAAGAGCTCCTGATTTACAAATAACAGGTATTCCTCACACCCCCTTCTTCTAATACACCTACTGGGGATACCGGAATGGTTGATGTTGAGGAATTCATGGATGCCCATGATCAGGGAAATATTTCTGGTGAAGAGTCTGGAATGGAGGTCATCATGGAGACCCCATTTCCAAGTGCTATGTGATTCTCTTTGTATTTTGGCTCCTTGCATAATTTGTTTTATGGATATACACAAAATTATGCTTTGGAATTGTCGTGGAGCCGCTAGTCCGGATTTCTTTCGGAATTGTAAACAATATATTGATGCTCACATACCTGAGATATTTGTTTTGATGGAAACTAGATCTAATCTTGCCCGTTTAAAGCGCACCTTTATTATGTTGGGATTTGATGGTTACACCTTTGCAGAGAATAGAGGGTTTGTTGGGGGGATTGCAGTTGGTTGGAAGACCTTTTATGTTGATCTCTTGGAGCTAGATAATAACTTTCAGTTCATCCATTTTAAAGTGACTATGCATGGAGGTTGGTCCTGGTTCTTTATGCCTACCTATGCTTGTCCATTGGATGATTTGCGACATGAACTTTGGAATATTTTTCATAGCATGAGTAGCACCATAGATGGACAATGGCTCATAGCAGGGGATCTGAATGATATCGTTGAAGCAAGTGAAAGGAAAAGGGGTGGGCAAGCTAGCTTCCGGAAATGCCAAATTTTTAAAAATAGAATCAACAAGTGCAAGCTAATGGATCTAGGTTCGGTAGGGCCAAGGTTTACGTGGAGAGGGCCAACGTGTGGTCCTTTTGAAAGAAAATTTGCCCACCTTGATAGAGCTCTTTGCAATGACCGATGGAGAGTGGCTTTACCTAATGCTTTTGTTAAGGTATTGCCTCGCCTTGATTTCTCTAATCATCACCCGATTTTGGTGTTTCCTCATGGCAATGCAAATTATAGAAAGGAGAGGCCCTTTAGGTTTGGAAGTGCTTGGCTAACGCACCCGACTTTCGAGGATGACATGAAGTGCTGGTGGAATAACAATAGTGACCTGAATCGCAACCTCAAACAGACTAAGCAAGAGCTTCGGGTTTAGAAGCATACCACTTTTGGTTGTGTGACATGGTCCCTTGTACTAGTTTCATCCTCAATCCACCTGCCTTGATCCTTTCGTAACACATGAATGCGATTATTTCTTTTCCGATTAGTTGCCTTAATTTGATAGTACTTCGTATGTCGATCTCCATCTTGCATCCAAACCATTCTAGATCGTTGAAACCACATAAGCTCTTCTTGATGTAAAATGGTATTCAATTCTTGCTGAAGCGTTTTCTCAAGTTAAAACAAATGACGGTTGGCACTTTCTTCCTGGAATTTCTTTTGGATCCCCCTATCCTCGCAATTAAATTACGCTTCTTGGCCCGAACTTTTTTTAAATCCCTCTTCACTAAGACAGGCCAGGCTATCACAGGGCTCAAACTGCGTTACAGTTTTACAACTTTGGATAGTAATGTCAGTATTAATTTGGACCGACCCATTGAGCATGATGAAATTGATAAGGCTCTTTGCTCAGTGAAAGCTTGAAAGGCGCCAGGACCCGATGGCTTCCAAGCGGGTTTTTACCAGGCGAATTGGCATATTGTGGCCAAAGACTTCTAGAATTTTGCTCAGGATGTGTGGCAGCATCCGGATAAAATAGGGCAAGTTAATGACACTGATATTTGTCTCATCCCGAAGACAAACAAGCTTGAACTCGTTACACAATTTCTGTAACACCCCCTTTTTCTATGCGGTAATTTGTTTAATAAAAATTATCAGAGTTTAAAAAAAAATTGATTGCACCTCAAGGGATGTCACACTTACTTCGTTAAACGTCACACTTCAATTGACTCGCTTTTCGAAAACAGTCTTATAATAACTTTAAAACATCATTATCAATTAAATTACAACTTCGCATCCGAAACCCAACAGCTTAATCATAAAAGACATTACAAATATGCCAGGCTTACAATACTAAAATCCGATAACCACAACATGTCATAAATGACTTAAAACAACATTCATTCCCCTCCCTAGTGTTACATATCAGAGCATGACGACTCGACTCAAAAGTGAAGCTAAGACCTTCACTGGGAATCACCTGCACGTTACCAACACGGGGGCAACATTCAAACAGGAAAGGGTGAGCATCATTTCAGTCTATATAATAGAAAATATGATAAGGACTAATCATAGGCTACACACTAGAATAATCAGCATCCAATACACTAAACATCCACATCACAGTCGTCATTCACATCATTTACAAAACTCAACTCATGTCGTGTAAGCTTATGAAAATGCAACCCACTCGCGGGTATATGCATGAAGGTACCTTTCCACAAAACGTCGCTTAGCCACTCAGGCCTTATCATCACTCAGCCACTCAGGCCTCAAAAACATCACTGGGTTTATGCATATGGGCATGAGACACTATGACATGCACCACTCACAATACACAAACACACAATTACTCAATTCATGGTCAACTATGTGACCCGTCACTTACCGGTTTGCCGAATAAAGGCACAGCACCTGTCATTTCATAATTCACACACAAATAACGTCACTTAGCCTTTTAGGCCTTAACATCACTTAGCCACTCAGGCCCCAAATGTCACTTACACATAAACGTCATTCAACTCAAACATTAGCCACTGAGGGCAAAAACGTCATTTGACTAACCACCAAGGGCATCCTCGTCATTCACACATCATTACCTACAACTTTGGCCACTAGGGGCAAAACAGTCTTTTAACTAGCCCCGAGAGCATCATCGTCAAAATCATCATTTTTGACAATACTTTGCTAAAACTGTTGTCTATACACCAAAAGAGATTTTTAAAGAACTTCGTATCATTTTTCAATGTCACTGGGACGATCACCAGGGACGGCCACTTGGGCGCCCACAAACAGTCAGAAAACAACAACTTTTCATTTTAAAAATTGAATCCACAAATAGACAACGTAAAAAGCTTCACGGCACTTTTCGAATCGTTCAAAACGGACGTCTGAGTCAAAAGTTATGATAAAAACAATTTTGGGAAAATTAGGCAACATCCTGGGAACAGGCGCCTTAGGCGCCCAGGCAACACAGGCACCCAGCGCCCAGGCGCGCACAACGCAACACAGACACGGGCGCCATGCGCCCAGGGGCAACAACGCGCGCGCACAGCGCAGCGCACACGAACAAGACACGGGCGCCTAGCGCCCAGGGGAACAACAACGCAGGGAACACGCACAGAACAACACAACATCAGGCGCCCAGCGCCCAGCATAGGCGCCCAGCGCCCAGGAACCAGCAGCAACGCCCAGAATTGCTGTTCGACCCTTTTTAACACAAAAATTGGTTTTTCTTAACAATTCTAAAGCATGAAAACTCCAATTTTTCCAGCAATGTTTCAAAACACTAAAAACTGATTTTTATCAATTTAACATCATAAAAACCTCATAATTTTCAACACCCAAAATAACGCTTAATTTAATCAATTGATAAAAATCCCTTTGGAGCACTAACATCATCATCACTTTGGCACCTAAGCACCTATACACCCATTCATCCAAAATGCGAAAAATCACAATCATTCCAACATACCAATCACAAGTCCATGAACGCACAAATATCAAAATCATCCAACACATATATAATTCGCATTATCTCAAGGTTCAATCCCCAATTCAATTCGCATATGGCAACACATAAACGTATATATATATATAAAGATCATCACCATTGCAAACTCAGAATATCAAGAACATCAAGAACGCAAAAGAACATCAAGAACGCAAAAGAGCATCAAGAACGCAAAAGAACATCAAGAACGCAAAAGAACATCAATAACGCAAAAGAACATCAATAACGCAAAAGAGCATCAAGAACGCAAAAGAACATCAATAACGCAAAAGAACATCAATAACGCAAAAGAACATCAAATAGCATCATGGATCTAGTAGAAAGCTTAGATCTAGGACCCATCATATAATTCATTAAATAGAGTGATAGAGCTCCCCTAACCTTTTCAAGAAGAAAATCGATGCCTAGGATGCAGTCACCTACAGATCCACAGCAACAACGGAGATCCCTTCCCTTTTGCTCTTCGAATTCCTCTCCTCCTTCTTCTCTTGGCCGCCTCCTTCCTCTCTCTCTATCTCACGCTATTTCTTTCTCTCCCTTGTTCTTTCTCTCAACTTCGCAAATCCTCCACCAAAACCCTAGCCCCCAACACCCAACCACTTCGCATATGACAATAATAATGGGCTTGGGCTTCTCACTTAGGCCCAAGTCCATTTGGTTTGGCACCTCCACTTTCTAATACTTCCTACATGTATTAGTATAATTTCTAATTAATTAAAACACATCAAATAATTTAAATAAAATCCCCAATTACTTAACTAAATAAATTAATTAAATAATTTTAGGGTGTTACAATTTCGGCCCATCTCCCTGTGTAATGTGTGCTACAAGGTGATCACCAAAGTGATAGTGAATAGGCTTAAGCCTTTTATTACTAGTATTGTCTCTCCCTTTCAGACAGGTTTCATTCCCACTTGAAGCATCCATGAAAATATTGTAGTGGCCCAGAAGCTGATGCACAGTATGAGCAAGATGAGAGGGAAGATTGGCTTTTTTGCAATAAAGGTGGACCTTGCTAAGGCCTATGATCGCATTCGGTGGAGTTTTATTTTAGAAGTTCTTATGGATATCGGGCTCCCCCAATCTCATTGACATCATCATGCACGCTATCACTAGTGTTCGGACTAATGTGTTGCGGAATGGGAATCGCTCGGATGTCTTCTCTCCTCAGCGGGGAATCCACCAGGGAGACCCTATCTCACCTTATTTGTTTGTTTTGTGTATGGACAGGTTAACACACTTGATAGTTGAAGAGGTGGACAAAGGAAAGTGGCATCCCATCTCACCTTATGTTTGTTAATGACTTACTGCTTTTTGGGAAGGCTATAGAGGCTAATATGGCGTGTGTCTTGAGGACCCCGGATACTTTTTGCAGGATCTTTGGTCAAATGGCCAATTTTGAAAAAACAACTATACTCTTCTCAAAAAATGTTGCTCATTCAGCCAAAGCCGCTCTCACTAGAATGTCTGGCTTAAAGCTCACTGATGCTATGGGGCGCTACTTAGGGGTTCCTCTCCTCGGCACGTCTCCAAGACAACATGACTTTGACTACGTCATCAATAAGGTCAAGGAAAAACTCTCCGGTTGGAAGGCCAATCATTTATCCTTTGCGGGAAGAGTCACTCTTTCTAAATCTGTTATTCAAGCCATCCCAATTTATACAATGATGACTACTCTGATACCAAAGAGTTGTCTCAATGAACTTCAACGACTACAACGCAATTTCATATGGGGGGACACCGAGGATAAGAAAAGACTACATCTTATTAAATGGGACACTCTAATCTTGCCCAAGGTGTGTGGAGGACTTGGTATTAAAGACTTGAGTATGATGAACAAGTCTTGCATGGTGAAGCTGGCTTGGAACTTGAAACATGATAATACAAGGTTATGGAGCAAGGTGTTGGAAGGTAAATATGGAAGAGGTGGCTTATTCCCCGATGATTCCCAAACAAAAGTTACCGACTCTTTCATTTGGAAGGCGCTTTGCGATTGTTCCGATACCATTCATAGCATGGCTACTTGGTCCATGGGTGATGGAGCTACAACCAGCCTTTGGTCGGATAAGTGGATTGATGGGGTCACTAGGCTGCATGACGAGGTGAGCGTAATCCCTCCTCATGCGCTCGGTTGGAAAGTTAAGGATCTAGCTGATCCGACTGGTGTTTGGATATTAGATTTGGTTCAGGGAATCCTTCCGGACCACATTATTAACAAGCTAGTTAGTCACCCAGTGCCTTTATTGAGCGACAGTGCTGATGTTGTTTATTGGTCGGGTAGCAGTTCTGGATCTTTCTCAGTGGCTAGCGCTTACAGTCTCCTTTGCGACGTCAATATGGAGAGGAGCGATAATATTTGGAAATTAGTTTGGCATCTTGATGTTCCGAAGAGAGTTAGGTACTTCGCATGGCAACTCATTCATGAGCGACTTTCTATGAAAGAATATTGTGGTCGTTGGACAAATGGGGATTTCAATTGTCCTCATTGTCCAAGTAGCAATGAATTCATTCTTCATGTATTGCGTGAATGCCCCTTGGCCATGCAGCTATATATGGCATCGTCTTGTGCCCGACAAACTCAAGCCGAATTTCTTTGGTCTGAATGTATCAAATTGGGTCAGGTTCAACTTGTTGGCAAAGGTGAAATTAGATGATATTGTGTGGAATAATTTTTGGGCTACAGCTTGTCATCATCTCTGGGCTTGGCGCAACAAACATATCCACGATAGGGAGTTTGTGAGGCCACTTCATACACACAAAATTATCAAGAAATTTGTGTGTCAATACAAGCAAGGAACGTGTATTCTTTCCCCTTTAACATATCTTGAAAAGCAAATGGTGAATGTCTCATGGAAGCCGCCACAACAAGGATGGGTGGCCATCAACATTGATGGAGCGGTTCAGAACTCTAGTGGGAGCGTTGCTTGTGGTGGTGTTATCCGAGACGCGGATGGGCGTTGGTTAAGTGGATTTGCAAAGGGATTATGTGTGGCCAATGCATATATGGCTGAACTGTGGGGGGCATTGGAAGGAATTAAACTCACTCAGAGAATGGGTTATGCGAATATAGAGCTGCGGATGGATTCACTAGCTATTGTTCAGTGCCTAATCAATGAGAACTGGGGCAGCCTCTTGGGACGCAATCTTGTGAACAAGATAAAACAACACCTCTCCTTCTTTACTAGTGTGAATGTAGTCCATACTTTTCATGAAGCTAATAGAGTAACGGATAGTTTAGCTAATGTGGGATGCATGTTGGGCAATGATCTTGTTATTTTCACACACCCACCGTTAGATACCAAGTTGCTAGTTGATGCTGATGTAATGAGAGTTTTTACTCCTAGACTGATCTTTGTGTAATCCTTTTCGGGCTTTCTAGCCCCGTTGAATCTCAAAAAAAAGAAGTTGAGGGAGTAGTTCACATGGTTTGGTCTAATGTTCTTTCTTTGACATCAAAGATATATGTAAATGTCAGATTTCTGTGTTTTTCTCAACAATTATTTTCAGTTTTAGCAACTTTGATGCATTGACAACAAACATGTATTTCACACTCTATAACTTCTTGGAGAAGGAATCTCTGAAGTGAATTTACTGTCATGTGGAATCTCAATCCTTAATTAAAAAGCAAAAAAGAGATAAACTTTAGCACATGAAAAAATCAAATAAAAAGGTATTGAATGTTTATATTTAACACTTGACACTCTCCAGTGAAATTTCTTGACGCTGCCTTAGTTTTATCATGTCCACTAAGAGAGTTTTTGACTCAAGCCATTGAAAAGTATACTTGTGTTGTTGAAACACTCACACACACACACACACACACACACATATATACACACACACACACACACACACACATATATATATATATATATATATATATATATATATATATATATATATATATATATATATATATATATATATATATATATATATACACACACTACTCTAATCTAATAAAAACACATACCATCAAATTTATATTTGTAGACATCACCAAATTTTGACATTTGGCTCAATTTAGGGGCAAAATAGACATTTCACCGCAAAAAGACAAAACGCTACAGTATTTTCGCAGCTTTTAAAAAAAAAGCAACAGACTGACGCGTCTGCCGCGCGCTGACGCGGGTCAGTTTTTTTTTAATTCGTTTTTTGTTTAATTTTTTTATATACTGATTTTTTTGTTTTTTTTAGAAACATTTTTTTATAAAAGTATTTTTGGTTTTTTTATAAAATAATTAATTTAATTAATATTTTATAAACTGTTTTTTTTATAAAAAAAATCGTTTTTTTAAAAAAACTGATTTTTTTAAACTATTTTTTTTCAATTCTATTTAAAAAACTGTTTTTCTTATAAAAGTCTTTTTTTCGTATTTTTAAAAATTTTATTTAATTAATATTTTAAAAAATGTTTTTTTTAAAATTCGTTTTTTTAAAACTGATTTTCTTTAAAATTTTTTTTATAAACTGTTTCTTTATAATTGTTTTAAAAAAACTGTTTTGCTATAAAAGTCTTTTTCTCATAATTTTAAAAATTTAATTTAATTATTATTTTAAGAACTTTTTTTAAATTTTTTTTTTAAAATCTGTTTTTATTTAAAAAAAGTCCTTTTTCATCATTTTTTTGAGTTTTTTGGTCAAAAAACATTTTTTTTTCGTTTGTCACTATTTTTATAATCTACTAAAATTAATAATTTCTTTTGACAACGGTAAAATTAATAATTTTAACCACTATCCATTGTCAAAAAAAGAATTGTATAAAAACTTTAACCCCTACCAAAAATTACAAAATAACTACTAAAATTAATCAATTGAACTACTTTTGTTAAAATCAATCAATTTAACCACTACAAAAAATTAACAAATAACTATTTTATAATTACTAAAAAGGAGTAAAATGTCAACGGGAGTGGCATCGAGAGCGCCAACGGGAGTGGCAACGATAGAGGTAACGAGAGCGCCAACGGGAGGGCCAACGAGAATGCAAATGGGAGGGTCAACGAGGATGCATATATTACCTCTAATGTCCAAATACATTATTATGGATCAATGTAATTCTGATTGTCAATCTCCTTTAATTTCTTCGACTCAATGTCTAAATTACTATTATGACTTCATGGAAATACACCGACCATACAGTATCACCCGTGCGTATGCACGTATAAAAAACTGGTGTATATATATATATATATAGGGGGCGTATCAAGTGAGAACTAATGCTCATAATGAGAAAATGAGAACTCTTAATTATATATATACATAAATATATTATATATTTCAGTTATATATATATATATATATATATATATTATATTTCAGTTATATATATATATATATATATATATATATATATATAGAAATTGAGAGAAAGTATTTCTAAAAAAAGTCCTTTTTTCCTTGTAAAATAAATTTTTTCACTTATTGGAAATTTTTTCGATGTGTAATGATAATAACAAAACATTAGCACATCTATTCTTTGAATGTCCGTTTGCACATACAGTTTGACAGGATGTTAACAGGTGGACTGATAGACAACCGGAGGCAGAGTTATCTGGGCTAGAGCATTTTATGTGGTGTGGTGGCCTTGTAACAGAAAAACATTGTAGGCAATTCAAATTCTTGATTTGGATATTAACGGTTTGGGCATTGTGGTTGGAAAGAAACCGTCGAATATTCCAAGAGAAAGTTTATAACCATGAGACGGTTATTAGTAATATTAAACATACCTCTTGGAGTTGGTTTGCGGGTAGATTAGGAAGGGGATGTAATATGACAGCAGCCAATGGTGGAATAATCCATTAGTGTGTATAAACAATATTCATTAGTATCTCTTGTATTGGGTTGGAGTACCCCTAGTACTCCCATTTAATACAATTTCTTTTATAAAAAAAAGGAAATAATTAATTCTGTATATGATTAGCATTATTGTAAGAAGATATCTTACTGAATATTTAATTTAAATTACAATAATTGAAGGCCTGTCTAAATTGTCTTATGTGTCTCCAATGGAAAAAAAAACTGGATCAAACAAGGGGAATTCACCAAAGGTAGGATAGACATGAACTCAAGATGACTTTGAAAAGACTCCATTAATTTGAGCTCAAAATTGATCCCTCTCGAGTGTTGAAACAAAGCATAAGGTTTCAAACTAGTAGAAAAAGAAAATAGGAGTCTCTCAGCTCACATAGATTAAGTGTCAAAACAAAGCGTAAGGTTTCAAAGTGGTGAAATTGTTTTAAAGTTTTTTTGGTAAACCCGGGTATCCTCCACGGCGACTGTAGAGACTAATCCCTCGAGGTACTAGAGTTTATTTAATGGCTGACCTCTCTCAAGCGATGTCTCTCCATATACACCGACCAGAAATCGAACCCCTGACTAATTGTTTTAAAGTTAGTGAATAGGGAAGTAATGAAATAAACTTTTACCTACAGATGCCTTTTATCACTAACACTAGGGGTGCACAAAACAATCAGTTAAATGGATAAACCAAATCCATATCTGTAACCGATTTAAAAAGCCCAGATATTTACAAAAATATTTATAACTAGTCATTTGAATTTTCTCAAAAATGGTTTTAGTTGTTGTCCGGTTTTGTGAAATGAATGTCCAGCAATATCCATTGATATCTAGCACGCATCACACTATAGGTAAAATCCAAACCGCAACCCTTTATTGATTTTTTTATCAAATTAGTTAAAAATCTCGTCAGGTTAGCATTTGAATTCTCATTAGTCATATCCAATTACATTGATTTCTTTCGCTATTGATTTTTCGATCAAACATTTTTTTATTTCTAATAATAACAAATCGAGCCTCATTGTTAATTGAGTTTTCGTTGACGTGCTTATTTGAATTCCTACTTTTGCTTGGTTTTCAATTAAAAAATATTATATGCGTTAATGGTTTTGGTGTGGTTTTGAATTGGTTATGGATTTAACTCCATTTTTTTTGCAATGGAGTTTTCTTTTTTAGGTTTTGTGGGCTTGTAATGTATTGTTAATGGACTCACTACAATAAATTTGACTTTTTCCCACGGACAAAAACCGTCACTAAATGTCAAATGTCTGTGGGTAAAAGTCACTTTAACCTCTCCCAACGGCCATTTTTTTCGTAGAGAACGTAAGACGTCTAACCACGCTTTTGCGTCCGTGGGTAAATGTTTTCCCTACGCCCAAGTACCTTTACCTACGGTTCTGACTGTCACTATATCTTTTACAGCTAGATCTAATTTTAACTTCTACCTACAGTTCTGCCCGTCACTAAAAGTGATTTTTTTGAATTTTTTTTTTCTGAATTAATAGTGACTTATTTTTGCTAAATTAAAAATAATTTCTTTTATTAAATTAAACTGTTTTATAGCAACTATATATTATAAGATTAACGTAACAAAAAATAAATAGTTTGAATCTATTATTCATAAGATTAACATATAAAATATATATTGATAATATCCATGGATATTACACCTTAAGTCAATTTAAACCCAGATCACACACATACAACTATCAATTGTTATGATAATACATCATATATCTTTCAGATCACAAACATACAACTAACTTTTCAATTGTTGTGATAATACATCATATAAAAACATGTCCAAGTCAATTAAAACACTAGATAAAGCTGAATAATAATGTTGGAGATATGTTGTTTGTGTCACTTAATTGGAATCAGTAGTCAAATCGGTTGCTGCGGTCGGGGCCGGAGCAGGTGTAGATACCTAGAAAGATAAATGTATTTTTTGTAAATATTCTACATTATTGAATTGAATTTTTGATTGAAGAAATTTAATAAAAAAATCCATACCTCTTGAGCCACAGCTTGTAAAATTGCACTAACTTGTGGATCTTCAGCAAAGCGCACTTGGAGAATCGCAACGAGATCTCCAACCAAATTTTCTAATTTCTTGACTCTGCCATCCCCATTAGACTTTGAACTTCCACATTGTGGAAGCTTACCAAGACAACGTACACGTCCTCTTCTTTCGCTGCCATGCACTTTTGAATAGATGTCATTCTTCCAATTTGTACATTCTTGAGTGGTTTGAGCATTTCCAGAACTTGCTTCCTCTTCCATGTGCTTCTTAAGTTCATCCTACATGAAACAATATAAATTATATTGTACAGTTGCAGGTATATATATATATATATATATATATATATATATATATATATATATATCATAAGAATTTTCAGTCAACTTTGTATACATAGAAATCCATAATCTGTTAAGATGATTTCAATGACTATTCTGAATAGAGTAAATACACAATCTGTTAAGATGATTTCAATGACTATTCTGAATAGAGTAAATACTGATTAAGGAATAGAACATAACTTATAAAACAGTGCCGCTATAAAACAGAACTTATAAGCATGCTATTACTAATTGTCATGCTATTAAACTAAACTGTGCAGGCATAAAACAGAAGTTATAAAACTAATGATGAAGTCTGCTGTCGTGAGTTTAATATTCATTTCCACCTAATCAGAAATGGATCACAAGACAAAGAAGTTGCAGGGAATATGATTTATCTAATAGTGAGACATTTACCTTGTGAGCATCTCTGCTCTCATGATGGATTCAAGCAAAACAAAAATCTGTTGACACCATGCTTTTAATAACAGGAAGGCAAATGGACAGACATTTACCTTGTGTGTATCATATGATATCATGCCCACTATAAGGACATGTGATTTCCTCACAGGTAAATCAAACAATAAACATATGTGTGTAACCTTCGATGAATAATTATAACAAATTGCATGGTCCCTAACATTTCCAAACCTTTTGAAGTAAGACCCTGCTATTACTTCCAGTTAACTTGTATTGTTCAGAAACTGGAGTGGTTCTAATTCTAATTTTAAGCCTTGACAACTGGTTTTAATATTGGTAAAAAACTTGTTCAGAATTTATATTTACTTATTGTTATGGTAATTATTCTGTTTGCCATTTACACCCCCCTTCTCCAAAAGCCCAATTGATGAGAAGCCCAATCACTTTGAGAGAGTCCAATCTTCAATGGCCAAGATCAGCGCACAGGATCGGACGACCCAAAAACGCCAACACAGACACATTCAGACTCTATAAATACCCCATTCAATGCTCATTAATGGTAAGCACTTTTTCTAACAAACACTCATTCACTCAAATACTGACTTGAGCGTCGGAGTATCATTGCAGGTACAACCTCGCCCCTCAAGATCGGACATCTCAAGATCGAACATCTCAACATCGCCTCTCAAGATCGAACCTCTCAGGTCGAACGAAATCTTCCTCTCAAGCCCGAAGACTGAGACAGAATCGAGGACAAAATATCTACTAACTGCATAGTACCGATCTCTAAGATCGGAAACACAGTACAGAACATTGGCGACCACAGTGGGAGAAATCAATACCCCATTTTTTCTCACCATCTCCTTGAAACTTGTTAAAATGGCACCGACGCGCCGTTCGACACCAACTAGTCTCATGGCCGAACCTGAGCTCGGCCCTCAGCAAACCCCTCAAGGCCACGTCCAGGAACTTACGAATTCGTCGCAAACACGAAGCCGACTTCCCAACACGGGACCATCCCGAGCACATTCGGGCGCATATGAAACAAGCCTACCATCTCCTCCTCAATTACTTCCGGCCTTGACGGGCGCGGTCCAACAGCTCGCTCAGCTATTGGCTCGGCACGAAGCGGTAAATGAAGAAAGAAACAACCGCTTCGCTAACCTTGAACCGAAGTAGCGAGACTGCAAGGTCGAAATTTTCTGGACCAACAATCGTCCGGGCAGAGCTCCCTCGAGGAACGACGCCCAACTCAAAGAAGACTTTTCCATCGATCACCCCCTCGGAGAAAGCTCAATCACCGTTCCCCCGCACGCCATCAACGAGGAAATGGTTCCCGTTCTCCTCTGGCTCGACAACATAATAGTCCCAACGATCTTCACCTTTCCCCATACCCTCACCAAGGGAATGATTATCGTTCTCCATCAGCTCGACAATATGACGATCTTGATGATCCTCATTCTCCTCCACGCCGCCACCGAGGGAATGGTCCCCGTTCTCCTTTGGCACGCCAATTTGACGATCTTGAAGGCTCGACCTCATCAAGAAGACGATCAAGGAGCCGTGACGACATTCAAAACAAACAAATGCAACGATACGGACATCCTGAACCTCGTCACAAACCCCAACCACCGTCACGGGCGAATCAACCTGGGCGTAAAGGTCCTTTCACAAAGTCGATCCACAACTTCCGGGTCCCCCGGTACCTCGAGAAACCACCTGGAGGATTGAAGACTTATGACGGGACGGGCGACCCCGACAGGCATCTAGACCAATTTGATACAACCATGCAGTATCGAAACGTACCCATGGAAATGAAATGCCGAATATTCCCGTTAACCCTGGACAAAATGGCTTCCGAATGGTTTCGGACGTTAAGGTCGAATACCATATCCTCATGGGACCAGTTAGCAAAACACTTCTCGGTGCACTTTGCCCATTCCAAGAGCAAACCCAAAAACAAAAATGTTTTAGAACCTATTGTCTAGAGGGGAAATGAGCCCCTGAGAGAATATATAGAGCGATTCAACGTCGAGGGTCTTCAGGTTCGGCAGTTAAACGACGCTTTCCGAATCTTCTTCATGGCCCAAGGTCTGCTCCCTGGAAGCTCGTTCCGAAAACACATCAATACCTGGGAACCTAACACCCTTCAAGAATTCCTCGAGCTATCCCAGTGCTTTATTAACGAAGAAGAAAATTCTAAAGTCGACAAAACATCGTCACATCCGGAACCGTCGAAACGCCACATCGAGATCGACCCTCGTAAAAATTCGTGGAACACCGGTAAAAAGAATCGCCACCAGGTATATACCGAACTCAACGTCTCCAACGCCCAGTTACTAGGGGAATGTTGGAACGTCGAATTCAAGGACGTCAAGCCTCCCAGGTCTTTACCCGTCCGGCCTGGGCAGAAAGCCAACAAATACTGCCGATACCACAGAAGCAATGGCCATGACACAAACCATTGCAACGCCCTAAAAGACGACATTGAAGATTTAATAAAACGGGGAAAGCTATCTTCCTATGTCAAAAGGGAGGGAGAACGATCTCATAATATCGGAAGAGAAAGAAATGAAAATCCCAGGGAAAAAGGAAAAGAAATGATCGACCCAGACCACGAAGAACTGGATAAAAAACGTTCGATCATCATGATGATAACTGGAGGGTTCGATCATGAAGGATCGGGAAAATCAATGAAAAGAAAATGGAAGGAACTGTTATGCGTGGCTTCAACATCAACAACCCCGATCAAGAGCAATCGACCTCCATTATCTTTTAGCGACGACGACCTTATTGACGGAAAGGCCAACAAACACGTACCTCTCTTAATATCGGCGATCATAGCGAATAAGGAGGTACGTAGGATCTTAGTAGATCAGGGGAGCTCATCAGACATCCTCTTTGTCGATCTTCTGAACAAAATGGGGATCGACAAAGAGGAACTCACCCCTTATAGAGGAACGGCTCTGTCCGGCTTTAACGGATCCCGAACAAAACCCCTTGGGCATCTGGAGCTAATGGTTTCCTACGGAACCGAACCAATGGTTCGAACCGTTAAGACCAAATTCCTCGTCTTACCTTGTGAATCCATTTACAACGGTATTATAGGAAGACCGACCCTCGGCAGGCTCGGGGCGGTTACATCCACAACACACTTAAAGATGAAGTTCCACTCTCTCTGCAACAGAGTTATCACTCTAAACTGTGACTTAGAGTCGGCCTCCAGGTGTTTTTTCCTATGGACGAAGAACGAACGAAAAGCTTCGGAACATGAAGGGGTTCCTCCTTCGGAAGAACTGTCGACCCCCAAAATGCCAAAAGGCAGATCGACTGAAGTTAACGCCGCCACTAATGTAGAAACCGGCTGCGATCCGAAAGTCGAAAATCAGCAAGACATCGACGAGCTAACCAAAGAGCTCAAACGAAAAATCAAAAGACCAGAGCCTGATGGAAAGTTCACCGAAATACAGCTCGGTTCAGACCCTTCCCAAAATATCAAAATAAGGATCGACCTTCCAGAAAAAATCAAAATCGACTTGACCCAATGTCTTAAAGATTTCAAAGACATCTTCGCTTGGTCGGCCGAAGACATGCCTGGGATCCCACCAGAGGTTGCTTGCCATCGACTCGCAATAAACCCAGAAGCGAAATGGATCGCCCAAAGAAAGCGGGCTCAAAGCAAAGAGAAAGCCGTTGCTGCCACCTTAGCAGTAGACGACCTCATCAGAGCCAACTTTATCTCCGAGGTTAAATACACGACTTGGTTATCAAACCCAGTCCTGGTGAAGAAATCTAACGGAAAATGGCGTATGTGTGTCGACTACACCGATCTTAATAAAGCTTGCCCAAAAGATGCTTTTCCGGTCCCCAGCATCGATCGTTTGGTCGACAACGCTTCCGGTTTCCGGTTATTATCTTTCATGGACGCATACTCCGGATACAACCAGATAGCCATGTTTCCCCCAGATCAAGAAAAAACCGCCTTCATCACCGACCGAGGAAACTTCGCATACCGAGTCATGCCCTTTGGGTTAAAAAACGCTGGAGCGACTTACCAAAGAATGATGAACAAAGTTTTCCAAAACCAGATCGGTAAAAGCGTAGAAATCTACCTCGACGATATGATCGCCAAGAGCAGAAGTGATGACGACCATATAAGCGATCTAAGAGCGATTTTTTGTTAGGTACGAAAGAATAGAATGAGATTAAACCCAGAAAAATGCACTTTCGGAGTTCGAGCAGGGAAATTCTTGGGTTTTTTCCTAACAGAAAGAGAAATAGAGGCAAACCCGGATAAATGTCGATCCGTCACAGAAATGCGAATTCCGACGTCCAAGAAAGAAGTGCAAAAACTCAATGGAATGATAGCTGCTCTATCTCGTTTCATACCAAATGCAGCATTCAAATCTCTTCCACTTTTTAAAATCCTCAAAAAAGAAGAAAGAGATTTCGAATGGACGCCTGATCAAGACGAAGCTTTGAAGCAACTTAAAAAATCTCTCTCCGAGCCTCCAGTTTTAACTCGACCAAAGGAAGGGGAAACCCTATACCTATATCTCGCGGTCTCGGAAGAAGCATTAGCTGCCGTTCTGGTGCGCGAGCTCGAAACTGGGCAAAGCCCAATCTACTTTGCAAGCAAGGCTCTGCACGGAGCTGAAAGTCGTTATCAGAAAATCGAGAAAATCGCCCTGGCTCTCATTGTCGCAGCTCGGCGCTTTCGAGCCTACTTTGTCGCCCACCAGGTAGTCGTCCGAACTAACTACCCCATCAGGCAGATACTCCATAGACCCGATCTGGCTGGAAGAATGATCAAATGGGCTGTGGAACTCTCAGAATTCGGGATTAAATATGAAGCTCGAACAACCCTTAAAGCGCAAGTTTTGGTGGACCTCATCGCCGAAATGACGCCTGCTAACAGCGAATCTGACATATGGATCCTGTATGTCGATGGGTCCTCAAATCCAAAAGGGAGTGGCGCTGGGGTCATGCTTGAAAGCCCGACGGGGGTCATCATCGAAATTTCCCTTACATTCAGTTTTCCCACCTCGAACAACCAAGCGGAGTACGAGGCTTGCATCGCCGGACTTCGCCTGGCAATCGACCTCCAAATCCAACAAATAAAACTTCATACCGATTCTCTCTTAGTGGTCTCCCAGATCGGAAGTAAATACGAGACCAAAGAACCGATCCTGCAAAAATACCTACTTCAGGTACGGTCGCTAATGGCTAAATTTGAAGCAAGTGAGATAGTTCATGTCCCAAGAGCGGAAAATCAACGAGCTGATATCCTCGCCAAACTCGCAAGCACAAAAACCCCTGGGAATCAGAGGACAACCATCCAAGAAACACTACACAAACCCAGTGTGTCTCTCGAGCCTTTGTTTAATCCGACCATCTATATGCTCGAAGAAACGGACAGCTGGATCACCCCGATTGTAGAATACATCGTCGAAGGAACAGAACCCCTAGACAGGAACGACGCCAAATACATCAGGAGAAGGGCCTCGGCTTTTTCAGTCATCAACGGGACGCTTTACAAAAGAAGCCTCTCTTCCCCGCTAATAAAATGCATCGAGGGAGAAGAAGCGGCTTATGTATTAACAGAAATTCATGAGGGAATCTGCGGCCAGCACATGGGAGCTCGATCTTTAGCACGGAAAACTCTTCGAGCCGGTTACTACTGGCCGAGCATGATTGGCGATGCTAGTGATCATGTGAAAAAGTGCAAGAAATGCCAAATCCACGCCAATGTCCACATAGCTCCCCCTACGGACCTCACAAATTTATCCTCCACGTGGCCCTTCGCATGGTGGGGAATGGACTTACTCGGACCTTTCGCAAAGGCGCCAGGACAAGTCAAATTCTTGATCGTCGCCGTAGACTACTTCAGCAAATGGATAGAAGCGGAACCCCTGGCGACCATCACTGCAAAAAACTGCATAAAATTCTTCAAAAAAAGCATCATGAGCAGGTTCGGGATCCCCGAGGTAGTAGTGACGGACAACGGAACTCAATTCACAGACTCGGGATTTCGAAAACTAATGCTCGAACTGAAAATCAAACACCACTTCACTTCAGTAGAGCACCCTCAAACCAACGGTCAAGCAGAGGCTGCAAACAAAGTAATACTGAACGGGCTGAAACGACGTTTGGACGATGCTAAAGGAAATTGGGTAGAAGAATTGCCTTACGTCCTCTGGGGATACCGGACGACCCCCTAAAGCTCCACTGGGGAAACACCTTTTAGGCTCTCCTACGGCAGCGAGGCGGTCATCCCCGTCGAGACTGGCGAACTTAGTTGGAGAACGGCAAATCCCAAAACACAAAGCAATAACGATCAAGCCTTAAGAGAAGAACTCGACCTCGTCGACGAAATCCGAGGTCGGGCCTCACTCCGAGAAGCAATCATCAAACAAAAGGTTGCAACCAGATACAACACCAAAGTCGTTCACAGAGATTTCGATCCAGGCGATCTGGGACTCAGGAGAGCTGACATCGGTCAGAAAAACGCCTCCCAAGGAAAGCTCTCCCCAAATTGGGAAGGCCCCTACCGAGTTTCATCTAAAACCGGTACGGGAGCCTTTAAATTGGAGACCCTCCAAGGAAGAAAGATTGAGAGGACTTGGAACGCAACAAAACTGAAAAGTTATTATCCTTAGAAAGAAATCATGTACACCGATCTTCTGTAAACTCAACAAATTATTAATCCAAATAGAAACTTGACATTTCTTTCAAACACTCTCAAAGCTTCTCAAAAGTTTTCACCAAGTCTCCACACATTCTTGATTTTCGTCAAACAGAATGTAGGGACCAAATTCCCCCCACCGGGAATCAACTGGGACCGATCTTAGATGATCTCCCCAAAAGCGACCACCCAAGGTCGCAAACTCTTTGAGACAACAGTTAAATCCAAGCCGAGTCTTGGCAAACTGTCTCAAAGAGACCGGGTCTTCAAGGATTGAAACGTCCTTAGAACGACCATCGGCCACAGCTGCCGATACCCCTATAAGGCGAGTTAAATCTGGGCCGAGTCCTGGTAAACTGTCCTATAGGTTCGAACCAGTAAAACGAGTTCCTCATTTACCGACGTTCTTATATCATACGCAACGTGCAGAATTAAAAAAGCACTCGTTAAAACTCATAAAACGACATACATGACATGCGAAATTCAAAAAGCATTCATTAAAGCTCGTAAAGGTCTGATAGACATATCCTAAAAAAGATTACAAATATCTCCAGCTAGACCGAAAGAAGTTCCGGGTCTATAGAAAAACTACATAGATAAAAGCATACACCAGGAACTTCTACAAAAAGAAACGCTGTTAAAACATCAGGCAGTAGAGGTCAGAAAAACCACAGTTTTCTTCTCCGTCTGAGCATCGATCTTAACGATCATACCCCCTTCAACCTCGTGGTCGGCATTGATAATCGACCGATCCAAATTAATGGAAGGATTGACCAAAGCAATTTGCTCCTAAGCACACTCAAAACCCTCCCTATACAGCTCAATTGCAGAATTTGCGGCTTCACGAGCCTCCTTCCTAGCTTCATTTGCAGTCTTTGTAGCTCTTTGAAGAGCTACTTGAAGCTCTGCAATTCGAGCCTCTGCATCGCTGCTTGTTCCGACCCCTGCCTCTGATGCCTTCTTCAAATCATCCTCCAAACCGACTATACGAAACTCCAAACTTTTAATCTTTTGATTAGCCTCGACCAATTGCCCCTCCAAAACCTTTTCCTTTTCTTCCAGCTCCTTTACACGAGTCTCCGCGAACTCTGCCCGGCGTATAACCTCACCTTGGATTACCTTCAGAGTCTCAAGTTCTTGCTTTGTTCGAGCAAGCTCTTTCGACTTCGAAGACACATCTTCCACAAGCTTCACTCTCTTAGACTTCTCGAGCTCCAACAAATCTGCAAGCTCGAAAACAAGAAAAATCAGATTGAGGGAAAAAGATCATAAAGGCAAAAAAACAAACAGAAAAACACCTACCCTTAGCCCGTTTCTCGTATTTCTCTTTTTCGATCTTATGAACGTCGGCCAAGTTCGCCAATAGTTTAACAGACGCCCCGACAGGATCCTCCCGCCATTGGGCATAGTTTTGTTCCAAAAAACCCTCCTCTAAAGGTACGGCCTTGTTCTTATGCTTCGGTCTCCGTGAGGTTTTACTCCTTTTTTCCGGCCTTTGCTCGCCACTTACGTCGGTGCGCACCCTTTTCGCCGAGGTCCGTGCACCGATATCGGGAGCAGCCGGGGGAGGAGAACTGGAAACAAGATCGACCAGAGCCTCATGGGCAAGGTCCTCTTGGGTAACAGTGTTGATCGGGGAAGCAGCAGTAACCGTCCCTACGACAGTCTCATTCTGGGGGGACGTCGGAAGCGGAGCACCCACTTCCTCAACATCGTCAGATATATCGACGCTCCTCATCGCCAGCGCCTTCATTGCGGCGAGCTTCTTTGGGGCCATGGTATCTGGAAAAGAAACAAAACTGGGTCATGCAAACTACAAATGAAAAAATCTCAACATTCAAAACAAGAAAAACGAGCTACCTAAAACAAATTGCACCCGTCTTCGCTTCCCAGCCTGAACTATCTTAGCCGCAGGGATACCCCGATACTTATGTTTTGAAAACGGAATGTTCTCAGAAATAAACATCAGGATCCTCTTGGTAAGAAGATCGGCAGCGTTCAGTCGATCCTGACCAACAGAAAAGGAATTGGTGGATCGTTCAAAATGGGCCTGACTCCAACCAATGGGAAACTTGGTGGACACCAAAGTCCGACCATCCTCGGAAAACTTTCCCACTCTCTCAATTGCCTCATCGGTCACCGGTTCGACCCAGTAATATAACTCCTTCCAATTCCCCTTCAATGAGTCCGCATAAGCTTTGAAAACCTTGGCCCCTCGCCTCGAGCGAAGACTGACATGCTCGCGACCGGACTTATTTTCACTGCTGTTCCGGTTGATCTCAAACAAATGGAAAAAGAGCAACGGCGAGACCGGCCTCTCCAGGTGAAGGCACATTAGTTCGTAGGCTCGAACAAAAGCCCACACGTTTGGATGCAACTGAGAAGGCGCAACATCCAAAGTCGCCAAAACCGTCTGCTCGAACCAGGTGAAAGGAGGCCGGATATTCTTCTCGTTTATTAGCATATGATACAAAGTGAACTTGAGCTCTCCAGGCCACAAAGCCACGTGCTCTCCTTTCTTCATTCCCTCCACTCTCCAAATTCGCTTCGAGCGACCGGAAGCTTTCCTCCCGACCCTCTCCAAATTAAACCCGTGCTGATACAACTATTCGATCTCCAAAATATTTCTGGAAACCCAATCATACTGAGAGACCTCTCGCACCGGTACATCGAGGTCCCCACAACCAGTACTAGAGTACCCATCCAGAGAAACAGCAGAAACTCGGCTGGAACCTGGTTGACTCGAGGGGCGAGGTTCAACTTGTTTTCCAACATTCCCTCCGTCGGACTCATCGGCAGACTCGGAACTCAGCACAAGATCAACCTCGGAGCCTGTCCCAAGATCGACCTCGGTATCCTCTGATTCCTCCACTTGGACTTCCTCATCAGACTCGGATGTGATGGCCATCACATCCACCAAACAATCCTCCTCCACATCTTCAAGATTATCGTCGTTTGGCTCATTAGCATCGGTCGCAGGAGAGGAACTTTCACTCTCAAAATTATCTTCCGCCTTATCACTCATAGGGGCGGAAGCAGAATGCTCTTGCACATCGGGGGCGGCGACTTCAAGAGGCTCGGTACGAACCTCAGGGACTTCACCACCAGAAGCCATCGCGTTCGTAAACTCTTTCCGGTACTGAGTAACGTCTCTCCGAGTTTGTTTCGTCCTCGCCAGAGCGAATCTACAGGAATGGGGGACGAAATGTCAGGGTTAAAGATCGAAAATGGGTTCGCGAGCAAGTCGGAACCCGACCTGACGACCCCCATTCTGAGATCAAAAGGGACTGGGGGAGGTCCAGGCACAAAGAAAAGTAAAGAAAAATCAAAAAATAGACTAACCTCGGAACTAAGTCGCAAGTTGATTATATCTGGAAGAATATCAAACTCGTCCACTTCAAAGAAACTCGGGAGCTCTCGAAGATCGATAAATCCAAAACAACGAACAGCAAGCAATAAATGAGGAGGTGAGACCCTTTATTTATAGCAAGGCGGATCTAATGGGCCTGGGCCGGGAAGTCGAAACGTCATGTCCAAACCATAGTCCATTAATATCCGCACGCTGAAGAAAAAACGTCACCATCATACGCCACCACTGCGAAGAGACACCTTGTCAGAAACAGTAAAAATGGCACTGATTCCAAAATTACACTGATTCCAAAGCAGCACTGAATTCAAAAACCATCTACCTCGCTTGAAAGCTCGACGGACAGCTAACATCGCCCAAGAACCCCAGCCTCGACGTAAGCTCGAGATCGAAGAAACCTCCACTCAACAAAAACAAGAATACAAGGCTACGTCGCCCGTCAAAGTCAAGATCGCTCCTCATCGCGACCAGACTTGGGGGGCGACTGTTATGGTAATTATTCTGTTTGCCATTTACACCCCCCTTCTCCAAAAGCCCAATTGATGAGAAGCCCAATCACTTTGAGAGAGTCCAATCTTCAATGGCCAAGATCAGCGCACAGGATCGGACGACCCAAAAACGCCAACACAGACACATTCAGACTCTATAAATACCCCATTCAATGCTCATTAATGGTAAGCACTTTTTCTAACAAACACTCATTCACTCAAATACTGACTTGAGCGTCGGAGTATCATTGCAGGTACAACATCGCCCCTCAAGATCGGACATCTCAAGATCGAACATCTCAACATCGCCTCTCAAGATCGAACCTCTCAGGTCGAACGAAATCTTCCTCTCAAGCCCGAAGACGGAGACAGAATCGAGGACAAAATATCTACTAACTGCATAGTACCGATCTCTAAGATCGGAAGCACAGTACAGAACACTTATAAAACTTCTTCTAATTTTAAGCCTCAACAAATCATAGATATCAACAGGGCACTCTCTTTTCGTAACATGGAAGTTCCTTTTTCAACTGCAACACACATTTTGTTATGTTAACTTCTGTTACCTTGTCTCATAATGCATTCTCCAAAAACCAGTTCTGTGTCAAGGAAATAAAAAACCGGGGCAACAAACACTCACTTGCACTGCCAAAAGCATTAGAGCGTCATTTGATTGCACTCGACTATCCCGAACTTTATTTGATTGCACTCGACTATCTCGAACAGTAATCAATTTTCTACGCCTTCCCATATTTTGAGTTGCTGCAATTAATTAAGGCAATGTTAGTTCCACAAAAACAACACAACTAATTGAAATTAAATCAATGAAAGCAGAAATAAAGTCAATTAAAACAGGACAGCACACAACAGCTGTATAAACTCAGATTCTAAAATTGTGGGGACATAAATGATGAAAAGAGCAATCAAGTCAAGTATTACATTGAATTAGTAAGATAAGTACTAAATTGTTAATTTTGAATAGAATGATTTCCTGTACAGAGTCTAGAAACTTAATAGTACAAGACACATAGGTATACTGCCATGACAAACAAGTGAACAACTAAAATGAAGTCTAAAGATATGGCTTGGAAATCATGGGATGAAATTTCAGTATGTAAGATGAAAGAACCTGAATTACTGCAAAACAGAAATGTTAATATTTATTGAAAAGTGTTAGAAGATGATAGTCACGCTTGAGAATTCAGAGAGAAGAATAGCTGCTGCAACAGAATTCTGTTGCAGCTTGAATCAATTTCTGATTGAATGAATTTCTTGATTTACAAATTTCTGATTTACAGCTTATATATGTTTGCTGTTTGTGTGACATGTTTTACCTATTGTAGCAGGTCACCTATACAACTGAAATTTACAATAAAAGCTTATTTACAAATGCAACCTTATGTATCCTGAAATTTACAATAAAAGCATATTTACAAATGCAACCTTATGTATCCTTTAACACGCCCCCACAAACTCAGCAGCTTGTGTCAACAACTGTGAGTTTGGTTCTGAGTTCCTCAAACCTCTAATTAGGGAGTTCTTTAGTCAATGCATCAGCTCTCTGAAGTTGACCAGGGACATGCTGCACAGATAGTTGTTTTTGCAGAACCTTTTCACGAAGGAAAAATAAGTCTAGCTCCATGTGTTTGGTTCTTGCATGAAGAACAAGGTTGTGAGCTAGAGAAACAGTGCTTAAATTGTCACATAACACTGTGGGGGGGTTTGAAAGAAATGCCAAGTTCTGTGAGCAAAGATTGGATCCACAGGACTTCAGCTGTGGCCAAGGCAAGGCTCCTGTACTCTGCTTCAATGCTAGACCTTGATACAATAGCTTGTTTCTTCGCCCACCAAGACACCAAATTGTCACCAAGAAATATGCAGGCACCTGAGGTAGATCTTCTGTCATCAGGGTCTGATCCCCAGTCTTCATCACAGTATGCCACTAAGGAAAGAGGAGTGGACAGAGTTGGCTTAAGAACAATGCCCCATTGAGAAGTACCCTTTAGGTATCTTAGGATGCGCTTAACAGCTACCCAGTGAGCCTCTAGGGGACTTGCCATGAACTGACACACTTTGTTAACAGCAAAAGTGATGTCAGGTCTTGTTATTGTGGCATATTGAAGGGCACATACGACAGACCTATATAGAGTAGGATCAGCAACAGATTCAGACCCTGTTTTGGTTAATTTGCAACTAGGTACCATTGGAGTAGGTAAGGGATTTACTGCAAGCATGTTAGTTTTAGATAATAGATCTCTGATCTATTTTCCTTGAGTGAGATAGAGAGAACCATTTGGTTGAGGTTTGACCTCTATGCCAAGGAAGTAATCAAGAGAGCCAAGATCCTTCAATGAGAACACAGAGTTCAGATTCTTAACCAAAGTGTGGATGACTTTGGAGTTATTGCATGTCACTATAATGCCATCAACATAAACTAACATGTATACAAGAGCTGATTTGTGATTATAGATGAACAATGAAGGGTCACATTTACTTGAAGTGAAGCCAAAACTCAATAGAGTTTCTCTAAGCCTGTTAAACCAGGCTCTTGGAGCCTGTTTTAACCCATAAATAGCCTTTTTCACACTACAGCAAAAAGTAGTTTAGGCAACAACAAAAAAACCGTGGCCAGAAGTGACAAAACCGTGGCCAGAAGTGAAAAAACTGTGGCCTAAACTTTAGGCCACGGGTTGGCCACGGTTTTTTAGGCGCTGTCTAGGTGGCCGTCGCCTATTCCTTTAGTCCACGGTTTTGGCACATTAGGCCACGCATTATTAAAACCGTGGCCAGAGTTATTAAAACAGGCCACGGTTTATAAGTGTTGTTTTCGGCCACGGTTTTGAATTGGCCACAATTAAATAACCGTGGCCTATAAGTTTAAGCCATAGTTTAAAAACTGTTGTCCAATACTTTTAAGCTGCGCTTTTCAATTGTGGCATATAAGTTGCTTTTATTTAAATGCTATTATTCAAAGACAATATTTTAATAATCATATCACATTTATTTAACATACAAAAAATAGACATCAACTAACAAGTATGTTTGTTCATTAATAGTCATGTCAAGTGTCATTAATAGTCAAAATATAGAAACATAAACTAAAACCAAAAAATATAAAAAGTATGTTTGTTCATTAATTAAAATAAAATCCACAAAATAATTGACATGCTTGTAGCAACATTGATCTTCAAAATGCAAAAAGTAGTCTTTTCCACTTGCATCGTACTAGACTTTCTTGTGTTATCTTTCTTTTCCTCTTCCTCCTCCTTGTTTCCTTTCACAGAGGAATAAAAGAATGTGAAATACAAAATTCATGGAGGGAGAGTCAGAACAAGAATTACAAAATTTCTGTAGAATATTCCATATCAAGGAAGCGTCAAAGCTAATCAGTAGGGCATCAGAAATGCGTTTTTCTGCAGCATGCTCGTCTTTTGTCCGAGATAATCCGTACCGAATTCACCAGATAAGTCAAGAAGCAAAAAATTAATCTCAAAAGTTCACAGGAGAATAGGAACTCCGGTGACCTTCAGACGGTCCCTTAAACTTTCTCACCAAAGATGTAAGCAGGCTCTACAATCACAATTCATATTCAGTTACAGTTCTTATTAAGCAGAGTGACTTATAGTGACTCACTTAACTGCCTAGCTAACCGATAGTGACTCAACTGCCTAGCTAATTGCAACAGAATGATTCACAACCAAAAATTGAAATAATTAAGAATAAATCCTTAAAACAGACTTTCTTTAAATGCCATTAATATTCTATTAAAGAACAATCAATACCTATGAGCACACCAACATTAAAAATCGGATATAAAGAAAATGAGGAGGAAGTAATATTAGCATTAGGAGTTACACTCAACCTAAAAATAATGCCTCATTTAAAAATTCACTCTAGTACAGTTCTACACAACCTACTGGATTCTACACTAATGTCATGTATGTACCTAATACTGGGACCATACAACGTACAACATTCACAACTATTGCAGGTTTATAAATCAAATTCAAGTCAATAGTTTTAAAAATAAAAATCCAACTTCATAAGGACATGAACATTTATACACACATAAAATAACTATACTAAACTACCATAATTCATATGCACTTACAGCCATCTCCAACAGATTTTTGAAAGATGTCCCTTCAGACCACAAATATAACCGGTATGCTCTTTCCATGGGTGCAACTCATTCCTTTTGCATACTTGGGGGCATATTGTCAGCCACTCAGTACCCCTTTATTCATTGAAACCCGAGAAAGCAAAACCGCTCCTCTCTCTAGTGTTAAACCTGAGCAAGCAATATCAGCAACATAACTTTTAATTAGAGTTACAAATAGCTAACACCGACCAAAATATGACTAATAAACATTGATATTTAAAAAATTACACATATTAAAGAAATCTTGACCACCTCACTGTGCTTCAATAGTAGGAATAGAATCAAAGGCAAACCAATCCAAAAAAAAGAATCAAAGGCAAAAAATTTCAATAAAGAATCATATTAACTACTATTCAAATGTGAATGGCCAATGTGTAACTTAGATAGTAATGATAGAATAAAAATCCAATCAGTAACTGCCCAATGAGTTTTTGAAGCCCTTCTAATTTAAATCGAATGTGTAAGTTAGATAGTAAATTAACATCCTTGCCATTATGTCTTTGATTGTTGTAGGCCTTGTAGCAACTTATCATCATGATCCCAAAATGTATGCAGACCTAAAACTACCAAACCAAAATAAATGAAACTACTCACAGCCCATAAAGGAAGAACAAGAACTTGACGAGTAGAGAAATCAAACGAGAGAAGCCCAAAGCACAAGATAGAGATCTAAGAAACAGAAAGTAATAGAAAAATCAGAGATGAACAGAAAGGAATTTGATAAAAATAAAAATACATAACCAAAATCAATAATGATCAATAATCAGGGGCTTGAGAACCATTGCCATTGTCACACGCCAAACCATTTTCCCTTGCACTCCTCTATCACCAAAACCTCTAGAAACTAGAATCTCACAGTACCTTGCAATACAAACCATTTGGAGAACACCTGAAGTTAATATCACATTTGAATGCAGTTAAATCAAATGCGTGCATAAAAGCCCAAATATATAATGGAAATTAAAATACCTTTATTCTTAAATGATGATACTTCATCAGTTCAATACTCCAATTGTTTAGTCTGCAGGCTTTATTCTCTCAATACTTCCATCACATTTTTTACTCCCTCTTGTCCTCATAATATTACTTTAAACTAAAGGACGGCATCAAATCCATCAATAATATCTGGCACCTGCCCATAGTAATAAATTTAGAACATAAATAATAGTATTGCTAGTTCAATCACAATAAAGGTAACCAATACAAAAAAACGGTTACCTCACTTGCCTGATTATGTGAAGTCAATACACATGAAGTCAACAACCAAGTCAGCCCCTAGTCATGTTGTTCTACAAATATCCCACATTAAACACTTGGATACATTATTTACTACACTTAGATGGAACAAACATCTCAACTAAGCAAAAGGGCTACAATGAGATAATTAGAAGGTGAAGATTCAATTAAGAAAAAGGGCTACATGAAGAACATACCGGAGAGGGTTGACTACAACTTTTAGAATAAATTTGGGTGGAAACGGCTACAAATCTATGAACAAGAAATGCAAGGGCAAAGAATCAAACTTAAATCCAAATATATTATCGACTATTGTCAACTAAAACGGAAGAAATGTTGAACCCCTTCAAAACTCAGACACTTATGCTTAACTTAATTAGAGGTACAAAACAAGAATAAAAAGAGGACACCAAAGTTCAAAAGCACTACTTGATAACTAAGGATTATGTTGAGACAAAGCAAACCAACATAATAACACAAACACTAGACCATACCATGGTTAAGAAGCCGCCAGACCTTGTACCTTCAACTCTTGATCCTGAGAAAAAGGTAAGAGAATATTTTGAAGATAAATAGAAGTAAGCAAAAATCAATCTAAAAATACAATTGCATCTAAAACTAGAAGGGTATAAAGATGTCAGCTTGATTTTGTTGGCTTTTCGCCAATATTTACGGTAAAACTCTTGATCAAATTATGGGAAAGAAGAGACATAACCATCTATCAAGTAAAACTCTAGAATCAGTTTTTTTTTTTTACTAAAATGCAGCAATCTCCCACCTAAACCCAACAGCGTGCCTGTCTAAAAGAATACGAATAAGATGTCTCTAAAAAAGAATAGCTCACTCATCACACAACATTCTTCCACCTACACTCAAATGCATGTACGAATTTGTGTCAGATCCAGACATCCAGTAAATTTTCTACAAACAAACCAACAAAAAATAGTAGTTACACCACATACGGTAGGGGAAATTAAAGATTTAACAGAAAATCAATTTAATTCACAGAAATCGCAGAAAATCAACATTAGGGATTTAGGGTTTTGAGGGAAAATCAAATTCTCACCTTAAAGCTACCAACAATGGCAGAGGCGGCGAACGAAAGAAGGGAAGAGACGCCGAACGGAAGCTTCATTAGTCTAAGTGGTCTCGGAGTCACGAACGGAGGAAAGAGGCGGCAAACGGAAGCTTCACTAGTGGTCTCAAAGTCACGAAGAGAGAGCGAAGAGAGAAGAGGGTTGCGACTTCGTGGTGGCTGTGGTGGTTCGATGCGTGGAGAGATGAAGGGAAACGGAAGGTGCGCTGCGTGTGGGAGGAAAGGAACGCAAAAAGGAAAGAAATGGGAGGAAAGGAACGGAACTAGGTTTTACGTTTTTGGTTATTTCAATCAGCGCCTGTTTTCAAAAAAAAAAATTCAATGAGCGGCTAATTTTTGGATTTTTCGATTCAAAGGGTAAATATAAATTTGTTTTAATCCAGTTTTTTTAGTCCACAGTTTTTTAACTATGGTCTATAGACAAAGACAACACACTCACTATTTCAGACCATGATTTTATTCGTTGTCTAATAAATTTTTAAAGACCACGGTCAGACAAATGTAGTCTAAAGTATCCACACTTTTTTAACCGTCGCCTATATAGTTTTAAACCGTGGCCTAACAACAAGTTAACGAAACCGTAGCCTAATATCTATCTCATTAGCCACACTTGTAAACGCGTGGCCTATTCCATGTTCAAGCCACGGTTTTTTAGCCGTGGCAATGAGTGGCGTGGCCTAAAGTCAAAAATGTTGTAGTGTCAGCTTGCAAACTTGATGCGGATTGGAAGAGACAAAGCCTGGTGGTTGGACCATGTATACTTCTTCTTCCAATATCCCATTTAGGAAGGCATTGTTTACATCAAGTTGCTGAAGTGGCCATTTTTGTGAGAGAGCTAGAGACAGGATTGTACGTATGGTTACTGGCTTGATGACTGGTGCAAAGGTTTCTGTGTAGTCAGCACCAAATTGTTGATGGAAGCCTTTGGCCACAAGCCTGGCCTTGTATTTATTGACTGTGCCATCAGGGTTTTCTTTGACCCGAAATACCCATCAAGGTGGTAAATCAACTAGGTGCCAGGTTTGGTTAGTCATCAAGGCATTATACTTATCTTGCATTGCTGCAAGCCACTTGGGACTAGATAGAGCCTGTTTAGTGGTGCTTGGTTCAGCATGAGTTAAAAGCAAGGTGGGATGTATTTTGGGACACACAATACCTGATTTTGATCTTGTTTGCATGGGATAGTATTGTGATAACTAGGAGATGCAGGTGAAGGTGAGGAGGATAGATGTGAGTTGTTATCATTTGTAGATGTGGAGTGTGTTGTTAAGGGTGATGTTGGAGCAGACACTGCCACTTCAGGTGTTGGAGAAGCTATTGTCACAGCTGTTGGAGTAAGAGCATTAGGAAGAGAGGCTGCAGAGGAGTGTGACAGTGAGCTATTAGGAGAGTTAACTGCTGGGGAGTGTGGTTGTGAGCTATTAGGAGAGTTAACTGCTGGAGCAGGGATATTAGTGTGTATTACAGGGATGTTACCAGTGATAGTAGGCTCAGTTGTGGTTGATTTGGACTTAGGAGTTGACCACTCTGAGTAAGGAAGCCTGATTTCATTGAAGACTACATCCTTACAAATGTAAAGTCTTCCATCAGGGGAGAGGCACTTGTAGCCTTTATGAGCTGGAGAGTAGCCTAAGAAGACACACTCTTGTGACCTAAATTGAAGTTTGTGCTTGTTGTAGGGCCTTAGGAGTGGAAAACAAGCACACCCAAACACCCTTAGAGCTGTGTAATCAGGGTTGGTTTTGAACAACTTGACAAAGGGAATGTCAAAGTTGAGTGAAGCTGTAGGTAGTCTATTGATAAGAAAAACACTTGTGATAAATGCATGATCCCAAAATTTGAGTGGTAACTTAGCTTGAGCCATCAAGGTAAGTCCCAATTCAACAATGTGTCTGTGCTTTCTTTCAATAACACCATTCTGATGGTGTGTGTGTGTGGACAGATCAGTCTATGTTCAATACCCATTTGCTGAAGCAATTGAGAGAATGGGCGAAATTCACCACCCCAGTCAGACTGGACAACCTTTATTTGGTAAGGAAATTGATTTTCAACCAATATCTTGAAGTGTTGGAATGTGATGAGTGCATCAAATTTCTTTTTCAGCAAGTAAATCCAAGTAAATCGTGTGTGAGCATCAACAAAAGACATGTAATAAGTAAACCCTGTTGAGGACTGTATAGGTGCAGGTCCCCACAGATCAGTGAAAATTAATGCAAGAGGTGTTGTGTACTCAGTGGTGGATGTGTGTGATGGTAGTCTGTGAGTTTTGCCCGAGCAACATGATGCACAGAAATCAAGTGAATTTTTACTTGTACATGGAATATTACAATGTTTAAGTATTGTCTTTTGGACAACCAGGCCTGGATGACCATGCCTGTTATGCCAAGTAGAAAATGTATTATTAAAGGCAGAGACCATATTAACAGTAGGTGTAATACAATGTTCAACAGAGGAGGGATTAGAAGCAGACTTGAGTTGTAGACCAGCAAACTCATAGAGGCCATCATCTCCTGTAACACCTTCCAGCATGATTTCTCTAGTGTCCTGTGATTTAACCAAACAGTAATCAGGCCAAAACTCAAAGAAAGCATTATTATCCCTGCCAAAACTACTCACACTGATCAAGTTCTTCGTGATAGAAGGCACATGGAGTAGGTTTTTCAGGACTAGTTCCTTGTTAGGGTTAATAGGTGACTTAAAGACAGAATTACCAACAGAGGAGACATTCACATCTTGACCATTGCCAATGAAGATCTGATCAGGACCTTCAAAAGGAGAGAGTTGCTGAATTTGTTGCCCTTGTGTGGTCACATGATGTGATGCAGCCGTATCACCATAATAACTTGGTGTAGCAGGTGTAGCTGCTGTGAGATAAGCCTGAGGACGAGCTTGTGGAGCAGTAGGAGTGATAGGTGCAGGTGGTGCAAAAGCTAGAGGCATGGGAGAGTATGGCAGATATTGTTGTGGTGCAGGTGTTGGCCTTGGATTGAGCATTTGCTGCCAAATGTAGTCATGCCAAGGATACACAGGCCACACATGTTGTGCGTGACTCTGATTAGGCCATGGTGACTGAGCACTAGGCTGAGAGGGAAAGCCAGAACCAGCAAGTGCTGAGGGATTACCACCAGGCACATAGTCACGTTTGAAACGATGGAAACAAATAGAAGCATCGTGACCTACTTTGTGACAAACCTGGCACTGCACGTTACTGCAACCACCACGTCCACGACCACGGCCACCACGAGCGCCACCACGCAGTCCACGTTCACCAGTGAAAGCAGAATCAGTGTTGTTGTTAGGCGATTGTTCCTGCTGAGTGTGATTCTGGTCTGAATTCGTGGAAGCAATAGTCATATTCACAGTTGGAACAGAGGATTTGCCAAAACGTTCCAGGTGCGCTTCGTGACCTAGAAGAAGTGTCTCAACTTCTTCAATTGAAATTGGATCAAATTTTCCACAGATTAGGGAAACCAATTTTCCTTCGAGAGATGTGTTGCGAAGAGAGTTAGGTACTTCGTATGGAAACTTCGAAACCGATTTTAATTCTGCAGAAATTGAATTTATTAATATTTTTTTTGACAAAATTTAATTTTTTATATTTATAAATATATATATATATATATATATATATATATATATATATATATATATAACTATTTGTCTATATAATATTGTTAATATATATAATATAATATATAAATATATATTTATATATGTGGTGGTTGCAGGCGGCGGCGGAGCTCTGGAGACCGGCGCGGCGGCCAGCAGCGGAGCTCTGGCAGCCGACGGTGGTTTCGATGGCGGTGCTCCGGTGACCGGCGGTGGTTTCGGCGGTGGCGGACGATGGCCGTTGGTGGTTTGCGGCGGCCCTCCGGTGGTTGGTGGTGGCTACTAATATTATATTATATTATATTATATTATATATATATATATATATATATTATTTTTTGAATGTTTTTTGGTCAAAAAAAGTATTTTTTGAATGAATTTTTTAAAAAAAAAAGTTTCTGGAAAAAATATATTTTAAGAAATATTTTTTGATAAAAAAATATTTTTATAATTATCCAATGGATTTTGTTAAAAAAATTAATTATTCAGTGGATTTTGATTTTGTAGTTATTGTAATCCAATGGATTTAGAAAATATAATGGATGGATCACAACCATCCACAAAATCAAACGGATGGATTCAATCCAATCCATTAATATTTTTTTTTGTAATGGATAGATTGAATGAATTTTGTTATAGATAGACCGGATATCCGGTGGATAAATAGATGATTTTGACACCCTGTAATCAGGGCGATTGTAATGCATTGTTAATAGACTTGATTTTAATTTTGAATTTTTATAAGGCCAACTTCACATAAGTTATTCTTTTTATAGGACCTAAGTTGGACTTATAAGACCAAAACTAAACAAATCCAAAAATAAAAAGTTTAGTCATTTCAGCCCATTTAATTTCAATATTACACGAACAGTCGTATATTTCTTTTTTTTAATGAAAATATACAATCATATAGATCAAACAATACCCAACCACAGTGATACTTAACTAGGGATGCCAACGGGGCGGGGCGGGCACGAGTATCTCACTACCCGAACCCGCCCCGTTTATTATAAATGGGCCCCGGACCCCTAGTTACTTAACTATTATGCCAAATACATGTCTGTAGGTGGACATCGTTTCACAATAGGACAATTTATATATATGTCTTCCATGCTCCCGCTTATGACTTTGCTCTTGTCTAAGCAAAGTCTTACTTCCACAATATACATCTTTTGGTGATCTTTCGTCTCGCAAATAATCTGAGGCCTTTTCCCTATACCCGTGGTTGTGGATATTGCATTGAGGACATCATTGTATTGAATTGGATTTACTCCTGGCCGAGTCTTCTTGTTACTTTGCAGGATGACCAACAAGTCTTTGTTGGCAAGGAGATTTAGTGCTGCACTGAAGTATTCATGTTGTCCCATATTGGAACAGTTTCCATGTGTTCTCCATTGTTCCTCCCAGAATGGAACATAAGAAGTATAAGGAGAAGGGTTAGGCTTTTTTAAATCTGGCCAATTAGACCTAAGTGATGCTATCAATGAAATCATCTCCTGTTGAAAAAAAAACATAAAATTAGTTTTTCAAAATTACGTAATAATAACAATAAATACAATTGATTAAAAGAACTTACTTTCGAGGTAAACCAGTTTGTCGCTTCATAAGGTTCACAATTACGTGGCTGAGCACCAGTGTTATTTGCCGGCCACAAACCATGCAAGGTAAACTTTGGAAATGTTGATGCTACGCCCCGGCCACATGGTGGCACTCCGACTGCACAGAATGATGCTGGCCATGTCAAGGCCAACATAAAGAAATCAAAAGCATGAGCTGGAGGGGGTGGTGGTGGTGGTGATGGAGGGGGTCGTCGTGGCCTCTTTGGTGGAGGGGATTCTGATAGTGGAATGGAGTGCAATAAAAAGAACACGGTAACAAAGGTAAGTATAAGTCTTGATTTTAGCATGGTTGATAGCTAGGAGAAAGAAAACTTAGAGATAGAGAGAGAATCACAATTTTCTGATAATTATAGATGCATGCTTCATTCCCTTCTCTCTGATCCTTTATATAATAGCTAAGGAAAATGCTAAAGTCCCGAAATGGATTTTGTGAGAAACTTTGGGAATGGCATTGCTAATTATCGGCATGCACCTCTTTCCCTTCTCTTCTTTTTAACCCTCTCTAATTAATTTTGTCAAATAAAAAAAATGAGAGAGATGTTGTATTAAGATTTACTCAATTCTAAATGCTTGTAATTAGGTGCTACATCTATGTATTTTTCTTCTACTTATATTTCAAAATAACAACAAATTAAATGTTTTAACTTCTACTATCTCTTTAATCACAACACCTAGTTACGAATAAAATTAAGGGTTTACTCAATTATAAATGCATAAAACCATGTACCTTTAGTAAAAAATCCATGTACTTTTACTTATACGCAAGTTTCACAGCTTATATGCCAAAAATAAAATTGTGTTTTTGGTCCTTCATTTTTTTGTCAAATTCATGACTTTGGCAATTGTACTATAAAAATTAAAGTAGCAATCGTAAATTTTAAAAAAAATGTAAATTGTAATTTTTTTTTTAAATAACATTAAGAGGACAAAAATTTCAATTTTTTGTTGTCTAAAAAAATAGGATTCAAACATGCAATTTTTTTCACATATAAAGAAACATCTAAAATCAATTTTTTCTTCTCTTCAATTGACAATAAAGGGAAAGAGAGATCAAATTGAGATTTCATCACAAAAATATATTAACACAAAAGTGAATAAGAATGTCAATATTGAAACATTTACTTAGGCATGACGGAATATAACTATTACACACCTTAGGTCATAATGGCATCTACATTTAATTTTATGGAATTAATATATAGAAACTTTACAACTTTTTTTTTTCTCAAAAGTGATAGCTGATTGTGGTGGTCATATAGAGGGTCCACAGAAGAAAAACAATTTGAGTGGTTTACTAATAAACCAAGCAAGGAATCAAGGCTGAAGGAAATGAGAGATCAACATGCTATTTGTTAGTAGAAACAGAGAGAAAGATCATGCTATGTATAGATAGAGAGGATAGTGGGACTACTAAAGAGATTACTTACTTAATTTTATATAATGAAAAACTCTTTTTAGTTTCTTCAATTTTACAACATTTTTTTTCATCGAATAAAAGTCTAACCTCCTATCTGTAATCATTTAATGTAAGTGTGCTTTTTATTGCAATCACCTAAGAAACATTTAATACACATATGAGAGTAATATAGAAGACATAGTAGACGTGTTTAATTGTATACTTCCTTATATAGTAGACATAGTTGACGTGTTTAATTATATTATCTTTCTTATATTTTGCTTAAAATTCCTCCCTTTTACATAAAAAGCAAGATAGATAAAAAATAATCCATTAAAGAGTTATAATATTAATCTTGCTTAATATGACGTGTTTACTTAGATATTATCTTTACAACACTGCAATAGTTGTTTAAGTATTATATTGATTATATTATTACGTTGTTTATTTAAATTAGTAAAATAGCAGCTGAATCAACAGGAGTATGAAGGAATTTGAAAGAGGTACGTAGGTCCATTGTTCAAGTTTTAAAAACTAATATTTTTTTCTCTCTCTAACATATTACTTTTTTTAGTAAAAAATATATTTATTCAGTTAAATTGATAGATATTACATCAAAGAACAAATCTACGAACAAACTTATAACATCCAAGTTAATAGCATAAAACGGCAAGCTGCCTACAAATATGACAAAATTAAAGTCACCAGAGTACCTATGCGTCCGGATCTGTAACTTTGAGGTCCTCGTCATTTGTTGAATCTGCAATATGTCGAAGTTGATCTGCCGATATGAACCAAACGAACACCGCAACAAGACGGGAAATCAAAAACACTGCAACAAAACAGGAAATCAAAAACGCCGCACCAAGACGACGAACGACAATAACATCACACCCAAAAGCTGCCAAAATCTAGAAAAAAGACGAAATAGAATTTAGATTTATGTGATAATCACTTATTTAGATAAAAAGACGGAAAAACAATACACATGGGTGATTTTAGGCCAAAGAGACCTAAAACTGCCCCATTTGGTGGTGATCTAGAAAGAAGAGAAGAGTGGGAGAAAATTGAGAGAGACGGCTAGGGTTTAGCTCTCTAACTAATTACTAATAACTAATATTTGATAATTTACCTATAAAAATAAACTGCCTATTACATGCAACTAGAACTGTGTGTTCATTCGCATGAAAGTTAAATTGTGTTGGATCTCATCCAGTGGCGGATCCATTTAATGTTCATCCCTCTGGAAAAAATATATATATGATATTTTGCCCCTTATATGAATTTTTTGAACCTTCCGAAATTTAAAATTTGTACTAGTATTTCTAATTTTGCACTCAAAACACAGTTTTGAACCCCTTAATCCTGGGTCCTGTATAAGCTGGATTGACTTGTGTCTCGCCTAAATTTCCGCGATCCCCATTATTGCCATTGATTCACTCCTGATTGTCAGCATTGCTCCCCAAAATTCCAAACCTGGATCCTGATGTCGTTGCTCCAACCCTAATCGAATCCGAGAGAATGCGACCGCCGCCGGTGGCCGTCGTGACCGTTTTTTCTTTACCTGTCTTCTGCCATTTTGGTTTTTGGACCATCATCCATGGACATTACTACTATCATCTGGTTTGGACTGGCCACCAAAAGTAGAACCTACATGCTGGTTTGGATTTGTTTCCACCCTAACTTCTTGCGGTTTCACAGAGCAACCTTCCTTATATTGACCAAATTTGCCACAAGTTCTATAGAGAAGATGAAGCCCTTGATATTCCACTCTGTATATATGCTTCTTAATTTCAAACATCGGCAGTAGAGGTTTATCCAGATCAATCTCGACACATATACGAGCATATTTTCCTCTCTTTATAGCCATGGTGTTCTTGTCAACCTTGATAGTGCATCTAATGCGATCCCCCACAAAATGCAGGAAGTCCATGTCATAATACTCGATGGGAAGTTCCCGAAGCCTTACCCAGACAGCAACTTTGTCGATAGTACCTCTCTCAGGGCGAAAGTTTGGAGTCCACTCCCTCACAGTGAGATAATGGTCATAGATCAGTCATGGACCATTAGTAAGGGCTTTGGCTTGATCTTCTTCATGAGACAAGTACACCAGAAAGTAATCATTACCAAGATCATAGTTAGTTTCATCCTTCTGCGTTTTCTCGACTCCAATCTTGGTTGTATCTTGATCATCAGGGACCTTGTTGGTAGGTGTATTGGGTGTTTGTCCTAGCACAGAATCTTTGTAAGACCTAACCTTCACCCCTTCCTCTGGTTGATGATCTCTAATATCAGCGTAACATACAGGCATGGAGGAATCATTTGAGAAAGCTTGATCCCCTCTTGGACTTTCTTAATGCTTCGCACCCGAACGTCTTCTTCTTCTGCTGACTCGCCTCGCCGATCTCCCTCCATCTTTTGATTTACTACTCCCTCAACTCGTTTTAAGAAAAAATTTGTTCTTTTTTATTTGTTGCATTAATAGTTCCAAGTTACATTGACTACATATTTCTCAATTATACCCTTAATGACAACAATTAAAACGAATCAATTCATTTTCTCTATATCTAAAAATTCTCACAAAACCAAGCAATCACAAAAAATGTTTATCTATAAAAAATTTCCTAAATATATATATATATATATATATATATATATATATATATATATATATATATATATATACACACACACACACGGGTATTATTTTTTCCTTATTTGTTTATTTATATTTATTGCATGGCGATGGATGTCACATGTGTTCTTTAGTTTGTGTGATGGTAAAGGGTGTTTTTGTGGGTGTAAGGGCCAAGGTTCTACTTCTACCCATAGTTTTAAAAACCGGCTCGGTCCGGTCGAACCGGGGACTGGGGGGGGGGGTAACCGAGTCGGTCAGCCGTATGGATCAGGACATGCAGTCAACCGGTGAAAACCGGTGTGAGTCGGCCGGGTTTTGCGAAAACTGGCGACCCAGCTTGACCCGGACTGGGTTGTGCATTTTAAAAAAAAATTTTATCAAAACGATGTCGTTTAATCTATTTCTTTTGCTCTTTTTCATCTTTTTCTTTTTCCTTATTGTATTATTAGCAAAAACAAGCACCATATTTGTTGAGTACATATTAATTTGTGTGATCTAAAATATATTAATATTATGTATGAATAAATTTAAAAATATTAATAAATTAAGATATTAATTTTTATATTTTAGTAGATATAAAATAAACATAGTTATTAATTTTACAGGTACGAAATTTATATTATATACTATATAAGTCTTGAAAATTAGCGAAATAGAGACCGAGTCCGAGTCATGCGGTCCCGGTTTTGGTCATGCGGTTCAACTGTCGACCCCTCGGTCGGACCCTTGACCCAGTGACCCGGTACCTTCACTGAGTCGGCCACCGGTCCGAGTTTTAAAACAATGCTTCTACCCCAACATTATACATTTTGTATTTACATTTTTATTATAAACATGGAATCGAACCATACTATATTGTTGGCAGGCCGGCCCAATATGTATTGATGGCTCAAGCCCTTGCTTTAGGCATAAAACAACCCAATTTTCTACTTGTTGTTAGACATCTAAATTATACTTAAATTAAAGATTAGGTCCCATATCTCTCTAGGGAGAGTTTTGTTGTTCATCGTGGTTCTACCCGATTTGAGTGATTAATCTCTCCAATTGCGCGCAAAAGATACCCGATTTATACTAAAGTGATTAGGCCCCAAATATATACCTAGTGTAGGCTAAATGGTAAAAGTTCAAGGTGGCCAACCTTTAGCTCCTGAACTCGAATCTCTACCTTTAACTAAATTGTTCTTTTATTTCGCTAGCCATATGCAATAAAATTGAATAGTAAGTTTTAATCTCTCGTAATCTCGTTAAAATTTAGCTACAGTAGAGTGAAGAGAAAACATTAGCAACTACACGGACTCTGGATGCCGACCATTAACTAATACCATATATCCTATATAATTTATATATAATCTCAATATTCAAGTTTAAAGAAATTGTAAATCTTTTACTAATAGTAAAAATTACAAAAGTTTATTTTACCAAAAAATTTATAAATGTTGTTCATACAAGATTTAATTTATAACATATACGAGTAACTAGAATATTCTTAATTATTTCTAGTTATGACACATATTTTGTTGTTGTTATCTCCTCCAAATTTTTATATGGATTTAATTTATATACTCAATAAGTGTATAAGTGTTTTACATTATCTACCAATTACAATTTGACACGTCATTAAAATGAATTAAACCAATTAGTAACCACCTTATATATCAACCATATCAAGAATTGTTATTGGTTGTAATTAGGTTTAAATACGTTTTTACCCCCTGCAAATTGGGGGTGTTTTGCTTTTACTCCCTATAATTTTTTTTTTAAAAAAAACACCTTGTAAATTTTTTTTGTTTGATATTAGTCATTCTGTCAAGTCTCCGTTGGTGGTTTGCTGACGTGTCCAACGGAACTGCCAGCTGGCTTTGCCAAATCATTATTTTTAATTTTCTTTTGATTTTACCCCCTGCAAATAGGGGGTGTTTGGATTTTACCCCCTACAATTTTTTTTATCTGAACCCATCTCTCTTCATCTTCATCTCTCTCTGTGTTGTTGTTGTTTCCATCTCATCTTCATCATCAACAATAACACAAACACAAACACAATCTTCATCAACCCTTCAAAACAAATACAAACACAATCAAAAAAGTCTCTAATTTCTGAATTCCTCTTTTGTTTCTTCCACGTTCCATCTTCATCAACCCATCAAAACAAATACCTTGCCCCAAATCTTCATCCCCAAAACTCTATATCTGTTAAAACCCCCAAAACTCAGATCTGTCCCCATGGGGGTTGCTGTTGATTATTACCATGGGAGAAAATATGTTTTTATTACCATGACTTCCCACTTCTATTAAAACCCCAAGCTTTCATTAACACAACCCAGTGAGATTTCCAATTTTTTATGTTTATTTGTAATTAACCAGATGCAACAATACCACCCAGGCAACATCATAGTGAGATGCCCAAATCTTTCTCTTCAAATCGCACCATCAATACCACCCAGGCACCCATACCCTAATCGCTCTCTTCAAATCGCACCACCCACAACCGAAACCAAGATTGAATTCACAAGACTAAAGATACGACAAGGGAGCCCAATGGTTTCTCTCTCTTCTCTCTCTCTCTCTCTCTCTCTCTCTCTCTCTCTCTCTCTCTCTCAACAACAGAAACAACAGAATCAAGGAAGAGAAATAGAAAGGGGTGAACCAAGTGGTTTTGATTTTGTGATTTGCAGGGAAAAAGAGGGAGAGGAAGAAGAAGGTTACAGTGAAAAAGAAGAAGGTGAGAATCGATTTGTTGTTGTTGATTCTCTTGGTGATTTTCGGTATGGAGGTTGCTGAGAATCGAAGAAGAATGGGTAAGAATAGATGTTGCTTGGTGGTTCTGTGCTCATGGGTTTGTGTTTGGTGAAGATGGATTATGGTGAAAATGGAGATGAAGAGAAGAGAAGGGTTCCTGGGAAAGGAGGAGAGAATGAATCTGGGAATGGGGGAAGAAGATGGGGAATTAGGGTTTAAAATAATTTTAAATGCCAAATCAGCAAATAAAATAAAAGAAAACTAAATATAAATGCCAAATGTGTGATACGTAGGCTTTTTTGTAACAGGGAAACTAACATAAGGGCTAACGCCAAAATGGTGAAATTTGCAAGGTGGTTTTTTAAAAAAAAAAATTTGTAGGGGGTAAAAGCAAAACACCCCCTATTTGCAGGGGGTAAAAACGTATTTAAACCTTGTAATTATAAATAAGTTTACGCTGATAGTGAATAGTAAATAAACTCATTTTTTATTATATAAAAAGGCCTCATTTTTTTAGTCAAATGAAAAAAAAACATCGCTTAAAAGTTTGCTTTAGGTCTACAAATGTGTTGGGGCGGCCCTGATAGCAGGTCCAACTTATTTGGAGGCCTACAGCAAACTTTTTAGTGAGACCTTTTAATGAAAAAGATAACATTTGTCTAAAAAAAAGAGAAATATGCATTAAAGAGACAAATATTAAAGTGACAGAGAATTTTAGATATTATAAGTTTTATAAAAATTAAAAACGATATATAATTCTATATGGACAAAATTTATAGTTTTTAAAATTTAAATTAGAAAATAGAATATAAATTTAATAATAAATATACGTGTATTTTCATTTGTTGTAAGTTGATCCATTGGTAAGCTATGGCAACTTCTTCGTATTGTACTCGGGTTCAATTCCCAAATGGATAAATAAGCTACTGTCTATTTTAAAATAGCAGTTGCACTGCGTTCCTTTTTTTAGTTCAAAGGCATTTTTTGTTATATGATACATAATTTTAAGGTTTTTTTTACTTAGACAAAAAAAATTCTTGAGGCCTAAAGTGAGGGCTTTGGTTAGCAATATACTTGAGCCGGTTCTAGCAGGGCTGGCCCAACCTATTTGGAGGCCCAAAACGATCTTTTTAGTGAGACCTTTTAAAGAAAAAGATAATATAAAAGTGAGAAATATTAAAATAAATTAAAACTTTTAAAGTAAGGGAGTACAATAGAAATTATAGGCTTTATAAAAGTTAAAAAATGAAATAGAGTTTTACATGAACAAAATTCATAATTTTTTAAATTTAAACTATAAAATAGAATCTTAATTTGAGGCCCTTTTTTAGGCATACAAAAAAGTTATTTTTTCGAGGCTTAAAGCGTGGACGGGTTGCCTTATGCTTGGTCCGGCCTTGTTAGTAGAGAGCTAAACTCTAATCGCCTCTCTCAATTTTCTCCCACTCTTCTATTCTTTCTAGATCACCACCAAATGAGGTGGTTTTAGGTCGGTCTTTGGCCTAAAATTACCCATCTGTATTGTTTTTCCGTCTTTTTATCTAAATAAGTGATTATCACATAGATCTAATTTCTATTTCGTCTTTTTTCTAGATTTTGACGGCTTTTGGGTGTGACATTATCGTTCGTCGTCTTGGTGCGGCGTTTTTGATTTCCCGCTTTGTTGCAGTGTTTTTGATTTCCCGTCTTGTTGCGGTGTTCGTTTGGTTCATATCGGCAGGTTAACTTCGACATATTGCAGATTCAACCAATGACTAGGACCTCAAAGTTACAAATCTGGAGGTATAGGTACTCTGGTGACTTTAATTTTGTCATATTTGTAGGCAGTTTGCCGTTTTATGCTATTAACTTGTGGGTGCTATAAGTTTGTTCGCAGATTTGTTCTTTGTGTTTTTAGTAATTCTGATTTGTATTATGATCGATGTAATATCTATCAATTTGACTGAATGAATATATTTTTTTACTAAAAAAGGTAATTAGTTTGAGAGAGAAAAAATTAATAGTTTTTAAAACTTGAACACCGGACCTACGTACCTCTTTCAAATTCCTTCATACTCCTGTTGATTCAGCTGCTATTTTACTAATTTAAATAAACAGCCTAATAATATAATGAGCAATGAAATGAAACAAATAGAATACTTAAACAACTATTGCAGTGAGCTGGTGTTCAGTAGGGCCAGGGTCTACAGTTTTTTGCAACATTGGGGGACAAATGAATTTGCCCTGTTTCACAAAAATAAAGAAACGTGTGATTATAACTGACTCAAAAATTCCATTTCCATCTTTAATCTCAACAACCTACGAAACTGAATGATATCTCTCAATATAGCAAGATTAATATTATAGCTCTCTTTAATGGATTATTTTTTAGGTTTAAATATATATTACCCCCTGCAAATATACCCATTATCCATTTACCCCCCGCAAAAAAAAACATTTAAAACAAACCTCCCAAAATATAATTTGATCCAGTTACACCCCTCTGTTAGTTTTTTTGCTAACAGAGTTAACTTTGCTGACGTGGATGCCTAGTGGTGCCTAATTAAATGCTGAGCTGTCCTCACTTATACACGTGTATGTCCAATTCATCATCTTCCCTTCTTCCATCTTCTAGGGTTCTCAGTTTCTTCTTCTCTCTCACGAACAAACCAGAAATTGAACTGGCCCATCTTCCATTCATCTTCTTCCATCTTCTTCTCTCTCTCTCACGAACCAGTCTTCGTCCCCCATTTTGTTCTCTCTTCTTCCATCTTCTCTCTCTCTCTCACGAACCAGTTTTCGTCCTCCATTTTGTTCTATCTTCTTCCATCTTCTTCTCTCTCTCTCTCTCTCTCTCACGAACCAGTCTTCGTCCTCCAGCTTGTTCTCTCTTCTTCCATCTTCGTTAGTTCACACCAATGGCCACAAGCAACACATCTTCGAATGCTGTATCAAGGCAAGGGCAAGGGGAACTCCCTGTTTGTGGATGTCGCGAGCCAATGCGTTTATGGATTTCAAACACTTCTGAAAATCCTGGAAGAAGATTTTGGAAGTGTATTAATTGGGGGGTAAGTAATCTGTGTATTTGTTAATCTGTGTATTTGTTAATCTGGAAGAAGATTCTGAAAATCCTAAGATCTATGTATTTGTTAATCTGTGTAGAAGCGAATTAGCTGCAAGTTGTTTATTTGGGATGATGAACTAGATTTTCGTAGAGTGAAGATGGTTACAGTTTCTGAAACAGAAGAAAACAAGCAGTTGGAATCAGCAACACACACAATTTCTCAATGCAAATGTGGTGACATATTCAAGGATTGGGAGTCAAACAAAGTTTCAAGGCTGAAGCTGAAGTTGTTAGATGAGAGGAAGAATCCTTTCTTACACCCATCAAAACAAAAATAAAAGGATCCAAACCTTGGCTGCAGTGTTGGTGGTATTACAGTCATGTTGATTTTACATGTGTTGCCAGGATTGACCCTCCTCAACTCTGCTGCATACCTCCATAACAGTGCATATTGCTTGTCTGCATCCCCTTCTATTATTTCTTTGGCCATTTTGTTTGCTCTCTGCGCCCTACCATATGTAATGCCAGCCTTGTAGTTAACCCTAATATCAGACATTATATCTCTTACCTTCACATGGTCAGTTGTTTGTAACCTTTTAACCACTGATTTTGCCACCCACCTTGCCCTTGCATTGCTATTATTTAATACCCTAGGACATGTGTGGGTCCCATCCCAAGTCTTCATTCTAAAAGTTTGCTTATAACCCACTTTACTTACAAGTGCTTTAAAGCCACATTTCTTCTTACAAAGGACCCTTACTCTATAGCTTTCGTTTTTCACAAACTGTATCTCTCTCCCATTTAATATTGACCACTCCCTAATAGCCTCTCTAAACTCTGTCAGACTACTAAACTCTAAACCAACCTTAAACTTGTAGTCTTTGTTAAGCTCTTCAGCCCGAAACCTCTCATATTTAGGACAATGACCTTCTTCATCACCACTATTCAACTCCTCAGTCATGTAACCATCACTTAGTTGACCCACCTCCTCAGCTGGGGCACTAGAACTTGCAGCTTTGCTTTTTCTTGGTGGTCTCTTTGCCCTAGATTTCACTCTATAAGGAGTACCGTTAATCACTATTCTTGTCCCAGCAGGTGATAAAATAGGTGGTCCAAGATGTCTAGGTTCTGTATCAGCAAGAGGTGATCCATCTCCTGTAGGTGGTGTATCAGAAGGAGCTGATCCATGAACTGTAGGTGATCCATCTCCAAACCCATCATCTTTGCCATATGTTCTTTCTTCCTCACTATCATCCATATGAATTCCCTTAAGCTCATCATCACTATCACTTTCTTCATTTGTGGCTTCAGTTGAAGGTTCAGGTTGGTCAATGTGCTCAATGTAGATATGAGCCTCAACTTTGAACTTCAATGCATGATCAACTATTTTTAATGCATCCTCATCACACAAAAATCTGTTGAACAACACTTCTTCCTCTTTCTTCCACCAAAGACTATAACTACCAGCCTCAAACCCCAACTCATTGACAATACCAACTGCTTCAAAATAGCTCCATTTATCCACATCCTGCCCTTTCACAGCTGTCTCACTGCCCCCTTCATACTCTAGAGTACAATTTTTGACAAACTCCCCCCATGGTGGAACACAACAGTGATAGACATCCCTGTATAAGGAAATAAAATAGTACAAATCAGAATCAGGGCTATAAAGGACATTTCATGCAAACTGGAACACAAAAATCAAAGCCAGCTTTCTACATCGTGGTCCCCCCACCCCTACAATCGTACATTAAAGGCAGAAACTAAAAAAAGGTAGTGAGGGATTATTCAAACCTGTTTTTGCGATAAACTAAGCACTTCGTACACGTCTACTTCAATGAGCTCTGCAAAGCTACTCTTCGCGTGCGTGAGCTTCCTTTCTTCTAGCTTAAACAGAAACCCTAGATCTACGCGAATGATGCGAGTGAGCTGAGCTGAGCGGAGGTGAGTGAAGGGGAGATGATGAGGTGATACAGTGACAAAGTGAGATGATGCAATGAGCTGAGGGAGATGATGCGAGTGAGCTGAGCTGAGCGGAGGTGAGGAAAGGGGAGATGATGAGATGATGCAGTGACAGTGAGATGATGTAGTGAGCTGAGCTGAGGGAGATGGAGCATGGAGCAGAGGGAGAAGATGAAGTGACAAGAGGGAAGATGATGAAGTGACAAAGTGAGGGGGGTAACATACACGTGTATAAGTGAGGACAGCTCAGCATTTAATTAGGCACCACTAGGCATCCACGTCAGCAAAGTTAACTCTGTTAGCAAAAAAACTAACAGAGGGGTGTAACTGGATCAAATTATATTTTGGGAGGTTTGTTTTAAATGTTTTTTTTTTGCGGGGGGGTAAATGGATAATGGGTATATTTGCAGGGGGGTAATATATATTTAAACCTATTTTTTATATATCTAGGTTTTTATGTAAAAGGAAGGTATTTTTTATGAAAATGTAAGAAAGACAGTAAAATTAAACATGTCTAATATATAAGGAAGTATAAAATACTGTAATACTAGGGAAAAGCCCGTGCAGCGCACGAGTTTATTTATAATTTTTTTGTCTATAAAATATTATTTGTTTACTTTATATTATAAATAGAGTGAGAAGCATTGTGAAGCTCAACCCAAACTCTTTTTTTGCATAGATAATAACTATAATAATTGAGATATACCAATAGGCAACAAAAGTCAATACATCAACTCAAGAATTTAGAGTAATTAATAAAGGAGGACTTTTTAAAAATAAAAATAAAAATGAAAGAAAAGCTTACAACCATAAGTTGTACCTAATCCAAATGATAAGGAATGGAAGATACAATTGGGGTTTAAATATTGTTGTAGCCAATTTTTTTTTGTTACAAAAGATAACAAAAAAAAGGAAAAAAAGAAGAAACACCGACAGGAACACTAAATTCTAGGGAAAGTCACACCATTAGCATCAGCTAAGAGATGACCAAGTGTAACATCCTCAAAATAATTAATCGAATTATTTGGATGTTAACCCAATTGAATTAATTTGGTACTTAATTGGTAAAGTTATTGAGTGCTAAAATTAATTACTGACTGTCACATGGTCGTTAACCGAATAATACAGATCAAGGAAGTTTCGAAATCGAAATAAGGAATTAAGATCAATACGGTAATTGGACCACGCTACCACTTAATTATTAATTAATTATGTGTGTGTGTGTGTTGAAATAAAAGAAGGAAAGAAAAGAAAGAAAGAAACGCGCAGCAACAGAAGAAAAGAAGAGAAAAGAGAGAAAGAAAAGAGGAAGGAAAGAAGAGAAAGAAGAAGAGGAGAGGAGAAGAGAAAGGAAGAAGAAGAAGATCACCCATCATCCCAAGTTCCATCCTCATCATCATCCTTGTTTCTCCTTCCATTTCCTCAAGCTAGGTAAGCTCATACCCTTATTTCCCCCTTTTCTCTTGATTTCGAATTTGAGAGAGATGATGAATAGTGAACCGAGTTTGAGTTGATCTTCATGGTTGAATCATGTCTAGCAGCAAGCCCAACAACGGTTGTAAGCGGATTGAAGCTAAATTCGAAGTTTGGAGCGGATTGGAAATCCTAGGGTTCGATTGGGGATTTTTCGTGTCTCGGTGATTTCGGCTCGACAACGACTCTCGCTTCAAAGGTGAGTTTTACTCACGCTTAGGACGTTTTGTGTCTCGTTAGTTTTTACGTTAATTGATTTCGAGAGATTTTAGAACGAAAACCGTTATTTGAAAATATGTCGCGTTTTAATACAATTCGTTTTGATTGAGTTTTTGGATTGGATTGATTGATTGTGTGGTTTGTATTGGATTCATTTTACTGGTTGTAAAATCTGTTTTCGATCGGAACAAAAATCGGAATTGAGCAAAATAGCGGATTTCGCGAAAATCGCAAAATTCTGCACTTGACAGGCCACAGGCCCCCTGTTCTGCCACTCCACGCGCCGTTGGCGCGCCGCGCCGTTGGCGTGCCGCGCGTCACTCGCGCGCTACTGAACAGAACTTGATTGCCAACTTGCGCGCCGTTTGCGCGCCACGCGCCATTCGCGCGCCAGTTGGCAGAATTTTCAGCAAACAAACACTGTTTTTCGTTTCGCGATAACTTTTGATCCGGGAACCCGATTGAGGTGTTCTAAGATGCGTTGGAAAGCTTATTCAGAGGCCTAACTGAATATTCTAGTTTTAAGGCAAAATGAACTGTTTTTGATATTGAAAATTGTGTCGAAAAGCGGTCAACTAGAGTGCGAGTGTGAACTTGGATTTTACAAAACGTAGAATTAAAATGTTTCATTGATTGTCTGATTTGATGGACCATGGGTTCATAGTACTGTAGATATATATATATATTATATCGAGTTTGGGTGACGACCCATGTTGACATACTAGGCGGGGCAGTCATGATCCCTTACCCTAGGCTCCGTGCCATTAGGAAACACTATTGGTAAGGGGGTTCACCGGGTTTGGAAGCGGTTACGCAGTCGGTGTTATGTCAAATTGTTTGTTGTACGATTCACCGGGTTTGGAAGCGGTAACGCAGTCGGTGTCGTACTGAGTCATAACAGGTTCACCGGGTTTGGAAGCGGTAACGCAGTCGGTGATCTGTTAAATGTTAAGTAATGCGGTTCACCGGGTTTGGAAGCGGTAACGCAGTCGGTGTCGTGTTTTGTTGTATAAAATTCATAATTGAACCGAGAGTGTTAGTAGGGGTTCCGGTAGAACTCACTGAGATTGTATCTCACTGTTTAATTGTTGTTGTTTTAACAGATAAGCAGGGACAGAAGAAACCTCAGAGGCACGAGTAGGTTTCCCGGGAGGAGAATAATGACTTAGCTTTATGTTCAAGTTTACTTTCCTTCTGTTGCCTGTGTATTACAACACTATGGCATTAGTGTTTTGTTTATCCTTTTCCGCTTTCTTGTATGACTCTGATTACCAGTTGCTGACAGTTATGGTCTGTGTACCGTATGACCTTATTTGTGTATAAGATGGTCATGTTGTATTTCAGCAAAATTTTATGTTGGTATTCAGTGTCTAAACAGGAAATTATTATCTCTGATGTTTATATTTTGGCACACTTTGGTATTTTTACAAGTTAAATATACCTGGGTGTTACAGTTGGTATCAGAGCGGTTCGACCTAGTCGGACTTAGCTGTTAGGGTCTTTACTTTCTCCAGTCGTGATTTTCTTAGTATGCTATTAGACATTGAGCTTGATCAACTTAATACTTTGTGCATATTTCGCAGAATCATGGCCAGAAGAGGTAGAGGCGTTCCTCCTCCTGTTGATCCAAACTTTGAATGGATGCAGAATATCATTGAAAATCAGCAAAAGATGATGCAGGATATGTTGCAAATGCAGCATGACCAAATGGCTCTGCAGCAGCCCAATGTTCAACCCCATCAGGAAGATCCTAACCGGGCATATTTTCAATTTCAAAAGATGAAGCCCCCGACTTTCAAGGGAGGATCAGATCCAATGACCGCCTACTATTGGATTGATTCAATGGAGAAAATTTTTCAAACCTTGCAATGCGGAGAAGAAGAGAAGGTAATATTTGCGGCAAATGTGCTCGATGAAGATGCCCACACCTGGTGGTGTAATGCAAGGCATATGATGGAACTCCAAGAAACTCCCCTGACTTGGGACAACTTCAAGGAATTATTTCTGAAGCAATATTTTCCTTCGGTGAAGAAGCTGAGTAAACAAGCAGAGTTTGTAAATCTTAAGCAAGGTGATATGTCAGTTGGGGAGTATGCTGCGAAATTTGAAAGATTGTCTCAGTTCTATGAGTTGGGAAGGTATGCCCCAAATGATATGTGGAAAATGCAAATGTTCAAAGAAGGTCTCCGAGCTGATGTGAGCCAAGGACTCAGTTCTTACACTCTGGTAAATTATCCTGCCTTAGTGCAACAAGCATATGTTGCTGAGGAGGATTTGAGGAAAATGTACGCTGAAAAGAAAGACTATTGGAAGGGCAAGAAAAAGGTTGCTGAATCTTCTACTTCAAGCAGACAATTCAAGGGAAACAATTATAAGGGAAAGCAGGTGCAAACAGCTGACCAAACGAGGTTCAAAAATTGTCCTAAGTGCGGAAGGTATCACCGTGGTGAGTGTCAACTAAGATCTACTAGGTGCTATCATTGTAATGAGGAGGGCCACTATGCAAATGAGTGCCCAGCAAAGAAAACTTTCCAAGGAGCACTGAATGCACCAAGGCAAGGACGAATCAACACATTAGATGCTCGAACCATCACACCTACGGATAATCTTCTAAGGGGTACGGGAGCTCTTTTTAATAATTCAGTCAATATTTTATATGATTCTGGTGCAACTCACTGTTTTATCTCGCAAGCATGTGTGGATCGGTTGGGTTTAGCATTGTCTGAGCTATCCGAACCGATAACTATTTTAACTGCTGCCAAGGGTCGTGTCCAGACCCAATCATTATGTGAAAATTGCCTACTTGTCATAGGCGACCGACAGTTTGTTGTGAAATTTATTTGCTTGCCTATGAGAAGCATGGACATTGTTCTGGGCATGAATTGGATGGCTGAAAATCATGTAACAATCAACTGTGCCGATCGAACTATTAGTTTCGCCTCCGAGTCCGTAGGATTGACACGGGCAGGTGCTGAAGCGACGATCTCTTACACAGAAGCAAGTCAGTCATTATTCCAAGGTGCGGAAGCTATTCTTATTATGTTGTCTGCATCTACTGAAACGGGTTTAGATTTGTCATCTGTACAAGTGGTAAATGAATTTCTAGATGTCTTTCCAGAGGAAGTTTCATCCTTACCTCCTGACAGAGAGGTAGAATTCTCAATAGAATTGATTCCTGGTACAGGATCGATATCTATTGCCCCTTATAGGATGTCTCCTTTAGAATTGAAGGAGTTGAAGTCTCAACTTGAAGAGTTAATATCGAAGAGGTTTATCCGACCGAGTGCTTCTCCATGGGGTGCTCCGGTATTGCTAGTTAAGAAGAAGGACGGAAGCATGAGGTTGTGTATTGACTACCGTCAACTCAACAAGGTGACTATTAAAAACAAATATCCATTGCCAAGGATAGACGATTTGCTGGACCAACTTCGAGGTGCAGTGGTATTTTCAAAAATTGATCTTAGATCGGGCTATCATCAAATAAAGGTACGAGCCCTAGATATTCCAAAGACAGCTTTCCGTACGAGGTATGGACATTACGAGTTCGTAGTAATGCCCTTCGGTTTGACTAATGCTCCAGCGGTATTCATGGATTACATGAACCGAGTATTCCATACTTATCTCGATCAGTTTGTAGTAGTTTTTATTGATGATATCTTGGTGTACTCTAAGACCATTGAAGACCATGTCCAACATCTCCGCATTGTTCTGAACGTACTCCGAGAAAAGAAATTGTATGCCAAACCGTCGAAGTGTGACTTCTGGATGCCGGAAGTAAAGTTTTTGGGACACGTAATTTCCCAATCGGGAGTTGCCGTGGATCCCGGTAAGGTAGAAGCTGTATCGAACTGGGAAAGACCAACATCTGTTACCGAAATAAGAAGTTTCTTGGGTCTAGCCGGTTACTACAGAAGGTTTATCCAAGGTTTTTCACAATTGGTTCTCCCACTTACTCGGTTGACTCGCAAGGCCCAACCGTTTATATGGGATACCGATTGTGAGGAATGTTTTCAAGAGTTGAAGGTTAGGTTGACTTCTGCTCCAATCCTAATTCTTCCAGATCCGTCTCTGGATTTTCAAATTTTCAGCGATGCTTCTGGGAAGGGTTTGGGATGCGTTCTCATGCAGAACCAACAAGTTGTAGCTTATGCCTCCAGACAGTTGAAGACTCATGAAGAGAATTATCCGACTCATGATCTGGAGTTGGCAGCTATTGTGTACGCACTGAAGATTTGGAGACATTACCTATATGGGTCTCGTTTCGAAGTCTTCAGTGATCATAAAAGCTTGAAATATTTGTTTGATCAGAAGGAGTTGAATAACAGGCAGAGAAGGTGGGTGGAATTTCTGAAGGATTATGACTTCGAATTGAAGTATCATCCGGGAAAGGCTAATGTTGTAGCCGATGCACTAAGTAGGAAATCCATTCACATAGCAGAGTTTATGATGCATGAGATGAAATTGTTGGAGTCCTTTAGGGACTTAAATATGAAAGCAAGATCAAGGAAAAGCCGGTTAGTGTTGAGCCATATGAGGATCTCCAGTTCATTAAGGGATTCTATTCGCTTGGCACAGGAAATTGATGTGAAGCTACAATCACAGAAATTGCTGCCTGATTTCACTGAAGATAGTGATGGAGTTATTTGTTTCAACGGTAGGATCTGTGTGCCCGATAATGAAGATATTAAAAAGCAAGTGCTAGAGGAAGCACACCGAAGTTTATTTTCTGTACATCCTGGATCCACCAAGATGTATAGAGATTTAAAGCAGATGTATTGGTGGCAAGGAATGAAGTTAGAGATTGCTGAATTTGTATCAAAGTGCTTAACTTGCCAAAGAGTTAAGATAGAACATCAGAAGCCTGCTGGTCTGCTACGGCCACTAGATGTGCCAGTGTGGAAATGGGAAGACATTTCCATGGATTTTGTAATGGCGTTGCCAAAATCTCAAGCCGGTAACGACTCCATTTGGGTAGTTGTAGATCGGTTAACCAAATCAGCTCATTTTATTCCAGTTCGTTCTAGCAGTAAAGTATCCAAGTTAGCTGAGGTGTATTTGAAGAACATAGTAAGGTTACATGGGGTTCCTACCAGTATAGTGTCGGATCGAGATCCGAAATTCACTTCTCGATTTTGGAAAGCCCTGAACGAAGCATTGGGAACTAAAGTACTTCTTAGTACCGCTTATCACCCGCAGACAGACGGTCAGACCGAGAGAACTATCCAGACATTAGAGGATATGCTTCGGGCTTCGGTACTTGATAACGGGAAGAAATGGGAGGATCATCTTCCGTTGGTAGAATTCTCATACAACAACAGTTATCATTCCAGTATCGGAATGACACCTTATGAAGCCTTGTATGGTAGGAAATGCAGGACTCCATTGTGTTGGTGGGAAGTAGGTGAGAACCGATTGTTAGGGCCCGAAATGATTCACGACACTACTGAAAAGATCCGCCAAATCAGGGAAAGAATGAAAGCTGCTCAGAGCAGGCAAAAGAGCTATGCTGATAAAAGAAGAAGGCCGTTGGAATTTGAGTCGGGCGATCATGTGTTTTTGAGATTATCACCAACAATTGGCACAGGTAGGGCATTACGGGTGAAGAAACTCAGTCCTCGGTATATTGGACCTTTCCAGATTATCGAGCGAATAGGGCCTCTTGCATACCGTATTGCTTTGCCTCCACCATTGTCAAATCTGCATGATGTATTCCATGTGTCTCAGTTGCGGAAGTACATTCCCGATCCAAGCCAACCGTTAGATTTTGAAACGATTGACCTTCGACCGGACTTGTCCTTCCAACCTAATCCGAATTACATCATGGAACGTGGCGAGAGGACGCTACGGACAAAGTCAATTCCCATTGTCAAGGTAGTTTGGGATGGTTTTTCCGCCGAGGAAGCTACTTGGGAGTTGGAGGACGATATGCGGACTCAGTATCCGTATTTGTTCTCTTGAGGTATGTCGTGTCTAATTTTGAGGACAAAATTCTTTCAAGTTGGGGAGAATGTAACATCCTCAAAATAATTAATCGAATTATTTGGATGTTAACCCAATTGAATTAATTTGGTACTTAATTGGTAAAGTTATTGAGTGCTAAAATTAATTACTGACTGTCACAGGGTCGTTAACCGAATAATACAGATCAAGGAAGTTTCGAAATCGAAATAAGGAATTAAGATCAATACGGTAATTGGACCACACTACCACTTAATTATTAATTAATTATGTGTGTGTGTGTGTTGAAATAAAAGAAGGAAAGAAAAGAAAGAAAGAAACGCGCAGCAACAGAAGAAAAGAAGAGAAAAGAGAGAAAGAAAAGAGGAAGGAAAGAAGAGAAAGAAGAAGAGGAGAGGAGAAGAGAAAGGAAGAAGAAGAAGATCACCCATCATCCCAAGTTCCATCCTCATCATCATCCTTGTTTCTCCTTCCATTTCCTCAAGCTAGGTAAGCTCATACCCTTATTTCCCCCTTTTCTCTTGATTTCGAATTTGAGAGAGATGATGAATAGTGAACCGAGTTTGAGTTGATCTTCATGGTTGAATCATGTCTAGCAGCAAGCCCAACAACGGTTGTAAGCGGATTGAAGCTAAATTCGAAGTTTGGAGCGGATTGGAAATCCTAGGGTTCGATTGGGGATTTTTCGTGTCTCGGTGATTTCGGCTCGACAACGACTCTCGCTTCAAAGGTGAGTTTTACTCACGCTTAGGACGTTTTTGTGTCTCGTTAGTTTTTACGTTAATTGATTTCGAGAGATTTTAGAACGAAAACCGTTATTTGAAAATATGTCGCGTTTTAATACAATTCGTTTTGATTGAGTTTTTGGATTGGATTGATTGATTGTGTGGTTTGTATTGGATTCATTTTACTGGTTGTAAAATCTGTTTTCGATCGGAACAAAAATCGGAATTGAGCAAAATAGCGGATTTCGCGAAAATCGCAAAATTCTGCACTTGACAGGCCACAGGCCCCCTGTTCTGCCACTCCACGCGCCGTTGGCGCGCCGCGCGTCACTCGTGCGCTACTGAGCAGAACTTGATTGCCAACTTGCGCGCCGTTTGCGCGCCACACGCCATTCGCGCGCCAGTTGGCAGAATTTTCAGCAAACAAACACTGTTTTTCGTTTCGCGATAACTTTTGATCCGGGAACCCGATTGAGGTGTTCTAAGATGCGTTGGAAAGCTTATTCAGAGGCCTAACTTAATATTCTAGTTTTAAGGCAAAATGAACTGTTTTTGATATTGAAAATTGTGTCGAAAAGCGGTCAACTAGAGTGCGAGTGTGAACTTGGATTTTACAAAACGTAGAATTAAAATGTTTCATTGATTGTCTGATTTGATGGACCATGGGTTCATAGTACTGTAGATATATATATATATATTATATCGAGTTTGGGTGACGACCCATGTTGACATACTAGGCGGGGCAGTCATGATCCCTTACCCTAGGCTCCGTGCCATTAGGAAACACTATTGGTAAGGGGGTTCACCGGGTTTGGAAGCGGTTACGCAGTCGGTGTTATGTCAAATTGTTTGTTGTACGATTCACCGGGTTTGGAAGCGGTAACGCAGTCGGTGTCGTACTGAGTCATAACAGGTTCACCGGGTTTGGAAGCGGTAACGCAGTCGGTGATCTGTTAAATGTTAAGTAATGCGGTTCACCGGGTTTGGAAGCGGTAACGCAGTCGGTGTCGTGTTTTGTTGTATAAAATTCATAATTGAACCGAGAGTGTTAGTAGGGGTTCCGGTAGAACTCACTGAGATTGTATCTCACTGTTTAATTGTTGTTGTTTTAACAGATAAGCAGGGACAGAAGAAACCTCAGAGGCACGAGTAGGTTTCCCGGGAGGAGAATAATGACTTAGCTTTATGTTCAAGTTTACTTTCCTTCTGTTGCCTGTGTATTACAACACTATGGCATTAGTGTTTTGTTTATCCTTTTCCGCTTTCTTGTATGACTCTGATTACCAGTTGCTGACAGTTATGGTCTGTGTACCGTATGACCTTATTTGTGTATAAGATGGTCATGTTGTATTTCAGCAAAATTTTATGTTGGTATTCAGTGTCTAAACAGGAAATTATTATCTCTGATGTTTATATTTTGGCACACTTTGGTATTTTTACAAGTTAAATATACCTGGGTGTTACACCAAGCATAGCGTGAGGGCACTATTGTAGCTCCACATAAACTTCTAAAGAGGTTGACCCCATCTTAGCTAAGAAGTCCGCACAATGATTACCCTCTCTTAAGTTGTGAGTTAGATTGCAAACCCAATCGCGTCTCAAGAGGTGATGGATTCTCGACAACTCATTGCTATAACGATGGTGATTGCCTACTCTGTTCTTCACGTAAGTCACTATTAACAGAGAATCGGAAACACAAAGAACCTTTCGGTATCCTAACCTCCAACAGAGGCTGATCCCATAAAACAATGCCATAATTTCAACATAATTGATATCCAAGTTGATAGTTGAACCATAAAAACCTCCAAGAAAGTCTCCCTTGTTGTTCCGAATGAGACCCCCGAAACCTGCCTTTCCAAGACTTTGCAAAACACTTCTATCCACGTTGAGAACCACCTTGTCGTCATTTGGTCTAAGCCACAAAATTTGACGCAGGCTAGTGGAAGAAGGTGTAACAACTGCTGAATATGTAAAACAAGACTAGGAATACTAACCAAGATTTGTTCAACTGAGTGCTCTTGTTGTTCGAAAACAACTTTATTACGGGCACACCAAATAGACCATATAGCAACCAAAAATATTGATCCCTGCACATCTGTCATGCTCCTAAGCCAGCCAAATAAATCTAACATATTTGTTGGAATATTGGCAACATTCACATGGAGTTTTTACCACACAACAGCAACAACAGGACAAGTAAAAAGGCAATGGGATATGGACTCATCAAAAGTATTACATAAAGGACAAACAGCATTACATGGAATACCTCTGTGGCTAAGGATTCCACGTGTGGGGATTGCCAGATGTCCAAGCTGCCAAATGAAAAATTGGATGTTTGCTGGGATTCTTTGACGCCAAACCCAATTCCATGAAAGATCATGATCAACATCCACTTCCCGAGTAAGCCAACAATAACCACTTCTAGCAGTATAGACACCATCTATACTTGCTGCCCAGCACCAAGCATCAGATACATTCTGCACAATGAAGGGTTTTACTTGGAGTAAGGAATTATGTACCTGTTGAGGTAATGGGGTATAAATAATGTCCAAGTCCCATTTTTCCAAAGATGTGTTCCATATGTCCTTAATCCGGAGCTGAGTATCATGAATATCAACATAGGGAAGAGTCCTAGGCGTTGTTGTAACAACCAAGGCACCTGCCAAATGTTTGTGTCTCCACTTCCAATTTTGAATTTGAACCCTTCCCGAAGAATGTCCAATGCTTTGGTGATGGCGGACCAAGTAGAAGATCCTGCCTTCTTCTTGACAGCAAG